>OZ021711.1:8175885-9425885 GCA_963978555.1 Galerucella nymphaeae | reverse complement strand
ATATGAGCAAATAGAGATACTAGAAATAGAAGGAGTAACAAAAATAGATAATAAAAGATCACTTGATCAAGAAGAGAGAACAAAATATGGTTATAAAGCAAAAAAAGTCTCTAGAAATATGGAAAAAAGGAAAAGGAACAAGAAGCGAGAAATAAGATTATGTACATGGAATGTGAGAACAATGCTGGAAGCAGGAAAAATGGAGCAGATAATGGAACAAATGTTGCAATATAGAATTGATATAGCAGCTTTACAGGAAACCAGATGGCAAGGAAATGGAGTTATAGAAAGAAAAAAGTTCAAAGTATATTATTCAGGTGGAGAAAAACGTGGTCAGCATGGAGTAGCATTTATTGTGGGAGAAAAATTGGAAGGGAATATATTGGAGTTCAGACCAATAAATGAAAGAATAGCTTATATGAATATCAGGGCAAAACCTTTTAATATCTCAGTACTAAATGTATATGCCCCAACAGAGGTTGCTTCAGATGAAACAAAAGAAATATTTTATGAACAAATAGAACAGGAACTCATGAAACTACCAAAACAAGAAACAATAATATTATTAGGAGACCTAAATGCACAAATTGGGAAAGAAGAGTATAACAGGTATGTGGCCGGCAAATACACATTGCATGAAGTTACAAATAACAATGGACACAGACTTTGCAATCTAGCAGCGACATCTGAATTGACTATTAGTAGTACGAAATTCCAACATAACAAATGGAACAAAATTACATGGAGATCACCTGATAATAAAACATTCACACAAATAGATCATATTTTGATATCAAAAAAAAGACAATCATCAATAAAAGATGTGAGAACGTTCAGAGGGGCATGTGCTGATTCCGACCACTTCATGGTAACAGCCACGCTATTTCAGAAAATCAAAAGAAAATGTAAAAACAAGACATATACGAAGAAATGGAATATTGATAAACTACAACAAGAAGACGTCCAAAGTCAATACAAAGAAAGTATACAGAAGCAAATTAGAGAAATACCAGCAGAAATTACAGAAATACAGTCAGGATGGAATATGATTGAAAGATGTATAAACGCAGCAGCAAAAGAGAAAATAGGTATTGTAGAAAATACAACACAAAAGAAATGGTTTAATGAGAAATGTAAGAAGATAGTGGAAAAGAAGAAATTGTCTTGGATAAAATATGTCAGAACCAATAGTCCTGCAGATAGAGTAGAGTACGAAAAACTAAGAAAAGAAGCAAAAAAAATATTAAAGGTAGCTAAGAAGACAACAATTGAAAATTTCATAAGTGAAATAGAAAAAGAGAGTTTTAATAAAAACACCAAAATATTTTATCGTAGAATAGATGAGCAAACTAAAACATACAAAAGCAAAGTAACCGGAATAAAAAATGAAGAAGGAAAAATAATAGAAGACGAAATGGAATATAAAGAAATATGGATGCAACATTTTAAAGAACTATTAACAGAAACGGAAGATACGGAAGAAATAAATATACAAAAATCGGATAATGAAGAAATAATCTCGAAACCAACAATAGAAGAAATAACAGATATAATCAATAGATGTAAAAATGGTAAGGCACCAGGTAGTGATGGAATTAATATAGAACTTATAAAATATGGAGGAACTGAGTTGATAGAAAAAATATATCAAATAATAAGCAAAATATGGGAAGATGAAGAAATGCCAGAGGAATGGAATATAGGTCAAATTATAACGATACATAAAAAGGGGGACCAACAGATATGCAAAAATTACAGAGGAATTACTTTACTTAACACAGTTTATAAGATAACATCAACAATTATACAAAAGAGATTACACGAGACAGGTGGGATAGCAGGAGAATACCAATATGGGTTTAGGAAAGGAAGATCTACGACAGATGCTATACATATACTAAAACAAATTATAGAAAAGGCTAACCAATACAATATTGATTTTGAAATTCTTTTTATAGACTTCCAGCAAGCTTTCGACTCAATCCGGAGAAATCAATTAATAAAATCATTAAAAGAACTGGGGGTATGTGATAAGCTGAGAAGATTGATAAAAATGACATTAGCAAAAACAGTAGCGGAGATAAAAACCCAGAAAGGAATAACAAGAAAATTTGGATATAACAAAGGAGTAAAACAGGGTGATTCATTGTCAGCGACACTTTTCAATTTGGCTCTAGATTATGTATTGAAAAAGATAAGTAAAGGAAACTTGAGAACAAAGGGAGGTCAACTAATAGCATACGCTGATGATGTTGCGCTAGTGACAAAAAACAGGAAAATTATGGAAGAAATGCTAGAAGAAATAGTGAGAGAAGGAAAAAAAATTGGTCTTAAAATAAATGAAGATAAAACAAAGCTATTGAGATTCAAAAAGAAGTGTGAATATAAGCATATCAAGATTGGAAATTATAAGTTTCAAGAGGTAGATAAAATGAAATACTTGGGTATAACAATATCTAATGACGGAGACAAAGGAACAGAAATAAAAGAAAGAATAGCAGCCACAAATAGAGCATTCCATGCCAATAAAAAGCTATTAAGAAGCAAACTAATAAGTAAAAAGACGAAAATGAGGGTATACAAAACAATTATTAGACCTGTAATGATGTATGGATCAGAAACATTAACAATGACCAAAAAACATCAGGAAGATTTGAGAATACAAGAGCGTAAGATATTGAGAATGATATTAGGAATGAAAAAAGTTGGAGATGACTATAAAAAACGAACAAACGTAGAATTGGCACACGAAATAGGCAAAGATATAGTACAAAAAATTAAGGAACAGAGGATAAAATGGTTGGGACACATATGGAGGGCAGGTACAAAGTCAACAATATTTGCAATGATGGAATGGAAACCTTGTGATAAGCGAAAGAGAGGAAGACCTAAAACTACGTGGTTACAGGAGGTTATAAGTGACCTCAATAGCATAGGAATAAGGCAGTGGAAAGAAAAAACAAAAGATAGGAAAAAATGGCGTCAGATTGCCGAAAAAATATAAGGAAATGAAGGAAGAAAAGGGGATTGATCCACCCCAAAAAAAAAAAAAAAAAAAAGGATTTAGAGAGCTTTTTAAAGCGGCGCTACCTCCTCGGGGGTGTTAAGCCAATATATATATATATATATACATATGTTTCCCATTACTTCAGTATACTGTTAGCTCGTGATGTTCTTAGAAAGAAAGTTTGTAAATATTTAAAAAAAAATACATAATATAAATTTATTTGCAAGCATTAAAAAAAGTCGCTCGAAATTTTTATAAAAAGAGAAATTAATTAGAACACCTTCATGTATGCCCGCTATATTTAAGAAAATTTTGAATATCTGGCACCGCAGCTGCAGGTGGTCAATATCGCCAATCATCGAGTAAAACAGGGCTTCTTAAACTTTTTTATATAGCGACCCCCTTCAAGCTTAGGAAATTTTAAACGACCCCTACCTCCTCCATATTTTCATTTATAGGCACTACATAACAGTTTCGCATTGCCACTTTTTTCAAAAAATAGTTATAATAAAACTACAATAATATTTTGTATGATTTTTATTTGTATTTGTACGTAGTGTGTATACTAATTTTAAAATTTTATTTATAATGATTGAAAAGTATCAGATCTTTGCGACCCCCTTTCAGTAGTCTCGCGACCCCCGTAGGGGTCGCGACCCACAGTTTAAGAAGCCCTGGAGTAAAATATTGCTTATAATATTGCGGAGTTCTACGGTCATTTCTAAGGCTGACCACTATAACATAAAAAAATTTATGGATAGGGAGGCTAGGTACCCTTTTAAACGATGGTCTAGGTTTTCATGGGCGTCTGTCAATTCTGTTTGTATATTTATATGTATATTTAAAATAATATAGTATGTAGTATCTATTTCTTGGTTGAGTGAGTTTAATGAATCACTAATATAATATTTATTGAGTGAGTTGATATCAATATAATATTTATTTGTTCGTAGACGTTAGGGTAATTTTTGTGAATATTTTCATATTCAAACTTTGTAATTTCGCATATAGAATCTAAATCCTTCAAATTAAATATTTTAGAAGCCCTTGAGATAAATAAACAAATTCGGATAATCTTCTTAAAGACAAAATAGATATCAATAATTCTCCCTTATTAAACCTTTTTACCTAGAAAGGTTCCTGTAGGATTGTTGTGAATGACTTTCTAGGTAAATATGTTAAATACTTTAGTTAATCCCATATTTAGACAAATTCTTTTTCCTTTTTTATTTTATTTCCTTGTAAATAGATCATAATTTTATTGTTAATATCCGTATAATTAAGTATTAAGGCACTGTATACATTGAAAATTTCTCATTATACCTCCATTCGTTTGACAAAGCTACTGTGTTAGCGAAACGCGTCACAACTTTAAGTTTAATATAATGTAGATTTTAACAAGTTGAAATTGTTTTATTCCATAGTTTAGTATGGATCTACATCAAGTAAAAACCTCATCTATTCAATTACATTTTTAACCATTGAATTCACAAGGGTATATCAAATATGTTTATTTTCTTACGGTACACTTTTTTATACGAAGTACAATAATTACTTTTATTTCTCTATTCCCTCTCAAGTTATCGGGTACGATCTCCTGGGAACAATTTTAATGAAAAATTATTTTTATAATTTCTATATTCTTAAACGTTCAAATGTACCAAGCCCTCTTCCCATAAATGCACCCTTCACTGAAGGACTGTTTTATTTAATACATTTTGACACAAGAAGTATTTTAAATTTTTATCTTTATAGCCGTTATACGTAAAAATTAAGCGTCAAAAAAATTAATGCAACACAACAGAATCTCCCAATCAAGTGTTTTGAGTGATCTGAGAGCGACGTTCTTAAGTCTTTTAGTGTGATGTACAAGATTTCTCAAAGGTATTCCTGTAATTTCGGCGTTTTTAGTCTCGAGTGGCTCAAGATTGTGGGAAAAGTAATAAACAGCTTTCATTATATGCGCAACTCTTGAAGTTTGACAAGAAGCTTGATAATTTTAGAATGAATTTGGTGTAAAAATATACAGCTAGTGTAAAATCACAAAATAATTGACTTCAGTATTTGCATTGTATTTGATAAACCATTTGGTATTGAGAAGATTGAGTCAACTGAATATTTGCTGTAATTTTTGCTTTAGTAGATTTAAACGTTATCTGTTTTATTTTTATTTTGATTGGATTCTTTTTGAAAATGCTTTTATAGTTTAGTACTAAAATGTTAATTATTGTAAATTAATGGGTAATGCCAGTAAATAAACAAATAACGCACCTTAAACTTCTTAATTACAAATAATATAGCAGGTAGCATTATTTAATTTTAATTCCTAAAATATTTTGAATCGGAAGTTATGGAAATGTGATTAGTCCAGTAATTTAAGGCATTTTGAGCCCCAATCTGCGGAAAAATTCCTAGTGAGCTGGATTTTTGTATAAACCTTTATTACAGTGATAAATTAACTCCAATGTAAAAATGTCATATACCTGGAAATGTTATTGTCACTTTGACATCGATAAAAAAGGTGCATCCTTTTTTATTGCGATAAAAACGTCTCTTCCTCAATTTCTAGTAAGCGGACGTCACTTTTACACAATGACAATAAGATAATTATTGTTGTTGTTCATCGATATATTTTGTCGTTAATTTATCTTGCCAAAAAACACTCCAGCTTTTCTTTTATCCAGATAAATTTCTCTTCAACTCAAAGTTTTTCCAATCACTAAATTTGCTCGAAAAACTGACATTAGATAAAATCGCTCCACCTTCGGTGTCCCGATTTTATCATGTCAGTTTTTCTCGTAAAATTATTGATTGGCAAAACTGTTTTGTTGCAAAGAGAAATTTATCCGATAAAAAAAAGCTTGTGTTTTTACTGCTGATAAATGCACTTGTGGTTTTTTCACTTATACATTTGTTTATCAAATATCGCAGTGCTGGTTACCATCATGTTACCATAATAAATAGTTTGACATGATTGTCAACAACTTATTGAATTTCTAAACACTAGCAATGAGCCGATTCATTGAATTGTTCAACTTCTAAACTGTTTCCTTTAGCAATTTGATTCGAAAAACTGTCAACCTAATTTTAGGTTGACCGTTTTCTCGTCTAATTACTAGGCAACAGTTTCTCATTAAACAATCCTTTACCCGATAAAATACAAAACTCTTGTGCAATTGTGAAAAATCGACATCGATATCGTGCCGGCTAGAAAAGCTATTAAGGTCAAAAGGTTACGAAAGATCAGTTTTTCGCAAATATCTCGCGATCTATTGCTCGGAGGTCAATAGCAGCCATTATAAAAATTGGTAGAAATGAAATTATCTAAAAAAAGTGTCTTGCATTTTTCTGTAAAATCAACTGTTTTTGGAGTAGAGCGCTGCGAAAAGACTATAATGCATTCACATACGCTATTGCATACCGTACATCAAGGCGCTGCGAGAGCTGCCCCTTTTGCCTGCTACTGCCTGTCGGGATTATTTTTTGACGTATCTTAAAACCAATGAAATGCTTCTTTATTTGTCACAAGGGTAAGTTTCAACCAATTATGTAATTATTAGGTATAGTGGTAATAAATGTCTTGGGATTATTCTCGGGAACAATCCTGCGGCTTTTATTTGCCTAGCAAGTGTCAGATAGTTGTCAAAATAATCTCCTAATTGTGTCAACGGGATATATAAAATGGGTGAAAATTATCGGTTTCTGATGCAGAAATAACAAAAAAGATTTTAGAAACTACTTCGAAAAATACTCTAATAAGTAATCAGTCCATATGGAGACAATTTAAGACCTCCATCAATGAATTTGTGAACCAAAAAATAATCTAGTCAAATATAACTCGCTAGTTCCATAAATTAGAAAATAATTACTCAGATTTTGTTCAAACTTGTTGCCATTTGGAAATAGTTGCCCGGCAACAAGTTTTCAAAAAATCTTTCAAATTATTTTCAGTTTTTTCTCACTCTCTTGTTATATTATTGCTGAAAATTATTTCTTGCGCGTTATTTTAGTTATTTTGGGCTTTTAAACAGTTTTTATCATGAGTAATATATATTTTATATTGCTCTCAGGATGTCACTGTCAATGCTGGAGTACATTTTCCACTAGCAGTATACGGTGCTTCAAATTCAGAACAGTCAATTGATTATTACAGATACTGTAGCTTCGCTAAACTAACAAGACAAAGTACAGCTCTTCGGCAGATTAACAGCATATCTATGGAGTATATTATCAACTACAAACGTTACAGATGAAAATATCAACAATGAATAAAAAATATTATATACTAGTTCGTTTTATTTTGTATTTTTCATAATTCCAATAGAAAATTATTTATTCTTGGATAACCTATAACCTAAGGCTACCATTATCTGGCATCTGGGAGGTTAGCGGGGCATTAAATCAAATGGGAGCGATTAGACTAAGGATGCCAGCATCGGATGCTAAAACAGCCTCCCGGACGCTCGATTTTGTGCATCCAGTTGGGATGCTGAAATTCGAGCAGCCGGACGCTTTTTGCCTCCCGGGATGCACAAAATCGGTGGTGGGGCATTGGTTCAAATGCGGCGCATTATACTAGGCTGCTAGCATCCGAGGAAATTGGTCTGAGGAATCTTGTATCTTGTTTAGAGATGTCGCTTTGGATGTAGCCTAGAAGCTCTTTGAAAGAAGGAAGTGACATTCTAAAGTAATTAAAAAATCTTGTTTCACTATTGCACAGTTCATCAAACAATGTAAAATACAGGCTTTTAATAGAACGGAGAGCTAAAAAGGGGTCCACACTAAACTTTCTTTTTGCACGACGCCTTCTTTTCTTAATTAGTAACATCAGCAACAACATCTCTTCATTCGTTGGGGCCATATTGACGACTGACTAAAAATTAAAATAAAATAGCAGTCCGGGAGGCTAGCATCCCAACACAAATTCGACTCGAAGTGGGATGCTAGCATCCCGGATGCTAGCATCCTAGTATAATGGTAGCCTAACTTGAATAACATAACCTAACCTTTCATTGAATATCATATATTATGAGGGAAACCATGTAAAAAAACGCGCTTTGCATTCTACCTTATAAGATGTGAGGAAACAAGTGCAACGTCATAATATAGTCGTTTTCTCAGTGCTCTACTCCAAAAACGGTTGGTTTTACAGAAAAATGCAAAAGACATTTTTTGTATAGTCAAAGGCAGTCTTATCATGCGGGTCATACCATTCATCAATGATATACTCTCAGTTTTTGTTCTCTTTCATTGTGTTTTCCAAATAAAATCCGTAAGATGACTAAGACAGACTTATGTAATTTTTATGGGAAAGAAAAGGATATGTATTTAGTTTTCAGCAATTCTCAAAAGTCTTTCACCAGCTAAGTTTTTATTCAAATGTCAGTTTTGTAGCTTTTAAAGAAAAAGTGGCAATTCGTCAACCAGTGTAATCTCACATTTTGGTAACCTCTGTGTTTTTTTATTTGATACATAAGGTTAGTGACATTTGACTATATATAATTCAACTAGTAACAATGATTGAACATTGAACAGTTCTTTTTCTAGTATATTATTATGATTATTTTTTTCACTTGTCAAAATCTGACATTTTGGTGGTTTTAACCAATAGCAATACATTATTCTAGCCAATCATTCGGTATTATACTGATAATTATGCTTCCTCATCGATAAAACCTTGTTTACATCGAAACGTCAAAATTTTACTTTGAATTTGTCATTATTGACAACTAAAAGCGCTTTCAAAAATCCTTTTAAATTGTTGAAAAAAATAATCTTCCCAAATACAACTCGCTCTTCAAATTTTATCACATAATTTTTTATTTTCATCACTCAAACTTGTTTATTTGCGGCAAAAACATTCAAACAAACCGAATTTAGATAAAATCACTCCTAACGGAGTCATGATTTTATCAAATCGGTTTGTTTTCATATTTTTTCCAAATAAACAAGTTTTCGTGGAAAAGAAAAAATTATCGATAAAATTTGAAGCACTCGTGGTATTACCTTTGATATATATGAACAGGGTTGTAGAAAAAGTATAGTGTTTCAATCATCGAAAAAATTTTTTGAAGCTCTTAAAAATTACCAGCCTCTGCTGCCATTTTTATAATGGCTGCTATTGACCTCCCAGTAATGGGTCGTGATATATTTGCGAAAACTGATTTTCGTGACCTTTTGATTTTTTACATATTCATAACAACCCCGCAATAAAGGTGTATAAAAAAATCCAGCTCACTAGGAATTTTTCCGCAGATAAAACCTAAAATTACTGGACTATATTTCAATTTATGTCTATGTCTAGTTGATAGTTGAATGCCATATTAACGTATAGGTACAAGTGAATACAAAAATATTGAACTGTATCATATCGTACCTATATATTATTTAGAATCAAGTCTTACTTATCAATTTCAGCACATAATATGATAATTCTTTATCTTTGATTTTCTATGCGTCCTTTAAAAAAATTTAATGTACCGTCATTGTATAATTAACACCCGTATTACCCCTTCTTTGAAAATTCAACAGATAATAGAAAACGAACGTCTTAAACGTTGTACCTAGGACATAATAACACAATAATAACAAGCTACTCCAGAAAACACCTTAATCTGTTTGGAGTGGATTCAGGTGCAATTTTAACACCTATCTGCACAAAGAAAAAGAATACGGGGCGCATAGAAGAAGGGCTGAGATTGTCACCCTAGTTTGTCGCCAAATCGCCGGATAAACTGTTGTTTTGATATCGCATTTCTTGATATACAAGTCTTCTCTCGATTCCCCTATTTTTCGCACATATATTTACGGAGATGTGCACAATAGATACGTGTGAAATTGGCTTTGTGGTCAAGTTAATAGTACTAGTTTGAGTGTTCTATTACAGCCCCAGGTGATATATACGTGATGGGAACTTTATTTTTAATTCGAAAATAATATAGTCCGTTAAATGAAAGTGAATAGATCTTTTAATTGTTAAATAAAAGGTACGTTCCATATAGTTTCGAACTCGTGATGGAACGAATCAACTCGATCTCCCTATTACTATCAGTGATTGTTATGAATTGTTGCCAACATATCAAACAAAAAAATACTGAAAAAGGTTAGTCGCATAAGGTAGTGGTTTTTCCAATCAATTTTTGGACTTTCTTATATGTTTTGAGTCCCTTAACCACACACATTGTACCTGAAAAGTTTGGAGGTCTCTTTAGTTTGGGGTATTTTGCATCTTACAGTTGACGAAAAACTAATTTCAGCTATCAACACATATTTGTTAGGCTTTATTTGTGTACTTATATTGAATAATAATTTTTTTCTATGACTGTTGAAAAATGGAGCCTTTTTGGTAACATTTTTGTTGAGTAACTGGTTGCATTACACAAAACAAGCCACGCCCCGTCTGTATGTTCAGTGCAATGTTTGAATCAGACTTGCCATGAAATTTGATAATTTGACTTTGACAGTATACCTACCTACCGAAGGTGATTTAGAGCTGACTTTTTGTTAAAATGGATACAGAAAGTGAAAACGAATTCAATTGCACTCCACGATTTCCTGAAAAACAAGATGGATATATACGGCACGAAAAATTGTGGACTCAATAATTGGATGTTGATGTTCAAATCCAAGGTCTGAAAACACTACTTCAAATAATAATAACTTAAATCTGAAATCTTCCTCTACTCCCCGTATAAATATTTCCAATTGCGCCAATTTCACCATCAATATTGTAAACAATAAATGAGCTTTCATCATAGCTTTCAAAATGGAATTGTTTGACATAAACCATTAAGTTTCTTCAATAAAATATTCTTCAAATATCTCGTTCGTTTGAATTGAATAGTAAACACTCAGTCATAGAAAAAGTATAGTATTCTACTTTCGTGTAATGACTATCCTACTCGTTGAATAACATACTATTATTCTATCTTTGTTTGTGGTTTGTGAGACTCTGATCTGCTTTTATTATTGCAAATACCATCCAGAAGAAACAAATATGTGTTGACAGCTGTCATTAGTTTTTCGTCAACTGTAAGATGTGAAATATCCCTTTAAATAAAGACAACTTGAAAAATATTCTAAGCTAAACTCACTTTACCACAGTTGGAAAGAACACTTTACCTAAAAGCCTCCTTTTTATAAACTCGACTTAACCAACATATAAAACCGGCTCTTACACAACTAAGACGGTTAGAAGATGTAAGCTTACAATATCAGTTAGAATATAATGAGACACCCAGTATATTCTATATTACATTAATTGGAAAATAGAAAACAGATGCAGATATTTACCATCGAAAATAGCAATGACTGATGACATAACGAGTACGTTCATAATCGAAAACTGTCACTGTAATGTTTGTGAATTATTTTTAATGTTTGTCTTCAATTTGGTTAAAGGTGAATAATAATAGTATATTGTTTTATGAGTGACGAAAGTAACATTTTTTGAAGCGAGTAGAACAGTTTACTTGCCGAGACTGGTAATGTTCACGAGCTACAAAAAATGTTTTCGACAAGTGAAGCACTATACATTGAACAAATAGTTTATTTGAAATTAAAAATAATGGATTTTTTCAAAACATTACTTATGATTTAAATACTGGTTAATTGTTACGCTTTGAGTGTAATAGTATATTACGTAACGTGTGTGGTAAGAGGCATTTTACGCACGAATGGAAAAGTTACGCACGATGCCGCGTAGCGGCGAGTGCGTAATTCCGTGAGTGCGTAAAATGCTCTACAACACCAGTTACGTACTATACTTTACCTACGACCTACTTCTACATGTATTTATACTCTTATTATTGATAATACTTGAACAACATCAACAATATTTGGCTATTTCTGCGATTTCCGTGATAATATTGAATCCATCTCACTTTCACCCGACATTTTTCAATTTAATAAACCTTCACACAAAATACACAAACCATTATAAGTTATAAGGATAATAAAAAAGTGTTTTAAAAGTTTCTTGACAGTTCTTACGCAAATCGCTATTGCAGCCTATACCTAAGTTTGATGTTTTGACGGCTTATGTCAGATTTTTGAATAAAATGGCGACGTCTATTGACAGTTGCTAAGATGTTGCTAGGGAAGCCGTGCGATTTGCTTTACAGCTGTGCGTTTTTTTTACCGTGCGTAATAGACGTCATTACATTAGCGCCGACTGTGTGTTATTGACTGATTACAGGGGGGGTCGTAGGTAAACAATTAAAAAGAAATGTCAAACCGAGTGTCAAACTAATGAAATCTGGCAACTAGATATAAATTGTTTTCAAATGGCACGGTATTTTTACAATTTTATTTCGCTTTTTAATTGAACTATAACGCAAAAAAATGTGTTCTTATTATAGTTATTTATGCAACAAGTGCAAAAAGTGAGTGTTTTTTGCACGCGACGTGAAATTGTCCAACGAGGTCTTTAGGCCGAGTTGGACAACACGTCAAGTGCAAAAAACACGTTTTGCAAGAGTTGCATACAATATTTTTTTAAATTCATGCAAAAACTGGAAAATTACAATATAAATATGTCAAAAACCTAATCTAACCTAATAAAACTCAACTCGTTCTTCTTTTTTGTATCTTTATGGCCTCCACCTTGTCAGTACTCAATCATAGCTGGTTTTCGCCTTGACCATTTAAATTTTAAATAATTAAAGATTTTTGAAATAATTGTAACTCGTTGAGACTAAGGTGTAAGATATACATATATTATTGTTGTATTAAAGCAGGATCAGATACTTGCTATGGATTTTTATTTAATTTAAATGTTTATGTTTGTCATTAATCATCACAAAACTGACACAAGAATGACAGATGAGTGCAATAAAATATTTTATTGCACTAGTGCAATAAAGTACCACTTTTTCCATTAAATGTGGTGCACAAAAGTGTTGTTTTTTGCATGAATGTAGAAAAAAGAAATTATTCCTATCTTTGTTTATTAATAAGAAACAGTTGTCAAAACATTATATACGAGGGCGGCAAATAATTGAAAATATAAATTTCGTCACTGGAGACGAAAGTAGATGACATGACACTTTCTCTCACTGGAGATGGAAATCTCCTTATTGCTGAAAGTATTTTATTACAAAATGACGACTTTATACGACTGTATAAGGTTGTAGAATAGTTATTTATGCAACAAGTGCAAAAAACACTTTTTGCACGATCAGACACTTGCTCTGGATTTTTATTTTATTTAAATGTTTATGTTTGTCATAAATCATTACAAAACTGACAAGAACGACAGATAAGTGCAAAAAAGAACCACTTTTTTCATTAAATGTGTTTCACAAAAGTGTTGTTTTTAGCATGAATGTAGAAAAATATTCTATATATACCACGGAGGTGAAGACATTTATAAACCTCGCGAAATAATGTTGGTACTCGGTCAATAATAATTGTCTTTACCACCATGGTGTTATCTATTATAAAGAGAACTTAAGAGAAATAATAAGAATTATAGCTATTTATGCAACAACTGCAAAAAGTGAGTGTTTTTTGCACGCGACGTGAAATTGTCCAACGAGGTCTTTAGGCCGAGTTGGACAACACGTCGAGTGCAAAAAACACGTTTTGCAAGAGTTGCATACAATATTTTTTCTAAATTCATGCAAAAACAGGAAAATTAGAATATAAATATGTTAAGAACCTAACCTAACCTAATAAAACTCAACTCGTTCTTCTTTTTTGTATCTTTATGGCCTCCACCTTGTCAGTACTCAATCATAGCTGGTTTTCGCCTTGACCATTTAAATTTTAAATAATTAAAGATTTTTCAAAAATTGTAACTCGTTGAGACTAAGTAGTAAGATATACATATATTATTGTTGTATTAAAGCAGGATCAGATACTCGCTATGGATTTTTATTTAATTTAAATGTTTATGTTTTTCATTAATCATCACAAAACTGACACAAGAATGACAGATGAATGCAATAAAAATTTTATTGCACTAGTGCAATAAAGTACCACTTTTTCCATTAAATGTGGTGCACAAAAGTGTTGTTTTTTGCATGAATGTAGAAAAATTATTTTAAAGGGCACTAACTTCAGTTTGTCAGTTGAATAACTGTCAATATAAATTCAATGGAGACTTTAATAAATTCAATCACAACAATATAAAGATTTTATTCCTTGTCGTATAAAATAAATAATAACAATAAATGTCGAAGTCCATCAAATAAATTAAAATATCCATCTATCAAAATAATAAAAATTCTTTTTTGGAATTTAAAACAATAAAATCTGGGAAAAGGATTGTCCCCTTGATGGAAATGCCGTCGGACCCACCACTGTTTTGTTTGCACTATACCGTTTAAGGTGAGTAAAGAGCTATTCTCCCCCTGTTAACTACGAACAACTAGACAAGAAATTATTACCTCTAATAGCCTAGGGTAAGAAACTAAGTAGGGACAAGAAAATAGTCGTACGCTCTATTTGACATTCTTTTATTTCCTTTTGTTTGAGTTGTGCACCTCAGGTCTATTGTCAACTAGTTTTTGATGTTTGAATCATAAAGACTCGAAAGACGCCAGTATTGTTACCCTATTTGACATTTATTCAACTCGAAATTTAGTTTTATTTGTTTTTTTTTCTTATATTTCAAGAAAGGAACTAGTTTTTTGGCGAATTTTTCTGCGCTAGTAAGTTAATACAACAGCTTAACACTCTTTGTTTCGTTAACGGGTTATAATTATCCAGTTAAAGAAAAAAGTCCTTGTGAAATTAATTTAATTGTTAGATAATATTGTTAAGAAATGGGAGAATGAAGTAGAAAAAATGCTGGTAGGATGCACAAATTTGTAGTTAGAAAAGCAGATGGAGATTATGTGGTAATAATCACAGAAGTTGAAAAACAATTTCAGGAAAATCCTTACAATCGAAAAAATAATAAATGTGTAAATGAACTCTAGTTATCCTGTCTTATCTAATCATACGAGTTGTTGGTCAAGTTTAAACTATCAAAGAGACGGAGAAGAAAAAAAATGATTTTATACAAAAACAAACTGTAACAGTCAATTTCTCGACCAAAAAAAAACCCTCGAGACGAATTTTGAGCATTTTTATGTCGGAAACATTTTTTTGGAAAATTTTGAAGCAAGTGAGGTATGGAAATATTTAATACAAACTGAATCCGCTAACTTCCTTATTGGTTGGAATTTACGACGCAAAAACCACTGATACATGTAAAATTTTCACCTGTATCCATTGGTGGAGACTAGAACGTTCTATCTATCATATTAGTCGAGTTATGAATATCTTTAGTTTTGAAAAATGAATTTTCAAAAATTAGATTTCTGCCTTTGGAGAGGAAAATGATTTTATACAAAAACAAACCATGGCAGTCAATTTCTTGTCACAAAAATCCCTTGATACGAATTTTTAGCATTTTTTATATCGAAAACGTTTTATTTGTCAAAAATTTTGAAGCAAGTGATAGATATGAAATATTTAATATAATCTGGTTTCCGCTAACTTCCTTATTGCTCGGAATTATCGACTCAAAATCTACTGGAAAATGTAAAATTGTCCTCCGAATCGATTCGTGAAGATTAGAACGTCCTATCTATCATATTAGTCGAGTTATGAGTATCTTTAGTTTTGAAAAGTGGAATTTCGAAAATTCTATGACTCCATTTGAAAACGAAAAAAAGATTTTACACAAAAACAAACTGTGCCAATCAATATCTCGTCCCAAAAATCCCTCGAGACGAATTTTGAGAATTTTTTATATCGAAAACATTTTATTTGTCGAAAATTTCGAAGCAAGTTATAGGTATGGAAATATTTAATATAAACGGAATTATCGACTCAAAATACACTTGAATATGTAAAATTTTCCCCTTAATCGATTGGCGAAAACTTATAGAACGTTCCATCTATCATATTAGTCGAATTATGAGTATCTTTAGTTTTGAGCAGTAGATTTTCGAAAATTTCATGACCTTTCATTGCCTGGTTGATATTTTATCACTCTCAATTTAATTAGAACTTTTTGTTACAGGACAGACACCAATTCCGAAAATTTCAAACAATTCCCAGAAGATTGGTAGGCTTGAGTCGTAAACCAGAGTCTTGTATTTCTATAACTCAACAACAAAAGCTAGTATTAGTATGGAGAATTAGTCTTCTTTTAGCAGACATTTTTTTCAAATATTACTTAAACTTTGACAATTCCTTTATTTTGACAATTCAACTCATGTATAAAAAATCGCATATGCCTCAGTGTAATTATCACTTTGACAGCGGCAAAAGTTAGCTGAAACTTTTACAGCGATAAATTAACTTCAATATTAAAATGTCATATACCTGGAAATGTTTTTGTCACTTTGACATCGATAAAAAAGGTGCATCCTTTTTTATCGCGATAAAAACCTCTCTTCCTCAATTTCTAGTATGCGGACGTCACTTCTACACAATGACAATGAGATAATAATTGTTGTTGTTCATCGATATATTCTGTCGTTAATTTATCTTGCCAAAAAACACTCGAGCTTTTCTTTTATCTAGATAAATTTCTCTTTAACTCAAACTTTTGCCAATCACTAAATTTGCTCGAAAAACTGACATTAGATAAAATCGCTCCACCTTCGGTGTCGCGATTTTATCATGTCAGTTTTTCTCGTAAAATTAGTGATTGGCAAAACTGTTTCGTTGCAAAGAGAAATTTATCCGATAAAAAAAAAGCTCTTGTGTTTTTACTGTTGATAAATTAACTCCAATGTTAAAATGTCATATACCTGTCTTCAACTCAAAGTTTTGCCAATCACTAAATTGGCTCGAAAAACTGACATTACATAAAATTAGTGATTGGCAAAACTGTTTCGTTGCAAAAAGAAATTTATCCGATAAAAAAAAGCTCTTGTGTTTTTACTGTTGATAAATTAACTCCAATGTTAAAATGTCATATACCTGGAAATGTTATTGTCACTTTGACATCGATAAAAAAGGTGCATCCTTTTTTATCGCGATAAAAACCTCTCTTCCTCAATTTCTAGTAAGCGGACGTCACTTCTTTTACACAATGACAATGAGATAATTATTGTTGTTGTTCATCGATATAATTATTCTGTCGTTAATTTATCTTGCCAAAAAACACTCGAGCTTTTCTTTTATTAGATAAATTTCTCTTCAACTCAAAATTTTGTCAATCACTAAATTTGCTCGAAAAACTGACATTAGATAAAATCGCTCCACCTTCGGTGTCGCGATTTTATCATGTCAGTTTTTCTCGTAAAATTAGTGATTGGCAAAACCGTTTCGTTGCAAAGAGAAATTTATCCGATAAAAAAAAGCTCTTGTGTTTTTACTGTTGATAAATGCACTTGTGTTTTTTTCACGTATGCATTTGTTTATCAATTATCGCAGTGCTGTTTACCATAATAAATAGTTTGACATGTTTGTCAACAACTTATTGAATTTCTAAAAACTAACAATAAGCCGATTCATTGAATTGTCCTGCCGAATTACACTCGATGTTTGTATTGATATCGGGTAAATTTGACTCGAAAAACTGTCAACCTAAAAACGCTCTACCTTCGGTTTCGCGTTTTTAATAGTTGACAATTTCTCGTCTAATTGCTAGGCAACAGTTTCTCATTAAACAATACAAATTTACCCGATAAAATACAAATTTGACGGCTCGTACAATTATAAGTGAGCCGCCTAACCTATAACCAACCAAAAAAAGATAGATAACTAATTCATTCTACTAGATTTTCCCCACGCCTGTTTTATCTTATAATATGTACAAGGAATTTTTTGTAAAAAAAAATTAATGCCTTGTAACACTCTTTAATAAGCACGATAAAACTAAGCTTATTTAATCCTGCCGTTAACTGACATTTCATTATGATTAATTCAAGACCATCAGCTTTATTCGAAGTACTTTCGTAAGAGAAATGATGTGGTTAGACGAGGTAATTCAAGTCTTTTCTCTTTCTTCTCTCTATTCTGTGAGAGATTTCATTGGCCATTGTTCGAGGGCATCCGTTTGCTCGTAATGATAGAAAAGTACCGTAAGAGAGTAATATCACTCCTCGCCAACAACTAGAATGAATATATAGACTTTGCTAGAATGATAATGGACTTATTTTCAGGACCGGTTCCATAAAAATTAGCGAATATACAGGATGATAAAACATATTTATGATTTAATTAAAAGAAATATTATTGAAAATAAACTAAAATAGGTATATCTCACTTTCGCTTACAGAATTAATTTGAAATATTAGTGGGCTTAGTTAATTTAGACAATAAACTGAAGACACATACATATCTCCCAGTAACGGAAATGTAAAATCTGTGATAATAGCGACATCTTCACCTCAACACTATTAAACCGTTAGAATAATTGGAAATGGTATATTAGTAACGTGCTTTATTATATACGACAATATTAAAGGAAACTGTAATGATACTTCAAAGGTCTAGAATTGACTTAAACGCAGGGTACTATTACTAAACGAAAATTAGTCAAAAAAGTACAAAGACAGTTGGGATAAATATAGAAGGAATTCTACCTGAAAGTTCTCAAAACTCCCAAAAGAACAACGCCTTTATAGAGGCAGAAACATCTCATCAGCTACAAGGCAATCGGACGTTAATGAGCATAAGGATCCCTGTTAAAACTGTTAACGCAGTTTTACTTTGACTTATGCATTCATTTGATCTCAACAGATTGTCATCTCTTCTTGTCAAAATTGACATTGACATGATAGGAAGGAATAATGTTATTATAGAAAGAGCATGGAGAAAGGATCAGGAATTGCATCAAATTCTTCTTGTAGTAGAGCTTGAATATGTTGGAGGCAGAATTGTTGCTCATAACTGCGTTTGAAAGAAATCTTTCAAACGCATGTAACCTCTTTAATGAAATAGATAATAGCTCCTATGAAAAACCAAAATGATCATAATGGATGGTGCTACATTTTGGCACCAGTTAACACCCCAGATTGCAGCTGCTGTATCCAACAGCTAGTATCAAATTTCGGGTGAAAATCATTTCCCCACCCTTTTTATTTTCAAATTTATTTCTTGCATAGTATTGTTACAGAACAATTGACCTACAATTTATAAAAAAAACCTAAATTTGTCAACTTTTGTTAATAGGATTTTTTTGACATTATATAGGATAGCAATTTGTGCTAATGCTGCCCTGCAGAAATCTCGTACTCGTACATTTCCCATCGTACACACTTGCGAACTCAGGTGTGCACAACAATAAATTTAGCATACCTGTTTTGGCGCCAACGGTTAAAAATCGACTCTTTGGCCAGCTCCTTTTGCAAAACCTGCTCTTTTATTTTAAATAAGCTTAATCTTCTTCATCTTTTCTTCTATTCATGCCTTCATAGCACTGCTGTTTTTTTTTTCGACAGGTATTCAACTCAGATTCGTTTATTTATTATCAAGGATAAGGAAACTGATCACATTGAATTGTGTATTAATAAGTAGGTTAATCAGATGGAAACAAAATATCGAATATGCGCTTTGGTAAATGTATAATGAGGCTATTTTTTCGCGTTTTTTCGAATATACTTGACTGAAATTTAATACACGGCCGAGAATTTTTTCAGTTTTTGTTATTTCATTGTTTTAGTTTACTTGTAGAGCCATTTTGACCCATAAACAATGTGTTATTTATAAGAAGGGACAGGGATTCCTGTACAAAAGTGTCAAAAGGTCGTTGAAATAGTTATTTGTATACTAAGGCCGCAAAATGCTTTTTCGCGTTCCGAGAGAGAGATTATCGCCGAGGCCGCTCCGGCTGATCAAGATAATCTCGAGGTCGCGAAAACATTTCGCGGCCATAGTATACACAATATTTTTCGTACAACCGTGAAAATTACATAATTTCAATAAACATTATGTCTCTTTAGAAAAGACAGCGTTTCAACGCGAATAGAGAAAATTACACTCTGGGTAACGGCCGCAAAATGATATTTTGCGGCCGGTTGCACGAAAAATAAATTCAAAGACACTTCAAAGTTTTTTAAATTCGCTCTGGTTTAATAAAAAAATTGATAGTTATGTTTGAAAAAGTCGAACTTCATTTTCAGTATGGCGGTTCGATTCGCCGATGTGTTGAAATTTTTTTCTTTTTGTTTTTAGTTTTTGTTTCACAATTTTTGAAACAAATAGCTTTGCTTTATTTCAAATTTATTGTTTGTTTTAGATAAAAATTGTAAAAAAGAGCTTAAAATGAAAAGAAAAAATTTCACTACAGCGTCTAATCGAACCGCCATACTTAAGTTTTAGCTCTTAAATTTCCTGTTCATCTACCGGTTGGAAATTTTCGAAATTGGTATGAAAATGGAGTTGTTGAAATTTAAGAAAATTAAAAGTGAATTTGAACTTTTTTTTCAACGACCTTTTCAAATATGTTATTTTCTTCATGAACTCTATTTGATAAAAAAGTTTGACAGTTCTGTACAGGAATCGCATCTAATAAATAACACAGTGTATAATAATTCCGTAAAAAATGGCACAAGATACATGAAAGTACATAAAAAACATTAAAACTGAAATAATCGACTAAGATTACAAATATTTAGGCAAAAATATTCAATCACGGGTTCTGGGTTATCAAGATACAGGAAATTCAAAATGATTGCCTGAGAATATATTGATATTGAAATTAAAAATGCTAATTTTTGCATATTTTTTTCACATAAAACGTTACACAAACTAAAATACTTCAGTTCTGTTTTTTTTTGAATTTTTTTTTCATTGTTTCACCCCTTCCTTACCCCATTCCTCACCGCCCTTTATTCGTTGACAATTTATAAAATAAAATTGTTAATAAAAATTACGAAAAATAAGTTTGGTATAAAAATAAAGAATAATTAATATTTAAATTTGGCATATTGCTGAGGAATAAATGGCAATGAAATACAAAGAGATGAGGTGGAGGGGAGGTCGACCTATAAAAATCAAAAAAATCTAAATAAATCTAGAATTAAAGTGAATTTAAGTCTGTTTATCATTATAATTGAAAAAATCGAAAAAATAGCATTCTTTTAATTGAAAGTAACGTTATTTTCAACAAGCCATTTTGAATTTCCTGATTTTCTTGAGGAATTGATGAAATATTTTGGATTTTAGTCGAAGACTTCAATTTAAATTTATTTCAAGCTCCATTATGCATTTTGAGCCATTTTGATGAAATTATGGGTTAAAATCGGCACTAAAACTAAGATAAAATACATTTTGAGATGCGTATTGAATGATAATATAAATTATTTTCATTTTTAAATCACTTCAATATTATTTAACTACATGTGAAATAGTTTGACATGAAGATAACAGGCAAAGAGATGCTGGGTCACCTGATTTAACCCACCTCCAATGTCTTTTTGTGGAAAAAAGTCTACATAAATAGACCACAAACTACCTACCAGAACTGGTAGGCATTCAGATTGCAAATATAACTCAGGAAGAGTTGGCTGCTCGTTTTTCGCCAGTTTACGAGATGATTAATTAATCCTGTTATTTGGACAACTCTGTATATTTACCAAAAAAAGTATGTTTAAAAGTATATCAATGCTGACAAAGAGTAACTTTAAATCAGTATATTATTAGTTATGTATAAAATGGTAGAAGTAAACGGTGGGGACTAGAATACAAGAAAATATTTTAAACACTTACCTCTGGAACCATCCACGACGCCATCTCCATCCCAATACCATTTGAACTGCACCATTTTTACCATTCACCATCACTAAAAACCGGAATCGACCATTTCCATTTACCGACCGGCGATTGCCACCACATTTATCTCTTAGTCAAAGGCATACATCACATTGTTTCCCTATAATACTGACTCTAAGTCCACTACGTTAGAGCGACCTCGAGCCAGTACCTGTGTTGATAGGGTAACTCACCTATCTATAAAAATCGGTTGCAAGTCATTCAAAACAGATTACATTCTAGAGTACTGTATAAATACACATCTCATGTTGTAATTAACTAAATTAAATAAATCATACAATTCGATTAATATAGGGAAGATGAGCGTATCCCGACTGTTGTCCATGTAGTCCGAGAAAATCTTACCATATTACTTAAACACTCTTTTAAGTAATACAAAAATTAACAAGTTTCTACAAAATTCTAATGGGGAAAAGTTTGAGAATCAAAAGTATTTCAATGCAGAGTGAATAACTTGTTTTAAAAATGTAATTGCTTTTACTTCAATCCGGTGCAGTATCCAGATCAAGATTATTTGATAGTGAACACTATTGAAAATTGCTTCAAAATAAATGAAAATTTTTAAACAATATAATTTTAAATAGCTTAATCTAATTTTGAAAAAATCTTGTTAACCAAAGTACCTTAAGTTAGCGAGTGACCAAGTAATCTGGGCACAAAAAGTGTCTTTAGTGAAATATTAAAATTTTAAAAGAGATTCAGAGATATTAAAATTAGTTTCAAACTATAAAGTAAGAAGTGATTACGTTAAAAAAAAGATTTTGTGAAACTACAAGTTTTATAATGTCCCCAAGGAAATTTCTGTGATCACATATTTTACTATAACATATACAGGCATACAACAATTTGAAAATTTGTGTAACCACAAAAAATTTTCCAAACTATAAAAAATGTAATTCATGATAAACATTTAAATGTAAAAAATTGGAAACACCCGAAATAATAAATTGTTGCCTGGAAGATCTCGTTGTACCTAGTGCGTTCTGTGAGTGTCTATATTTAAAAAATAATATTTTTTTAACAAAATCTCTAAGTAAATATTTTAAATTTTGAAAAATATTAGTTTCTTAAAATAATTCTCATTTGGGCTCAAATTATAAAATAAAATCATATTTTATTTACTTAATTTTCTTATTTAAGCATGCAAGACAAATGATTGTTTTAGATTGGGGAAAAATTTTCATACCTAGAGTTAATAAAATTTATTTTCATATTTTATACTATTTTTAATAAACTTATTTTCAAATTGGAAAATATTAAATGTTGATCTATTGACACCCAGAACGTTGCACCAGAAATCCTTTGTTTTTCTCTTCCTAAATAATCCTTTCTGAGCATTCGGTTTTACCTAGGGAATTTAAAGTGTCCTAATAAATTATAATTTAAAAATAAAATTGTTGATAAAATGCATAACTAAGTGATTAACTTCAAAAATATTTTTTAAAACACTGGATTTGAACTCAGCTATAATTAATTTTTGACCAACTTTTAATTTTAACTTATAAAATTAATTTTTTGTATTTAATATTTCAATTAAATTTCAAATCTATTGTTTTTTTCTATTATTAAGTATATAATACTTTTTATATTTTTTTCATTATTCTAATTTTTATAACTTTTTAATTGAAATGAAAAATATTAAATTTTATTCATAATCTAAATAATTGACCGATTTGCTCACAGAAGGATGCAGCGTTGAAAAAAATTCACCTGAAAAAAAAGACAAACAAAATCCACATAAGAATATCCTCTTGCTGGGGTGTTTCCAGTATTGAATATATTTTTTAAATTATTGAAAGTGACGAAAATATTGTAAATAGCAAAAACATTTCAGGCACACTTTTTGAATAACAAAAATGAAAAATAAATTTACAAGATATTAATTATTAATTGATATAAAGTTTATGTTGAAAAAGAAAATTTTTCTAAAATATTATTTTCACAAATATTTCCATTTTTGTTATTCGTCACAACATTCTCCTACCTTTAGGCATATCGCATTTCTTGAGCTGAAACGAGATCGGTAAAATCTGTAAAAAAATAAAATTATATTAATTAAATATTTTTTGATAATAAAAAAAAAGAAAAAAATGATTTAAAATTTGAGGAATTGATAGAAAAGGATTCAGGACATTCTCAATAAAAAAGTCTCAGCTTCAGGAGCTCTATCTCTATCTGTGTCTCATGTGAATGCGTATATTTATATTAATGTATTTTGAACCGCGCGGTTATTTTCAGACACATTGTGGCCGCTACATACTAGTGTTTGAAATGAATCGCGCGGCTAAAAATACATTAAGCACCATGTATTCCTTATCTGTGTCTCGTGTGAATGCGTCTACTTATATTAATGTATTTTTAGCCGTGCGATTCTTTTCAGACACCTTGCCGGCCACAAAGTGTCTCGTCTGAAAGCGCCCTAATTGTGTATTCAAGAATTGAAAAATTTATGGTGTATTCTAAGCACTCCAAAGAGTTCATTGCCTTTGGAAGAAATTCTGTAAGCCGATTTTCCAATAAGCTAGATAATTGTTAATTAACAAAACGTTCTTGTTTATTGTAAAAGAGAAATAAAATGTTTACATGTTTAAATGTTTACATAATTGTGTTAAGAATGTGTCGCGTCGTAGAGCGTAGAGTCTGTATAAATACCGTACAAGATCACGACATAAAAGTTTTAAGCATTCCAATAATTTGTTTATAAAAAGTGAGCAAGAAACTGCGAATCAGTTGAAAAAATCACATAACTGAATATACATATTCTGAAAACTTAAATATTCATACACAAAAAAGTATCAAGAAACGCGTTTTACTAACAACATTTCCAATATAAGCGAAAAAAACGCGCTGTCCCATTAAAAACCGTTCCTGGAACGTGCACTTCACTGGATTCCATTTCTAGTAGACTATCATATCGTTGGAATGTCATAAAATGAAATATTTCATTTAACATTTTACCGGAGATGATCTACTATGGATGGACCTTAATAAAAATTTGATAACAAAATTTTGCAGTCTTAAACTTCAAAATATTGTTGATTGTCTAGTTGTCAAATTTTTCCGTTGTGTCAGTTAGGGATAAAAATCAATTTTTACTTATTTTTTCTTGACAACGGTAGCTAGAACGATACCGAAACGTTGAAATAAAGAATTTAAATATATTGTGGTTTAATTTCTCAAGAAATCAAAAAAATAATGAAATCTCTTTAACTTCTATGACGCGTGTATAGGAAGGGCTCAACTAAGCGAGATATGTTCACAATAAATAATTAAACATTTGACTTCAATTTACAATAAAGTTGATGAACATTCGAAAGAGTTTTGTTAATTAATAATTGCATAACTTGTTGACAAATTAACTTCGCGAATTGTTTCAAACGCCAATAAAGTGTGTAAAATACATCATAATTTTTTTCAAATTTTCAAATTAACAACTACCTAATACCTTGAAAGTTATTTTATTTGACCAGTTTGCTTTTCCACGATGCGCGCGCATACCCAAAAAGACGGGCTTGGACCTGTTTGCAACATTGAATTAAATTCATGAATAATGGATATAGAATTTCTAGTCAATACTTTTATATTGGAAATTTCTTCCTCTTTATGAAACTCCTCTTCAAATTTCTCAAATGTCAATACTTACTACGTGAAATATTTTCTCCATTATTGATTACATACATAATTACATACATAATCTATAAATATTACCCAACCGGTATAAAAAGTATATATATTTATACCTGACGATGTAAATGAAATTTAGGAAACCTTTCCCGTAATACAATATTATATTCCTATTGTGCAATTTTTTATTTTATGATTTAATTTGATAAAAAATATTCTATTTATCAATCACATTCAGTTTCGATATAATAGGAAATCCCTTTTGAATTCATACACTACATAAAACAAATTTTTAGCTGAAATTATCTAACAAATTAATTACAACATACCTAATAAGTATCAATCATTAAAAATATATATTTTTAAATAAAAAAATCCGTTCCAAACGTACCTGAATAACATAAAAAATATCTGATGTTCACTACAAAACACCAACTCACAATGTCCTACAACATTCCCTTTGTTCTCAGTTACAAATAAGCAGTTTTTTCTGATATCACAAAAAAACTCGGTGTTTCATTGGAGAATAATTAATTTGAGGTATTTATTCGATTGGTTATGTATTGTACAAATAATTTCAATTTTAAGCAGAGTCGGCTTCGTTACATTTTAATTTAGGATTTAAATATACAAAGTTTTTTTTATCAAAAACTTTATGTTTATATTATTTACTTTGCTATGTTCGAATGTAATAAATTTTATTATTAATATGAGACTCTTTATTTTTGAAGTTTAAAAAGTTAATATTCTTTATTGACTTCTAATGGAATTGAATTAGGTACGAGTTCAATGTTTTACTTATAAGACCAACCCTGTCCTTTGACATTCAAAATCATAAAGGTTGTCAATGACAAATGTCTGTAATAGTTTCTATATATTATCATAGATGCATTATAGAAATAAAACAGCCACATTCAAATTTAAAAGAAAATGTCAACAAAGCTATATTCAAATTATATACACTTTCTTGTTTTCTTTTCTCACCTAATTCTCATTCATTCTTTTTGGCATAGGTACATTTCCTTTCAATTATACTTATTGAAATTAGTTACGGACAAAAGTGGTTGATACCTATCTAATTATTGACATTTATATTTCTGTGGTTTTGGAAAAAGAAGATATTTTGAAGTTTAAAACATAAAGACTAGAGGTGCGTTATTTTTGACTGATATCTCAGTTAATTTCAGCTCACATCGGTTATGTAAGCGTTATTTTTTATTCACTTTCCCTTTACTGATGTTGGATACAGAGTTCGGCAAAAGTCCGAGACCGGGCAAGTATTGAAGGAATATAAAAGTTTTGAAAAATCTTTTCACGCCACAAATTTCACTTTTACCTAAACTATAATTTGAAAATATTTTAAAATCCAGTTTTGATTACTGATCTAATTTTTTTTTCTTCATATGGATATAATATGGATATCTATCAGCAGAAATAAAAAGATCGCGGTTTAGGCCTTAAGAAAATATAGGGTTTTCCTATACTGAGTGGGAGAGGTTAAAAAGATATAGTCACTTTCTCAGAAAAACCGCAAGGATCCGTAGTCAATATCACAACCTCACACACACACACACACACTTTCTCAGAAAAATCACTCTCCACTCTAGACATTATATGGAATAACAAAAAACAAAAAGTATCTCTTAAACGTGTAACATACTATACTTTTTCTACCGCCATTTTTTCTTCTACGAAATAAAACGATTTATTTTTTGAGAAACTGTATAATGAGTTGCCGACATTTAGAGGCGTTACACTTTTAATCTAAAATATATTACACTAATGTATGTATGTATGTAATATGTATGTATATTTGGGGTAACATTCACTGAGACCTAAAAGATCTATTGTGCCCTCTTACTTCTACTTAGTTTCTGAGGAGAGTCTCTGAAACTGGTAGCTCCTTTAGTCCTATTTCCCGGAGGAATTTTAGGATATCTGCAGGCTTCAACTTAAGTAAATGCTCCTCTTCTATCCAGTAATCTCCCCGGTACTGTGCTCTAGGATTCTGGAGTGCTGTGCAGTTGGAAAGTATGTGGATGGAGGTCTCTTCTTCCATGCCACAGTATCTGCATTCTTCTTCCTCCGCTAATTTGAGCTTTTTCAGGTGCCCATTCAGGCGACAATGTCCCGTTAGGATCCCTGTTAAAACTCTTAGCGCAGTCTTGCTTTGACTTATGCATTCATTTAATCTCCGTAGGTTGTAGTCACCCAGGAGAATCTTTGATTGTCTAAGCCCTACTAGATCTTTCCAATGGTCAGATCTTCTCTTTCTTTCGGCTTCGCCTATTTCTTCCAATATTACCTTGGAGCTGATTCCGCAAAAAGGTTCTGGCCTCCAGAATGGTATTTCAGACCCCCTCTTTGCTAGTTCATCTGCTATTTCATTTTCTTCTATTCCAGTGTGTCCTGGAATCCATAGTAGGGTAACTATATTGTTCTCGCCTAATTCATTTAGTTATATTACACTAAAAGTTTTCATGTTTTTCAATTGACTAAATGTATGTAATTAGACCAAATAAAGTAGTAAGTAAATAAAAATTTTGATTACAATTTGATTAAACAAATAAATTTTCTTATCTAAACGCACTTGTTATAGTTCGTATAATAATACCCTTCTTGGTGTGGTGTTATAGACATTACGTTGAAAGAAATGGAAAAAAGGCAGGTCTGTGATTAATCCTAATCAAAATATCACAATAATGAACCGTTTGAATATATTACAAATGTTAACCCTAATCTTTGACTTAATTTGAATAGTTGATGCCTAGATTACGCGCAAGCTCGACTTATCAATCGAGAGAAAATGCATCCTTCAAAATAGGATGCAGACGTCCTTTTTGTATTAGCAATGTGTCTTACGTCTTTTTCTAATGTCCCACTGAGTGGTCTGTACTTTGTTGTTTATTGTCAGATATTATTTATGAATAGTGAATATTAAAAAAATGTGTTGCTATTATTTACAAAATTCGGAATCTGGCTTAAACTAGCTCAAAACACGCTCAAGCTGTTTGGTAAAATATAACCGGTAAGTAAATTCTCTCACGCATGCGCATTAAAAAGCTTAATTACTTGTTACGTACAGAAATGCCAAATAAATTCAATGTAGATATCATACACCCGATAAAAAACTCATTTATACCTTATGGCCCTTCCTTGCATTGTCACTCGACTGTTGTTGGGTTCAATTATAATTAAAATTCAATTAATAAGGTCATATTTAGATGATTGCCGACAAAAGCGAAGACTATATACTTTGAGACAAACTATAACTGTCTTTATTCCAAATCTATAATAGCGTTTTCCATTGATAAAACTAGAGTGCACTGAAACTGAACTGAGTGCAAAATTTGTGTTCCATTGGCTGCACTGCACCAGTGTTTCATATTCTATTAAAACACTAGTGCAAGCGAATGTGCACTGAGTGCAATTTTTTTCGGTACCTGCTCAGGAGGTAGTTTCGAGTATAGTGCAAGAGTGCAAAATGGCGGCGAATGATGAACGGAGCAAATTCGGAAGAAAAGCAGCAACCTTTTTATTATTATCATCGTCATCTTCGGATATGATACCGAATTAGAAGAACTAATTATTTAAAAACGAACATCTGCTCCAAAAATTCAAAACTATGTTAATGATGTTGTGAAATGACAATTTTTTTGTGATCCATTGCGCTGCACTCAGTGCAAAATATCGGTACACTGGTGTAGAGTACGCTCGAACTTGGTGTCAACTTAGTACATGCCAATAGAAAACGCTATAAGGGTTTCTCATTAAAAAAGGGTATAGAAAGTTCAAATATTATCGCTCTTTTTGATAAGGTTGCAAACATTTTCAAAAAATGACGACATTTTTATTAATTAACCTCGTATTTTCTTAAACTTCCCAATATATTCCCGTCTATCCCTTTATGATTTGGAAAAATGAAACACGGCTGTTCAAGTTCCCATTTCGATTTTAATCCTTCAACTTTTTCAACCGAATTAACCTTTTTCCAAGCCAACTTTTTCATCAGAACGTAATTGAACCGTAACACCATTATAATCGTTTAATTTCATTAAGAATTAGATTCACATTAAAAAAGCAAGCAGTGCCTACCCAGGAGAATTGTTATTCAAGTCGGTCTTGATGCCGACACAATTCAAAAGACACCGCCGGCCTTATCACGATGTTTGTTCGTCTTTGTTTTATAGCTTGTGCCTTCGCTATCGTAAATATGCTACCGGTACTATTATCAAGGAATAAGTGTGTGTTATTAGCTCTTGTTCAAGATTGTTTTTGTCTAAAAAAAATCGTGATTATGTGTTAGTCGGACAGGATCGTAAATAATGCTTTTTATACTATCTACAACAGTAGTCTACATGGATTTCTTAACAATCCACCTCATTAACAAAAAACAAACATGTTTATAAAAGGAGGTATAACGGTTTTGTAGCAACTACAAGCCATACTTATGGGCTAGGAATACAGTTTACATTCCAGAGAGAAAGGACTCGGAAGGACTCCTATAACAGCGAATCTCAATTGGTAAGCAGGCTTTAAAACAGTCTCTGAAAAAGGAGCCGGAAGATCACGATCTCTCTAAGCCTAGGTAATAGCGGTAGAATGCTGAGCAGAAGAGTTGACGAGATGGGAGGTGGATAGCCAAACATTCGTCATCTACTCTGACAGAAAAGCAGCACTAAAAGCAATTCGCTCATATCGGATAACATCAAAACTGATGTGGGAGTGAAGCAAGTCCCTCAACAGACTAGGTAATAATTGTGCGCTAGTGCGGTAATGAGAATCTAGAAACATATTAATACCAGAATTAAATATTTAAAATAACACTGGAAGCTGCATTTTCAATTTCCGAAAGGAGATTGTCTTCGCTTGAACTCATTTTTATAGATTTTTGTTCATTCAAATTTGACATAACTAATTTATTTTATTTCCACTCCACATCCTTGTTTGTCTTTGATGATATGGTCATAAAATATGATACACAGTACCTTATGTTTGCAGTCAATATTATTAAAAATACGTTGGATTGGAATTTTTTTAAATTTTATAATATAGGCACTGTTGATAATACTAATAAACAGTTGTAGATAAAATTTTGTACGTAACACGTGTGGTAGGAATTATTAACGCATTTATGTGATTACACGACTCGGCCCATGGCCTCGTCTTGCAAACTTCACATGCGTGCGTTAATAATGTCCATATCCCACTAATTACGTAAATAACTATTAACGTTCTTTCATTGATACGAGTAAGCAGTTTTTTATTCTTAAAATGAATTGCGAGAAATTGAAGGGCGGCAATATTTGGAAGCATTGTTTTTTCATCAAAATATTCAGATTTGATATTTGCCCCCCCTAATAAAAAAGTCTGCGTACGCCTATGCTCCAAATCTTTATATTATTTGGTCACGTATTATTTGTATTGTTCAATTCGTGTTCAATATTTTTGCTAAAATATTGTAATCAATATAGGGAGATGTTGATATTTTGTTTATATTTGACATTGTAAAGATTGAATTTATTTGTTCCTGTTTGTATATTTTCATCACTGCACTTTGTTAGTAGAGAAAACATCCGGTAAGCCGGTGAGGAATATTTTTAACCAATTGATTTTATTTTCTACTGGCTGGGGTCATCTTCCAGCTATGGGGTACAATCTTCCATCTTCAAGGGGTGAAGTTCCCTAATTACTTTTTAGAAGAAAATGGTTCCTAATTTCTCCAAGTGCTCCTCTCTTTCACGAGTTGGTTATTTTTTTCAAAAAATATGGGTAAGCTATGTCGTTTTCCATTTTTTAAATACTGTCCCGCATTTTTTTTACAGGCTTACTATTTTTCAAAAGACATGTGTAAACTATGACGTTCTTCACTATTCTAAATATTGTGTTCTTCTCTCGTATACGAGCTGGTTATTTTTTCAAAAGATATAGGTGAGCTTTGTCACTCCACATTTTCCTTAGTATTGTTCTGACTTTCTTTAACAAATTCTTTCTTTCTTCAACAAAGATTGCTAATTTTTTTCTATTTTACCTAATCAGTACGCTAACATGTACCAGTTTGGTTGCTATATTGACTTCCTTCACAGAAGCACCTATTACCACACTGTGGCAAAGTACTTGCTCCTAGGTTGTCGGTAAGCCTCGCTTACAAAACGAGCAGTCATCCCGATGGGGCGAGTGCGCCTAAGTGTTTTCCATTTGTTGAAGGGTATGGGTTCAATGACATAGGTAGGATATGTCCTTCAACAATATTTCAAATATCATCCTACCCTCCTTTCACAAGTCTATTATTTTTTTTTACAAGACATAGGTAAGCCATATCGTTTCCCATTTTGAGAATATTTTCCTCAATTTTTTCCACGGGTTTGCTATTCTATGAAAGATTTAGTTAGGATCTGTCGATTTTTCAAAAGACATAGGTAAGCTATGTCCTCCTTTATTATTTTGATTATTATCCACCCCTTCTTTGAAAAGGTGGCTATTTTTTCAAAAGACATAGGTAACCTATGTCGCTCCCATTTTTCCAAATATCGTCCTCCCTTTCTTCAATAAGTTGGTTCTCTCTGCAACAGACTTTTTTTTTTTTTCCCTTCGGAGCCGTCCCTTCGCCGGTACCACCTCAGCCTCCTGGGCTTATTGTGGATACTCCTAGTGTTCTGACTACAACCTATTCAGCTAATCCGTTCCCTGTATTAGCTCATACAGGTTCTTTGCTGGTTGATTGTAGAAGTCTTCTGGAGTCATTTGGGTTCTGCCATACAGTTTCTGCCTTCTGTGGTCCAGCGACTCACAGTTGCATAGTATATGCAGGGCTGTTTCGGTATCCTTTTTGCATCTTCTGCATGTAAGGTCTCCGTTGTACAGCCCTATTTTGTTTAGGTGCTCCTTTGTGGAAAAGTGTCCCGTGAGTAGCCCCGTAGTGGTGCGCAGTTTGTTCCTGCTCATTGAGAGCAGTTCTTTCGCTGCTTTTTCTGATGGTTCTTTTATGAATTTCTTCCCATGTATTTGCCCAGTCGTATTCTTCCAGTGTTTCTTGTGTTGTTCTCTCAACCACCCTTTTAACCATGACTGCAACAGACATTGGTAGGATTTTTATTTTACCTGCTATGTACGCCACATGTATAAAAACTTTGTTACATACGATTGACAGATGCACGTATTACCACACTGTGGGAAAGTGCTCGTTCTTAGGTTGTCGGTAATCTCGCTTGCAAAACAAGCAGTCATCCCGATGGGGCGAGTGCGCCTAAGTGTTTTCCGTTTGTTGTATGGTATGGGTTCAAAGTCTTTACTCATTATTCCTTCCCCATGATTTTAAATATTATCTTTTCCTTCTTTTACTAGCTGGCTATTTTTTCAAAAGACGGTGCAGCTTTGTCGTTCACCATTTTCCATTTTTTCAAATATTGTCCTGCCAATTTTTCACAAGTTCTTTCTTTCTTCAACAAACATTGGTAATCTTTTCATTTTATTGTTTAGACTGAACGTTCAGTACGCTAACATGTACCAGCTTGCTCGCTATATCGACTTTCTTCACGGAAGCACCTATTACCACACTGTGGCAAAGTACTTGCTCCTAGGTTGTCGGTAAGCCTCGCTTACAAAACGAGCAGTCATCCCGATGGGGCGAGTGCGCCTAAGTGTTTTCCGTTTGTTGAAGGGTATGGGTTGGAAGTCTTTGCTCATTATTCTTTCCCATTATTGTAAATATTATCGTTTCCTTTTCTTACTAGCTGGCTGTTTCTTAGAAAGACATCTACGTCAGCTTTGTCGTTGAACATTCATTCAAATCTTGTCCTGCCTTTCTTTCACAAGTTCTTTCTTTCTTCAACAAACATTGGTAATGTTTTCTACTTCACCTGTTAAGTACTCTAGCATGTACCAGCTTGCTTGCTATATTGACTTCCTTTACGGAAGCACCTATTACCACACTGTGGCAAAGTACTTGCTCCTAGGTTGTCGGTAAGCCTCGCTTACAAAACGAGCAGTCATCCCGATGGGGCGAGTGCGCCTAAGTGTTTTCCGTTTGTTGAAGGGTATGGGTTGGAAGTCTTTGCTCATTATTCTTCCCCCGTCATTTTAAATGATATTACCCTTCCCTTCTTTTACTAGCTGGCTATTTTCGCAAAAGACATAGGTCAAAGTCGTTCCCTATTTTCCCAAATATTGTCCTGCCTTTCTTTCACAAGTTCTTCGTTTCTTCAAGAAACATTGGTAATCTTTTCAGTACGCTAACATATACCAGCTTGCTTGCTATATCGACTTTCTTCACGGAAGCACCTATTACCACACTGTGGCAAAGTACTTGTTACTAGGTTGTCGGTAAGCCTCGCTTACAAAACGAGCAGTCATCCCGATTAGGGTGCGCCTAAGTGTTTTCCGTTTGTTGAAGGGTATGGGTTGGAAGTCTTTGCTCATTATTCTTTCCCATTATTGTAAATATTATCGTTTCCTTTTCTTACTAGCTGGCTGTTTCTTAGAAAGACATCTACGTCAGCTTTGTCGTTGAACATTCATTCAAATCTTGTCCTGCCTTTCTTTCACAAGTTCTTTCTTTCCCCAACAAACATTGGTAATCTTTTTATTTCATTGTTCAGACTGAACGTTCAGTACGCTAACATTATACCAGCTTGCTTGCTATATCGACTTTCTTCACGGAAGCACCTATTACCACACTGTGGCAAAGTACTTGCTCGTATGTTGTCGGTAATCCTTGCTTACGAAACAAGCAGTCATCCCAATTGGGCGAGTGCGCCTAAGTGTTTTCCGTTTCCGTTTTCCGTGGCTATTTTTTCAAAAGACATAGATAACCTATGTCTCTCCCATTTTTCCAAATATCGTCCTCCCTTTCTTCAATAAGTTGGTTCTCTCTTTAACAGACATTGGTGAGCTTTTTATTTTACCTGCTATGTACGCCACATGTATACAAACTATGTTACATACGATTGACAGATGCACGTATTACCACACTGTGGGAAAGTGCTCGTTCTTAGGTTGTCGGTAAGTCTCGCTTGCAAAACGAGCAGTCATCCCGATGGGGCGAGTGCGCCCAAGTGTTTCGCGTTTGTTGTATGGTATGGGTTCAAAGTCCATACTCATTAATCCTTCCCCATGATTCTAAATATTATCCTTCCCTTCTTTTACTAGCTGGCTATTTTCTCAAAAGACATAGGTCAAAGTCGTTCCCTATTTTCCCAAATATTGTCCTGCCTTTTTTTCACAAGTTTTTCGTTTCTTCAATAAACATTGGTAATCTTTTATTTCCACCTTTTCAATACGCTAACATGTACCAGCTTGCTTGCTATATTGACTTCTTCCACGGAAGCACCTATTTCCACTTGCAGCTAGGTTGTCGGTAAGCCTCGCTTATAAAACGAGCAGTCATGCTGATGGGGCGAGAGCGCCTAAGTGTTTTCCATTTGTTGGAGGAGATGGGTTCAAAGTAGGTAGGCTATGTCCTTTCCCCTTTTTTCGAATATCATCCCCCCCTCCTTTTACAAGTCTGCTATTTTTTTCCGAAGACATAGGTAGGCTATGTCGTTCCCCTATTCGAGAAAATTGTCCTCCATTTCTCTCAAGGGTTGGCTATTCCATGAAGATATAGCTAAGTTATGTCCTTCATTATTCTGACTTTTATCCTCCTATTCTTTAAAAAGGTGGCTATTTTTTCAAAAGACATAGGTAATCTATGTCGCTCCTATTTTTCCAAATATCGTCCTCTCTTTTATCAATAAGTTGGTTCTCTCTTCAACAGACATAGGTATGCTTTTTATTTTACCTGCTATGTACTCCACATGGATACAAACTTTGGTACATACGATTGATATATATCCTGCACGGATGCACGTATTACCACACTGTGGGAAAGTGCTCGTTCTTAGGTTGTCGGTAAGCCTCGCTTGCAAAACGAGCAGTCATCCCGATGGGGCAAGTGCGCTGAAGTGTTTTCCGTTTGTCGAATGGGTATGGTCTGACAAGTAGGGGAAATAGTTGCCCAGTATGGTCTATCAAATATCGTAGATGCCAAAGTAGTTGCATGCAAAATGGTCATACTTGGACTAACAATTTTTTTCAGAGCTTCCTTTCCAGCACACTAACACTCTCACAGGTTTCATAGATTTCATCGAATTTTCAGCGGATGTCTCAATTTTGTTCGATTTTTTGTTCCAGGAATTTTTTTTAGAGAAAGATTCATTAAGAATATATCGATAGATTCAAACTTGCTAGTAGGCTCATCTACAAATCTTCATATTACCTGGTCAAGTATTATTTGCATGTTTATTTTCTTAACTGCATGTGTTTGATATTTGTTTGCTCAAGGTTGAGTGTGGTAGGGGTTGGTAGAGTAGTGGTGATATATTGGAGTACTAATATGTATATGCTGTGTAATTCGTGTTTAATATTTTTATCAAATATATTTTCCGTCGGCTGTAGATTATTTCACCAATTGATTATATTTTCTACTGGCTGGGGTCATCTTCCATCTATGTGGGACAATCTTCCATCTTCATGGGGTGAGGTTGCCTCATTACTTAACTCTTCAAAAGAAAATGGTTCCTAATTTCTCCAAGTGCTTCTCTCTTTTACGAGTTGGTTATTCAAAAGACATAGGTAAGCTATGTCGTTTTCTATTTTTTTAATATTGTCCCGCATTTTTTTACGGGCTTACTATTGTAAACTATGACGTTCTTCATTATTTTAAATATTGTGTCCCCCTCTCGTATACGAGCTGACTATTTTATCAAAAGTCCACCCTAAAGACCCACCCCAATTCCTCAAAATATCAATGTATTGAAAACATTTTCATATTTTAACATTCTTCAATGATACGAGGAAGCAGTTTTTTATTCTTAACATGAATTGCGAGAAATTGGAGGGCGGCAATATGCCAAAGCAATGTGCGGAGGGCACGGCTCTGTTTTTTCAATTGATTCAGATTTGATATTTAGCCCCTCTTAATAAAAAAAGTCTGCGCACGCCTATGTCACCAAATGAAAGGCAATAGATAGGCCGATGAATTGACCAAGCAGGGAGGTCATGATAGGGCCAGAACCTTCCTGAGGATCTGCTATGCCTAAGTAAAGATGAGATCATCCACAAATGGATGAAAAACGAGGAGTTGCGCTGGTGGTTTGAGACCCCAGGACAAAAGTACGCTAAATTATTTCTTGAAAGCCATTTGGCCAAACTATCACACGACCTACTATGTTATAGTCGAGAAACGACGAGGATGATGGTGGGAATGCTGACCGGACATTGCAGGAGAGGATACATATCCACACCATTGGCCTAGCAGATGACAGAATATGCAGGTGCTGCAAGGAATGAGACGACACCGCGTAGCACCATAATATCCGGTCTTGGAGGTCTTCTGATATTGTTCTATTGAACTCTTGAAATCTGAAATTGGACATACTATGGAGCGTCTGTGACTCGAAGCATAAAATTTTCAGTGTTAAGGAAAATCCCTTAATACTGTACTATTTTTACCTGCGAACAATCAACAAAAACTGAAAAAGGAATTAGCTCAAGAATATTTATTGATTGGTTCAGTAGATATAACCAGTCAATGTTACAATTTTGGTTCCTATTTTTTGTGTGTTTTATGTCATGAGGCTAGCTCTACTTTATCAATAGTAATACCCCTAGGGTCTTGATAATACCGAGATAATTTTGTCATAGAGAATGCTGAAAGCGTGTTGCTTGATAATAGCCCAAGGCCGCAGGCCGAGGGCTATTATCCTTGAGCAGCTCGCTTGAAGGATTCTCTATGACAAAATTTTGAGTATTTATCAAGGCCCGAGGAGTATTCGATAAGATAATTTTTTACTTTGTAGATATCAAAAAATTGATTGTCAATCTGACGTTTAATGATTTTAAATACACAATTTATTAGTTTTAATCAGTTTGACGTTTAACCAAACTGAAAACACGACATGTAGGGTATTATCGCTGTAATCCAGAGGTGATTGGATGAAATTTGACACATGACTTAAAATTGAGTAATTTGATTGGTTACTATATTTAGTAAAAAATTATCAAAGGTAATACCACGAGTGCTTCAAATTTTATCGATAATTTTTTCTTTTCCACGAAAACTTGTTTGGCAAAAATATAAAAACAAACCGATTTGATAAAATCACGACTCCGTTAGGAGGAGTGATTTTATCTAAATTCGGTTTGTTTGAATGTTTTTGCCTCAAATAAACAAGTTTGAGTGATGAAAATAAAAAATTATGTGATAAAATTTGAAGAGCGAGTTGTATTTGGGAAGATTATTTTTTTCAACAATTTAAAAGGATTTTTGAAAGCGCTTTTAGTTGTCTATAATGACAAATTCAAAGTAAAATTTTGACGTTTCGATGTAAACAAGGTTTTATCGATGAGGAAGCATAATTATCAGTATAATACCGAATGATTGGCTAGAATAATGTATTGCTATTGGTTAAAACCACCAAAATGTCAGATTTTGACAAGTGAAAAAAATAATCAGACAAATACCTCCACACAAGATCCTTTACCCGTTTCAACGCTGGATGTGTTAATGGCAAGTGCTTTCTTTGTTAGGGAAATTTTTTTTATTTGCTTACGTATAATATTTTGTTGTTTAGCGAAAAAATTTTACCAGGAGTTTGCTGTGTTACTGCTTAGGCTTCTCATGTTTCCTGTACGTCTAATGCTTATGATAGATATGCAAACCCCGTACTGCAGGTTTTGATATATCAAAGACCAATGAATTCCGTATCAGATACTTTCTTTGATAGTGCATCTGTCATTTCGTTGCCTACATTACCCTTTTGTAGGCTGGATTTGCTTTGGAGGAATCCTAAGGATTTTAGTACTAACTGAAGCAATATAATATCTAATGAAGCATAATTTTATTCAAATGTATTGCGATTCCATAAAATTCAAGTAGACAGAAACATCTAAATATTCATTCAAAGAATTTCGGATCCCGAAATCTGTTACGTTTAAGTGGAATGCATTAAAAATGTAGTTAAAGTTATCTCATTTTCTTTGTTGACTTTTACCTTTTTGTTTTACATTATATTGCTTAAAACGATCAGTTGAGCTTTCTGATTTTCGATAATTTCGTTGATAATTCTTATGGAATGCAACTGTTTGAAAGTAATTTATAAAATGGAAACGTATCGAAGCCGAGATCTTTAGGGATTCTAATGGCGTGGTTGTCATTAGCCTTACTTTAAAACTGATAGTGTTATATGGACACAAACACATTTACAAGCGAAAGAAAAAAAAAATACATTTGTCTTTATACTTTAGATTATAATACATCATTCGAACGGTCTCCGGCCTGGCAAACCTGTTTTTAACAGAGTTCAGTCTCAACATGTCTAAAGTCAGTATGACCACCAAAAAGTGGTTTTTCTGACAAGAATGACAGTTAAGGCCTACCATTCCAATAATAATATTTTTGCATCTCGACTACACATGGACTATACTTCCTACTTGCCTCGTTAATAACCATTGACTTGAACTAATTTTAATACAGTCACATTCTTTAAATTAGCTAGTAGGTCAATCTATTTCACAACTTCTTTAACTTGTGCAAACTCATTTGGCAACAGCGCTTTTAAATCTAAACATTCGTAAGAGAATCCTTCACATTCTATTGGAAGGCATTTTTAACATTTTTATTCTTATGGGATGACTATTTGACCTCGTTTATTTACGCGCGAAACGTTACTATTGGTCAGTTTTTTAATTATTGAAAGACACCGATATGTGTTTATACTGTTTATTCATAAATCAATACAGAGGCGGAAAAAAATTTGTTTTCATCGTTGGCATGGATTTTTGCATAATTTATAATCATCGTTATTATTATTAAAACAGGAATGTATTTCAAGAACAGTCTGTGTCTTTGAATTCGACTTTGTGGCCGGCTACTGGTGTCTGAAAAGAATCGTGTGACTAAAAATACATATGAATAGATGCATTCACGCGAGACATAGATAAGGAATATGTGGTGTTTTTAGTCGCGCGATTCTTTTTATTTATAGACACTATAAGCCGGCCACAAAGTATCTCGACAGAAAGCGCTTTAAGAATGAACCAAAACCACTGATCAGCAATAGTCACAGTGAGCAGTAATAGTTTTGTATGTTTTTATTGAACTTGCAATGTTTATACAGGGGGGCAATGAACCAGGACCAACCTCGGGAAATAAGTATACACCCTAGCAGACATTCTTTCTTTTTCTTTCAGCTCTTTTACTTATATTTCCTTGTCGTACTTGTGTAATCCGCAAGGGCTCCGTAAGATTTTTCGCAATCTGTATGTGCGTGTATGTATGCTCTGGTTAAATCTTGCAACTGAATTTTAATACAGTTTTCTCCAACCGAATGAGATGAAATTTTGCACACGCTTAGATTACCTACATGACAATGCATGGTTAGCTAAGATACATCCTTCTCAATCCGGAATCTGTCAGCATTTTGTGATTTTATTATCAGTAAGTGATACCAAATGTTACAATATTGAAGCAGAAAAGGGAAACAATACCTATTGGTTTTACTACTACTAAGTTTGCAAGCGAGCCTTGTCCTGGACAAACTCAAGCCAAGGTTTTACTCATTTTAACAAAGATTGGACAAGCCTTTATATGGCAATGTTCACATTTTGGGATCCAAAAAAAAGAACGGATCAGTGCTTTTAGACGTTCGTTTTGCCACTGCGAAGAGCTGTCTGCTTTCTAACAGCAATGTGCTCGAGTAAAATGGACGTCTGAAAATTAGGAGGAATGTTCCAGGCGAAAATATTTCTCGTAGAATAGAATGCACCCAATGTTTTTTTACTTCTTCTTCTTTACACTAGGGTGTCGTCGCTAGTAGCGGATTTATTACTAGGCCCGTGAGGGTCAAGACCAAGGACGACAAATTATGAGGGACATCAAAAATTTTAAGACCGACTTCCGTTTACACAGACGGTCATCTAGGTTAGAACTGACCCTTATACAATGCAGAAAAAATAATTATATGAAATTAAAATACCAAACTCGGTAGAAAAGGGGATGACAGGGGGATATTTTACCTTCAATGTTTTTCTAAGAAATGTTTTTTCTAAGAAAAAATATGACAAAATAGTTTTAAAAAACTTCTTTTTTTCCATAAACTGCTTTATTGACGGTGTGCCTTAGCATAGCAGGTAGGTACACCTCATAGCGTGGGCGGATTTTTTTGCGAATTCGTTTAAAAAAAACGAAAAACCAAAACCTGTTCGGAGCAAATTTATTAAATTGTATTCAATTAGTAGCTAACTAATTTTCTGTATGATGTTTGAATAATGAGTTTATTGTTCTGAATGTTTTGTTTTTTCTCTGATGTGAATTCTAAGAAGAAGTGAATACTAATAAAAATATATCTTCAAGGATGTCACGTGCCATTAAATGGCCACTTTTATGTATTGTTTGTTGTTTTAATTTATTGCACACTTCAAACAAAAAATTAAGAAAAGTGAATTTAATTTTGTTTTCATACGATCACATAGGGAAGTAACGTCTATCGCACTGTACACTGTACAGGGTTATTAAGTGCCCCAGACCATAGTTATTATTTCATGAACAAAAAAAAAATTCAAAATAAAAGTTGTATGGTTAGAAACTAATTTTATTACATCATCAACAAAAGTACAGTGGCATGCGTAGTTTATGGTACACCTCAAGAACTTAAAAAAAAATGAGTACATTATAGGGGATAGCTCCGGACTGTTACGATAGGCCATAAAATGGTTTCATTCTTCCCTATCCACACTTGAAATGCTTTGCTTAAATATTGTTTAACAGGTAGGACATTATGCAGAGCTGTCCCATCCTACATCCAAATCATATTCTGAAGTTGAACGTCCAAAAAATTGTCTACAAGAATATTTTCAACTTCAGGAAGAATTTTTTCCAGATAGGCAGCTCCGGTTGAATTGAAATCATGATATATGGATCCAACCATTATGTTTCTGTCTTTGATAATATTGGTGAATATTTTTATAGCTGAGTAATTGATAATATTGACTTTTCAATATTTATAATAACTAATTTAATTTACTAAGTATATTTAATCCTTTAATATATTAAGAACGATTTACAGTCCTATGGAAAGTGACTTATTAGCAAGCGTGCGAATAGTATTATTATTAAACGAGCAATTTATGATAGCCATCACGATGGGTGAATATTGGCCATAAATTGCGAGTAGAATACTATACTTTGTACACGACACTTTATTTCTTTATTAATTAAAAGTCATTACCGATTTGGTATTACCCCCATCTCTAGTAAGAGTATTATGAACACTCCAGTGTATTATGAACCATAATTCACGACAGTAGATATGTGGGTACCATATAGGTACCTTTTGTAAGGGGGTAAAATATTGACTTATTATTAGGTGGTCGTGGACAAATACTTTTAAAGTATAAACATGAAAAAACTAATATACAGCTTTGGAGACCTCTTTCCAGCAAATAAAAATGAGCTACATTTTATGAGAATAATATATATTTCTGTAAAATGTCACTACCCTTAATATACCCTGTATTACATTGTACAGCTACAGAAAATACTCACCGACCATATCGACTTCAAAACATTCTATTAACCACTCGTCAAAAAGTGAGATGCCCTTTTGACAGTGGATCCATTTAAAGTTCTTAAGCCATGACACAATGGCACATGCAAATTTAAAGAAGGGCAACGAACTCTTTGTATGGTTTATACCAATGGGAAAGTTTTTGTTTGGTTAGTCAAAATTCGCTATCACGCATCAGTGCCAATTCAAATGCGGGATAAGTAACCAGTTTCTTTTTCGGGAGAGGTCGGCGGTCTACAGGATTTTTGACCTAAATTCTAAGGGCATGAACGATTTTTGCGTATAACATGATTGTAGAGAAAATTAATAATTTTTGGCTTAAAGTGCTATGAATGAATAAACATATAATAAAAATACCAAAAAATAAGACGGAAAGTATTATTTTATCGAGGGCCACAATTTTTGAAGGTTTTCGCCAACTGTCACATTGGAACTATGAAGTTTCCCGTACATTTTTCAATAAATGCTAGTGTATGTCAAATTCTTTTGTTATATTTTCAACAATATGGACTAGTGAAGTACCTAATGTAAATTAAAATTTTCCAAAAACTTGGGCCTCGTTTTAATAGCAGTAGTTTACTTCGACGTCGCTCAATGCATTCGGTTGTGTTTTTATATAAAATTGTTAATTATATTTTTAAATGTGATAATAGGTTTGTTCCAACCGCAGTCAGAAACCGTCAGAAACGATTAGAGAATAACTGGTCATAGCAAACAACGAGTTATTTCCGCGTAATTCTTATCACTGATTGCAATGGTCGACTATTCTCTGATTGCTTCTGACGGTTTCTGACTGCGGTTGGAACAAACCTAATATTGTATCGTTACTGAATTTCAGAGTACCTAGAACAAATTCTAGAACCAATAGCCTTTTTTATGAATTACCACATAGTACAAACGTTTACAAATTTTCACCATTAAACCAGCTTACCATTGAGTACTCCTCGGTTGAGTCACTAATACTACTACTACTTAGTTTGCAGGCGAGCCTTGTCCTGGACTAACTCAAGCCAAGGTTCCGGCACTGAGGCCATTGGCGGGCCCATTGTGCCATTCCTGCTACCTAGACACCCATGAAGCCAAGCCCTTCAATAAGGGCCACAACCTTTTTCATTGGATGCCTGCTTGCGTATCCAGGGGCCATAAGAGGGACTCCGAAGATTCGCCTACGTAGTACAGCCCAGTGTGGACACTCTAAGAGAACATGGACTGACGTTTCGTCATTCACGCCGGAACCCCTGCATAGGGAACTTTCCTCTACTCCTAAGTTGTGGAGGTGTTTCACGTTACAGCAGTGCCCTGTTAGGAGTCCTGCTATCTTCCTTAGCCTACTCCTTGGTAGTTCAGTAGCTGCCCTAGCGTGTCCATCAGTCCATCCCCTCAGTAGAAGTTTGGATTGTCTAGGACCCTGCAGAGCATTCCAATGAGCGAGGTGCTGATTCCTCAGCCACTTCTTCGTCTCCTTGCATATTTTTTGTTTTGTCAGGCCCAGGGTCGGACTCGGGCCGCAGAAAGGAGCTGCCGCCCCTTCCGCAGCCAGTGCATCCGCCATCTCGTTGCCTTCAAAACCAGAGTGGGCTGGAATCCATTCTAGCCGCACCACGTTCCGCCTTGCAAGATTAGCAAGTCGTTCTCGACATTCGTTAGCAAGTCCTGAATTGCTGGTATACCCACTCAGGGCTTTAATCGCTGCCTGACTGTCAGAGTATATGGTTATGCGTCGATCCACATAACCTCTGTCTAGGTTTATCTGCGCACATTCCAAGATACCATATATTTCGGCCTGATATGCAGATACACCATCACCCAATGGTACACAAAGTTATGTTCTTGGGTTCCTGAAGAAAATTCCAGCCCCTGCTCTATCACCGGAGCATGAGCCATCTGTGTACCATTAGGCAGTGTCGGTGTCGGTTGAGTCAAGCATTGATATTTTGCATTGATATTTTCTGCACAAATGATAGACAAATAAAATGAATCTTTCTCAGGGGTAATTCATGGGCAAGACTTCCCTGCATATAATGTATGTGTAAGTTTCTTTTTGTGAATGCCTAGCTGTATGTGAGTGCTTACTTTTCTTTTTCAAAGAAGGGAAGTGAGTTCACGTAAATACCTAGCTTTATTAGAAATACTGCATTTCAATTTTTTTGGCTCTCATGTCTTTATTATCCTGTATTGGTCCTTATCCTGTAATTGGGCTTGCCCGAGGATATTGTGATTAGATAAATAAAAATATTGATATTTACCGATATTTAAACATTGGTAAATAATTTTCAAAATTAAATAAAAACAATTCATATTCGTATACATATTATACATATCTGTTCTTGATATAATATTAACATTAATATTCCAGTTTGACCAGAAGGTATTCATAACTTATTATTGCAATATTTTCGAATGTCGTCGGGAACAAATGGTAGAGAGCTTTTTATGATCCATTGTTTTTACTGAAACGATACAGAGCGACGTGACACTAGAGAACAAAATGACCCTGAAGGACACGCAACACCTGACTGTTTCAGATCGGCTTGCACTTGTGCACAATATTTATGTGCAATTGCATTTTTTTTAAATAAAATTATAGTCCATATAATACAATGGCAGCTCGAGTGGGGTACAATATTAGAAATTATGAAAGAAAATTCTTTTTCTTCAAGAATATTGGAAATTCAATATAAGCGATACTTTATCTGGTGGCAGAAAAGGAACTATTTTCTTGTACATTATTTAACAGTTTTGAAATAAAGTTTCTATGAAATAGTATATTGCGTAACAAGTGCGCGAAGTGACATTTTTCACACGAGTGTTTCAGGTGGCGATAGCCGAGTGAGATCATTCCACGAGTGTGAAAAATCACATTCGCACAAGTTATGTACACTATTTTTCCTACGACCACGCGATATACTTTTACCGAATCAGGTATGTACAATCTTGCGTTTTTATGTAGATGTGAGAAGTTTTACATATGAGAGGTTTTGATTACTTGGTTGATAATTTTTTCTATTATTAACCTAGGTCAATAATGGACAAATTCGAATATTTTGAGAATCCAGGGATAGTAGTATACCCAGGAGATTGTCTTTAACGTAGTTGCTGCTTGAAATAACATGTCAAAGTAGAATTATTTGAATTTAAATGCCATTAGTTTGAAATTTGCGCTCAACCAAAAATGACTGATGACATAAGGAGTACGTTCATAATTTATGGAACGGAAAGAGACAGTGTACTTGTCAGTTGTCAGTCAGACGACGAGGTAAACGCTTCTCGTGTTGCGTTTGTGAGTGCTATGGTGTATAAGAAATAATTTTTAGTGCTCGGTTAATAATAATTCTCATCTTCACCACCTTGATGTCTGTCCGTTTCAGTCGGCTAATTAGCATCCACGCCCCTGGTTAAAATTTGCTCTAAACGTGTCAAATAGTAAAAATTGCTTAACCGACAAGAACAATGGTTTGTGAAGGTGACTTGAACGTACTTGAGTGGTGTCAAGTTACGCCATGAAAAAAATCCATAAAAGCTTTTAGAAAATTTATTAGTACGAACCATAAAACAGTTAACAGTTTCTGCAGTCATAAATTCTACAAACGTGTTTTATGTTTTTTTTTCATTTGAGGTCATTTACAAGGCAGAAAATTGTTGTAAAAAATAGTAGGATAAGAAAACATATCTGAAAACCTTTCAAGTGTTAGTTGTAATTAAGGGTTATACAATTTGTGGGATTGAGTCGTGTTTTTCACATTAAACTTGATGGAGAAAATGGCTTCCACTATAGATCATGTAACTAAGGAAGGGTCAGTGGTACGCAAGTGGCACTTCGTTAAGAAATACTGTGTACCACTTATTTGAGCGAATGTAAATAAAATGATGGCATAAGTTTAGACAATCACCGATTTGCGAGTTGAAAGTCATGACTTATATTATGAGAGAGAAATCAATCTCTTATTGTGTTGGACATAAGCTGGACCAATCCTATATGGAGGTCTAAGCTGGATCCGCTACTTGGTGCAGTTTACCAGACAGCGAAAGTTTTCATTTAAAATGCAATCCAATTAAAAACTGGTGTGGAATATTTTAGATTACCACCAAACCAACTAAGGACAATCGATAAAGTACCTAGTTCTGTTACAGATTTCGGGACACGCCAAGTCCTGAGTCCCGCATGTAAAAATTTAATACCATTTAATTTGTGTACGTCAAATACTTGTTTTTAACCATTATCGTAAAATATTTACGGTTTTCCATTAACTTATACCCTAAATGTGCTATATCGTTTGAAAGATTATTAATTGTATTAACAAATTGTGAAAAGACTTATAGGGTGATTCATTTAAAAATTTTGAGATATTGCTTGATTTGCGTTTTGTTTCACCCTGTATTAAAGAAGCCACAGATAAAAAAGTAATTAATACTGAGCACAGCCAATGATATGTGAATGATAATTAAATACAAAGACCTGTTGACTTATTTTGATTTACTGTTTAACAGAATGTTAAAGAGGAGGTCTTTTTTACCAATAATTGGCCATATCTTTTCAAAACACCCATATAATATATTAGAATGCTATATTTTTGTAACGCTCTCGGTGAGATCTTTTCGATTCTTGAACAAAATATAGTACTTCTCATTAAAAAAATGTAAGTTTGTGCTGCTACGTGGTTTTGGAACACCCTGTAGAAACGAAAGTATTTTCAAAATGTGCCCTCATTAACTGTAGGTATCAGCTCACACAAAACCTTGTAGTTTTATCTCGTACCACAACGATGTAATCCTCCGATGTCAGAAGATTGCCCCACCCTGTATATAATACAAAGTTTAAATTGTACTTACGAAAATGCTTCAACTCCTTTTATTTCCTCTACATTAAAGCAGCTGTTTGACTTAATAATAAATTCAAGCAGCATAAATGAGTATACTTTGGGCAAGTTGTTAGCTTGTTAGTTTGTACTTTCACAAAACCTTCACTAGCCATATCTTTACTCACGAAATATGAAAGAATCGTCACTGAAATAGTAAATGAAATATTTTCCTCTGACGGTTTCAAAATATCCTCGGAAATATCGAATATTTATGTCCACTTTCCACTTTACGTTGACTTTTAGAAATAAAAAAAGCACACACAAACACGTAATGGTCTCAAAAAAACATATAATAGCTATTTATGCCATCAATTACGAAATGCCTAATTTTGTGTAACGCGTGAGATTTTTGCGGAACGAACGAAGTGAGTTTCGCAAAAACTCACAAGTTACACAAAATTTCATTTCGTAACGTATTGCATACAAGATTTTTTCTAATTTTGAAGAAAGTGATGAAAAATAAAATTTAATATAATTGATAAAAATTTGGAAACCCCAAATTCAGTTTGCTGCTGTTACTTCATGTTAGTTGTCAGTTTGACAAAAGTCTAGACGGAAGGTTTTTAGCGAGATTGATGTATTAATTTGAATAATTGCAATATTTGTGTTATCAATATTCATAATAATTGATTAATTCATAATTTATGTTTTTAACTTGTATTATAACAGTTTAATAAATAGAATAATTCTTTTTGTCACTAATTTTGAAATACATTTTTCATCACCAATTGCATAAAATTTCACTTTATGCAACTAGTTACAAAAAGTAAGACGTTTCATAATGTCAATCAGTTTTAAAAAGTGTCACTTTATGTGTCAAAATTAGAAAAATGATATTTTTACGTTGATGAAGCAATAGGGTACAGGCATAAATTTTGCTATTGGCGGGAATCGACGTTTTATCAGGTCTTCTAACACCTTGCATGCTTATTTTTTCAAAAAAATATCAACTTTACTTTTAAAACGACTTTAAAAATCATAAAATTTGAAAGTCTGCCAAAACGCGTTTGACGTCACTGTTGACGTCACACACTTACATGTACTTCTTTACATTCTTATTCGTGTATCGTGTATTGCGCTCTGAGTTTTGTGACTTAATTTGTTTTTGAAAGTTTTAAAAATGGATACAGCCAAAAAAAAACACTTCACATTCCAAGTACTGCATTGTTCCAGAGTGTAAATCGACGTCTAGTAAAACTCCAGACAAAATATTTCTTACTTTACCTAGTGGCGCAAGCAAAAATGCATAATCATCTCTGGAAGTATGCTAGACCCGAGAGCCCTACACCAACCACAAAACCTTCGCTAGCCATATCTTCACTCAAAAATTATAACGGATCGTAACTGAACTATAAACTAGTAAATAATAGTTATTTGTTTAACTAGGCAGTCAATCTACTTTGCTGCCAAGTTGAACATATAATTTTCTTCTAAGTCTTAAAATATCCTCGGAAATATCGTATATTTATGTCCACTTTCCACTTTACGTTGACTTTTAAAAATTAAAAAAGCACACACAATCACTTAATGGTCTCAAACAAACATATTAATGATATTTTCACGTCGAATAGTTAATTAAAATACAATATTAAACACAAAACTACACATAACCTATGCATTCTTCTTCTCGCTTTCAATTTTGAGCTATATCCTGAAGGATAATCTACCCAAACCTATGCATTACCGGCCATGACAATTGTAAATGTGCTACGTCACACGTATTCGGAAATCCTCGGGTGTTGGTCGGAAAGTGCATTGAAATTTGAATTTTATTTTAAAATTTGGAAGTTATTTGAAATGGAAACTGGTTTATTTCCTATTATTAGTTATTTTTGATATCAACTTTACTAATACAAATACCTAATTAATAGTATTTTATGCAACGATCATGTAATGATAGCCATTAAAACACGAGCATGTTGTAGGATACGAAACGAGCCGCAGGCGAGTTTCGTATATAATATGCGAGTGTATTAATGGCCATTACATGAAAGTTTCATACAATAATTTTTCTACTCCGCTTAATAAGAATTATTCCATTAATAATTAATTAGTTTAATTAATTTTAAATATAGTTACTTTTGAAAATCAAAATTATTTGGCAGCTGTCAAATTAAGTGTCACTTAGACCTGTTCGCCTGCAATAAAAGTGTAGCACTGAGCTATATAATTTTGAAAAATTCAGGTCTATCTGTGAAAAAATGCGTGTAAAATTGCTAAATTTGGGACTATCTATGTATAAAATTGCATTTGTATACTGCAAAAAGCATTGAAACATAATTAAAATAAATAAAATCGTATAGCTGTGCTACACTTTTATTGCAGAGAAGAGACCTAATATAATTAATTTCTGAAATGTCAACCTGGTATCCATGGCTATATTAAATATTGTGCGAATGTCGCATTCCTATTGGCTTAAAAATCTGTATCATAATGAAAATCTGTATCATAATGAATTTCATTATGATACAGATTTTGGTCTTTTAATAAGTATATTATAAAACAGGAGTAGAAAAAATACAATATAAACACAAAACTACACATAACCTAGTGCAATACCGGCCATATTAACAGAAGTAATAACAAAGTATGACATCACACGTATCATCGGTAGCGCTCGGAAATTCTCGGGTGCTGGTCGGGAAGCGCATTAAAATTTGAATTTTATTTTAAAATTTGGAAGTAATTTGAAATGAAAACTGGTTTATTTCCTATTATTAGTTATTTTTGATACCAACTTTACTATTACAAATTAATATTTAAGCAAAATATGCCGCTACGAAAGTTGCGTCTGCATACTATTTTGTAAGAAGTAATTTCTTGCGATTGATAGGTCGCGCTTGAGCGTAATCTAAACATCAACTAATCAAAATGTTTAGGTCAAAGATTAGGGTGAACGTTTGTAATATATTGAAATTATTCATTATTGTGATATTAGGATTAATCACAGACCTGCCTTTTTTCCCTTTCATGCAACCTAATGCGTTAGAAGGACATTAACAATCAATGACGCACACCAAGAAGGGTATTATATGAACTCTGCCCTCAAACACGAATATATAATTTATACAAGAAATGAAGAATTCTAATGTAGAACTCAATAGGCAGTCCCAGACCATTCTAAATTTGATCTGGGGGCTCTGTAGATATGCTTGAGGTAATTGAAATAAAACACAGATATACACTAACAAAACAAAGCTATATTTTTAGTGCTTATATATGTTATTTTTTACAACAATATACAGGAATTAATTCTAAATTATTTGGCACAATAAACGTTTGCATTGGAAAATATACTGCTTCGAATCAATTCAACTATTTTTTCCAATACAATTTTTAGAATGCGTATATATTAATATATAAAAATTATATTTTGAGATCATATTCTAAACATCACAGATGTCAAAAAATATATTTATATATCTGATATCTCAAAATTTCTTAATATAATATATAGCAGAATTGTAGATATCTGTAACTCTGCAAGATAAAGTTTGTCCAAATCTGTCGCAACTGAAATAACTAACCGAGCTGGAAATAATTCGTTTTGGGCTGAACTAGGCAAAATAAAAAGCTAACTCCGTATGTTCAGCCTGACATATTTTTTTTTGTTATTCTATAGATAAATTTTTTTTAAATTTTCATTCCAGCTCAGTTTTTACAAACTTCACGACTAAAAATTATCAAACGTAAGCCCTATTTCTTCCTAAAAAAATGTGTAACTTGACAAACAAGCTGGCAAAGCTGCCAAAAGTAATTCTGCATTTTTCTGTTTTCTCTTTTTTTTTTCATTAATTTGTACTAAAATTTTCTTTGGGCTGTTATACAGTAATTAATTAAATAATCATTATATTAAAATACTGTAATGAACAGTATAACTAGACCAAAACACGATTTTGAAAATCAATGATTATCTTTCCCATTTATTTCATCTTCAAACGAACAATTTAACTTCCAAATGTCGAAATTCAAATCGACACTTCAAAGTCAGCTACTGACGAACGAACACACCTATTATAATTACCTTAATAAATACAAAAATCTTCCAACTTCCACTGCCTCCTAATGTTAAAAAAAATCTTTTAAAGACCACGATTTGTACCTGCATGTATCACATACTAACCGGTCTACTTTGTAAAATCTTTTATAAAATATCTCACATTTTTTACCGACCTGAAATACAAATTGGCTAACACATATTATACAGGGTGTCCCAGGAGTTCGTACCAAAAACTTATAAGGTGTTAGAAAGACTAAAAATAGTGATAGTATTTCATATAAAATTTCTTCTATACGCCCTTCGTTAACAAACTATAGGGCTCTAAAGTTGGAAATGAAAAATGATTTTTATTTACAATACCATCATTATTTTTAGTCTTTCTACCACCTCCCAAGTTTTTGTTACAAACTCCTGAAACACCTTGTATATAAATATTTCTCTGGCATATTTTGTAAAATTGACAATTATCTTGATGAACGAGAGGTCAGCTGCAGAAAGGCTCCCACCAAGAGAGAAGTTTGGAAACAGTGCTAAAAATCCGAGGAGAAGAAGGAACATGAATTATTTGACACAAATCAAAGTGTAACTGTCTATAATAATATCAGAAAATATTCTTGGAAGTCCCTGGATTCGATCCTCGGACCTCTGGGTTCTTATTCTTATCTAGTAGAAGGATAAAAGCTGTATGTATGCATCTGCAGCTGGACTTAGCCCGTTCGGGAGAACATACACTCTGGTTGGTGGAAGCCTTTTTGCAACCAAGCCCTTCTTCTTGGTGACATTGTAATACAATTCCTATCACACCACGTGGAATCGTCTAAGCATGTTACAGTGTGAGCCAATTACATAACTTTGGGAAGAAAAAAAATGTGGACAGTTTATAACAGAATTTTAAATAAAAACTAATATTTTAGTATAGTACCAAAAACATTGTACATTATCAAAAGACCACTTGAAAACATACTCACTAAACACTCAACTATCTACTCAAAATAAAAAGTATTGATCAAGTTACCGACATTTTTTTATTTACAAAATGACATTGCACATTGGTCAGTAACTTGATGCGAACTTTCATTATAAAAATTCATCATCCAGCACTAGATTTTTTTGTAACTCATACAGTTGAAGAGTGTAATTTAGATTTGAAGGTGCGAAAGAGGTGTACAAATTTTCTTTTCGCCTACCTTATAGGAAAACTAATCATATAAATACCAAAAATAGAGCGGAAAATCTTTAACTCTTCCAGTTTTTAAAAATTTTAGTATTTGTCACTTGAGTATTTTGAGGTTTACGTCAGTGAATGTTTTTTTTTTGTTAAATTTTCCTATTTGGATTATTCGGTACACGAAAAACAGTGTCACACATGCAGGAAACGCTTTATTATCAGCCCTCAACTATCATCTGACCTCGCTTCGTTAGAATACGATCGCCCGTGCATCAAATAGCCTCGGGCTGCTAAAGCCGGGAACACATTGTTCTGATACTACCCCACGCCACGTCATCCGACTCAACGTCAGAAGCATCTGATACCGTGGTTTCGAATGCATATTTATATATTGTGGGTAAACTGTTCTGATGCAATCTCATCCCATGCGACTCGACGCCATCTGACATGGCACGAATCCCTTCTGCCCTAATTTTCATCATATGAATGAACTGAAACTGGTCTCATTTTCTATAATTGTTGTGTAATGTAGCGTCGCGTCTTATCGGATGACGTGGGAACAGTGTGCACAAAGTACATTTCTGACTCATTATGTCGGATGGTGTGGCGTTGTGTAGCATCAGAACAATGTGATCCCGGCTTAAAGCTCTTTCTCTGCCTTTGTGACACAATGTATTAATCAAACCTCTCTTTCACACTGAATTTTACGGAACACAGTTATTTATGAGTCGAAAGTGTATACCCTCACATGCAAAATAAAATTCATTGAAAATTTACATGGACCGGTAGTTTTGTCAAATTACAAAAATAGTTGATGAATCAATAGGTACGAAAACATGTAGCAACAGATATAAAAACATTTAAGCACGTTTTTGGAAAAAAAGTTGCAAATGAGATGCACGTGCAACTGATCTCGACAGCGAGACGATCAAAAAGATCTGATTTGCACCATGTGCGCTTAGTATAAGAAGTCGGCTACAAACGACATGGAAAGTATTGGCGATGGCTGGTCAGGGTTCGTCAACCCTGTTTTTACTGTCATTTATATCTGTTACCACTTTTCAGAACCTAAAAATGTACATAAAATGAATATAAACAATTATGTGATGTATTTAATATATATTTTTTTGTATTCACTAAATAAATATTTTGTTTAGATATGTATCGAAAAAGGAGAATTTTGATATATAAGAAGTTATAGTTCAAGTGATATTTTGACGTTAATGAAGTTGCCTATTTTTGTATATAATCCTATAAGCGAGAATTCGTGCATAATCAAAAATACTAATAGATTTTTCAACGCTAAAGAAAAATAACAAAATAAAATTTGCATTGTAAATTAACAAGCCTACGATCTCTTTTGCATAATATGCAAATTATTCTCAACAAAAGTGATTAGTAATCACCACTTTATGCTATTTCAGATTTGAAATTGTTAATTTACATATGAATTTCTACGTAATACTATAAAGTGTGTTATTCAAACCAAATAGTTGATTGTGCGTGTTTGAGGAATGTGACTACAGATATTTAACTGAAAGCACGTTTAGACTGTCACGCGTATCTTAATTTGCGCATGTGATTCATGTATTTGTGTTATCAAATGTTATTGTGTTTTTTGTGTAATTGAGTATGATTCAATAAAATATGGTTCAACTGTACGATTTTCGTTGTTTTTATGTATATTTACTAATAAAATTAAAAGTTTTTGAATATTGTTCAGGGTTTTGTATGTTATTCAGAGTTTTTTTTTCAGAACTAGACCATGGTGCATTGCTCAACGAATCGCGCGCTTTGAACAACAAAAGGGAAGAAAGAATGATTATAATATCCACCCTTTCCTTTCTAGAAAAACGTAAATTTTCGTTTAAAATCGTTTCAACATATTAAATTGGGCCATAGTTATAGAATAACTCATAAGAATTACATTGTTGCTAAAGTAATCGATTATGATTTGACATTGATGAGTATGGGAGCCCAGTAAACATTGAGAATACTGTCAAAATAGCTCACACTGCGAAAAGGATGTAAATACAAAAGAGTGGAGTGATTGATACATATGGCAAGTGACGTGGATTTTTTACATGACAGCCATAAACAATAAAATGTTCTTTCTGATTAGGTTTGCTTGTGCTGCCTAAACCTTTAGAGCGCTTTTGGATGAGACACTTAGAGGCCGGCTACTTGTGACTGAAAAGAATCGCGCATCTAAAAATACACTAGTAGCCGGCCACAAAGTGTTTCGTAGTGAATCTTTTAAGCGGCAATAGTAAGGGAAATCAACGTGCCCGACCTTGTAGAAACTTGTTATTTTGATAAAATTTTTAAATTTTGTTTATTTCAACTGGTTAGTGTTATACAGATAGTTGAATATACAAATAAACTTATTTTTTCTACATTCATGCAAAAAACAACACTTTTGTGAACCACATTTAATGGAAAAAGTGGTACTTTATTGCACTAGTGCAATAGAATATTTTATTGCACTCATCTGTCATTCTTGTGTCAGTTTTGTGATGATTAATGACAAACATAAACATTTAAATTAAATAAAAATCCATAGCAAGTATCTGAATTCTGCTTTAATACAACAATAATATATGTATATCTTACTACTTAGTCTCAACGAGTTACAATTATTGCAAAAATCTTTAATTATTTAAATGGTCAAGGCGAAAACCAGCGATGATTGAGTACTGACATGGTGGAGGCCATAAAGATACAAAAAAGAAGAACGGGTTGAGTTTTATTAGGTTAGGTTAGGTTCTTAACATATTTATATTCTAATTTTCCTGTTTTTGCATGAATTTAGAAAAATATAGTATGCAACTCTTGCAAAACTTGTTTTTTGCACTCGACGTGTTGTACAACTCGTCCTAAAGACCTCGTTGGACAATTTCACGTCGCGTGCAAAAAACACTCACTTTTTGCACTTGTTGCATAAATAACTATTAATCTGGAAAAGAAAAAATAATAATGAGCGCACGAAATATTTAATAAATATGCTTGAACAATTGATTGAACTGTCACAGCTTCTTCTTTTTCGATTAATGGGGTGTTAAAGTTGAAGATTCTATTCTATAAAAATGTTTAATGGCACATTTGATTAAGTATATGATTTACATTTATTGTCATTATCGATCAAATTAATAACAATGGAAAGAAAAATCTTTAATTTGCATTATTTTTGTTTAGTTATTTGATCAGTTACAAATTTAACGTAGTTAAATACTAGTAATTAATTCACTATTAATTTAAATAGCATAAGTTGACGAAAGTTCTGATTACAGTAATTATTTCAAATAAAAAGTGCATATTTTTATAATTTTTTTGGGACAAAAATCAATTTCGTTTTCCATGTAGGCAACTTTTCTCTCTATCTTTGTTGACACAAGCAATATGGCACAATCTGTATATAAATTATTAAAATTAGGAACTTTTCAACTAATATGATCTTAAATTATTATTATATATGGCAAAATATCTGAAGTATTGTAAAAATCTGTAGGATTTGAATTACGCACGAATTCGTAATTTTATAGACACTTCCTTATAAAAAATCGGCAACAAAATGAAAGATTTTGGAGATCAAAAGAAAGAAAAACTCTACTTTAAAAATAAATACATATAGTCTATAAAAAGACAAACAAAATATAGTACTTAAACTGTACAAAAAAAAAACTTATAATTAATTAAATTTCTTGAAACAAAACTTAAGTTGTACTTTACATTATAATTAATAAATTTTTTTCGAGATCGAAATTTGTAACAAAAGTGGAAGAGGGTTCATAGGGGGGTTGTGGGAAGTGGGTGGTATAAAGGAATGGGGATAAAAGACACGCTTTTAGAGGGAATGTCTTTTTTTAACTACTTAGTTCTGATAGTCTCGGTAGTTTCGTCGGTCTCTCCATGGATGGAATCCAGTCCACCTTCTTCGAATAGTCTGAGGACGATCTTTTTTTAACCGACATGAAATCTGAAACAAATACATATACTTTAGTTACAGTTCACAGATTTAAAAACAAAAGTAAGTTTTATTGAAAAAAATTAAAAAATGGTGATAAATTACACATATCAAATATACAGTGCGTCCCAAAAAGTTTCATTCAAAGGATAAATTATAGTGAGATTATCTTTTACTTTATTTGTATAAAATTTTTTGGGATACACTGCAAACAACTAAACAATTTGTGAATTTCGAAAAACCCAATATCCCATTTTGATTTGACAATATAATTTGGAACCAAATTCCCGACCAGAATCATCGGAATAAAAAATTCAATTTTTTATCTGTCGGACGGCAGTATTGTATTTTTCGTTTTTTAGAGGAACTGTCAAAGTTATGTAACAACAGAACTCAATTTACTGCCTCCATCTAAAATTTTATTATGATTATTCTTTTCAAAGAAAATGACTTGGTGTCAGACTTTCTCACTACCCTGTATATAAAAACACGTTTATTCTAGATTCTAATGTGACAAAAAAAATTTTTAAAAACTGAGAAGAATTAAGTGGCGTTCTTCTTGTTTGGGTGGCTCTAAAAATTAAATTAATTATGTGAGGAGTATGGGGAGTGTGGCGACCAAACCTCCAATATTGCAAATTTAATTTAATGTCTTTTGGTTTCTTATTTTTAAACAATTTAATATAATTTATTTGTTAATTTATAGGAAGGGCACCGCTAAAATCCTTGCAGGGTTGCCGGATTTGATGTTACGCTACTGTTGGATTACACTTTTTAGACGTTACTGATATTATTGAATAAAAAAATCGGGATAAAGTTCCCTACTATTGTTACAGAAATATAATTTTAATTAGATATTTCAATTTTACAAATTTATCTGAAAATTTTTCATAAATTAAGTTATTTTTACATTGAAATTCGCAAAATTAAAATTTCATTTTTGTACCAACTTAAATTTTACTTTTTATAATTTTAATTAAATATTTCAATTTTACAAATTCATCTTTGAAAATTTGGTTAAAATAAATTTTTTTATAAATTAAGCATATTTTTACATTAAATTTTGAAAATTAAAATTTTATTTTTGTACCAACTTAAATTTTACTTTTTATAATTTTAATTAAATATTTCAATTTTACAAATTCATCTTTGAAAATTTGGTTAAAATAAATTTTTTTTTAAATTAAGCATTTTTTACTTTGCTTGTACCAACTTAAAATTTTACTTTTTATAATTTCAATTGAATATTTCAATTTTACAAATTCATTTTTGAAAATTTGGTTAAAATAAATTTTTTATAAATTAAGCATATTTTTACTTTGCAAAATTAAAATTTTATTTTTGTACCAAATAAAAATTGTACTTTTTATAATTTTAATTCAATTTTATCGACCTACTAATTTCTAAATTAATGTGTTAAAGAAGTCACACTCGAGGTTCTTTTGAAAAATATTATACAGTGTGAACAGAAAACCCTGTAAAACATTAATTTTAGATTAAAAATTCACATTTAATTACATTCAAGCCCCCATCTCTCTCAGCTACAGTCTCCAATTATTTTTAATGGGGATTGGGTGCTGGTGGTATTTTCACTTTCTATCCAAAAATATTATTGTTTTTAAATTTAATTCAAATACAAAAAAAAATTAAATAATTACATAACTTAAAATTGTACTACTTCTTAAACTAACAACCCAACCACTATTTTCTCATGATGTTTTCTTTCCTCCCAACAAAAAAACTCTACTATCACACGTTTTTCTCAAACGTCATACCAAAGTCCCAGTGGTATTGAATATCTTAATGATGATGATAATAAATAAATCCTACAACTACGAATCACCGTTTGTGGTTGTAGTAAACAAAGCGTTGAGGCAGTGTTGAGAAGAAAAAAATTAAAATCAAAATAAAAAAAATGGATGGAACACATGTGTGTGTGTATACAATTCTCCTTGTTTACTATTGAAGTTTATGGTTTGAAGTCAATGGCCCTTCGGTTAGCTGGTCGTAATTTGTATTCAGGGGCGTTTACCTTGAAAAATTCACTATGTTTACCGCTTTGCGGTATACGATTTATAACCTCAAACAATAAGAGTTTTTCATATAAACATGAAAAAAATGAATAACTAAAAAACGTTCTTTTCATGCCAGTACATATAGAAATTAACCTCGCACTAAATTTCCATTTTTATACATTAAGGCATTAAGGAATTATAAATATTTAAAAAACTCTCCAAGAATACCGCTTTTTTCACTCAAATCCGGTAAGGCTGATCACCGGGCATTAGTAAATCAAGTGTCTACAAAATATAGACCCAAAACAAAAATTGACACATTAAAACCCCACTTGAAAAACGACACTGAACGTCTCTGTTTGCATGTGTTGTTTAGAAAAAACTAAAACGGTCGGAGATGCGTAATTGCGGAGTGTGTTAACCCTACCCGGATATGAAGTAGGTCAAATGCATGGTCATTAAATCATTTAAATTGAGTTGACGTGAGAACTGGATTTCAATTTCAAACAGATAACTGGTGAACGAGGGACGCTCTTTACTTTTATCGATTACTGGTTATTAGGAGATAAAAATATATTTTGTTTGCATTGAAAAGGGTTTTTTTTTCTAAATATGTTTTGTTTTCGGTTCTAATTTTAGTGATGTAAACAGAATCTAATGCATTTTAAATTAGCGTGGAAAAAAATTCTACTTTTCCTATAATTTTAATATTAACAATTTTTTTTGGGAACAAATCTGAAAGAGATTGGGGGTCGATATGTTTTCAATAAGTCAAATAATAATCCGAAATATTCTATATTTCTGTCCCAACTTTCCCGGATTAGTGCTATATAAAGTCATCAAACCCTGCTAGGAGTATCCAATAACAATAGGTATTTTTCTGTTGTTCGTTTGCCTAGAATCTTTTATCAAGTTTGGAATTCAATAACTCGGGATTAAATGGTCCAAATTGAACGTTCAAAACGCTAAAAGTTGTGTTTTTCTCAGTCCTTCAAATAGGTACTTTCAGATTTCAATTGAAATAAAAAACCGCATAGATATCTTAATTGTTACTAATGTAAAATTTGAACCACTTTTTTAAACCAACGTCCGAGTCATTTGAACCGAAAACATTGTTGATTAAATCATATGATAGCTGTAACCTTCTAGTATGTGTAAGAGTATTATTGTAAGTTTGAAATAGTTATTTGTATAGGCCGCAAAATGCTTTTTCGCGTTCCGAGAGAGAGATTATCGCCGAGGCAAGATAATCTCGAGGTCGCGAAAACATTTCGCGGCCATAGTATACACAATATTTTTCGTGCAACCGTGAAAATTACATAATTTCAATAAACATTATGTCTCTCTAGAAAAGACAGCGTTTCAATGCGAATAGAGAAAATTACACTCTGGGTAACGGCCGCAAAATATCATTTTGCGGCCTCTGTTGCACGAAAAAATGTTTTCCTACAACCACTATGCAAAACACGCTTTTCTACACAAATTTTTATACGCAAAGCAGGCCTTTTCTCAATTCTTTTGATAACCGTTGTAAAAGTAATGCGAAAAGTACACGCTATGGCACTTTTCCGCACCGAAATGTCAAACAAAGCTACCTATGATCTGTCAACTTTTTTTGACAATTCAACTTAATTGAATTTCTAATTGGTATACAATTTTTAAATTTAAACTAAAAGTAAGTAAACTATCTATTTTATTATTTATTTTAATTTATTAATTATTAAAACATTAACCTATTAAACATTATTTTAGGAATCATGAACCAAGATGAAAATAATTTATCTTTTGAGTTGTCCAATTCGGACATTGAAAATACTAAAGTTACTGTATTTCTTTCATTAATAAATATGGTTGTAAAAAAAATATTGTGTACAACTTGTACGCAAATCACTTTTCCCACTCGCTAGATTTGCGAGTTAGGTTAGGCTCGTGCCACAAACTTCTGCGCTCGTGGGAAAAGTGAAGCTTTGCGCACTAGTTGTACAAACTACTATTGTTGTTTTTCAATGTTTTTACTTATTCATCCGCTGTGGCTGCCAGGAATGGAATTTTTCAATTTTGAAACACGGAATTTTATAGCAAATTTCATGCTCTATAACTTTGTTTTTATACATATGCACGATAAACTCAATACTTTTCGAGTAAAATTCGAAAACATGTCGAAAAATAGGCCCATTTTTTACTATAAACTGTTAAACTGTTATTGTGCAATTAGAACAGCCTAAAAACCGGTGGAGGATACGGATTATCATTAAAAATCATCAAAAATCTCGCCTACTGCTCTCACATCCATGTTACGACAGTTTTTGGACTAACCCGACCGGACTATAAAATGCATGGCTAAGCTGCAAGAGTAAATGATCTAACTAGCTTTTCCTTTTTAAAACAAATCACGAATGCCCAAGGTTTTTTCTCGCGCAATAATTCCGTACGGTTGTCTATAATTTAATGTTAACGGTTATCTAATAAAAGTAAACTGTAAGTTGATTGTTAAACAACATAGTGGAGCTGAAGCGTGAAAATCATATCAAATAATAAAATTGTACCGGTGTGATATTTCTTTAATAAATATGGTCGACGTGTTCTGTCATATGATAATGTTTATTTATTATCGACGAAGCGACGTGTTGATGAGGGTAGTGAATATCAATACTTAAACGTGTCAAGATTCTAACAAATGTTGTTAGTGAAAAGATATAATAAAGATAACAATTACATGTTCACACGGAAAAATTAGTTCGAATAAACGGAAACCCTTGACAATTACTATAAATGAGTAAAATACGCTGAATACCTTAAAAATTAATCGAAAACCACTGAAAATAACTTAAAATGTTCATCATATGTCATAGAAAATTAACAGTAAATCATTGAAAACGACTAAAGTTCAACTAAATGAAAATTATTGAAATCTTGAACTAAAAACCTCTGGTATGAATTGAAAACCACAGTGAAATATAAGAATAGTTTGAAACCATTCGAAAAAACCACTGAAAACAATTACGTGATCCATTTAAACCATTTGAAAACTAGCAAAATCCAATAAAACCAACTGAAACTTATTTAAAATTTTTCAAACTGATTGAAAATCATTAAAACTGAAAAAGACATTGAAAACCACTGAAAACCAACTGAAACCTTCGAAGTACATTAAAAAAAAAGAAACAAGAGTGACAAATGAAAATGATTAAAATCCTGAACTAAAAACCTCTGATATAAATTGAAAACCACAGTGAAACCATTTGAAAAAATCACTGAAAACTATTACGTAATCCATTGAAACCATTTGAAAACTAGCAAAATCCAATAAAACCAACTGAAACTTATTTAAAATTTTTCAAACTGACTGAAAATCATTAAAACTTACTGAAAAAGACATCGAAAACCACTGAAAACCAACTGAAACCTTCGAAGTACATTTAAAAAAAAAGAAACAACAGTGTCAAATGAAAATTATTAAAATCCTGAACTAAAAACCTCTCATATAAATTGAAAACCCCAGTGAAACCATTTGAAAAAACCACTGAAAACAATTACGTGATCTATTTAAACCATTTGAAAACGAGTAAAACCCAATAAAACCAACTGAAACTTATTTAAAGTTTTTCAAACTGACTGAAAATCATCAAAACTTACTGAAAAAAACATCGAAAACCACTGAAAACTAACTAAAACCTTCAAAGTCCAGTTGAAAACAGCAAAAAAACTAGAGTACCTAGTCTATTAAAAGCTACTAACAACCAATAAAATCCAATAAAACCTACTGAAGCTGATCGAAAATATCTGAAAATCTTTGATACTTATCTATTAAAAAATTATGAGAAACAACTATAATATCACATGCAAACTTCTTGAATTCAACGGAAACCACCGAAAGCAAATTAAAGTCAATTGAAAATTCGATTAAAAACCATTGAATTATGTTGAAAACTACTGAAGCCGATCAAAAATAAATGAAACTTTTTTTCAATCAACTAAAAACAAGTCAAACCGACTAAAAACTTTTGTTTTCCATTTAACACAACTTAGAACAACTATAATCAACAGAAATTCATCGAAAACAACTAAAAACCTTTGAAATTCATCGGAAACCACCAAGTTGTCCAGTCCAGTAATCCATTAAAATTACGAATAAAAACATCTGAAACTTATTTTAAACCAATTAAAACCTGAAAACCATTTTTATTATCCATTAGAAATCACTGAAAACAAACTGAAGTCTACTGTTACGTTTTGAAAGCTAGTAAAACTTATTTAAAATCAACTGTAAACAATTCAAACTGACTGAAAACACCTGAAAATATCATTTATCTATCAAACACCAACTATACAACAAATGAAAACCTCTGAAATCAATCAAAAACCACTGAAAATCACTTGAAACCTTTGAAAATCATTTCCAACTACTAAAACGAGTAAAATTCAAAAAAAACCACTAAAAATAAGTGAAATCTATTGAAAAACAAATATAAAAATAGCTCCAGTTATGGTTCATTTCACCATCTAAGTAACTGATCTAAACTGAAATGGGATAATGACATGCAATAAAACCAAAACCAAAGGTATTAGCCGTGACAGGGTCGTATTTATTTTGTTTTTATGGTTTTATTGCATCTCAAGCCTAAGTCAAGTCAGTTTCTTAGATCGTGAAAAAAAACTGTAAGTGTACAATTTTTTAGGTTTTTTGAGGCATTTTGATTCGAAAACGTTCAGAAAACATCAACTACTCAAGATTAATTTATTCATCAACAATAGCAATTTATAAATGACCCCCTAATGTCAACGTCTAAATTGACACAATTTCAACTGCTGTCCATCCGTTACTTATTTTAATTTTCCAACTGCAGAAAACCGGTGCAAGTCAACAATACATCAATTAATAATTGTTTTTTTTTCTGCAAAAACCCACCACCAAACTTATTCTACTTCACCCTTTTTCCGCAAACTATAACTGTCAGCAAGTGACGAAAAAATGTCCATCATCTCAGTAGAATAGATTCGACTAGAAAAGAGGGTCTTTTTTACCTTTTGTTAGGTATCGTGTAGAGAACAAGTTAAGGTCACGCCGCAAGTTAAGAACTGCCCCTTTACTCTTTTCATAGCTCATGAATAAAAGTAGTAATAACGAAACACGTGGCTGGGGCTCAATTACGGACGCCTCGGTGTTGTTGAAAGTCGCTTTCTCACGGTGAGCTATCCAAAATACGTATGCAATATTTATTATTCGAATACATTATGCTATTTGAGGAGAAATGAGAGTGAAATTTCAAAAGTTACGTGAGAGAGTAGAAGATGCTTGATATTGCATCCCACTTATGTGGCAGTTGGAGGTGTGATCGTTCGAATCCAACCAGAGTCGATCTTTTTCTTGTTTGGGTTAATTTATTCAGTTAAAAATAGAATTGATTTTACAGTAAGAAATTGTACTTACAAGAGAATTAGAAATACCGAAAGAATTCCTCAAGGCAAGAGAGCAATCGGATGTATTGAAAGAAGTATTTACAAGGATTTAGAGAAGGATATTCTTATAATTCTTCACTGGATTTCATTTAGCCTTTTAACCACAACCTACTTGAGCATCTGGGAATGCCCACAACTGGTGCAGGTCCGTTGCCAGTTCGTCAGCTTTTGATTGCCAGCGATTCCTTTGTGACCTTGGATCCACTCCAGTGTTACACTAATTGGCGCACCCATAATCTAAAATGCAATAATCAAAACGCTTCAATTATTGCTTGAATCGTATAAAATGCATATTTTTAACAGCATTCTTAAATACAACGCCTGTTTACGCTCTAAATTGAAGAAACCAGTTCTCCAGCGCGCTATCAGGCTGTGTAGTGTGAACGCAACCAGCGCAACGATGTAACTTTTTTGTAAAAACAAAATTATAAACAATTGTTATTTGTTTGACAGTGACGATGAACCTTGCAGCGCTTATCTTACTCACATCGTATTTTAGTTGTTTGCGCGCCATTTCTACTTCCCTCCAAACCCCACCTACACGGTATAACGTTATGATCTCGACGGAGCGCGGCGATGCCAGATCAATGAAAAAAATCCGTAGGTCTAGAGACATAATTATAATGCTTTCAGAAAGGATGCTGTGAAATTAACGAGAATAAATACGCGTAAGGAATTTTTAGATTTCGAAAAAATATCTCTCTTAAGACCCAACAAAGAATTATCTGTGCAGTGATTTCAAATGCCAGTCAGCTGACAACTAGTAATGGATTACTGTCAAATTTTGAACAAGATGCGTCAATTAATGGACATTGAAAGAAGACAACCTCGTGACAACGAAAGTGGAAGAAAATGCTTATTAGAACTATTTCTTGTGTTGATTAAATTGTTTTAAAGTATTATTGAAGTTTCCTGTAATATTGTCGTGTTTAATAAAGCGCATTACCAATAGATATCGCAAAATGATAATTATTCTAACGTTTACCTTGACGTTTGACTTTGAAGTGTAATGCAAAATCCGTCGGGGCCTATAGCCCGGGAAGTAGTTGTTGCTTATTAGTTGAAAGAGGATTTAAAGATACTTTTAAGGTTTTGAAACATCATTTTGTGTCTTCACTGAATTTCAATTGTTAAATTGAATAGTGAAGTTTTTTTAAAGGTGCCGTCCCTTCACCGGCGGTCCCTTCGCCGGCACTCAGCCTTCTGGGCTTATTGTGGCCTATTCAGCCAATCCGTTCTCTGTATTAGTTCATACAGGTTTTTTTCTGGTTGGTTGTAGAAGTATTCTGGAGTCATTTTGGGTCTACCATACAGTTTAAGAATAATTCCCGTAAACGCTTCTAGGAAAGCAAGTTCGGTTTCTCTTTCAGGAACAAAAATGTATCCCGAGAATACCACGGTTAAGTTACACGTACCCAAACCTTCTTAGACGCCTTCACTTAGAAAAGAAAACTCAACTTTGAAACGATTTAACTTAATGGGAGCGTGGTTGAATAGAGACAAGAAGATTTGACTCTAGACAGTAAACTCCTGTGGAACAAACAAAGAAAAAATGGCTCTAATTGGGTGTAGGAATCTAGTAGGGTTGTAACCCAAAAATCCCAAAGTAGGGTAAATGTACTTTGCAATAGTGAGACCAATTATCATTTATGGAGCAATTACGTGGAATAGTAGAACTAGCCTATTGACCGATCCAAAATTCAAAGACTCACTTTTATATTCATAGGAGCAATTAGTGCATGTCCAACGGCAGCCATGGAAGTTATTCTCAACATCACACTGTACCTCTACATATGGTAAGGAAAGTGTTGCAGAAAGAACAAGATACAAACTAGGTAGAGAGGGAGTCAAAAAAAACCTTCTTACTTTTGAGAAATCAGACCTGGGACATGTCATAAAATGTTAAGTTGAAAAAGAATAACTTTTCGAAGAAATTCGTGACGGAGTTAAGCAATAAGAAGGAATGGAGTCCAAGTGCAATTACCAGACTTGGTTCAATGGTTCACAGACGGCAATAAAAAAAGCAGTGATAAGAGTGTACGAGTCAGGAGCCAAGCAGTCTGAATGCTTGCGAATTCAGAATCCTAGGGCAACACCTAGGTAGAAGAGGGAGATTTACCCAAGATGAAGCCTGCAGATATTCTAAAATTCCTCAAGGAAATAGGAATGAAGGAGCTACTACTAATCTCTGAGTCACTCCTCGGGAACTAAGGTAAGAGGATAGATCTTTTAGGTCTCAGTGAAAAGGGACATAAAGCAGTTCTAAAAATCACCACTTATCCGTATACGTATCGCAAAGCGCATGTGCAGAAAGCGTGGTTAGGATACGTGGGTTTCGTTACGTTACGTGAAACGTATTAATCCGTAACACGTACCTAACGTACGTATTGCTTCATTGTGTTCCGTGTTCGCGTTTTTCAACGACCAAACAACAAAAGTGATGGTGTATGCTTTTAGAAAGACCAATTTTTAGTATATATCAATGTAATAGTGTCTCAATTATTTTTAGGTAAAATAAATTAAAACACAATATGTATTGTTAAGTATTTTGAAGTCCCTAATGTCACTCCATATACAGACAGACATAAATACATAATTAACGTCTAGATAATATTCAGAAATATATTTCTGGCAACACTGCACAAAACGAGTATGTATAATCACATAATCAACGCAATTTAGTCCTCGTTTTTACGAGAAGTAGTATTTCGTATTCAACAACACATATTATGCGTCAGTTATCTTTGCAGCTATGTCGTCGTTTATGTAAATTTTAGTTTTTTTCACTTCAAAGCTGATATCTACGCGAGGTTTATAATGGAATTTTATAGACTGTTCGACTTCTATAAAAGAATAAAATTATAAAAATAGAATTGAGAATTTACATTTGATTTGAAAATGGATTGAGATTTAATCGAAAGATGTTTTAAACGTACAGAAATTATATTTTTTAGGAATTTCATTAAATTTTTCAGAATATTTAAATTTTGTTTGAGTTGAGCGCTTTCTGTCATCAGTCTCTATAGGTGTCTATGACCAGTTTAACACGATCCACGCGATGTAGGTTCGTGGCGATTCAACTAGAATGTGTTTGTAGCTTTCTTTTGAAATTTGGTCTATGGCGAGACCATAGAGAAATATTAGAGATATTGCTGTAATTACGTTTGCGGTTATATTTTGACGTTTATTGAATGCGCGATTCACTTTTTCACGCTAATAACGTTAGCGAATTCCGTAATTTACGATTACGTACTGTTGAGTGTTATTGTAAATACGGCACATAATTGTCCTGCGCAGTTAAAAAAATTTAACAAATCTCATCGGATTTCTGAGGTTAAGGTTTTTGTTTAGATGGTGTTTAGTTTGTGTTGGGGTTTGCGTTTGAATCTTGCGTGATTTCGTGTTTCCTATACTGTATGTCACTACCTACATAACGCAAAGCTAAAATAGTTTTCATGGTGAATTCCATGAATAAAAAAAGACACTTTATGTATATGTGGCATACAATATTTTCAACAGCCCTAGATAAATAATAAAATCAAAAAAACCTTTTTATCTAATTTTTAATTGAAACTTCCTCAGTATATTACAAAAAGTAACTAATAGTGGAGGAAGAAGAATGCAGATATTGTGTCATGGAAGAAGAAAGCTTCATCCACATACTTTCCAACTGCACATCACTCCTGAATCCTAGAGCACAGTACCTGGGAGATTACTGGATAGAAGAGGAACATTCATCTAAGTTGAAGCCTGCAGATATCCTAAAATTCCTCCGGGAAATAGGACTAAAGGAGCTACCTACTAGTTTCAGAGACTCTCCTCGGAAACTCAGTAGAAGTAAGGGGGCACAATAGATCTTTCAGGTCTCAATGAATTTTACCCCAAAAATACATACATACAAAAAATAACGAATGCACAATAATATTTAGAAAAATAATTTATGTATTTTTGTTTCATTTCGCTTTATGAATATTGCAATAAACCGAATTATTGATTAAACAAATTTGTAAACATCCAATCAGTTGTGCTGTCAAAGGTGACTCGATATATTTTTTTTCGATTAAGGTGCGGACTAATTGCAACAATCAACTGTTTACTTCATGGAAAGAGTGAAATCAAGTGAACGTTATGGCACTATTCAGAGTTTCGTACCGAATAATATTCATTATTCGGTGACAGGGGGTGAAAAACTAATACGCTTTCCGTCCGTCTGTCGCCAGGCTCTATCTCATGAGTCGTGATAGTTAGATAGTTGAAATTTTCACAGATTACAACGAATATTAAGTTCAACTCGCACTTATACGGTTTTATAATTTTTATTTTCACTTGAAGCATAAAAAGAGCTGGTTTAATCGCTACCAACCGGTGAATTTGAATATAGAACGTGGAAAAATACAAACAATTTTGGTAAAAATTTCGTACTTTTTTACAGTGAATTTATGCATACGGTTAGCGATTAAATTTGGCGATAGTTTCTTCCTAAACAGGAATCAACAAAAATTACGCACCATTGTTAGAACAATGTGATATTTATAATTATTATTGTATAATTATTGTTATAATAATTTCAAAAATAAAACGTATTGTTGGTACGATTGTAATATGCACTTGAATTGTAAATATTTACATTATGGTGTCATCGACCTTCCTGGTTTCAGATTTCAAAGGAGACCGATTCATTTTTGATAACTGGTGTAATTTTTATATATAAAAACATTATTTCAATGCTTTAAAAGACTCAGCTAAGAAGAAAAAAATATTAACCAAGAAAAATACCACGGAAATTAGAAAAAATTGCTTTACAATCTTATACACTATGATTTATAAGATGCGACATAGAAAACTGTCAAACGCGAGCTAACTTCTCTACCAAATAGCGTTCATAAAAAATAATAACAGATTTGAAAAGGTCGTTGAAAAATAAGTTCAAATGCACTTAGAATTTTCTTAAACTCGTTCTGGTTAGGACATAGCCAACAGGTTAGGGACACGGGAAATTAAAAAGTTAAACCTGAAATATTGCGGTTCGATTCGATTTGTAGCTGCCACTAACCTTGATAATGAAATAGAAACTGATTAAAAGGAAAAATTCAATAAACCAAATAGGTATTCCCATTCGGTAAAAGTATGGAGTGACTAAACTGGCACCTCATAATTATGACATACTTAACGATTACCATATTGCTATGTAGTTAAAAACAAACGACTACCAATTTAGATTGAGTGAAATTGTTTTATCTGAAACTTTATTATGTATTATTTTTATTGCTTATTTTGTTTTTATTAATATTATTGCGAATCCCATGCAATAGAGACTATGGGGTTACAAAAACATTGATAATATTTTACACATTTAAATTAATACTAATATTTGTTGGTAGACTTCGGAAAAGAAATCGACAGTTATTTATTATCAGTGATGTTTTGCAATAGAAACAGTGCCGGTTCAAGGTACTGAGAGAGTCACTGAAATAATAATTTAAAACATTTACACCCGAACATCGAAAACATTCATTGAGCGAAAACGACTACAACGCGTTATGGACGGTGCCGAACGACCAAATACCGAAATGACTTAATTTTTCGCTTTGTGTCCGTTCTTGTTGACCACGACGCGTTGTGGACAATGCTCAAACGGCCATGATGCGTTCTGGATGATTTAGAGAGCTCATAAACTGGTCTTTCTTGTCTAGTCTTTCTTTCTTGGACGGTACATCAACTGTAATTTATCCTGAGCGAAAAAAACGACCACAACGCATTGTGGACGGTGCCGAACGACCAAATACCGAAATGACATAATTTTTCGCTTTGTGTCCGTTCTTGTTGACCACGACGCGTTGTGAACAATGCTCAAACGGCCACGATGCGTTCTGGATGATTTAGAGAGCTCATAAACGGGTCTTTCTTGTCTAGTCTTTCTTTCTTGGACGGTACATCAAGTGTAATTTATCCTGAGCGTAAAAAACGACCACAATGCATTGTGGACAGTGCCGAACGACCAAATACCGAAATGACATCATTTTTAGCGTTGATTCCGTTCTTATGTCCACGACGCGTCGTGGACAATGCTCAAATGGCCACGACGCGTTCTAGTAATATACTGACAGACTAGACAAGAAAGACCAGTGTATGAGCTTTCTAAATCATCCAGAACGCATCGTGGCCGTTTGAGCATTGTCCACAACGCGTCGTAGTCAACAAGAACGGAATCAACGCTAAAAATTATGTCATTTCGGTATTTGGTGATATGCAACTTTTCGCACTTTAAACACTAGTGTTTAAAGTGACGTTTTACGAATGTCAAACCCGCGTTTTAGATGCGGTTTTAGTGACGGAAGTAGAAAAAAGTCGTTCCTTTTAAGGACAATTTTCCGAATTTCCGATATCTCCAATTGTTTTCAAGATAGCAGAAAGCCTAACCATATTTTTTTACTTAATTAGTTGATAAGTTTTGTCATTTTTCGCAGATCCAACTTTCCAGTTTTAAATGCCATTTCGAGTCGCATAATAAATAAAAAAAATAAGTAAATAAAAATAATATAATAATAAATAATAATTTTCGGTGGTCCAGGTCAGGTTTGGAATAAAATTAAGATTGTGATCTAATTTTATAGCAGCAGTTCACTTAGAACTAACCTATTATTATCAGCAAGTCAAAATCACGAGATACGTCATGATTTAATGAATCTCCATCCAGATGTGTTGATTTGTATTGTAGAACACACAATTCGCGTCGAAATTTTTTACTTAGAAATGTTTTCGTTTAAGATCGGTTTGGTTTATTTAAGTTCTCACTAACCCAGTTTTTGCATATAAACAAACTATATATAAAATACGAACTCGTACATTATTGTGTAAGCGTTCTAAGATATATTTTTGCATCATAAATATTTGAAGATTATTCATTCATACAACAATAAAAAAAAGATTTACTTCATAGTACTTATTATTTCTAGTTTATAAAAATTATAGAGACACTTGGTACGATTATTCGAATGGCTAAAAGAAGAAATTATTCGTATATACTCAACTTCAATTATTAGACTATTTAGTTTAGTTTTGATTAATCAATTTGAACACAAAAAGGTACAGGCCATGCTACTCGCTGTTTTTTAAGCTTTGTATAAAGTCATTTGGCATTTGGCAACACCACGTATTCTTCATCTGTGTCTCGTGTGAATTCGTCTATTTAAATTAATGTATTTTAAGCCACGCGAATTTTTTCAGACACTAGTAGCCGGCCACAAAGTGTATCGTCTGAAAGTGCTCTTAAACGCCACGTATTCCTTATCTGTGTCTCGTGTGAATGCTTCTATTTATATTAATGTATTTTTAGTCACTCGATTTTTTCAGACACTTGTAGCTGGCCACAAAGTGTATCGTCTGAAAGTGTTCTTAAATGCCAGGTATTCCTTATCTGTGTCTCGTGTGAATGCTTCTATTTATATTAATGTATTTTTAGTCACTCGATTTTTTTCAGACACTAGTAGCTGGCCACAAAGTGTATCGTCTGAATGTGCTCTTAAACGCCACGTATTCCTTATCTGTGTCTCATGTGAATGCTTCTATTTATATTAACGTATTTTTAGCAGCGCGATTTTTTCAGACACTAGTAGCTGGCCACAAAGTGTATCGTCTGAAAGTACTCTTAAACGCCACGTATTCCTTATCTGTGTCTCGTGTGAATGCGTCTATTTATATTAATGTATTTTTAGCCACGCGATTTTTTTCAGACACTAGTAGCCAGCCACAAAGTGTATCGTCTGAAAATGCTCTTAAACGCTTCCTTATCTGTGTCTCGTGTGAATGCTTCTATTTATAATAATGTATTTTTAGCCAAGCGATTTTTTTCAGACACTAGTAGCCAGCCTAAAAATGTCTCGTTTGAAAGCGCTGGTGAATTCAGCTACTGACCATTGCTCACTAGAGGGCGTGGCTATATTTAAAAGCTCGCGCTTGTTGACAAACCGTAAATAAAACGAGGGAAAGGCAGTGTTTTCTACAGTTTTGTCTTAGCTATCAACTCAAAAATATTGATCTGAAACTAATCAAGCTCCTGGTTCTCAATATCTACAACGATCTGTTTCTTTTCGAGCTTAACTTGAAATAGGGATCAGGCAAATTCGTTGTAGGCTCGCGACATATTTGTTAATTGAAAAGCACGACTCTAGCTTGACTGAGGAGCAGCACGTTTTTAATTGATTATGGGCGATTTTACCTTCTTAGAGAAATAGACTTTCATAACTTTGAAACCTCAGTTTTCGGTGCAGTTAATTCTGGCGCATACTGTATGTCAAAAACTCCATTTCCACATATAAATTTTATTGAAGAATCTGAAGTGATCAATGTTCACAGTATGTAGATTCGAAATTAGCCGCATGTCGGTTTTTATTGTATAGGGGCATATACAAATACGACAGTTTAAAGAGCCTGCCGTCATTGAAATACTTAAAGCTCAAAAGGGCATTATTATTTATTTAAAGTTTATGATGAAGATGAAAAAAAGAGAGAAAGATATATAGAACAGAGCCAACTATTGTATCGTAGGTGTCCTTGAATACTATTAAAGATTTACATAGTAACACAATGCAGAAATCGAGACAGTCAGTCACACGTGTTCGTTTACATTAAAAAAAGAGATGTAAACATGGGCGTTCATTTAAATGGAATCATAATAGTCATAAAGATAAAAAATAAATAAATATTAAAAAGCGAGCGAGTCTTACAGTAGTGCGTATATGATTTGTAATATCTGACATCTGACACCTTGGTAATAAGTAATAAATATTTTTTCTAAAAAGATTCAGATATTATTTTTAACGGAAAAAATATATTTTTTTATTTTTGGGCAGCAGAGGGGATATTCAAAGCGAGGGTATGTAATAATGAAAAAGTGTATCGAAAGAGAAACTTGGTAATCTCGAGCTAAATATTAATTTGGATATTTATGAATCTTTCATTATAGCTCACTTAATTGAATTTTTATGAATCTTGATTGAAAGAGTAAGTAAAATAATTGAAAAAATTTACGAAAATAAATATAATACACAAGACTGTAGCTAAGTGTTGGCTGACATCGTCGGCAGCTTGACAAGCAAGAAAACTGTTCACTTGGAACCATGTCAGCGTTAGCGTTAGCAAATATTTCTAAGTCAAAATACAAAGAGAACACTTGAAAAAATCGAAAATACAATAGGAAACAAAAAATAATATTTTACAAAAACTAAGGTTTACAAATTTGTCAAAATGTTTGAAAGATTTTAGTTCAATTTCTCAATATTAACAAAAATAATAATGAATATACCACAAAAAACATGCAAAAATATGAAATATTATAAAAATTCAGCATATAAAAAATTATGTTCAATTTGTTACTTATTTAAAATATCCATAGTCCCTTTGCAAATAAATTTCGAACGCCCCTGTAAATCAAAAGATGGTATTTCGTTTGAAATGTAAATACGTACTATACATAAGCTGTCTCGTCCATCGGGATCAAGTAGGGATCTACTGGATAAAATTACATTCTACCACCCACGTTTCTGATAAATAGGTACATACCTCCTTCAACGCGAAATTAACCAGCAGCTATTGTCAATCAATGAATTTTTTATTTGATGTAGAACAGATTTTTTTTGCGGTCATTACTCTGTGATTTTTTAAACTAATTCCGGGAATTTTTTCGTTTTAAAAATTCAATATTTCGTTAATCAGGATTTTTTGACCAGGAGTTTGCTGTGATCCTGTTTTGGCCTCAGTTTTGGCTCTCCAGTATGTTTAGAAGGCTCAGGATGTGGAGTTTACTCGAGAGCACTAAGCCTAAGGATTAAGTGGGGAATGGAAAACAATTCCAGCGTAGTTACAACAGAACTCGCTGGTATCTCAATTGCCACAAAAGAACTAACTAGAAAGGGAATTTCTGACAAAAACAAAATAATCTGCACTGATAGTAGACAAGCCCTATTAGCCTTGAACAGACAACGTGTTATATCGAGGCTAGTACTAGAGTGCCACCAAGGTTTAGTTAACGCCTCGGCAGATAACAATATTATCCTGAGGTGGGTTAAAGGGCACGACAGGAGTAAAGGAAATCGCATTGCCGATTCTTTAGCCAGGGAAGCCGCTGATGGACTAAAAATTCTTTCCCAGTGACACCTACGGCCTGACGACTTCGACAATTGCGGAACTAGCCAAACGTTACACCGATGCTCAATCCCTTGAGAGATGGGAGGGAATCAAAGGATGCAGTTTTACCAGGATCACCCTGGGCGACCCTGGGAAGATGGCGCCGAAGAAATATTTGGCGATGTCAGGAAAAACCTACGTATAACAGTGGGATTTCTGACTGGCCACTATCAACTAAGGAAACACCTTCATACTATGGGGCTAGTGGACACACCTCTATGCAGGATGTGTGAACAGGAATATGAAACTGTCAGGCATGTCCTATGCGAGTGTCCGGAGGTATCGTCAATAAGAGAGTGTGTGTTCGGTGAGTCTTGGCCTACACCTGCCGATATAAAGGATCTCCTAGTGACTTGTCCACCTTCCTGAGAAGCATAGGATGGACGATGACCTAGGAGGACTACTCCTCGGGAGGATGTACAATGGTTCACATCACATGTGGCCTAAGTGCTGTGAGCCTACACTCATCCTCCCTACTCTACAGATACAGATGTTTAGAAGTACTGGTTCGGGACCAGTGGGTGGCTTTGCTAGGGTGCCACTTAGAGTTACCCTATTATAGTTTGCAAGGGTTAATAGTTTTTGAAGACAGTCCTGGCTGATCTGGGGACATGGTCTTGTCAGTTTCGTACTTTAAGCTTCATTAAAATGGGTACAACAGGGGTTAGGTTTCTGGTTATTTATTCCAAGGCAATAATAATTTATAAAAATCGAAATCTAATCGACACTTCACGTTATTTTAACAACTAAAACTATTTCCTGTTGGCAAATCAAATAATAGGATAACAAATGAAAGATATTTATAACTGGTTTCTAAAAAAAAAATTAGAATTCATACTCGGTTATCTGCGGTTGTTCTACATAATTTAACCTAAATCGAGGCTCGAAAAAAAATAAAAATAAATAGTAGTAGTAGTGCTTATCAGTTTGACCACTGTGACCCTCTCTGTACGAGAAAGAAAGGAAGAGGATAAAAAAACGATCACTATAGATACTCCAGAGAGTCTAACAAAGAAAAACAATTTAAGAATTTTAATTTGTCGGCGTTTAAATAGACGAACATCTGCAATTTCTATGACGTACGCCTGTTTGTATAAAAAGATAAAGAATTTTATTTTACAACCAGTGTACCGACCACAAAATCACGATCGCGTATTATGCCTCTGAGTCTCATTTAAATAATAATAATTGGAAAAATAACGCTATAAGGTCCAGATTTTCCACCATGTGATTCTTTTTATTGCCTTTTATAAATAAATAACTTATAATAATAATATTGTGTAAGACTTTTTGTTTATTCAGGCATCAATTTCTTAATCAATATAATGTTATTGCACAAATCCAGTCATTAAAAGTTACATTCTAATTCAATATATTAGAGCTTCTAGTCCTGATGAGGTGCAAATACGCCGAAACAGATCTGCAAGTGATGTTGTCTCTTTTAAATGCAAACCAGATTGGTTGGCTATAACTTGTAGATATTGTGTTCATAAAAATAAAATCTTTACTCAAGACAATCCGAATTTATTCCTCCCATACAGTGGATGTTATTGTAAACAGCCCTAACGGCTGTAAAACACATTCTATCTCCCCCGCGTTTCATCGTCAGATGCATCCACACACACCCACACCTGACACTCCCACACACGCGCACCAAAATAGCACACTTTACGACGAATGCAAGTCGTCTTTAACACAGATTTTTTCCTAGACAGAGACGGTCTTCTCGTCAAATCCCATCAAGAATTTTCAATTTATTCGATTCTGTAGTAGTTTTGTTGCAAAATGTAACCTTGGAATTATAAAATTGCAGATCCTGCAAAGGATGTACAGATTGCGAAAATCCTTACGGAAGTATACCGGGTTATACAAGTGCGACAAAAAAGCAGCTGAAAGAGAGAGAAAGAATAATTATGCGCAGTCATTAATGCGTGTACTTTGTTTCTCCTTATAGGTGTATACTATTTCCCGAAACTGGCCGAATGCTCATTTCCCCCGCTGATGCCAGAAGCGCAGATTAGTTTGTACAAATGATATTTTTGTCTCGTTATCATGCACAATAGGTAAAACAAAACACTTTCATCCGACAAAATTGTCTGAAAATTCCGCAAGCCTCGGAAAATAAGTATACACCCCTAAGTGATGACCGCGCACAATTATTCTTTCTCTTTCTTTCATATATCTTTGTCGTACTTGTGTAATCCGAGGCGAGGGTTCCATAAGGATTTTCGCATTCTGTATATGTCTAGCAAAAGCTGTAGAGGGAGGTAACATTGAAAATGAGTTTGTGCGCATAGGGGCAGGATCGCCATCACGTTTGGCGCTTGCTGTATTTTTATGATTCAGACGGTAGTAAGTTGTCTACTAAAACGTTAAAAGTTATGCCTGCTGGTACAAAGATTCAGTTCAATTCAACCCAAACGTATGAATTAATGAAAGGAATCTGCTTTTTAATTTCCATCTACATTAAAAGGGTGAGGAACCTTTGTTTAGTCTTCGTGTTTAGTTAAGGGAAGTTAGAACACAAACGTTCAAATTTTTATGATAAGGTTAGGTTAGGTTATCTACCACCAATAATTTTTGTAAGTTCTTAAATAAATTTCGCTGGAGCTTAGAACGCAGTTTGCCATAACAACGTATAGCATTAAAAATTAGAGTATATTATATTACTTTCACTTTTGCTCGCACAAAAAAATTGTGAATATCAAAATTGGAACACATTTTATGCCCAGCAATTTGTCACTTACAGCCGTTTGTACCGACTTTTTTTAAAGGACATTTAGGCTTAGTGTTCCTTTAAATTAACGTTAACAACTTTTGGGTTGAGACTCTTGAACGTCCATTGAAGCAGTATTAGCTAACTGAGCAAGTTTCTTCCCTTAAAGTAATTTAAATGTTCTTTAACCTCAAATATTCGACAAAATTTTGTAAATTTTCGTGACGATTTGTAATTTGTGAAAATATAATGGATTCTGATGATGAGGTTCTGGTAGATGATCTTATGGAAGATGATTTAGAAGTTCTAAATATCATAGAGATGGGATACCCAAGACGTATTTTTGTTAGGCCCAATTATTTCGAAGAAATGCCCCATATGAACTTTTTTAGACGATTCAGATTAACTAAACCTACGGTCATGACACTTCTAAGAGACTGGGGCTAAAATAAAGACCCCTAATTCTTTTTGCATATGCGGTCATGTTAGAAAAATTGATCTTTAATAAAATCACTACACGATTGACATGTAAAACATTCGGAAAATTTTATTTTGAGGTTAAAAACTACAAAAAAGCAGTGTTCAAACAGAAGTAACACAAAAGCCACTGGATTATTGCGACGTTGCCATAATGTAACAAAGATAAGGAACCCTTAGTTAAAGTTTTGATAAAATGTTGCGGTGCAAATCATTTGAAACTTAAGTGGCGATTGAAATTAAAGGTGCATTTGTTAAAGAACAGTTAATAAAAAGTCGGTGCAAACTTCTGTAAAAGTCGCTAAAACCGTCCCTGATGACTACTTAAAGTGGTAATCTGCGCCATATGTGCCTTTTCTACAGTCTTTTTTTCCGCCCCTACTTTAAATTTCTCTTCTCCCCTCTTCCTTCTTCAACTCAGCAACTCGTTTACGCTCGTGCCCATGGCTTAGCTTCTGTTTTTCAAGCGTATTCATATTATATATCTATACACACTTACATATACTCTAGTAAAAGAAGTGAGAGTACGGGTACCAGATTTGTAACACAGAAGCTGTTCGCCTTGGTACCCGTTTTCAGAGTCGTCGTAGTGGTCGATTCTCTCGTCTTCTTGTTTCTCGTTTGCGTACAATCGTTAACGACCGCCGGACGCCAGATATGATTTTTTTTTCATCTAACAAACCATTAAGTTTTAATTTGCAAGTATAAAGAGATTTTGTTTAGAAATTAGATCTAGTTTTATATAAAAAGCAAATTTATAACAAACATTCTAATTGGACATGAAGACATTTTGTTAGGTCTTTTATAGTTTCGGTTGTGTTACAACTTTTAGGTCCAAAGAATCAGAAAAAGTATACATACTACGAATAACAATTTTTATCCCGACAGGAAGCTCTGTATTGTAACGCCTCTGATGCGATAATAACAGTGAAGCAGTGTCGACCGCGGTTAGAACTTGGATGGGTGACCACTAGAGTAAACACCGCCATAAAGTCCACACAGCCTGTAGTGAAATACTTTAGACAACTAGAGTAAGTAGCTTATCACAGCTCACATGCGTTATGCCTATAACCACTAGATATAATGTCGAGGTCGTCTTGGTCAAAGCCAAACGCGTCGTTCAAAACATTGGCAAAGATACCTACCTTGAAGTTCGGATGAAGATACTTGTACCAAGATGTATCAACTGCTCATCTAAATGCCAAACGTTACACCCATGCTCAATCCCTTAAGCGATGGGATGGATTCAAGGGATGCAGTCAGTGCAGTCTTGCCAGGATCACCCTGGGCGACACTGGGAAGCTGGCGTCGAAGAAATATTTGGCAATGACCGGGAAAAACCTACGTTTAACAGTAGGGTTTCTGACTGGCCACTGTCAACTAAGGAAACGCCTCCATACTATGGGGCTAGTGGACACTGGACACACCTCTTTGCAGGATGTGTGAACAGGAAGATGAAACTGTCAGGCATGTCTTATGCGAGTGCCTAGATTTATCGTCAATAAGAGAGTGAGTGTTCGGTGAGTCTTGGCACCTGCCGATATAAAGTAGATATTTCCTGGTGACCTGTCCACCTTCCTGGGAAGGACAGGATGGACAGGATGGACGATGACCTAGGAGGACAACTCCTCGGGAGGATGTACAAGGGTCACATGTGGCCTAAGTGCTGTGAGCCTACACTCACCCTCTCTACTTTACAGATACCCTGTACAAACCTTGACCAAGTTTACCTAACCAATTTGAATTTTTCAATGAAAAATCAGGAAAATTTAAGCTCAATTTTCTCAAAGCATTAAATTACTAGGTGTACAAAATCATTATGTTGAAACCGAAGTCTATAATTCAATCTAAAAAGTATTATTTTTCTCTGAATAAAAATTGCATATATGGAACAAAAAAAAGCACAACCAGATCGATACCCATAGCTATTTATTCGAAACAAATTACATACATTATTGGTATCGAGAAAACGGTATCTGATTCAATTAACTACCCAGACCGGTCTTACCCGTCCTCCCGTTTAACTCCCTCTCCTCATCACTTTACGGGAGTATAGCTACGTCGAGTCAAAGATTACCTTACCTACGTCGAATGTTACGATCCAACACAAAGAGATCGGTATCGTAGAGGTGTGACATGTCGTTCTTTTATAATGTTATCTAATATACAAAATTCTAGGTATAAGCCACGACGGACATAGAATTACACTTCCAAGATAAACGGGGTGGGAATATCTGCACGATTTAACCAACCATTTTGGTGTGCAATTATCCATAATTTTTCATAGGAAACTGATAGTTAGTAAATATTTTTTCCTATTCCGTTTTAAACGTTACTTTCGATCAAGTCACAAATTTTTGATTTGTGACCCGTCTGGTTTTACGTAAATCTATATTTCGAATCTAAGGAGATGAATAAGAAGAAAAATCATCGTGCATCTGTAAACCGGTCGTCCTCTCTAGCTAATGGTGATATTCGTTGTCGTGTGTATACAGGGTATGGTAGAAAAGCGATTTACATAGTTAGAAAGATCTCCAGAACTGAAGATGTTTAAAAATTAAAAATTGGTATTGTGGAATTTCCAAAGGTAGAAATATTATATAAACGTAAGTTTATATTTTGTTAAAAGAATAAGTTAATCGAGAAGAAATAACGTATGTATCGAATAAGATGAATCCATTAGCAATTTTCTTAAAAGGTTTGTGATGTTTTATAGATATAAACAGAAAAATTCCGCACTGCATTGTGCACACTTTGTTTTTCAATACATAAAAAGTATTCTTACGTAATCCACTTCATAGATCAAGGTCAATGGAAACGATAAAATTTAATGGCAGTAAAAAAGTAAAGTGATAATAATTAGGAATAATAAGCGGTTTTTATAGTTCGAATGAATGCATTTTTTCAGATTTGATTCATTTTCTCATTCGACGAATTGAAAATATCGAAAAATTGTTGTTTACATTCGTAAAACTAATATTTTTCGAGTAATTTTCTGTTGAAAGTAACTGTTTTTAGACTTTAAGAAGGTTTTTTTGCAAATAATACATTTTATCAAAAAAAAGCATAGAGTGCAAAATTGAAGCTTTGAAAGATAACCATCAAATAGCTATTTGTGCATCAAGAGCAGTAAGTAGTTTTTAGGCAGTCGAGACAGAAATTTGTTGGGACTACCAAAGGACTTTCTGCTTGAAACACACACAAGATTTTTTCTACGATCACACCAAAACAAAATTAATTGCCATTGTTTGTACTTAGCAATTTTCAGATTGCAGTTTCTAAAATTAGGCGTGCGTCAAAGTTACTTTCTGCTTAAGAGCGCCAATAATGTCAAACTATGATAGCTCGCGGAAGGTTGCTTTTCAAGGTACAAAAGACGACTTTCGATAGTAGTCGTAGAAAAATTATATTGTTTTTTTTTTAGAGCCACTACGAACCGTGACAGAAAATGAACTAGAAAAATTCAAGAGGTTTTGCCATTTTTTTAAGATTCATTTCCTAACTTACACAGCAGAAGTTGCGCTCATGGGCCAATAAAAGAGACGTTAAATAGGGGCCACAAAATCAGCAATTTTGTTTGGGTTTCAAGGTCAAATACCTTAGCTAAAAAGTGGGTAAATTTGGGGCAAAACAAATTATGTTAAAATAGAAGTTTAGTAAGCGATCACGTTTATTTTCAATTTTATACGAAGAGTTATTCAAAATTAAATTTAAAATTCATATAAAATTGAAAATAAAAAACGAAAATTTCCCCCTGTTTTGGAGTATAAATATAAAAATATAGGTTACACCAAAAAATTTATAAGAATCCAAAATTTTAAAAAGTTTAATTTTAAGCAGTTTTGTTTCAATTCTAACATGATATTGTACCCCTATATATCGCTATAACTTTCTAATCCAAAAGTGGCCTGACAATTAAAAATAAATAGGAACGAATCTTTTCGAGCGAATTTAAAAATAATTATACAACATGCCATTACCTTCAATGTTAGTGTAGGTATAAAGTACAATGACCGGTTAGACCAGTACATAAAAACTAAACTTTTATATAACCTATTGATTTCGCAACATAAAATGTAAAAAGTAAATAATGGAGTTGGTTTTTTTGCACTTCATAGAATGCGGGCATTGAAGAAATCGATCTATTAAGAAATTAATTCATCAACCGAAGCCAATAGAGAGAATTTTTGAACCAATCCCAATAAGTTGGTAGTTCATATTTTTTTTTAAATAAAAAAAATAGGATATCATATTCCAGCTTCCAACCACTCAACATCTACTAACTACAGAAATTTACTCTTGATCTCTTGACTCAGGTTCGTGCCCCACGTTGGGCGCCAATGAAACACTATTTGTTCAAGCGTTTAATGATTAAAAAAATAATGGAAAATATTGTAGGTTCTATCCCCAACTGACTTAAAATTGGGGAGACAAAAAGACCAGTTCTTATGGCTTTGGTTATCTGATTGAAATTATAAAAAAAAATTATTTAGAAAATTGGAAAACACTCATTTCATTTCCCAAAAAAAATCATCTAGCTTTTATCAGCTGTAAACTGCTTATAAAAACATATAAAAAAATTTTTAGCAGTTCTCACTGACCCAGAAATATCTCTTTACCCTCCTGCACCTTTACCAGAATATAAAATTGAAAATGTTAAAACCAGAGCAGGAAAGGTTTAAGCACTTAATCTACAAATAGAATCACTAACTTTCCCTAACAAAATTAAAATATTCATGTTGATAAAAGTCTCAGCTGGTAAAAAAATTGATATTATCAATACGCGAATGGCCTAGTTATCGTTGTTCCGATCTGAGAGACAGGTTTAAATAAGTATTTTTAGTATTCAAATATCTAGATGAAGATAATATTAATCGCGGTTTCATTTAGTATATCTACACGAGTCATTAACCGCCAAAATAGTAGAATAATAATAAGAAAATACTTGCTGAAAGAGGCATGAAATTGTGTGATTAGAGGAGAAATAAAACGATCTGTCGTCAGTATTCAGTTATTTTGCTTTAGATTTTGCAGGTTGTCGTAAGTACTCAATATTTTGCTTTAGATTTTGCAGGTTGTCGTGAGTACTCAATATTTTGCTTCAGTTTTTACAGGTTGTCGTAAGTACTCAGATATTTTGCTTTAGATTTTGCAGGTTGTCCTAAGTACTCAGATATTTTGCTTCAGATTTTGCAGGTCGTCGTAAGTACTCACATATTTTGCTTCAGATTTTGCAAGTCGTCGTAAGTACTCAGATATATTGCTTTAGATTTTGCAGGTTGTCGTAAGTATTCAAATATTTTGCTTCAGATTTTGAAGGTTGTCGTGAGTACTCAGATATTTTGCTTTAGATATTGCATTTTGTCGTATATACTCAGTTATTTTGCTTAAGATATTGCAGGTTGTCGTTAGCACTCGGATATTTTGCTTTAGATTTTGCAGTTTGTCGTAATTACTCGGATATTTTGCTCAAGATTTTGCAGGATGTCGTAAGTACTTGATATTTTTCTTTATATTTTCCTGGTTGTCGTAAGTACTTGGATGTTTTGCTTTAGATTTTACATTGTCGTGAGTACTTGATATTTTGCTTTGGATTTTGCAGGTTGTCGTAAGAACCAAAATATTTTTCTTTAGATTTTACAGGTTGTCGTAAGTACTTGATATTTTTCTTTAGATTTTGCAGGTTGTCGTAAGTACTTAGAAATTTTGATTTAGATTTTGCAGGTTGTCGTAAGCACTCAGATATTTAGCTCAATATTTTGCATTTTGTCGTAAATACTCAGATATTTTGCTTTCGATTTTGCAGGTTGTCGTAAATACTCAGATATTTTGTTTTAGATTTTGTAGGTTGTCGTGAGATATTTGTTGTAGAAAAAATTTTCCCCGAGTTGAGAAAACATTCATTCAGATATTAATCATCGTTATTTTCCTCTACAGTATAATGGCCTTCTACAAGCTCCCGTTTCAAATCGTAACCGCAATTAAGGCAAAAACGGGCAATTTTAATAATAACCTCGTGTAAGTACTTACATTGAAGTAATTGATGTACGAAATCAAGGTCGACGAGATGTAATCAAAAACAGGAAAATAAGTAAATAAAAAAGTGTAAGAAAATATCCTAGAATAAGCGCGTGTGCGTAACGCGGATAAAATCCCGAAAGAAACAAAAGTTTAAGACTGGTCACTGCCCTCGTTTAACAGTGACGGATTTTAATAAATTAATAGTTACATTATTTATTATCTAATTTAAAGTTGATATTTGTCTTTTGTGGCATTTGTATTGGATGAGAACACAAAACCACAAGTTTTTAAATCTGTGCTTTGACTATGGTATAATAAGCAAACGATATATAAAGGTATGTTTAATTTCGCGGTTGTACTATTCTATTTTACGGCGTTGGCACATGTAATTAACCCACTCTAAGGTTGTTTTTTGATGTGCTGGATATCCGAAGGAGATTCGTATACTCATATCCGTTACTTTTTGGGATTATTTTTTATTTCTTCCAATCAAATATTTAGTTCCATTACATTGCAAACATTTATCATGGTGAATTAACCTACATGCAATATTTAAATATTATATATCACTTTTAAAATGAGGAAACCAAAAGTTAAATCTAAAATTATAATTAAATCATTGAAACCTGTCTTGCCTGTCACGCAAAGCAAGTGGCGTCAACTATCGTTTCAAGGTTTCGAGAACCGAAACCGACACAGTAAGAAAATAAAGATCCGTATCCGTATCCGAGGATCTTGACGCCAAATATACGGATCCGTATCCGCGGATATACATCTCTAATGATCTTGCAGACCACTAATGAGTACTGCTTCGAAGTATAACTAGAACTAGCAGCTAATTAATTTGTAGACTCTTAAGTCTAGATATGGAATATTAAAAAAGTTTTCTTTTATACAGTGTGTCGACTTGAGTTGAAACCTTATGGAAATAGCTATTTGTATTACTAGGGAGGAAAGTGCCACTTTTCCTCCCGTAGGATGTAGTTTACCTCCAAGGGAGGAAAAGGCACTTTACTCCCATGTGATACATATGATTTTTCCTCCTACCCACTTTTTTTTGAAAATTTATTTACGACACAAATAGGTAACGAATATAATTCGCCCATTGCTTATATTGTGTATATTGTTTTTCATACCTATCTTTAGATTTTTGTGGTAGTAAGGTTAATGACGCTATGTAAGCTTGTGCCTTAATATTAGGTGGTGTATTTGGAAATTCAAAATCATTTGAATCGCTCTCCATTTTTCAAAAATCCAACTAAGTTTAATGAATGTAGCGACTTTGCACCTCAAAAGTCAATCGCCGTGTTTACTGTCAGTGAGCCACAGCATACTATGCTTTTCTTATTCTGAACTCAAAAAACGTATACCTACCTATCTAAGATTCCTGAAGTTGAAATTTGTATTGAAGAACTACGTTGAAGTACCATTTATGTTTGATTTTTACCAAAAAACAGGATATACAGGATGTTCTAGAAATTATGGAAACAATATGAATATAATGAATTCACAAGTTTCATCGTTTACAACTTACTTAAATGAGAGGGAGAAAAAAGTATGAGTTTCCTCCCTGATTTGAGGGAGGAAAGTGTGTACTTTCTATAGGGGTAGGAGGAAAACTTTTTTTATTAGTAAAGTAACTCTTCATAAAAAGTTCTGCATGGTTCAAAAATTGAAATGCAAACATCAGATATCAATTTTTAAAACTGGTATACGAGGTTTGTCAAAAAATTTGACTTCTGTGCAAGAGTTAAGATTATCATAATGAAAGATAGTCAAGCAGCCATTAAAGCACTGAGTTCTTGTGTAATCAGTTCCAAAATGGTGTGGGAAAGTCTAGATAAACTCAATGAACTAGGCGGGAACAATATAGTTACCTTAATATGGATTCCAGCACACACTGGAATAGAAGGGAATGAAATAGCACATGAACTAGCAAAGAGGAGGACTAAAATACCTTTCTTGGGGCCTGAACCCTTTTGCGGAATCAGCTTCAATGTAATATTGGAAGAAATAGGTGAAGCCGATAGAATGAAAAGATCTGATCCGAGATCTGACCATTGGAAAGATCTAGTAGGGCTTAGACAATCAAAGATTCTTCTGGGTGACTACAATCTGTTGAGATCAAATAAATGCAAAGTCAAAGTAAAACTGCGCTAAGAGTTTTAACAGGGATCCTAATGGGACTCTGTTGCCTGAATGGGCACCTGAAAAAGCTCAAAATAGTGGAGAAAGAAGAATGCAGATATTGTGGCATGGGAGAAGAAGATTTCATCCACATACTTTCCAGCTGCACAGCACTCCAGAATCCTAGAGTACAGTACCTGGGAGATTACTGGATAGAAGAGGAACATTTACCTAAGTTGACTCCTGCAGATATCCTAGAATTCCTCCGGGAAATAGGACTAAAGGAACTACTAGTTTCTGAGACTCTCCTCAGAAACTAAATAGAAGTAAGGGGGCACAATAGATCTTTCACGTCTCAGTGAATGTTACCCCAAAATTAAATTACATTCATACATACATACATACATCTTAATTTTTAACAATTCAGAAAAATGTTTTGAATTAAAGTGGCAGTGGAACAAGTAATTAGAAGATTAGAGATACAACTAACTAGAATTGTTAAAAATCTAGTGGAAAATGGAGATACACGATTAAACGAATATCAACAAAAATAAATATAACTGACATTTGACATAGCTAGTGACTGAATAACAGAAATGAAATGGTGACTTGCCAAAAGTTCCTAGGATTGTTGGTCACCGATATGTTGAGTATTCAGCTAAAAAGTCATTTCAAATTTCAAGATATACGCTTCGGGGGTGTATTCATTATTTTAATAAAGAAAAATAGATGTTAGCAATGATAAAAAACCTGCAGAAATCTTGTTTGGAATAGTAGACCTTAACTGTCACTCTTGTCAGAAAAATACATACTTTTTGTTGGACACGCTGACCTTAGACTGAACTACTCTATTGAGGGCGTTTTTGGAATATTTAGAGGGAGCTGAAAAAATAAATTTTACACCAAACTGAAATTATAGGTAAGAATATGGAACCAGTGATATGATGAATATAATAGTTATTTATGCAATAAGTGAAAAAAGTGAGTGTTTTTTGCACGCGACGTGAAACGAGGTCTTTAGGCCGAGTTGGACAACACGTCGAATGCAAAAAACACGTTTTGCAAGAGTTGCATACAATATTTTTTCTACATTCATGCACAAACTGGAAAATTAGAATATAATATGTAGGGAACCTAACCTAACCTAATCAAACTCAAACCGTTCTACTTTTTTGTATCTTTATGGCCTCCACCTTGTCAGTACTCAATCATAGCTGGTTTTCGCCTTGACCATTTAAATTTTAAATAATTAAAGATTTTTGCAATAATTGTAACTCGTTGAGACTAAGTAGTAAGATATACATATAATAGCTGTTTGACACTTGCTCTGGATTTTTATTTTATTTAAATGTTCATGTTTGTCATAAATCATCACAAAATTGACACAAAAATGAAAAATTTTATTGCACTAGTGCAAAAAAGAACCACTTTTTCCATTAAATGTGTTTCGCAAAAGTGTTGTTTTTTGCATGAATGTAGAAAAAATAATAAAAACCCAGTCAGATCTTTAAAAAATTCAACAGAAGAAAAAAAATCAATTGGCAAGAAATTTCCTGATATGAAGAGAATTGAAGCGAAAGGAAAAGAAAAACGAGGGAAGAAAATTTTAAATTAAACTATTGATTCCAAATTATTTGATTCCAAAAAAAAATTATAAACTTTAAAAGCCAACTTAAGAGCCAATGCGCTCTGATTTACCCGCGTAAGATTGGAAAGCTTCGAAATTTGGAGGAGGACAGACTCTGATTAAAATCCAAGCGTTAAACAAGGCGAGAGTCAGTCAGTACACTCTGTGCAAAATATGTATGTACTCCGTAAGATGTCGCTTCAGACCGTAGCATTAAAATTCAAATTCTTACGCGCCTTCAATCACATTTTTCTCATTAATTAATAAACATAATGATTTCAAATTTTGACAGTATATTACTAGTGTGTAACTTCGGAGACGATGCATATTTATTACTGCACTGATAAAATATTAACAAAATTTATTTCAAATTTCACAGCATAGAAATTTTTTTTCCAAAAAATAATATGCATCGTCTATTCACTGTAATGGTACATATAAACCCTGAAATTTTGAACGTATTATCTAATAAGGGAGAAAAATGTGTTTGAAGGAAAAATCACTTATTTTTCAAATTTAAAGCAAATCTTGAAATAATTTCTATTTCTGTTCATACAAGTTTATGTATTGAGTAAATACCTATCAAGTTTCAATCAACAACAAAAAAAAACACATTCTACAGGGTCTTTCAGTACATTTTAGCCTTTTTGGCGAGAGCGCACACAGCGCATTGCCTCTTAAAGAATCATAATTATTTATAACAGCCTTCCTATCATAGCATTAGCCTTATCCCAAGGTTTTCCTAGCCTCACTTCAATCACATTGCTCTGTAAATTAATTTTTCAATTTGTGTCGCTTATTAAATGATCATAAAACCCTTCGAATTATAACTATATAAAAAAAATATCATTCTGAACTTCATATAAAAATTACAATCATCATTAAATAACCAGTTAGAGTCTCTAATTAAAAAAAATTGTTTATATCGCTATCGGTACTTGTGCTAGTTCGGTTCTGTTCAAGTTTAAAATCTTTTTGTACCGTCAGAGAGAGCATGGCGTTGTCTTCTTGCGAAGCGTTGTGTTGTGTTTATACCATCGCGGCTACCAAAGGTCATTCACATTGATCTCCTAGCGCTTCCATATTGTGTTGTTCACTATATTATACAAGGTGAGTATATTATGTTTACTATGATATATCTACAACTATGCGTCTTAAAATTTTATTAAAAATAGACGTAAACTGATAGTTATTTTTGTAAACGCAACAAATATTTTTCTAGATCCAATAATTTAGACACCCTGTATATACTGTACTGCGCAAAATACTACTATCGATGTCCTACTTTTCTATTTCTAAAACAAGTAAAAGATAAGCCGACGTTAAATTTTTTATAACGAGATCAACACGCAAGGAGAGAGGAAGCGACCTTGTAAATTCAAGTCCAATCGGTCTGATAATTCCACGATATCGAAAAAAAATCATTTTCTTGGTTAGAGATTAAAAAAAAATTCTAAAATGTAAACAGGATGTCTTTCGAAAACAATGTGGTCAATAAAAAACATACAAAATGTATCAAATGAAAAAGTAAAATATTATTAATTTCCTGTAATATTGTGTTTGACAAAGTGTGTTACCAATAGAATAATCAGAGAGTTAGTCAGAGTTAAATCAGAAATTTGAGATGGTGAGGGAGATCTAATCCATAGTTGGAATCTTTATTGGATAGGTACTGCTGGGCAGAATGGAGCTGGGCGAATACATCTACTTTTGTCTCTGCCTAGAAGGTTGAGCGGAATAAATTCTGAGGTACTGAGTAGCTGGTGAAGGAGGAAGACGCAGATCCTAATAGCTGCGTTTGTACACCCTAAGAATATAGATAGATTTCAAGATATCAATTTTCTTGTCCGGTTCAGCAAACCAAACAAAAACAAAGTGATAAAGAAAGCAAAATTGTTTACATTTAACACTTAAAGTTAGAGACGTTAGTGTTAGAAATCGTCAGAAATTTATTGGAAATATCATTGAGATATACCAAAGCGGTGAGAAGACAGACTTTATTTTCTAGCATGTGTATCATTCAAATGTATCAAATTTTGACATTTGCATCGTTTAATAACATTTCTCCACGACTAAATAATAACGCACAAATTATTTTTACATATTTAGCTACATAATGATATACATATATCTCGACATATATTTTTCACACCAGTGAATAATGAAAAAGAATTCACTCTTCTTAGCCAATCACATTCTATTAATATCAGAATTCACGCTTAAATGGATTAAAATGAATAAATCAAATCGTCTCTTTTAAAACGTCAAATTTAATACCAAATAATGCAAATCGATTCTGACAGCGCGTCGTTTGAAACGTCAAAATAATGATAGAATCATAATTTTACGTATTATTTAGAGAAAAAATAGACAACAGTAGTTATATTTAGCTATAACTCTATAGCCTAGTGGTAGAAATAGTTGACTCTGGCACGGACGATTGGGGTTCGATCCTCACTGGAAGCTTTCTTTTTTTAGTCGTGGAGAAAGTATAGTCTTTTACTTGTGTAGAATGACTAACATTCACTCGGATGATTCCAAAACCCACTCGCTACGCTCGCTCCTTTCGGAAACTTCATCCGCGTGAATAATAGCCATGATTCTGAACTCGTTGAATAATATACTATTATTAAATGGTAGTAAATAAAAACTGAATAAAAAGTTTGTTTTATTTCTCTTTATTATTTAGATACTAGTCTTGTCAAAGTACCCCTTAAGTACTTAGCGTACTTACACAACTTAGAGAAACTATATAGGTATACATCTATAGGGACTAGATTACTTGTACGGATTATCTCCTAAATATCTGTCATATTTGGTCATATTTGGGGACCAAATTACCAACTCCGATTTTTCAATGACTTTTCCAATTTTCTTTTGAACCCTATTTGGTGAAAAAGTTAGCTCGCGTTTGACAGGAATCCCTATGTCACTTCTTATAAATAACACAGTGTATACGAAGCTTTAGCATATTAACGAAAAATTTTTAATTTGAGACGATACCTGTTAAACTTAAAATACTAATTTTGAACACGTATAGATGAAATTCTTATATTCTAATTGACCCTATTATCACGATACCAACGAAATGTTTTTTCTAACGCAGCCGTAGGCGTGTAGGAGAGTCTTGTATGAATATTTCATCATTTTAAAAAAATTATTCAAATGTATTCTCTCATTATATGAGCACACCCAGACCTTTTATTATGGATTTACATTTCCAATTTGGGTAGCTGGATGCCAGGGTTAATATTGAATTTTACATAAATAAACACAGCTTGTGGATAAATTGTTTGTAATCAAAGTCGAATTATAAGTATGTTATTGAGTACTAATTTTACAAGTTGTTTTTCATTAACCTTAATAATAATCGATATTGATCGCGAATCAAGTCAAGAGATACTCTGCCTCTTTTTAAATTAATCATGTTTCCTAAGACAAGATTATCGAATAGGAATTATCGGTCGTAATTTTGGTCGATGTACGTAAGTTATTTGGCAAAAGGTTCTCATATTTCTTCTAAGAGTTCCTATAAATACCATCCTTAGTGTGCGTCATCGATTGTTGAAGTCCTTTTAACACATTACGTTGGAAGAAATAGAAAAAAAGCGTCTATGATTAATCATCACAATAATGAATCGTTTAAATTCTTATTACAAACGTTAACCCTGATCTTTGACTCAAGAAATTCAATTAGCTGATGCCATGAGTTGATGTTTAGATTACACGCGCGACCTACTCAATCAGGAGAAATTATATAATTCAAAATAGGATGCAGACGTATCTTTCGTAGCGACAATGTGTCTAGAACCAGCCCCGTTCAACATTGAAGTGTAATTCAATGTCCTTCGTGGCATAAAACCAGGGAAGTAGTTGTTGGTTGTTGATAAATGGTCTTTATTCTTTGAATTAATCTAAAAAAAAGTCCAAACTGCTCTTTTTATTTCAATAAGAACGTTATAATCACAAAAAACGGTCGTAATTTTTATTAGCTTCACATGTATGTTTATATTTTGTACGTTTGTAACTCTCATCTGGCAGCTGCTGTGGCAACTCGCTACACCCCACTCCGTTGGACGTATTTATATTATAGCACCGAATAATCAACAAGGATCACTCTCAACCCCGCCTTCTTTTACGATATTTTCATGATGTTATTCTGTGGCATCGTCGCAACTATTTTTTCGGAGTTTGTCGGAGTTAGACTCCTCACACGAATTATACTTGGAGACAAAAATTATAGCGATAGTGTTATTTTGTGCTGACGAAGTATTTAGTTATCTAAGTATTTCCGACAATTAAAAAGCTATAATTAAGATGCTGGATATACATGAGAAATAGAGAAATTGATTTGGATAAAATCATTGAATTAACAAAGTATTCTAATTGGATTAATATTAAATTCAACTTAAATGAATTTTTAATTCAACTTCGAAATAAAAACGTTAAAGTCTAGATTGTTTTTAGAATTTATCACTGCTAATTTTCTCTTTAGCTCGAAACAACTTTTACTACTGTCCGCCCTCTGTTGGGGAGTCCCTATACTACCTGCTTCAGTATCACTTTAAAATTTAGCACCTTAAATTTTATTGTCGAAATCTAAAAAGTGGAAAATAGATATTAGTCCAGGGTCGATAATTTTTAAAACCAAAAAAAATCATAATAGGATGAAACCCATTAGAAAAGGAGGGGAATATGAAAAAAATGAAAGGAAAAATAATTTACGGGCGATCTGAGGTTGGGAAGGGGATGGGGGTGAGTTTTTAAGGGTAAAAAACGGTTTTTCTCGATTTCCAGCAAAACTAAAAGTCCTATCGAAAAAAGTCAAATAGAAAAGTTGTAGATAATAAAAAGATCTAAAACTTTTGTATTCACACTTTTTTCACATAACCTCAAAATATATGTGAAAAATTCAAAAAACCAAGTTTTTGGTTTTTTATTTTTATCTTTTACAAAAATTTTTTTTTTAACGAAATTTTGTGAAAACTTACCTTTTTATGTCCCAAATACGCTGTAATTTATTTAATTAAAAATATTTATTTTTTCACCTTATTTTGAATTAATATCGAAAAAACACCCTAATTTTCAATCGAAAATTCACCCGTCAAAATATCAGCTTTTTTCAAAAAGTTGGTGTGGTTTCTGTTCGTTGAAATCTCTACTTTCCGATGGTAAAAAAAAAATATATGTTACTATGGTAAATCTTCTCAGAAAACGCAAAAATTAAAAAAACTCGAATCCGTTTTTTGAATCATTATGTAAAATTTTGAGCAATTTATTAAAATTTACACTTTAATTACTAGAAAAACGTAAGATTATAACATGAAATCTTACATTTTCCTAGATTATAACATGAAATCTTACATTTTCTTAGTAATTAATGTGAAAATTTTAATAAATTGCTCAAAATTTTACATAATGATTCAAAAAACGGATTCGAGTTTTTTTAATTTTTGCGTTTTCTGAGAAGATTTACCATAGTAACATATATTTTTTTTTTCACCATCGGAAAGTAGAGATTTCAACGAACAGAAACCACACCAAGTTTTTGAAAAAAGCTGATATTTTGACGGATGAATTTTCGATTGAAAATTAGGGTGTTTTTTCGATATTAATTCAAAATAAGGTGAAAAAATAAATATTTTTAATTAAATAAATTACAGCGTATTATGGACATAAAAAGGTAAGTTTTCACAAAATTTCGTTAAAAAAAAATTTTTGTAAAAGATAAAAATAAAAAACCAAAAACTTGGTTTTTTGAATTTTTCACATATATTTTGAGGTTATGTGAAAAAAGTGTAAATACAAAAGTTTTAGATCTTTTTATTATCTACAACTGTTCCATTTGACTTTTTTCGATAGGACTTTTAGTTTTGCTGGAAATCGAGAAAAACCGTTTTTTACCCTTAAAAACTCACCCCCATCCCCTTCCCAACCTCAGATCGCCCGTAAATTATTTTTCCTTCCATTTTTATCATATTTTCCTCCTTTTCTAATGGGTTTCATTCTATTATAATTTTTTTTACTTTTCATTATTTTTAAAGGCTTCTACCCTGGACTATATAGTTTAAAAAAAAAACTGAAAAACACGCTTTTATAATAGGTAAACTAAAAAGTAGAAAATAATGTTAATGTATAAATTAATAAACAATAAATAGTATTATTTCGGAAAAAGCGTGGGGTGTTCCATGTATCTGTTCTTAAAAAAGCACCCCACATTTGTTCCACAATAATACTATTTATTGTTTATTAATTTATACATTAACCTGTGCATTAACATTATTTTCTACTTTTCAGTTTATCCTATTATAAAAGCGTGTTTTTTAGTTTTTTTTAAAGCTATATTTATTGTTTTCGGATTGGCTCTCATGAAAAAGCGACACAATTTTAAATTTTTTTCAACAAGCCAGGTAAAAATAATAATTATTCTACTACTACTATTATACTACCTCTATTTTAACTTGAGTTTAGATTCAAAGAATTCAGTACTAACAATATTTTTTTTTATAATAAACCCTTATTTTTGAAATTGAATACCTATTTTAAAATTCAGGTTTCGACAGTCTAAAATCACGTTTGAGACACAGACACGCGGACATACAAAACGCTGTTGTCAAAACTACCAGTTCTACCATATAATCTACATCTTTAACTAGACAAATTTTCCGAAATTAGACCTTAATATATCATTAACGAATAGTTACCAATATAATTATACTTCATTATTTATTCAAAACCAACTAATTTGATTGACTACGGCAACATGTTTTAGGAAGACGTAAATGTTGGGTATTTGTCTACACACGCTACGAGTGCGTAAGATGTGTGCGTTTCTTGTGGATTACCTTGACCAGTACGTTGACCTATAACCCAAAAACAGAAAAGAAAGACGGTATGATGATCATTAAATAGGTACCTCTACTATAGAGTATAACGATCTCACGGTTTGTATAAAAAACTACGAGTAGCCCTTCTAATATTAAAGATAATTTAAAATGGAGTTGGTTGGTGAGATGGTTATACAAGCATTTTAAATAGCTAGAATCATTAGGAAATATTATATTTTAAGTAGAAAACAAAAAATTGACGTGATAGTGAAGTTTTGGTATGATTCCATAAATAAAGCACTCGACCCAGTTTTAAAACTGGTTATCTTTTTTTTTGAGTCAGATGCAATACGCATATATACAGATGGCTCAAAGACAATAGAAGGCTCAGGATGCGGAGTTTACTCAAAAGCACTAGGCCTAAAGCTTAAAACAGAACTGGCTGGTATCTCAATTGTCACAAAAGAACTAACCGAAAAGGAATTTCTTGCGAAAACATAACAATCTGCACTGATAATAGACATGCCTATAAGCCTTGAACAGACAAAGTGTTATATTGGGGCTAGTACTAGAACTAGAGTGCCACCAAGATTTAGCTAACGCCCCGGCAGATAACAATATTATCCTGAGGTGGGTCAAAGGGCACGACAGGAGTAAAGGTAATCTCATTGTCGATTTTTTAGCCAGGGAAGCGGCTGGACTCAAAATTTCAAGACCAAGTGACACCTACGACTTGACGACTTCGAGAATTGCGGAAATAGCCTAACGTTAAAATCATGCTAAATCACCTAAGAGATGGGATGGAATCAAAGGATGCAGTCTTGCCAGGATCACCCTGGTCGACCCTAAGAAGCTGGCGCCGAAGAAAAACCTACGTTTAACAGTAGGATTTCTGACTGACCACTGTCAATTAAGGAAGCACCTTCATACTATAGTGCTAGTGGACGCACCTCTATGCTGGATGTGTGAGCAGGAAGATGAAACTGTCAGGCATGTCTTATGCGAATGTCCAGAGTTATCGTCAAAAAGAGAGTGTGTGTTCGGTAAGTCTTGGCCTACACCTGCTGGTATAAAGGAAATGTCTCTTAGTGACCAGTCCACCTTCCGGACAGGATGGACGATGACCTAGGAGAACAACTCCTCGGGAGGATGTACAATGGGTAACATGTGGCCTAAGTGCTGTGAGTCTACACTCACTCTCCCTACTCTACATATACATATAGATGAATATTTTCATCATCTATATTTGTTAGGTAGGTAGGCCTTTCTGGCGTTATTGAATATTTTAAAACCCAATAAAGACATTCTAGATTATTAAATAACTAATCGAATTTAATTGATAATTTTCAAAAATATAAACACCAATATACGTATAATAATCCTGTTAATATTAATACCGTTAAAGCGATAACAAAATGATAAGTTTCCCATTGTTCCATTTAATATTGAAATAAAATTTTAATGAATATCTTAATTATACTCAACGAACAATAATTCGTAATGTAAAAGTTAGCGGGATTTTCAAGGACAGATTTACGATCGACAACATGTCTCCAAACATAACAAAAACAGAGTCGTTGCTATTCCTGATAGTGTATCTTATATTATTATTATTATTATTATTCTATCTGAATATTAAACGGTAAGTTATGATAAAAACGTGAGTAGTTAATATCTACCAGGGGATGTTCGCTTTTTGCCACAATTTACAAGTATGGATAGAAATGTTTGGTTCCAATAATTTAAAAAAAATTTCCTGCCACAAAAATTAGTCAGGACTAAAAATGTTTTCGAGATATTTCCATTAAACCAAGACAACCGGCTCAGAGGACACGAATTAAAACTTAAAAATTTGATAAATTAGGGATACTAGTAAAAACCCCATCTCTTTGGAACAATTAATAAGATGGGTACTATGTTTAAAATCAGTCACTCTTATTTGGGACGCCCTGTATAATAAAAGGCGTTTGGTGTTACTTTTTTGTGATATTATGATTCTTTGTTTTTTGTTGATATTTTTCATATAGTTAAGTTTTCAATTGGAATTTGTACCAGATCCCATTATTTTCCATTATAATTATTAAATTTCCAGTTTTTTTTCTTCGTCCCTTACACCAAATAACTTTATAATTAAATAATAATAGATGAAACTAACTTTGTTCGTGTCGACCTCTATTTTTTTACTGCCTTTCAATATAAATATAATCAATTTAGAGATACTTCATAGTACATATTTTATAGTTACCTAGAAATCAGTTGTTAAAAAAAAAATAGGCAGCCATGGGGATTGCCTACTGAAGTGAAACCAAAAAAATCAGCCTTTCTTTCCTTACTACCATTGCAAATGGAGATTTTATTAAATAATTTAACCCGCCCATGATATGGAATTTTCACGAACAAATTAATTCCTTTTAAAAACATTTTCGTGCGCTCATGATGGAAGAAATTTATCCAAATAAATAAATCTCTTAAATAAAGTTGATCGCACTTCTATGGTAAATGGAGCTATGAACCTTTTTCAAAAATACGCCTATGATGAGAGGAAATTTTTCCCAATAATTCAACACCCTTGAAAATTTTTATCGTACGCCCAAGGTGAATTGGAATTTTTACAAATAATTGCAATACTATAAACATACGCTTCAATGTAAATTGTGTTGCATGAAAGCAAAAGCGTGACGAATAACCAAAAGTAATGTATGTTGCATAAAAGAGTGACGTTCACTTCAAAAATGTATATCATCATAAAATAATAAAAGAAGCAATATCGTTAACAACCAAATCCTCTTAATTCTACCTCAATATATTTTGGTTCCCACTATAATTTCTAAAATCTCTAGTAAACTCCATTTTGTAACTATGCTATGAATTATAATACAAATGTCCTGACAATTTCAGCTTGAAACTAAAGGTGAAAAATAACTCTTATAAAAGAATCGCTCTGTATAGCATGCAATATGAAAATTGGCATTTAAAATGTAGAGAGGCATCATGCCTTTGACACAGCTGTTTATTATTTTGTATCCGAGATACCAGACAGATGCTAAACAATTGAAACACATTAAACCCCAACCTATACTAGACGGGGGTGCACGCTCAATCTAGCAAACATGTGATGTGACCAGAGAGGGTGTTTCATCCAACGGTTTTTCAAACCCCGAAATCGATATTTTACTATTCTGCACACCTTGACGATAATTTTGGATTTAATTTCATTTGAATTTGCTTACTGGTTTTAAAACTTCATAACTGTCATTTTTTTATTATACACTGTGTTATTTATACCTAAGATGCGACATACAAAATAGCGTTCATAAAGAAAAAATATTTGGATTTGGAAAGGTCGTTGAAAAAATAAGTTCAAATACACTTTTATTTTTCTCAAATTTGCTTTGGTTTATTGAAAAAATGTATAGTTATGTTTAAAATAGTCCAACTCTGTTTTTATACCACGTTCGCATAGTTTTAACCGTATCATAAATAGCCACATGGGTAGAAACACAGGAAATTTAAAAGTTAAACCTGAAGTATTGTGATTCGATTTTCCGCTGTTGGGGTTTTTTTTTTCTTTTTGTTTTTAGTTCCTTTCTCACAATTTTTGAATGAAATAACCGAGGAAATAACTGCTTTATTTTAATCTCAAGCTAGCAAATATTTTTTTAAATAATCATCCAATTCAAATGAAACCATTTTTGTTATAAATATTGTTTAAGTTATTTGCACTATTTGCGACTTTGGTTTACCTATTTTTTTCGTTCAAAGAGCTGTTTTCAAAATCAAGTTCACACTACTCTTGTTGATTATTCACTCCCGTTTTCAATGAAACCATTTTGTGCAAATTATGTGCAATTATTGTCATCGCAAGGTTTGTATATTCGATTTTTTGGTTTATCATATATTTTTTACATGATCTCCCTGTCTCCCGATTTTAATAAATTGAATCAGGATGAGATTATAGTGCACGTAAATTGCACATAATTTACACAAAACAAAAATGGGATCGGATAATAATTGAAAGAGTTGTCCAAGCTTGAGTAACTGTATCAAGACATTAAATAAAAAAATACCAATGTGTGCACAAAAGTCTTTGTACCAGCTTGAGTAAAATGTAGTACAAAATTTAATAAGAAAATATATACATATGTGCGCAATAGTGCATATAAATTGCACATAATTTGCACAAAATGTAGTAGGTACAACAAATATATAACTATTAGCGCGAATGTTGCATGTTTTGCACATAATTTGCACAGAATAACAGTCACCTTCAGTTTTAGGTAGCGTAATTTTTAATAAAAAAAATAAAGTTCACAAAAATCATGAGAGCACATACATGACACATACTTTGCGCAAAATAACATGAATGGATTCATCTCGGGATTCATTCAAGTGTCGAATGAAAATATTTTTTTTCTACTAGATTACGTTCAAGGTTGCGCACTTTAAATAAAAAAAATTCAGATGTCCATCCAAAAGTTGTTTTAATATCAAAGAATATAGATTTGTTTAAAAAAAATGCAGCAGCGGCGTTCGTAGATAAAAGAAATTTTATTTCATATAAAATGAAGTCAGATAGATATCAATCAAATTGTTATTAAAAATATATTTTCAAGTTTACGAATAATACAATAACCCACTTCACACACCGGAGATAAAATCCTAACTATACAAATATTTACACAGCCATCTTTACCGTTTGTGACGCAAAAATGTGGTGGATATTAACAGACAGTTATCGGACAGTGGCGTAAAATTTATTAATTTTTCAAGGACACTTGTAGTGTGTAAAATAAATTGACTTTTGATAAAATATTTTTATGAACCAAAAGTTTTACTGTAATAGGACCTTAGTTGTTTTTCCAAAAATTAACTTTTATGGAATATATAGAATTATAATATTAATATGGATATTAAAAAAAAGGAAAAGGGGATCATCTGTCAAACTTTGACAAGTTATACACGTGGAAATAACATCTGAAAATATTCCAAATTCCAAAATTCGGATATATAGATTCAATTTCATTTTATTTACAGTTCTGAAACATTCTCTTTATTGGATAGCTTAAGAATTTTAATAAGTGAAAAAGTCCAAGGAGCCCTTTCGGGAGCTGGGGCATACAAATTGCTAAATTTAGTTGAAAAGTTTAAGGGCCCTTTTATGTCAATTTATTTATTTTTTGTTAATTCAACCTACATTTTTGACTGATCAATGAAATTCCAGGGGGTAAACCACTGAAGAAAATAGTTTACAAATTAAAGAAAGATTTTTATCAGTAATCCATAATTTGTAAATTAAAATATTTTTGTTGTTAAATAATTGAATAACAAATACCTAGGAAGTGTGATCGGACTGTTAGACACTACTAACAGTAGATCCTGATTAGTATCTAACTACTGTTAGTGACACGACGATGCATTAATTTGATTACCTAATAAAAATATTGGTATATTAATAAAAGATTATACAGTGCGACCCATTTTGTTTGGAAGCACCCCTGTAAAATCCTTAATCCTTAATTTTTCTTTCCCAAAAAAGTCAAAAATACATTAGGCATTTTTTTCCCCAAAAATAACTATAGGTACTTAAATAAAGTATAAATTAAAATAACGGTATATACCTACGTATTGGCATGCAATTTAATCAACGATGTCACGTTATAAATAAAGGTAAATGTTTTTTATTTAGACCAGGAAAAACAATTAATGCAATACAAATGCCACTGTTTTGTTTGTATACAATTCATAAACGTATTCGAATTCGTATCATATAATAAAAGACACTTAACAAGAACCAATTAGGCTGATAATCTTATTACACGTATTTATCCCGTATAAGAACACAATTTATTGTTAAATTATTGATAACGGGTTTGTTGTGCGTCTTCGCTTTATTTGTAATCTTAAAATAATTCGATAAACATTAAATTAGGACATACCAATTACCTATGTTCTAGTCGAGATACGCTTGTCAAATTATTATTATTAATTGCATATTCTAACCGTACCTTTATCAACGAGTCGTGTATGCTTTTCTAGTGGTTTATAGAAAGTAATTTTATTTATATGAATTACTCACCGGTAATCAAACGCTGCGGTTTGGTTCTTGGATGAATTTTTCTGGATGACGTCATCTCCTCTCTTTGTATTGTTGCTCTAATAGGAATCGGTCTGATAACATCATCAGGGAAAGCGTATAGGTCGTGACCTGTAAATTCAACTAATGGATATTTTATAGGTTTGTTTTTAACAGGAGTCGCAGGTTTCCATTGAAAATCTCCACTTGGACTCAAAGACCTTTCGTTTTCGAAATCAAAATTCCATTCTTTTGATTTGGTTACCCTTATTTTTTCTAATTCTTCCTCTACGAATTTTTGTGTGGCGATACGATCGACAGGCTCAAAAAGAACTTTCTTCACTTTTTTTATATCAGGTTTGTAAATATGCGGTGTGGTTCTCGATAAAAGCCCAATTGGGTTACAATATAAACTTGTAGTGCTCATGTTTTGCGTTGGTATGTTTATGTTTGAGGTTATGCAACCAAAATTACAGCGATTTATATGTATTTTTTACACAAATTAATCCACGGAAATTGTTTAAAACGCACTATAAACGAGTTCAATAAACAACGAAACACAAACTTTGTCGTACTTTTCAGTAACAAATACACTAAACGTAACTGAACGTCCTTAAATCATCGACGAACTCAACTTTCAACCAACACCAACAAAGTCACAATCAAAAATGTGATACGAACTTGAAGCGCTGACGCGAACAGACGCGAGTTGGTACAGTATAGGAGAGGTAAGACGAAAACCAGTGGAATGGTCCAAACTATCAACACGAAGGGGAGGCCACACTGTTTTTAAAATCGCGGAGCGGTTCGTCAAGTTTGAATGTTTGAATTTAAAAATTCAAAGTAAAATAATTCTAATTAGCGGTTAATTTAGGAAATATTAGAAATTACAATGTATTCCTCATTATTTTATTTAATCGGAAATAAATTAGATATTATACTAGATTTTTTTTAACGAAGATAAACCAGATTACTTACTAGGGTGCACCTATTCATAAATGCGACACGTGCCTTAGTTTTTACAAAATAATGCAATTTCATTGTCACTTCTATTAGCAATGATGGACTTTGAAAGATTTTTGCATGAAGTAAAACGGATTAGGACATTTCTAATGAATTCATTCACGACGCGTCACGTGGCTTAGTTTTTACGAAATAGCTTTGACAAATTGTTAAGTGACAAACATCTGCTGCCCTATTTGTTCATTTAATTGTAAAAATGATACCATTTCTACGGAGATCTTTTTTTTTATTTAGAAAATGTTTTGAAAACGATCTTTATTGGAATCATTACTTTCAAATTGTGAATTATCTTTTTCGGGATCATCATCACCCTCGGCATAAGTAGGTACTATGGTCCAAAATGTTCTAATAATGTGTTCTCTGAAGTTCAACAATAATTATTGTATTAACTGTCGTAGCTGTAAATATAACAAATTAATTTTAAAATGTATTCTGCAACGTAGGTGTTGATGTTTTCAAAATATAAATTAGGTGCCTATAATTCCTTATAAACAATGTGTTTTCAATCATTTATGTGTATAACAAACACTAACAACTTTTAGGAAATATCATTTCCTAACAGTAAGGAATGAAAAAAGGAAATCTTGACTTTTCTTTAGAAATTTTGTATGAAATGTCAAAATTTCCTAGAGATTTCTGGAAAAATATAAATAAATTGTTATTATCGGTTCTTTTACTAGAAAAGTAATAAAAAATAGGAAGAGAAAGGGACTTGATATGGCATGATGAGAGTTAGAAGATGGATAGAAGTGATAAAAGGAGAAGATGACGGAGAGTGTGTGAGGGACCGCTGTCAGTGTTGAAGTATAATAGTGCAGTGCAGTGATCCAAAGACAATAGACAAAGAAGCGGATTAACTGGTGCATGTACTGTTGAGACAGGGACGACGTCCAGCATATCCTGTTATTATGCACGAGATGGCACAAGAAGGAGTTGGAGGTAGTGGGAGTTAGGAGTGATATTAGAGGAGAAAAGAAGAGTAAAAGTTGGAGAAAGCTGAAAGATGAGTTGCGCAGGACAGAGAAAGGATGGAGGAGGAAAAGAGTAATAAGAAAGAGAAAACAAATGGTATGCCCAAAATGGATTTCAATTTCATGCATTCACGGATTGCTCTGAATTCTGTGTGAAAGAGGGGGAGAGGGGTTTATTGGGACGCTGATTTTAGTCTATTCCGATGGTGCGCTTCGTTAGGGGTGCAGTGGGGACCATCGAATAGGACACACACTCCTTGTTGTTGAAAATTTACCGCTCAAAAAAAAATAACCCAGGCATGGAGTCGGACCACCTTTGAAGAATTTAATTCTGGACATACTCTCCTCAAGTGACAGATCAGCTTTTTAATATATAAAATTAACACCCAGTTATCTTATAATATATTACAGTTTATTCATATTTGAAAATACATAATATACTTATAATAGAAGTAATTCTTGATGGAAATTCCCAGAACCAAGTGAACTGCGTATTGTAATGTTTATTTTAATTTATATTTACAATTACTTAATTTATATTTACAGATTTATATATGTACTACTGTCCTTAACTAATAATTTATATCATACACTAAACACACTAACTATAATTTATATGAATGTCACTGAATAAACACTTTATCGATGCGCGATTGTATAAACACTAGCTGTCCATCTATATGACGACTATATGATGACTGATATCTGTGTGCAGCTATGCTCGTCCATTTATACGCGTGGGGTATGATTTTAGAAATCTCTCGTTCTGCCGAAGGCGCTAGATAGACTAGAACAAGTAGGAGGGCGAGGGGTAGGTAGTCTCTGGATTGTTCTCGACTAGTGGCGGGGGAGCGCAGGGTAGGTAGTCTTCTCGATGATTCTCGACTAGTGAGTGCAGGAGTCATAGTCGTCTCATGCGGGAATTTCACTGGGGCACTCGCGTAACATTGCCCCCTCCTTAAGAGACAGTTCCTCCTGGTACTAACTAGGAAACTGAAACGACATACGAGCATGTTACGGATTATCCGCCAATCTAAATGCCTACATTCAATCTTGGGCATGGCTAGCCTATGCACGTTCAATTCAAGTACATGCTCCCTAAAGCTTAGTAAAGCTTCCCAGACATTCTCGTGCGTCGGTCTTTCGTCGAAGGTGTTCCTCGTCACTAGGTGGAAATTGTAACGGGACCCATCTTGAAGCTTCAAAGCTTTACCTGGTTCTGGTAACTGGTTTTCCAAACGTCGTGCGCCACTCTTCTTTTCAAAAGAGATGGCAGTCCGCGCGCATCGGTTACGCTGGCAGGGATGTTTATTGCCAGTGAGTATTCCTCCGGAACGGTGAGCAGGTCTTGTCGTTTCTCCGTGGTGACGCCATATCTTGCTTTTCCGGTACCACCATAAGCATCCATGAACTCTACAAAAGCAGGATCGGCTACTTCTTGGAGCTGTTTTATTTCCTCATCGTAGTCACCCTCGAATGGCGCTAATCGATTACGGTGTACCACCTTTGGCTTTCCGTTTGGGATCTTGGTGATGCGGTAAATGACGTCGTTGATTCTTTTCTTCACGAGGTACGGACCGTCCCAAGCTTTCTGCAGCTTTGGAGAAAAACCCTTTTGTCTTCTTGGGTTATGCAGCCAGACTTTGTCTCCTTCGTGGAAACCTCCTTCTGTAGCTTGCGTATCGTACCTTTTCTTCATCCTATCGCTAGCGATCTGGAGATTCGATCGAATAAGCTCGTGGATGTCGTCCATTTTTTTTCTCAGATTCAAGGTCACAGAGTAATCTCATTTCGCGTCCGAACAGAACTTTTGCTGGTATTTGGCCGGTAGACTCACAAATAGCGAGAGATACTGGTCCCAATCTCGCTGATGGTTAGATACTATATACTTTGGACAAGTATTTGCCAAGAGTTCTGTTCATTCGCTCTACCATTCCGTCCGACTGTGAATGTAAAGCCGTAGTTCTTGTTTTCTTCATGCCGAGCTTTTCACAAACTTCCTGGAACAGCTGGCTTTCGAAGTTTCTGCCCTGGTTGCTGTGTATTTCCAGGGGCACTCTATATCGGCAAATGAACTCCTTCACAAGCACGTCGGCAACAGTTGCGGCTTCTTGGTTTGGAATGGCATACGCTTCCACCCATTTTGTGAAATAGTCCATCACCACCAAAATGTACCTGCTGCCATTTGCTGTCGGTGGAAACGGTCCTGCAATATCCAGGGCAATGCGTTCAAAAGGGCTTCCGACATTGTACTGCTTCATAGGAGCCTTTCTTCTCCCGTGCGGTCCATTGGTCGTGGCACAGGTAGTGCACTTCTTACACCAGTCCTTCACATCTTCGGAACTGTGCATCCAATAAAACCGTTCTCGCACCCCCTGGAGGGTCTTCTTCACACCTAGATGTCCTCCTGCTGGACTGTCGTGTCATTTCCGCAGTACTGCTACTACCCTTGTTCTTGGAATCACCAACTGTGTTCTACTTTCGGAACCTTCATCGTTCTCGTTTACTCGCTGTAGCAAACCGTTTTCCAGAACCAGCAAGTCCCACTGGGCCCAATACGATTTCATCGTAGGCGAGTATCTTGAAATCTCCTGCCAAGCAGGTCGACAGTTTTCCTTTTTCCAATGTCGGATTTTCTTCAAGTCGGGATCGTTCTTTTGTTCCTCTTCCAACTTTTCTGGTGTCCATTCGTCGCTGGTCACCGTAGTTTTTCGAATGGCAGCTTCCTTAGCTTCTGTTTTGCTGCAGTGGGAGCATTCTGCAGGACATGGTCTTCTAGACAGGGTGTCTGCATTTCTGTGGCTTACTCCGGCTCTATGCTCAATAGTGAAATTATATTCTTGGAGCCGCTCTATTCATCTAGCGATTTGACCTTCAGGGTTCTTAAATTGCATAAGCCACTTAAGTGCTGCATGATCGGTTCTAATCACAAATTTCTTCCAATACAGATACTGATAGAAGTGCTCCACGGACTTCACTACTGCTAGGAGCTCTCTTCTTGTGACGCAGTGATTTTGTTCTGGTTTGGAAAGGAGTTTGCTAAAATATCCCAGAACTTTCTCTTGTCCTCCTTGAACCTGATGATAGCACTCCTCCAATTCCAACATTGCTAGCATCAGTATCTAGGATGAATTCTCCTTCTGGTAGTGGATAGCCGAGTAAAGGCTCAGTAGTCAAATGCTTCTTCAAGGTTTCGAACGAAGTTTGGCAATCTTCGTCCAAGCGAAGCTCCATTGCTTCTACAGCTACACCATCCTTGCTGACTACATGGCCTAGGTAATTGACTTTGTTTTGAAATAGTTGACATTTCTTGGGGTTGAGCAGCAGTTAGGCAGCCTGCAACCTTTTGCAGACACCTTCCAAATTCTTTCATGTTCTTCGAATGTCCTTCCCAAGACTATGATGACATCAAGGTACACTAAGCAGGTCTTCCAGGACAACCCTCGCAATACGTTTTCCATCAGTCTTTCGAACGTTGCGGGGGCATTGCACAGCCCAAATGGCATAACGGAGAAATGCCATAGTCCAGATCCGGTGGTAAACGCTGTCTTTTCTTTATCAGCTGGATCCATTTCCACCTGCCAATATCCAGACTTCAAGTCCAAGGTAGAAAACAATTTGCTACCGGCCAGCGTATCCAGAATGTCGTCGATCCTTGGCAGCGCACAGCTATCTTCCTCAGTAACATTGTTCAACTGCCGGTAGTCCACGCAGAGCCTCGTGGTTCCATCCTTCTTCTTTACCAGAACTACCGGAGAGACCCAAGGGCTGGTAGAAGGTTCTATAACCTTGTCCTCTCCCGAACAATTCTCTCCGCTTCCTCTCTTTTGGCCTGTGGTAGCCGTCGAGCCGATTGTCTTATCGGTTTAGCGTCGCCGATGTCAATTTTGTGTTTGACAGCAGATGTTCTCCCTGTCTTTCCTCCATTTGGTACAAAAAGAGATCGATATTGTAGCAAGAGTTCTCTGATTTTTTTCTTCTCTTGCAGGCTAAGGGATTGTCCAGCCACTGCTATCATTTGTTCAAATTTATTATTGGCATCATTAGATGTTGTGGTTTGATGAATTATTGACACCACTGGTATGCAAGTTCCAATTTTGGCTTCTTTTTTTATAGTTACGGGATGGTCATTAACATTTATAATGCGTACAGGTATTTCTTCGGCAGCCATGATTAACCCTTTTCCAACCAGGATTCCTCGACCAACCTCTTCATCGTGATTTCATGGTTCCATCATGACCGGTGTTCCTTCTTCGACGGTTCCTTGTAGCCTTGCCACAGTGAAAAATTCACTCCTTGCGGGTACAACCGTATCCTCCTGTACGGCTACCTGAACAGTCTTATCCTCGTGTGGGTGAAGGAATACTTCCTCAGAACCTACTCTAATCACTCGGTTCTTCAAATCTAGCTGGAAGCCATGTAGGTTCATAACGTCCATTCCGAGAATTATGTCCTCTTCGATATCAGCGACAACGACAGTGTGGGTGAACTTCTCTGTGCCAATTCCCAATTGCACCGGTAGTTCTCCAAGGACGTTGGCGCTTTCACCTGTAGCCGTCTTGAGTCGCAGTCTGGTCGGTAAAAGTCTTTTTCGGGTGTTGACAGTCTCGGGGCGAATAATAGTCCTCGTTGTTCCAGTGTCCACCAATAGTGTATACTTCCTTCCATTAATTTCACTATCCACGTATACACTATCATCGCGACATTTCAGAGAGGCTATTAGGATGAGAGGGTCTTTGGAAGGTCTTCGGGTCGAAGCTGCCCTCTGAAGGTCGACCCTCACTAGTTTTCCTGTTGGGCGTCTTTGTTTGTAGCAGTTGTTGGTCGCTTGCACGAACTGCGTACATGTCCCATTTCTCCACAATTCCAGCATCTCACAGCTTTCGGCTTTCCATTTGAGATGCTTTTCATCATGTTGACAATCTGGTCGAGCTTGTTCTCCACTTCTTCGTCTGCTACAGCCCTCACCTTACCGTATACTCCGGAAGCCTGTGTAGCTGCTTCGTACTCCAAGGCTGCAGAGAGTACGTCGACCAGTATCTTATGCCAAGCCAAGCGAAGAGTTCTCTGCATTTCGTGGTCACGAACTCCGTCAATGAATGTCTGTACCCCTAAACATTCCATGATATTCTCCGGTGCCGATGGATAGGCAAACCGCACCAACCCATTTTAATACAAAAATTGAACTTATTCATTATTTATAAATAAATTGAGTATTTTTTTATTTCGAAATAGTTTGAAACGTTCATCAATAAAGAGAGATATATGCTTTTCGAATCCTTTCAATTTGTATAGTCGGGTATTTATTTTATAAACATTTCTCTGTATTTATTTTGAAAATTTTTGGTTTTTAAAGAACATAGCTATACTGTTTCCTATATATGATCCCAATACCTTATCCTCTACTTATTTCCCACTACTACTACTAGCAATAAATAAATACAGTGTATTTAAAATATTTGGAATTATTTTTATAATTTTTAACAGGTTCATAATTTTGGTACTCATTTGATTTTGAAATAGTTTAAAACATTTATCAATAGAAGACTTAAGTTATATATACTGTTACTGCATGTAAACTATTTCTCATTGCTACATTTTTCAAATTATTATTAGTGCTTTATATATCCTTTTTTCCAAAACGCATAGGTTAGGACCAATACCTTATTGTAAATATATAATAGAAAATTTGAATATTTTATTGATATTTGACATACAGTTTTGATAATTCAATTAATAGTAAAATCAAGCTTCTGGAAGTTCTGTAAGCCGGTGGAGAATATTTTTCGTCGGTTTTAAAATGTTTAAACGATTGATTATATTTTCTTCTGGCCGAGTTCATCTTCCAGCCATGGGGGACAAACTTCCATCTACCAGAGCTATGTCATTCCCCATTTTTCTAACTATTGTCCTCCATTTCTTTTAAAAGCTGGTTATTTTTTCTAAAGACATAGGTAAGCTATGTCGTTCCTAATTTTTCTAAATATTGTCCTCCCTTTCTTTTACAAGCTGGATATTTTTCTAGACATAAGTAAGCTATGTCGTTCCTCAATTTTTTAAATATTTATCTATTTAGTACGTCACATGTACGAGTGACATGCGAGTGACGAGCGAGTGCGCTTAACTGCTTTCCGCTTGTCGAATGGGTATGGTATGGGATGACATGACAAGCTGGGGAAATAGTTGTTAAATTATCGTAGATGCCTGAGTTATTTGTGAAATAGCTACTTGATAGTCATATCTTTCTTTCACCAGCTGGTTATTTCTTTCTAAAGACATAGGTAAGCTATGTCGTTTCCCATTTTTCCAAATATTGTCTTCTCTTTCTTTTATGAGTTGGTTATTTTTCTAAAGACATAGATAAGCTATGTCGTTTCCCATTTTTCTAAATATTGTCTTCTCTTTCTCCAACAAGTTAATTCTCGTTGCATCAGGCATTGGTAAGCTGTTTATTTTACTGTTAAGTAAGTCACATATGTATTCCAATTTGGTGGTTTACGATTAACTATTTCCTGCACGTATGCACGTAGTACCACACTGTGGGAAAGTGCTCGTTCTTGGGTTGTCGGTAAGCCTCGTTTGCAAAGCGAGCAGTCATTCCGATGGGGCGAGTGCGCTTAAGTGTTTTCCGTTTGTCGAATGGGTATGGGATGACAAGTAGGGGGAATAGTTGTCCAGTATGGGCTGTCAAAATATCGTAGACGCCAATGAGGCTGCATGCAGTTATTGCCTAAACATTTTTTTCAGCGCTTCCTTTTCAGAAAACTAACACTCTCTTACAGTCTTCAGAGATTCCATCGAATAATCCATGAATTTTTTAATTTTGTTTGATTTTCTGTTCCAGAAATTTTACCAGTTATAGATATGCTTCCTAAAGTACACTTGCATGTTCATTTTCTTAACTGCATGGGTTTAATATTTGCATGTTCAAGCATGAGTGTAGTAGGGGTTGGTGAAATAGTGGTGATATTGGGTTGTTAACATTTTATATTTTTGTATAAATATTGTAATAAATGTGTGTACCTAGATGTTGAGATTTTGTTGAGTTTGTATTTATTTGTTACTGTTAGGTTAGGTTGGGTTAGGTTAGGTTAGGTTTGTTTGTTTGTATATTTTTATAACTGCACTTTGCTAGTAGCAGACAAACTTCTAGCAGGGTGCAGCCGGTAGAAAAGATCCTGTAAGCCGGTGGGTAATATTTTCCGTCGGTTGACCGATTGATTTTATTTTCTACTGACTGGGATTATTTTCCAGTCATAGAAATAAAAATAAGCGAACACAAAAAGTCATCACCAGGTATTCTTCATACAATTTTAAATAATGTGCTTAAAAAATATTTATGAACAAAAATTAATTCATTACAAAAAATGATATAATATCATTTCTCCAGGTTATGACTTCAGTTCAGAGCAAATAATATTGATGTGGAAATGGAACAAAACAAATATAAGACATTGAACACTTCCAATTATTATATCTATCCCATATTATATGAATAAACTAGTCGAGAGTAAAAATAAGTAAATTCAATAGAAAAAAATATTCTAATACTACACTTTAAAAAGTATTAATTATATATTCTTTAGTGGTGCCATAACAGGAATTCAAAGTGGGAAAACATTGTTTCAGCGTAGGCCCTATGATACATGCAGAAACCTTCTTCACCTTCAGGTCATCAGGTCTTTATATTAACATCTTTTTATTCATCCAATCAATCTTATCAATTCTTTTTTCATATTTGGAGAACTTGGAAAGGGGGCTTTAGAATATTCTTAATTTCACCTCGGGTAGGGTAGGGTTTAATACTGGAAAGTTATGCAGCAAAGAGCGACAACAATAAAGTTAAGCTGCAAATAAAATTTTACACAATATAACGAATCCAGTCTTCTGCAGTCAGAACTTCTTTAATAACATTGTCAAAATGCGTTGTTTACAATATAGGAAGGAGAGGAAAAAATTAAAATACAATAGAATTCTATAAATTTTTATTTAAAACGGACTTCCATACTGGAAACCCATATTATACATAAAAGTAGCACTATTCAATATAAGAGTTCTCTTAAGACTATACATCCGTTAAGAACAGGATATTCTCACCCCCGAAACAAGTCAGCTTCCCGTTTTCGACTTTATGTGACGCAGGAAACATCCGTCGACCTTTAAATGCACATGCAAAACCACTCTTAGGATGCAGTAATTACGAATGTGAAGAAATCCGTGTGAATTTTTAAGATGACAACTCGGGGATTTTTAATTTACAAATGTAATGGGCCGAGTCTGATATAATCTCCATTATGTCATTCGTACTTGGAATAAAACACTTTACCGAACTACAGACATTGCTAGAAAATAATTTTTTCTCCGATTGGCAGCAAATATTAATTTTGCTGACTGATATCAATCAGCAAAGTATTACTTTTCCTGCCTGTGATTATACATTTCCATAGCAACCAACTAAAATAAAGAGATTGTCGAAATTGTAATAATTTGCAAATACAATATCCTCATGAACAATCGGAGAAAAAATAATATGTTCAACTTGGCAGCAAAGTAGATTGACTGCCTTGGCTGTCAATCTACTACTTTGCTGCCTAGTTAAACAAATAACTATTTTCTCCGATTTGCAGCAAATATTAATTTTGCTGACTGATATCAATCAGCAAAGTAATACTTTTCCTGCATAGGCATGATTACTTTGCTGCCTGTGATTCATGGACTGTGATTATACATTTCCATAGCAACCAACCAAAATAGAGATTGTCGGAATTGTAATAATTTGCAAATACAATATCCTCATTATGAACAATCGGAGAAAAAATTATATGTTCAACTTGGCAGCAAAGTAGATTGACTGCCTTAGCTGGATTCCTAGCCTCGCTACGCTCGGCTATGAATTCAGCTTCGGCAGTTAATCTACAACTTTGCTGCCTAGTTGAACAAATAACTATTGTAATACTGGAAAATAGAAAAATTTGTAAGCGCTTTTGAATCAATAAAAGACGATGGCAGTTCTAACAAAAATCCGCAAGGAGACGAAGAATTGGCTGAGGAATCAGCACCTCGCTCATTGGAATGCTCTGCTGGGTCCTTGACAATCCAAACTTCTACTGAAGGGATGGACTGATGGACACGCTAGGGCAGCTACTGAACTACCAAGGAGTAGGCTAAGGCAGATAGCAGGACTCCTAACAGGGCACTGCTGTATTCCTCCACAACTTAGGAGTAGAGGAAAGTTCCCTATGTAGGGGTTGCGGCATGACTGACGAAACGTCAGTCCATGTTCTCTTAGAGTGTCCACACTGGGCTTTACTACGCAGGCGAATCTTCGGATTCCCTGTTATGACCCCTGTTATGACCCCTGGAGACACAAGCAGACATCCATTGAAAAAAGTTGTGGCCTTTATTAAAGGTCTCGGCTTCATGGATGTCTAGGTAGCAGGAATGGCACAATGGGCTCGCCAGTGGCCTCAGTGCCGGAACCTTGGCTTGAGTTTGTCCAGGACAAGGCTCTCCTGCACATTTAGTAGTAGTAGTATGGCAGTTCAACAGAAAAATATGTTTAAAGGATGCAACTCATTTGTTGGATTATCTATTTGAATATATGTCATTTTTTGTGACAGAGATTTTGTACATTAAACAAGTTCTAGCTTATCTATGGCTCTAGCTAGAGAAATAGTATATTAAAGTATAAGTGGATATTAAGGTCTTTAAAACACGCGCGATTTTTCGAGCTAGCGTTTCAGAGACCAGTTATCCACGAATACTTTACGCTATTTTTTTTATTGGTGCACTTTGAAATTATAAATACTGGTATCTATTACTACTAAAAAAATGGTTGAACGCTGGGGCGTGCTTTAAATAGGTAAAAGGGGTCACCAAAAAATAGCTATTTACCTAACAAGTGCGGAAAATGAATTTTTCCGCAAGTGTTAGGGACAATAGTTTTTCTACGACCATAAGGATTCCATTACTCACGAGCAAAATAATTTTAGAAATGCACTGACAGTTGTCTGACAATAAACAAACAAAAATGAAAGTAAATAGCTAGTTAGTTACACATGGTAACTAAATCTTTCCGAACCACCATAATATATATTATTAATTTGACATATTGGTGCGCAAAAATTTTTCTACACTGTGCGGGAAAGTTAATTTTCCACAATTTTCCGCCCGCTTGTAGAAAAAAAAAAATTTTATCAAATGATATATTCGAGGTATATTCAGAAAATGAGTTCCGTATTCATTTCTACCCGCAGCATCTAACTCAAGGAGAAGAAATGTACTCCATTTTCAGATCGATGGTGCCGACGTGTTATTTGTAGAGCTTCTTCATAATTTTCAGTCCTAATTGAAAATGCTGCTGCTTGTGGAAAGAAACTTGAACCAATTGAAATTTTCCGGAGGATAATAGACGCAATATTAGATTAGATAAGAATTGGAGTGGATCTTTGTCCCTATCCCACTGCGACCTTTGGAGATCTATTGTGGTGCTCCCTATATTTAGAGCTCGATATCTACCTTTATTCTTTTTTTTAGACTTAATAGCCCGGATACCGCCTCCCTTGCGTAGCTCGCTGGCCTCGGCTTTTCTTCTACGAATAAATGAAGCCGCACCCTTTCTAGGTCTTCGCACTCACAGAGTATGTGCTTCGTGGTTTCGACTTCTTCCTGCCAGAATCTGCATAGGCGGCTGCTAGGCCAATTGTTTGCATAATATGTTTCCTCAGCTCACAGTCTGGTCAGCATTCCCACCATCATCCTTGTCGTTTCTCGACTTTGACATAGTAGGTAGTTTGACAATTTGACTGGAGGGCTTTTAAAGAATAATTAAGCGTGCCTTTGTCCTGGTTGTTTACCCAAGGGTCAAAATTTGTCACCAGCGAAGCAAATCTAGACACCTAGAGTCATGTGCACCGTTCTTTGGGACAGAAAAGGAATTTTGCTGAATGATTTCTTACCACGAGCCCAAAAAATCAATGCACATGTTTACGGCGAGGCCATTAAGATATTGCGCCGAGAATTATTATGGAAAGATGTTGTCTACGATAATGCACCTCACACTACGAACGTAACAAAAAAAACTCCTACAAGAATTTCACTGCGAAGTGTTTGACCATCCCCGCACAGCCAGGACCTCGCTCCTAGTGGCTTTCATACCTTCTTACACCTAAAATATGTCGTTGGACTTCAACGATGATGACTAGCTGAAAGAACATGTTACCACATGGTTGAAAACACAGCTTTCTATTAAGAAGGCAGGGAAAAACTTGTGATACGCTCTGACAAGTGCCTACAAAATTTAGTTTGACAGTTGTAGATTTTTGTTGTGACACGCTCTGACAAGTGCATAAAAAATTTCGTCAAACAGTGGTAAATTTTTGTACAATAATAGTATATTCTTCAACGAGTGCAGAATGATGGCTATTATTCACGCAGAATCATCCAAGTGAATATAGCAATTCTACACAAGTAAGAGACCATACTTTCTCCACGACAAAAAATAGAAAGCTTCCAGTGAGGATCGAACCCCAATCGTCCGCGCCAGAGTCAACTATTTCTACCACTAGGCTATAGAGCATGTTTATTTTCAAAAAGGGATAGGTACGTAACATACAGTTTTAATCGAAACCCTTACATTAATAAATGATAATTGGGAGTTATAACAATTGTCAAAAGTCTAAACATCTTTGCCCCGCTTAAAACTATTAAGAACTTTAACAACTTCAAACTAAAAATTTGGTTCACTGATGATGTTATGGCACAGATAAAGAGAAGGGACTTGCTGTATCACAAGGCAAAAAATACAAGGACTGAAGAAGATTGGGAAAAGTACAAAGTAGCTAGAAATAGAACTACTAACATGATAAGGAGTGAAACAAAAAAACATTATGAACAGATAATTGATGATAATAAGGGCAACAGTAAGGAAATGTGGAAATCAATTCAAAAATTAGTAAAGGGAAAACAAACGAAAATAGTTGAAGGCATTGATTTTGATGGAGAATATATCGAAACTGAATCAGAAATAGCTTCTAAATTCAATATTTATTTTATAAAAAGCTTAAAACAAATAATTAGTCAGATAGAGCCATTTAACGATTATGAGTACGTATTACATTTTATTCAGGAACCAGACATTCTTTTGGAGCATTTCAAACCAATAGACATGTTTCAGTTAAAACAAATTGTTAAATCTTTGAAAAAAAATACTGCGGACCACAATGGCATTAATTTGTATGTTATTTCCCTAGTGGTTGAAATAATTGGTGATAGATTCCTGAATGTAATTAATACGTCCCTAAGTAGTGGATCAGTACCAGATAAATGGAAAATTTCAACGGTTATTCCAATTCAAAAAGTAGCGAATACTATTTTGGCATCGGAATATCGTCCTATTAATGTGTTACCTGTTTACGAGAAGATACTGGAAATTGCGGTTAAAGATCAAATAATGAGCTTTATATCTCAAAAAAATTTACTAGTTCAGGAACAGTCAGGTTTCAGGAAATCGCACTCATGCGAAACTGCGCTGCAATTCCTAGTTTCTTCTTGGAAGAGAGAATTAGTTAAGAAGGTGATTATTGGTGTGGTATTTTTGGATTTTAAGAGAGCATTTGAGACTGTCAATAGAGAGCTATTACTACTTAAATTGCGTAAGTATGGTTGTGTGAATGAAGTATTGGATTGGTTGAAGTCTTATCTTGAGAATAGAAAACAGTCTGTAAGGTATAGGGGGTCGTTCTCAGAAATAATGAATATGGACCTAGGAGTTCCTCAAGGTTCCGTTTTGGGGCCATTACTTTTCCTACTGTACATAAATGACATAGTGAGACATGTTAAAAAGTGTAAAATTAAATTATTTGCAGATGACACTATGCTATATTTTGCAGGTAGTGCAGATGAAATAGAGAAATATTTGAATGAGGATCTAACTAACATATTTGAGTGGTTATGTGACAATGGTTTGAAAATTAATATTCAGAAAACCAAATTTATGATATTGGGGAAAAAGGCATTCTCAGTAAAATTAATAAGTCTTTTAACATTACAATAAATGATGAAAGGGTTGAGAGAGTATTTAAGTTTAAATATTTGGGAGTAATGTTAGATCCAGAATTAAATCTATATGAGCATTGTAAGTACATAGAAAGAAAAATTGCAACTAAAATATATTTCCCAAATAGAGTAGCTAGTAAAATTTCTAAATTTGCAAGACTGACTATATACAGATCAATCGTGTCGCCTCATTTTGACTATTGCAGTACACTGATATATTTTGTTAGTAAAAACAATCTCAACAGATTGCAAAAGCTGCAGAATAGGGCAATGAGGGCAATACTTAAATGTAACAGGCGCACCTCCATTGAATATATGATGAATACATTATCAATTATGTCTGTTAAACAACGACTAACGTTCAATTTGTTGATATTTATTTTTAAATTGAAAAATAAGAAACTACCAAGTTATCTTTGTGACCAGATGACATATATTTCGGACATACATGCATATAATACAAGAAATAGTGCATTTAATTTGTATGTTGGTGCTGACTACATGGGTATTGACTCGCTTTTTAGTTCTGGGTTAGTATTGTTTAATAACTTACCAAATGCACTTAAGCAGTGTAATACGTTACGATCATTCACAAGACAAATAAAAGAATACGTACGTGCAAATGTCCCCATTAATTGAGATATTCTATATTATTATATTTATATTCCAAAATTTTAAAAAAATTTGTATTTGAATGTTGTTTTTTTTTAAGTATTTCTTTTAATTACGTTTTATCTTTAACTGTTTATATTATATACCATTATACATATATATATATACTTTTTTGATTTATACTTATATATGTACAAGAGCAAGTTTTGCTAATAATGAGTGTTAATAATAAATAATAACTAAATATAACTACTATTGTCCATTTTTATTTTGTCGTTTCAAACGACGCGCTGTCAGAATCGATTTGCATTATTTGGTATTTGACGTTTTAAAAGAGACGATTTGATTTATTCATTTTAATTCATTTAAACGTGAATTCTGATAATAATAGAATGTGATTGGCTAACGAGAGTGAATTCTTTTTCATTATTCACTGGTGTGAAGAATATATATCATTATGTAGCTAAATATGTAAAAATAATTTGTGCGTTATTATCTAGTCGTGGAGAAATTTTCTGTATCTGTACACTTTTTTTTTATATATATATAACCAAGCGAAACTTTGTGGAATCACTCAAGGGTATTATAAATATTTAAAACGAGCTTATAAGATTTTATGGCCAACCAGTCTATGCAACCAGTTAAACAGATTCCTTGATAGTGTTGCATGAATATTAACCGCCTTACATTCTGTTGAAGGAAATTTTATATTTTAATAGTTCTTATCGTATTTTTGAAAATTGAGACATTTTCATTTGAAGTCTGTATTAAAAATTATCAACAGATCTAAAGCCTTAGTGGCTGACTGATATAATACATTAGTTACCATTGCGGAACTATATCTTGTTTTTAAACTATAGTCCATTTAATAACCAGGGGCTCGATTCTCGACTTTTATTCACATGGGTGAAAATAATTTTCACATGGAAATATTAAATTCGGTATTCTCCACAAAACCAAGTGAATATTATCACACAAAAAGTTTACGAATATTTTCACATGCTAAAATAAATGCCAATGTGAATATAATTTCCAATGGAATTACTGAACTGGATTCTGCGCAATGTCATTATTACTTCACACACAATAAACAAAATATAACCAATAACCAAATAATATTCATACACGCAAAGATCCAAAGTGACTTTCTCAGCAGTAGCATATCTTGTGTATTGTTCCTGTGACTCTTTATAAGTGAAACTATTTGTAAATTTCCCAGTTCGTAATTGTGGGTCATTTTCAATAAAAGTGATTAGCATGTTTTTTTGTGTATTGGAGACATCTCCTGCAGTTTTCCTTCTATTTTTTGAAACTGAAACCTCATCCGCTATAATTCTTTATTATTCTCAATTCTTCAGTTTCAGTCTTATACCAATTTAGACGTTACAGTTGGAACAAAGTGCTTTCAAAGCCGCTTTGAATGAGATTGTATCGGATCCTAGAAAAGTGGAAATTTCTGTCCTAGGTCGACTGCGACCGTATACATCTGCATCAGAAGCCCCATGGAGCAGGAAATTAATCCAAAATAAATACAATACCACCTAGAAACTTGGTGGGTACAAAAAAAAAACTTTAATTATCACAAAACCTTGAAAATAAAATTATTTCCTTACAAGATATTGAGGGTTGAATATCTCTCGAATCACCGACATTTTTTAATGAAGTATTAGGACTAAATTAAAGCATAGTCCGTATCACAAAACTGACAAACGATACTAATTATTATTAACATAAAATTACTTTTAATTGACTTTCATTTGACCCGTAAACAATGCACCAGTTACCATTTCCTGTCTTCTATTCATTGTTGCGGAATTTTTTCCCATTTATTCACCGTTTTCATTCAATTGCAAGGTTAAATGTTACACTGATAATTTTCAATTTCTCTTTGTTTCGTACAATTAAAAAATTAAAAATAGGTATCCGACCTCCCTTTCCATTGTTCTCCCTTTCGGGCATAGAATATCCTAAAATATCTCAACAGTAGCTTGACATTTTATGAAATACACGATGATGCCATCTTTTGCATTACAGTAAAGCAGCGTTTACACGAGGTCAGTAGGTGAGCAGGTTACTTGGAGCAGGTAACCTGAGGCAAAAAACCTGCCCTGTGTGGACGACCATGCATGTAAATCACAGGCAAGCTGCCTGGCAGATCGAATTGCAGGAGGGGTAGACAAACTGCCCCCCCAACGGTACCTGCCACACAGCCTGTCTTGCACTGACGTCGTTTGGACAACTTATTGACGAGCAAGTGAGCGAATTGGTGACAAACCGTGCTGTATTGGATGTTTATTCATTGTTTAAAATATTAACATTTTATATATTTGTATATATATTTATATATTTACCTATATACTGTACGCTGTACAGGGTTTTTCATTATATAATATGGATCCTTCTATATCTCACTTATTTGATGGAGATAACAATGTTCTCAATAAGAGTTGAAGGGTTACTATTGTAGTTTTAAAATTATACAGGATGTCTCCGAAACTAGGGTCAGGGCCAAAGAGTTTTTTCTTAACGGGACACCATATATTTTTTTATATTTTTAAATAGTCTAACCTTAACAGTTCAGAAAATGTATACGACGCAGTAAGATGTAGTAATCTACCGATTGGAATTCAGTAAATTTGTTAACAAAATAAAGTAATCTCAAACTAAATAAACCCAAATGAAACTATAAATATTGTTCAAAATGACCCCCCATATTGTCAATGCATAGTTTGTATCTTCGGCGTAAATTCTCTAAACATTTAGAAATAATATCAGCATGATTATTTTATTTATTAATTTCGTCTAGAATATTTTCCTGAATTGTCTCAAGATTGTTATTTTCGCCAAAAACTACTTTAATAACCATTCAACTTTTTATTTGTAACAAATAATAAGTGAGATATGGAAGGGTCCATATATAAAGAAAAACCCTGTACAACTGACGTCGTGTGGGCAGGGTCAACGGCAAGTCCCTAGTACAGTAGCTTGCCTCAGGTTACCTGCCCAAGTACTGGCGTAAACGCGGCTTTAGTTATAGTTGCAGAGGAATTGGTAGATTTCTCGACTCTTAATTTTGAATTTTTTGATGGCAAAAATTATTGATCATTTGTGGTAATTAGAAAAAGAGATTGTAATAAATGTAACAAAATAAGAGATGACAAAATGTAACAGCTTTGATTCTTCACATGTAGTTTTAAAATTAGATTTAAAAAGATAGATAGATAGATAGTTTTATTGCATAAGATACAGCTTTTCACAAGGGTTCGGTACATAAATTAGGTTAGTATATAAGTATGCAAGTATAAAATGTATTGTGTAATTATCTATACTCCGCATGCAAAAGCTCTTAACTTTAAGATACCAATGACACTATTGGCTAGAGGAGAGAGCTCGGAGAGATTGTTGTTATTGAAGTTTAAATAGTGTACTAGACCATCAATACCATCCACACCTTAAAAAAATCTGTTTTGTCTAAGAGAACTATATATACTCTTAAATCTCTTGGAATCAGCTTAGCTAGAGTAATACGAAAATTAAAACAAAATGGGGGTGTTCCATTAAAAAAAAAATTACAGTTACATCATCACACGAAAGTAATTCATCCTGTATATTAGATTATTATTTTCAAATACGGTAAATTACAAACAAACAAAAATCAACGTGATTCAGGATTATTCATTAAAATGGTCTGTTTAGCTAAAAATGAATTTGTTCCATACTTTACCGACACAGTGTATACAAAAATTGTCTGCTTAATTTTCACTATTCGCTCTTATTTCTCTTCTGTAAAGTTGTTTTACATTCATTTTTATTTGAAGTTTCCAATTTGTTTTCAAATTACGCAAGACGCATTTAAACAAGTTGTTCAGCGACAGGATCTACACTTATCGTTTTGTTCTCGTTAAAAATTGTTTTTCTTTCAACAAAATCGCAGTAGAACAATCAAAACCCACCTGAGCGTTCACTTGCTCGTTGGTTGTTTATCATTTCAGTTTTTCAGTCTCTTGTTTCCAGACCATGAAATGTAAACGTTAACCTATAAAATTATGCTAATATTTCATCGTCGACAATAACAGGACAGGATGGGTGGGAATCTTGATTGCCAAATAAAGAGCGTGAAATACCTTGAACCGTAAACGCTAAGGAAGTGAATCCCTTACCCTCCGAATAATGGAAATCTCGTTCGACTCAGTCACTAGAACGTAGAATTATATTTTTACCGAAACAGTGAAAAGGGAATTATGCCGAAAAATAGAGTCGAGAAGAAATAAATCTTTTGAAAAGGTTTCGAAACTTGCGAGTTAGTTTTAGTGTTTCATTTCAGTCATTGGATGAATTAACCAGAATTACAACACGAAATAAACAAATCTATGCAAATTGTGTCCCAATAAACTCTACCAGAACCTTCTAAAATATTACCAAAATGGCGCCATCTCATGATTGGACTAAGAAGTTTTCATAATGTTCCGACCTTGATAACCCAAGTGAAGTTTCAGTAGTATTAAGCCGGTAACACATTGTTCTGATGCTACACCACGCCACGCCATCTGACGCAACGTCAGAAGGATCTGAGATCGTGGATTTTGATTTTAATGCATGTTAATATATTGTGTGTTCTGTTCTGATGCAATCCCATCCCACATGGTACGAATCTCCTCTTGCCTGATTTTCATCATATGATATCACGTCGCGTGGCACGGAGTTGTAAGGTGTAGTAGCAATGTGCACGCGAAAATGAAATGATGTATACAATGGCGGCAAAGACCGATGAAATTTTATTAATAAAGTTGGTTCGGAATCACGAGTGTCTTTATAATATGAAAAGCAAGCACTATGGAGACCATAATATAAGAGGAGAAGCTTGGGAGGATGTACTCAACATTTTTTTCTTTGTTTCCGTTCTAATAACAGTAAAGCTGATGGTGCACATTCTAGTTCTTCTTTCCACTCATCTGAGGAACTACTAAACGCCATAGTGTCTGAACTTAAACTGGTCTCATTTTCTATCATTATGGAACGTAGCGTCGCCGTCGTATCGGATGACGTGGGAACAGTGTGACCAAAGTACATCTCTGACGCATTATGTCGGATGGCGTGGTGTAGTATCAGAACAATGTGTTCCCGGCTTTAGGTGCTTTGTGGTTGTAGTTTCCCAATACCCAATACTTGAAACCCAGGGACTTGAACAACCTAGAGGAAGAAGCTGTGGTTTCATCCATAATAAATAAATGAGAATCTTCAACGTCATTCCATCGAACGTCAATAGAGCATTTCCACGAGACGTCTCAAACTATTTTGACAACAACCTGGTGGTAAAACACTAAACAAATCATTCAGAGCACGTAGTACTTAATAGTGAGGTTATAAATATATGCTGATTTATAATGATAGATCGTGTTTGAGCTTATTTGGTTCTGCTAAAGTGTTTCTTTAAAGTTATTTTAATTCTTGATGTTATGTACTTCGATTTCAAAGTTGTGTTTTTCCGTGACAACGATTTTATTGATTTTGGAACATCAGTCACTCAGTTAGTTAGTTTTTCTCTTACTGTCATTTTTTGGTTTTATCTACAAAAGAAATAAATTGTTTTCCCAATTAAGTGTCCTTTATTTGGGTGAACATAACACTTGAGCATACATATTTAATAATATATAATATAGATTAATAGCTGTTTGTTGTTTGAAAATTATTGATCGTGTTGTTTATTGTTTTACCACCGGATTATTGTCAAGTGTCAACTGTCGTGGACATGCCCTGTAGAAAGATGACTTTCTTATGCTTCTACTGGGTGAATTGAAGGGGGCAGCAATAAATCCATATTGACGTCATCAGGTTGATAGTTGGATCTGGTTGGATCAAACTCAGTTTGGTTTTAATTGGAGCGTCTGACACAGCGCTTACCTAAAGAATGCCTAAAGACAAGACAATAGTTTTTCACAAGAAAACCAAAAAAAACTCAAGACAATATCAAAAAGTGTATTTTACTTTGGATTGGACAAACTAGATTTTAATAAATAAAAATATATGCTGGTAAAATGAGGTTACTTTTATTGGAAAAACCATGTATGTAAAGTTCCTTGGTGTGCGTCATCGATTGTTAATGTCCTTCTAACACATTACGTTGGAATAAAGGAAAAAAGGTAGGTTTGTGATTAATCCCAATCAAAATATCACTATAATGAACCGCTTAAATGTATTAAGAACGTTAACCCTAATCTTTGAGTTGAAAAAATTATAAGCTGATTTTCAGATTACGCGCAAGCAATCGGGAGAAATTACATCATTCAAAATAGGATGCCGACGTACCTTTCGTTGCGGCAATGTGTCTTTTTCTTTTGTCCCACTGTCAGTTCTCGTCAGGGCTGTACTTTGTTGTTTACGGTCAATTATTATTAATGAAAAGTGAAAATTAATCTTATTGTTATATTTATTTAAATAATACAAAAATATGAATAGATGCACGGAAAAACATCAGCATTTTGAAAGCTCTCAAGTATTCTCAGTTAGAAAAAGGAATTGGTAATTATTTCATAACCTTTTCGAATTTTGCTGAATGCGATCCTGATGATTTTATTTATCAAATTTAGGGTTAGATACGTCTCAATATAGCAAATAAAATAAACGACATACCGAAAATCCGGATTTACGTCACAAACGATGACGCACACCAAGAAAGCTATTGAATGTTCTATATGACATTGGTATTCAAATAATTATATTTTTAAAATGAAACTGCTTGTTTCAATAATTTATTTAAATATAAAATTGCGTTTGGTGCTTGAGAGGGAAAACTGTATAATATACAATGAACAAAATCTATTCTATATCCCTTTCCGTACAGCCATGCGTTTTGTATGAGAATAAAAATAAATTGATTGAACTGCTGCCTAGTTTATAATATCCTGGACAACTAACAGCCCGTTTAAAATGATCACTTGTCACGTATTTGAAATATGAACGAATATTTTTATCACCACCACACCTGGATGGATGTGTTCCTCTATTATTATTTTGATAAGTTGATAGATGTGTGAAAAATTCTTTCAAAAATAATAAAACCTCCGAAATATAGCGTTTATTATTATGTTAAATACTTGGTATAACGTTTAAAAGACGTGTAAAGACGTGTAGAAACGTGTAAAAACGCAGCATCTAACATAGCCAACTGAGAAATTAATATTTTTTTTCATTGTTATCCAAGGATATTAGTTTAACAAAAACTTATTTCTTTAAGGTATTTGTTGCTTGAAATTACCTATGAAGATAAAATTATTTGAATAGGGGGTCTATTCTGTAACTCTTCCTCTAAAATTTAGAAACGGTTAAAGATTTAAACGGCGCTAATAGAGGAATATTGCTCGCTGAAAAATGGTCTGCGGTATTTACGTTTGCGGTATTTTGACGTTTTTTAAATGCGCGATTCACTTCTTTACGTCTCTAACGCTAATAACGTTAGCGCTTGCCGTAATTTACGGTTACGTATCATTCAGTGTTATTGTAAATACGGCACATAATTGTCCTGCGCAGTTAAAAAAATAGAACAAATCGGATTTCTGAGGTTAATTTTTTCGTTTATTATTGTGTCTATTGTTAAGTTTGTGTTGTTGTTTGCGTTTGAATTTTGGGTGATTTTCTTGTTGCCTATACTGTTTAGAACAGTTACATTACTTCCTACATAACGCAGCGCTACGTTATTAAATTATAGTGATGGCAATAGCTCTTATTCCCAAATAAATTTTAGGTAGACCGTTATTAAAATAACGCTACGTAAATACCGCATTGTATTGTATGCGGTATTGCAATTGGCAATATCTCTGTAATATTAAATCGGTATTCGCTAACCACATATTCTTAAAATTTTGAAGGATTCCTCTAAAATAGCCTGTTAAAACTATTATTTTTAAAGGGATGTTAAAGTGTGACATTAGATAATATCGGTGACGAAAAAAGTATATCTGGATGTTGCTGGTGAACCCTTGATTCATAGATTAATGTAAACACGAAAAGTAAGAAAAACTGTTAGGTTATATCAAATTAACAATCTTTATACATTATTCTAGGGCAAAATTTTTAGATTACACCAAAGATGTATTAGTGACTTGGAGTGATCCCTTTCAAATACCAACTAATTTATTTACAAGTCTTTCCTTTTTCAAGGAAGCGTCAAGAATAAACCTTTGTCTTTTAGTCGTTCTCGACGCCCGTGACATTGTTTATAACTATATATAACTCATAATAATTGCATGCAGGGAACCAAAAACAGTTTGTGTAGAGTGATACAAATATTCTTCTTCTGTCTTCATTAACTTTCTCTTCATTTTTATTAAAGCTGCTCTCTAGCTTAGCTTTTGAATGACAAAGGCGGTGTTGCCAGATACTCTACTTGAAATTTCAAAGGAGCCCTTTAAAATAAATAGTATTTAAAAGTCCTATAATATCATTCTTGCAGAATATCATTTCAACAAAAAATGTTTAAAGGTCCGTTAAAAACTTATTTTTAAGAGGCATCTAAATTTTAAAGGATTAGTTACAAAATAGACCCCAAACAAAAATGACTGATGACATAAGAGGTACGTTCATAATCTATGGAGCGAAAACAGACTGTCTTCCGTAAATTCCCAATCATTACGTACCAAAAAATATTAGTTCTCCAAGTCCATGATAAAACACCGATTGAAAACACTGAAAACCAGTAAAACCACTCAAACTCACGACTTTTTTTTTCAAGTCTTTGCACATGAATTTAAGATTGAAAGAAACAGAGAACTTACAGAATAATTACGAAATGCTTAGAGAAATTGTAATTATATAGTACTTTTTTTCTACTTATTTCTCTATGACAGAATGAAAACAAATTTCCTCAAAATAACTTCTTTAATGCGCAAGCGCCAATTTATTCGACTCTGCTCCCCTATTTCGGACCATGCGATCCGGAACGTATGACTTTTATGAAATTACATTGGAAAAAGGTAGACATATTCTGGTAGGAAATGAGCAGGATGCCAATAGCAATTGGTTAATTTTGGACAAACCTGGCCCTCTTTTTTATTAATTCCAACTTTTCAGTCTCATTTTCACTATCGGATCTCAAGTAACTATTATTATTATTACTCATTATTATAGTCTCAACATATCTTTAAGTGCAGCCAAAATGCATTTTCTTTTCACACAATTCCGATGCTCATCCATTTCTTAAATCAATTCAATCTGATCACTAATCCAAAATCCAAGAAAATATTCAGGCAAAGATTTGAATGAATAAATTTCCAATTTGATTTGTCAACAACCAAACCAACATAACCTTGAAATAAAACACTCCACAGCGTTCGAAAACCTAGAGCAAGCTTAGCACACCCCCGCTCCTTAAAACATTTTCTATACCAACAACCAGCTTCTCGAACGCAGCCCTGATCCCATATTTCGTACTATGCGATACTTTCATGAGATTAATATTATCGAATCACGGGCCAAGAATATAACAACGATCGCCTCATTTTTCAATCAGGGTTCTATATGGGTTAGTCTACTTTATGAAACGAATTTAACTTTATATTCACTCAGAGACCATAGAACTGAATTTAGATATACACAAAACAGAGTTTTCTTTATCGAATTGTCAAAGTCATCAATGTCAAAGTGAAATATACATTTATAGCACATAAAGTTCTATTGAACAGAATTCACAACTAAAACCTATGTATTCAACCATGTTACTCCAGATATTGGTACTATTCATATTTTGTTTAAATAATTTTGGCTTTTCTACGTTAGATAACTTAAAGAACGAAGACGATTTGAGTATATTGAAACGAGCAAAAAGAAATTTGATGTGTAAAGAAAGAGAATACCTGAAGAATCAACCGATGAGTAAACAACTGAAAAATTTCATCAATAGATATAAAAGAAAAGCGAGGATTAAACATGGAATAGAAGATAGCATGTACGTTCTGAACAATGGAAATGTAGTACCGTTAAACCAAGTTCAAATTAGAAATGTAGATGGAGAATACTCCACTAGCTCACAGTCAAATTTAGATAATTGGAAATTCACTGTCTTACCTGTAATAGTACCCAAAACGCAAGATCCTTGTGAAACAGTACCAGCCACTGAACCAATTGCATTTATAACCACAGCTATTGACCATACCAATATTCAAAGCGAAGCCCCCAGTACTATAATTGTTAAAAGTAGTGTCAGTGATACTAGCTCTATGAGTACTATAGGTGTGATCCATAAAACAAAGAAAACTGAAGAAAATTTAGAAGAATCCGATGAAGAATCAGAAGATTATGGAAACATCCCCATAGAACTCACTACCAAAGCCAAACTATTGACCAAAGTCTTGCAAGATGTCGAAGAATTAATAAAATACGAAAGTCGTCCAAAAACTGAAGGAGAACTAAACGTTTGTAATGTTACCGGGGATTGGGATAGCTACGCTGGAGGAGTGCAAATTCGAATATCTACTAATAGTAACCCCAACACTCCAAAAGTGAAAATCGTTCCGAGAGAACCGCCTATGGATGGTTTTTTGAATGGTACTACTTGGAACGCAACTGTTTTAACGCCATTTCCACTCCAATCGCTGGTCGTTATCACAGCTGTGTGTACTAAAAATAAAAAAATTGCGGTCTTTTTGGGAGAATGTAGAATTTGTGAAGGGGCCGAAAGTGTTGCTGGATATTGGATGGTAAGACGAAAATCGAAAAACTGCAAAGACAGGGAAGAGGCGAGCAGTATCATAAGCGATGTGCTTAGAAAAAATAACGTAAGAAAACTACAGCAGAAACACCTTGCTGAAATTGAAACAACATCTTCATCGCAGCATGTTGGTACTACAGATGATTATCAGTAATGTATACATTTATTTTTATTATAGTTTAAATAAACCTAAAACCAACCAGCTCGTTGCTGTGTACCGTTTTTAAATTACACCGTCACAGCACTTGGTACCTACATTTAATTTTGTTGAGAAGCTACAGACGCCTCCGATCAAGTTTACATCTGCTGTGGTGATTTTAAAATGCCACCATCCTACTGCTGACTGCAAAGTGCTTGCTGTAATACTTATTCTTACTAAAGCACGGGATACTATAACAATCGGAAGGGTCTCTCTCCGTCTGCTCTTTTGATCTATGTCAGACAGAATTTAAATGACACTTCAAATTTGTGATTCTAAAATTAGAGCTGACAACAGCTTCCCAACACTTCCGAACGACATAAACATAAACAACAATATAGGCGTGATCTAGACCAATCTAGACAACGTCAAAATGTGATTCTATTTTCGACAGACTGTCACTGCGCACTGCGTTCTATGGCAAGAGACACTCTTCCGATTGTTATATTGTTCCGTGACTGACGGCTTCAAAGGAGCTACACGGAATACTATAAGGGCCTCCCTCCGTCGGCTCCTTTGATCTATGTCAGGCAGAATTCAAAATGACACTTGAAAGATGTGATCCTAAAATTAGAGCTGACAACAGCTTCAATATATACAGCTTCCTAACACTTCCTAACGAGATTAAAACAAACAACAATCTAGGCGTGATCTAGGCAACATCGAGATGTGATCCTATTTTCGATAGACTGTCACTGCGCACAAAAGCTGCGCGTACTTATTGTTCTATGGCAAGAGACCCTCTTCCGATTGTTATAGTATTCCATGGCAGCTGGCATTCATTAGTGATGTTTATGCTGAAAAGATTATTAGTGATCGAATAGTGCGGAAATAAGCCAGTGCCTTTGAAGATGGACTAAAGTTTAGTCACTAAACATTGATGAACTTCAGTCATTACCGATGGCTTGATTAAAATAATGGGCAGGCAGTATAGGAAAAGATTCACGATTTTATTCTTATTTGCTGAATTTTCTGTTTTCTTCAAATTGTTCTTTATTAAACTGTTAAAAGTGTCGAGAATTGCTGGGTGCGGAAATTTTGAGTGAGGAGCACAAAAACCAAATGATTAGCCAGTACATTGAGTGTTCTCGAACGATACAGTAATGTGGGGAATAACTTTTTAAGCCATACTGTCACAGGTGACGAAATATTGTAGGTAAGCTACACCGTAATCGAAACAGCAATCAATGGAAGGGTGGCACTCATCATTACCAAAGAAGGTGAAACATTATGCAGCTTTGAGACGCTGGTCCACAGGAGGCAGAAAATGTATGATAGACCCCAAATTATCCAGAATACTTCTACAACCAACCAGCTGAGAACCGGTATGAGCTAATACAGGAAACGGATTGGCTGAATAGGTTGTAGTGGAGAACACTCGGAAGATCCAAAATAAGCCCAGGAGGCGGAAGTGAAGCTGGTCTCACGAAGAGTTCTTTATTTTTGAAAAATATTCGCTTGTTTATTTATTCCAAAAATGTACTTACTTAAAAATGCCGGCTCGCATATTTGAAAAAAAAGCAATTATTCTGTATAAAATAATTTTATTGATAAATAGTAGTTCACGAATTCAGTATAAATACATCACAAATAAATATGTTTATTATAGCATATTTATATAATAAAATTTTTGGTCTATTAGCCGTAATCGGAATTGCACAATTCCTTAATATATATTAACTCTTAAAATAATTTAGTTTGACTAGAAAAAATGTTAAATTCTTTTTAATATTGCCAGATAAAAAAAGTCTATAAAACAAATCATTTTTCAATAACAGATATAATCCACTTAAAGGCGCGTCTACACTTTGCCGCGATTTGTCGTTGTCAAAGCCAGCGGCTGTAAAAACGTCTACATATGGCATTCATTCAGTTTACTCGCACAATGTTCACAGAGCTGAAATATTCCTTTATAGATTTATCAAATTAATAACTTTCCCATTTAAAAACACCTTTTACTGACATAGTCTAAATCACAACTGAAGCCGAGAGAGGTCAGTGGTTGCTACGTCCACATTCTCCGTTCTCATTGGCTTCCTTTGAAGGAATCCGACCCTTCAGCGATTTTTATTGACACACTGCTGGCTTATTGGCATGAGCCAGCGGTCGCGGCCTCTAAATCGAATCGGCTTTGCCAATTGGCAAACAGCGGCAAAGTGTGGACGCGCCTTGAAACTTACAAATAATTTTTTCTGCAACTAAAAACTTGTAAGTAATACACCAGCAAAAAATAGACGAAGCTTACTATGCTATTGAGTTGTTAGTGAATTTGTGATATAACCAAGAGCTGACAGTTTAAAATAATCGCAGAAAATGGACGTCTGCAAATAATCAATAAAAATTCTGCTTGATAGAAAATGAAATTGAAATGAAAACAGAATTTAACAGTAAGAAAAGATTAAAAATACTTCCAATTTGAGATATGAGGGATTAAAAAGAAACTAGAAATCATTAGTACAGTCTAAGTGGATTGAAAATCAATGAAAACATTTCTTTTATCAACAGCTGTTAGTCATAAAAAGCAAAGAAATATATATTGTTGTATTAAATATAATAAATATTAGTATATAAATTAAAAATTCTTAAATAAATTCAACCTACAGCTAACAATTAAAATTATATAAATAAATAATAAAGGTTAGTAATATATATCAAAATTTCAAATTGTATCAGTGATGAGCAAAGCAAGAACCAAGACAGTTTTGGTAACGGTCTCGGTCTTGCTTGTTCGGTCTTGGGCTTGCTAAGCAGTAAGCACGCAGTATTGGTCTTGTCTTTGGTTATGCATATTCAGTCTTGCCTCGGTTTTGGTCTTGCTCAAATAGTTGTAGTCTTGGTCTTGCAAAATCGCAGACTAAGATCAAAACTGTAAGACCAAGACGGATTCTGCTCATCACTAAAATTGTTCACAGCACCAACTATACATTTAATGTGTGTGGTAATAAAAGAAACATGTGAATAGTAATGTTAAACGTTGAAATATCGAAAATCTACAAGATCTTGAATTGATAAACATACCTTCATCATAAAACTTTCTGTATTAAAATCTATCAAGCAGTGCACTCTCCTTACTTTACTTATATTATTGGCTCAGAATTCCTGACATTATTTGGAATAAAAACAAAGTGCGAAGAAAATAATTGAGAATTATAAATGTAAGGACAACTACAGTAGGCGACATTTTCATTATAAATTGTAAAAAATACCTCAAAGATGAGCTCAACTGGGGACCTTACAAAACATGATCTTAGCTGACATTGTTTGAAACTTTTTTGATGTTCTACAAAATTTTTAACTTTCACAACTTATTATTTCTTTGCATCCTTGGCTTTTTGTTTCGTCTTTATCTCTTAAATAAAAAACATCTATAACATACGCTAGCTTCCATGTACACCTGTATGATTTTGGTTTATGTTTTTTGATCTTTATATTTAGCATCAGAGAAAAATATATGAAAGAGTAAACAACTAGTTTGAAGGTTTCCTAGAGTGTTAGAGCATTTCCCTCGATAGCAACCAAAAAGAAACCTAGTCGCTTTTAACATACTGGTGATTCGATTTTCCCAAAGTAAATGGAATTTATCCATATTAAGCATTTAGCGTAAGCCTGTAAACCAATCGAAAGATGGATTGCTTTATATAAACCTGGATCTCATTCGTTAACTAAGGAAAAGCAGCAAACTAAAAATACAGTCTGGTTTGTAAAGCTAGTCCAATTAGACCTAAATTATGGAATTTTCGAAGAAAAAGTGTGAAGATTTAGAAACGAAGTTTTGGGAATACTTTAAGCTCAAAAGTCAATTTAATTTATTGTTAATTTTGTCCAGCTTGCTTTTACTCAAATTATGGAAAGATAAATAGAATAACCCCTTTCAAATATAAAAATATCACTTTAGAAATGATGACAGATGAGTTAAAAATAAAAGTTTGTCACTAACACAAAATTTAACAAAGTTTAATACAAAAACAATGCAAATAGAATTATTTTACTCGTTACGACAATTACAATTTTATACGCCAGAGGTCTCCGCCAAATAACACGCTAGGTGCTGGACACCGCGTTTTTTAGGCTGGAAATTAAGTATTTTAAAATTAAACAATTGCACACTTGAATACACACACCCTGTATGCAGCGTTCTGCAGACGTCGTGATGTACGCTAGTGTATGTGATTAATTACTAATCAGTGACAGTTTTGTTTTCTTTTTTATCAAAATCCATAATTTCTAAGGTTTTAATTAGGATGTCCCCTTAATACTAGAATGATTTGAAACTTAATTAGTTAATGATAAACTGTTTAATAGGAAAGGGGGACTCCCTAATTTAAATGTCAAATAAGGAGGAAATCTATTAGTTTATTTTATAAGTGTCAACTACCAATTCAAGATCTTCAATTTTATAATTCAAACATTTCTATTTTCATTATTTTTCTTCATAGACGAAACGACTTCTTTAACTTTGGGGTTTTCCGTTTGTACACGTTCCCATTCCCAATCTCCCTCCAAAGGTATTTCATTTTCAAAATCGAAATTCCATTTTTCCCTTTGTCGTTGTCGTTCAGTTTCGCCGTGCAAACAAATCTTGAACGTTTTGTTCGAATTAATAAAATCTCCGAAATTTAATTCTCTACAAACGTTTACGGGATTGGAAGTTCCCGTTTCCAAATCGGAAGGAAATGTACTGCTTCTAGAAGTTGAGCAGCCGCTCACATTTTCTTTTTTCGATCTTGCATCGGAAGATTCTTTTGAATTATTCTCAGCCATTAATAATTTTAAATCTGAAACAAAACAAAATATATTGAGAATACTGTATACATTGTTATTTTCAAGATTCCTGTATAAAACTGTTGCTAATTTTTTTAGCAAATAGCGTTCATAAATAGTTTATCATTAAACGAGCAATTTATGATAGCCATTATTCACGATGGGTGCAGTTTGCGTCCCGAGCAGCAGGCGAGGGGCGCAAGTCACTTGAGTGAATATTGACCATAAATTGCGAGTAGAATACCATACTTTGTCCACGATCCTTAATTACTTTATTAAATAAAAGTCAGTAACGATCGTTTGGTACTACTAACCTCAAAAAGTTGTGGTAGCCAATTTCAGAAACAAACTTCCTAAAAAAATACTCAGATTTAATAGTTTATTTCATATTGTACCCCCATCTCTAGTCCTTGACAAAAATAATAACAGATTTGGAAACGTTGAAAAATAAGTTCAAATGCACTTTTAATCTTGTTTAATTCGCTCGGGTTTGATGAAAAAATGGATAGTTATGTTTAATAAAGTCGAGTTTCATTTTCATACCACTTTCAAATACTTTCAGCCGCGTAGGCGTAACTTTGCTTTACTGTAAATTTAGTTTCTTAGGCAAAAATTTTGAAAAATGAACTAAGAACAAAAAAAAATTGAATTGGTATGGAAATGGAGCTCGGCTTTTTCAATTTTTTTATCAAACCAGAGCGAATTAAAGAAAATTAAAAATTAAAAGTGCATTTGAAGTCATTTTTTAACGACCCTTCCAAATATGTTACAATTTTTTAGGAACGCTAATTGGTAAAAAAGTTAGCTCGCGTTTGACAGTTTTGTACTATGTCGCATCTTATAAATAACACAGTGTTCAAATGGACGTAAAAAATACTAAAGCACTAATAAGAGATAAGAGCAGCTCATGCGATTGCAACTGTCGAATAGCAATCACAATTATACAGGGTGATTCATAAGTAATGGGCCAAATTGTAAATCTACGTTCAGAAGGCCAAAATAATAATATTTTCATTAACAATAATGGGTCTTAGTCTGCTCCTTACTGAGGTACAGGATGTTGAAGCAAAAAAAATAAAATATATTTGTTAAAAGACTAGGTACTTTTCTACATAATGACTTGAAAATTGGGTATGAACTAGTTTTTGTAAGGGTTAACAAAAATATGTGAGAGAATTTGAGTTAACTCGTAGATGTCGCCACATGCGCCATATGAATTATATGAAATCGGCAACAAATTTTTTATCGCTCATTATTTCACAACTTACTTATTTAATTTGGATGGCCCCATCATTTCTGTAGAAAAAAGGTATACTTCTTTGATCTTCAAAATTTTAACGATTTTCGAGATATTTGAATTTTACTAATTTACTACACTACATTGCAATGTGGTCGACGTAGCATTAATCTGTTAGGACACAAGCAATAAATAAGATAAAAAAATAAATGTGTTTTATCACGTAATTTTTGTATGGTTTCATTTTAATATTATTACCAATTATCAATTACGGTTAGGTAAATGTCAACATTCCATGGCATGCTTGTGTCTTAACAGATTAATGCTACGTCGACCACCGTGAAATGTAGTGTAGTGAATTAGTAAAATTCAAATATCTCGAAAATCGTTAATATTTTGAAGATCAACGAAGTATATCTTTTTTGTACAAAAATGATGGGGCTATCCAAATTAAATCAGTAAGTTGTAAAATAATGAGCGATAAAAAATTTGTAGCCGATTTCATATAATTCATATGGCGCATGTGGCGACATCTACGAGTTAACTCAAATCCTCTCATATATTTTTGTTTACCCTTACATCAACTAGTTCATACCCAATTTTCAAGTCAGTATGTAGAAAAGTACCTAATCTATTAACAGAAATCTATTTTATTTTTTTCGCTTTAACATACTGTACCTCAGTAAGGAGCAGACTAAGACCCATTATTGTTAATGAAAATATTATTTTGGCCTTCTGAACGTAGATTTACAATTTGGCCCATTACTTATGAATCACCCTGTATAGTAGTTGTAGTTGAGTTGTTTGATAATGAAATCAAGTTTTCTTAATAGAAATAGAAGGTAAGCAGTAGATTATAACATTTTGTTAATAATAAACACGTTTTATTTGTACAAATAGTAATTTAATGGGCTTACTAACTGCCCTCAGAAAAGTGGACCCACCTACATGTTGTCTCTGTACCTACCCCGTACCTACCTACCTAATATTTAATAACAATTACTTACCACCATAATAATAGTTATTATTTGTTTTCACCTATTTAGTAATTGTAAAAGTAATCTATTCAAAATCTCTAGTGGGACTACGTACAAATATTCTACTTGCTATGGAATTGTGAACTTTTTTTTTTGAACTAGTTTATCTTAAATAACTTCAAATTCGCATGGAAAATAGAAATAGCCGAACCGCTACGTGTGATCTAATGTAAACAACTTTTTCGCTGGTTACTTAGCTGTGCGCATTTCCTCGAGGATTTGTTGTTGCTTATGTCAGTCTATTTTAGTACGATAGTACATAACCTAACATAACGAATCTTGGCTTAAGCCTGCGGTGATATTTTTAATTCTTATGAATAATTCATTGAAACAGGGCAATTCGATTGAGCGGAAGAAACAATTTCAAACGAGGATAAGAACTATCGAACAAGACCACCACTTAACAATTTGAATTGTATTTGTGGGCAATCTAAGGGGACTATGAGTTTCGTAATACCTAATATTGCAATGAACATTCTCATTATAGAAAATAATCTGTAATAGTAACAATATCTTACCACAAAATATATCAGAGGAATAAAATATTTGTACAAAAACTTAAACACTGACAATAAATTTTGTTATGTCAATTTCATTGAAACATTATAGGCACGTTTTTCTTTACATCTTTACATTTATCCACCATTGGTTGACCGACGTCAGTCCCCGTTGCACCGACATGATAGAGGCATTAGTGCGACACAACAAAACGCAGTTATTGTTATTTTCTTCATTAACCATCATACCTTACAACTGATAATGGATACAACAAGAAATTTTCTCAATTTCTAACATTTTTAACACTGCAGTCAATATTTTATTATCAAATTTTAAATTGATTTTTATATGGATAGGATATTTATTCGTCCATTTCCACAATGATTCGCTATAACCGCTTCAAATCCTCACTTTTTAAGGTTAAGCTGTCATTTTGAAAACGGCCAAATTTATCAATCACCTCGAAACAGTAATGGAATGGTTTGCAATTTTTGTTGATGCAACAGTAATAAATAAACGCGTCACTTATTCAATCTAAAATCCACAAATGAATTTAAAAACCTTGTTTTCAAACTAGTGCTTATCTACGCTCGCTTTAGAAAGACTTCGCGTTGCCAATAACTCAAAAGCGTTTCAATGTGATGCGGTTCCTGGTGTAGATGGCTCAATTGAACCTGTGAATTGAACTGAATGTATTTCTATAACACAGAGCTTAAGCGCGCGTCGAACGTGAGTTGAATCAACACTCGTGTGGATATGTCGTGAGAGGAGAGGAAGTTGTCATTTCTGCTGCCTATACCACAGATTATAAAAGAGAACATAATATACGAATCCCGGCAAAACATCAAAGGATTTTCAGCTCCGACTTCAATGACCTTGGACCTTTAACTCGGTATGGCCGCGATGTTGCCAGTTTGAAATATTTTCAGAATTTCTTACAAAATTGCAATGTTGACTTGAGGACAATAACAGTTTCCAGTGCCGGTTCTTTACTTTTCTTTCCGAATAAAATTTATTCGAACAGTCTCTGTATGAACAATACACTCCCCCGTGATGTTTATTCATTTTATAAAAATAATATACTAATGTACACTATTTTCAGTTGATATTACCACAACCTACAATTGATTAGTCAAATAACACAAATAATATCGCGGATTGACAACCTTCAAACAGCGAAGCAAAATGAAGTGTCAAAAATGGCGCTTTGTATTTTGATTTTTGAGCCAAGCCGTCACGGTTATTGTGCATTCTTGCCAAAGACGGTTTGTGAAAAAAAGTATATATTTAAGGTTATGATTTTCATACATTATAATCTTTTAAATTGTAGAATTCTTTTTATGTTAATGAATTTGATTTAAAACAAGTAATTGTCGAATATTTGTATGTGTATAACTATCACACTAAAAATAATGCTTATAACATATTCGACCTATGATCGTGAATTAAGGAAGCGAAGGAAATTATTAAGTTTGGGTCATTTGTCGCTGACTGAGAAGCAAAGTGAAATCTTATTTTTAATAATAGTTCTACACACATTACGGTACCTACAATATTATCGTATTTTTTTAAATCAAACCTGCTTAGCTTTATTTTGTGCTATACCCAAATTTCCAATGTAAATAAAGGATAATTCAACATATAAACATTTAATTGCATTTTATACATACTATACTAATTATTCAAATTATCAAATGGCAATTCATAATATTTTACATAATATTACCACAGATCACAATGTTTTCACAATAATGTGACATTTGGTAGCAGTGCTCGCCATTGTCTGGCCTCATGTCCTAGGTCCAATTACGATTAGGTATTTAGACATACCTTGATCTCTCATTGGACACGACAAATGCGAGCAATACAATACATACTTTACATAAGTGTCAATAAGTCTGAGCACGACCATTTCGGAACACTATCCCAATCTAGTATTTTTTAGTGGTGTGTTTGAGGTTAAAATGCTCCTTTTAGTTTAAAAACAAGGTATAGTTCATTCAATAGCCTTTTTGGTGTTCGCCATCGATTGTTAATGTCTTTCTAACACATTACGTCGAAAGAAATGGAAAAAAGGGGGTTTGTGATTAATCCTAATAAATATATATTACAACAATGAGCCATTTTAATGTATTACAAACGTCAACCCTAATCATTGACTTACCAAAATTTGATTGGTTGATGTTTAGATTAAGCGCAAGCGCGACCTTTCAATCGGGAGAAATCTCTTTGTTTGAAATAGGATGCGGATATACCTTTCGTATTGGCAATGTATCTTACATCTTTTTCTACTGTCCCACTGACAGGGGTGCGTTCGAAAACTTGGAGTGTCGTATAAAAATCACACAGTAGCCGTTCGAAAAGTCGGAGTGTATACAAAAATAGTACGCACAGTAATAGTTCGAAAAGATGGTTGCCACATACTGGTGCGCGCACCAAACACTCTAGTCCCGACCAGTCCCGACTAGGGTGAAATTTAAGCTGACAAATAAGTCACATATATGACATCTTAAGCATTTGATTTTACATTTTAGACTGTTTTGTGTGATTTTATTCTGCCGATATGAACTTTTAGATGTCAATGATTAATTTTAAATTATTAAATGAATTATAAAAAAGGAAAAGTATGGAACAAGTTACATTGGGGAAAGGTAGAAAATAAGCAGGATTCCAATGGCAATTGGTTAATTTTGGACAAACCTAGACACTCTTTTTTATTAATTCCAACATTGGAGTCTCATTTAAGTAGTTTTTTTATCTATGGTCTCATTGTCTTATCTTCACTATAGAAGCTTCAGTCACTATTATTATTATTTATAATTATATTTTCTGCAAATCTTTTGGAGGTAACCCTAGCTGCAGCCAAAATGCATTTTCTTTTTAAACATTTTCGCTGCTCGTCCATTCCTTAAATCAATTCAAAATCCAAGAAAATATTCAGAGAAAGATTTGATGATTTGAATTTTTTTATCTATGATTTGAATGACTGAATTTACAATTTGATTTGTCAACAACCAAACAAACATAACCTTGAAAAATGTTTGACACAACACACTCCATAACCGTTCGAAAACCTAGAGCGAACTTAGCACACCGAAGTGAGTTTTTACCCCCACTCCTTGGAATCATTTTCATACCAACAACCAGCTTCTCGAACGCAGCCCAGCTAGTTCTTGTCAGGTCTGTTCTTTGTTTTTTACGGTCGATTATTATTTATGAAAAGAGAATATGAATCTTATTGTTATATTTATTTGAATAATACAAAAATATGCCTAGTTACACGGAAAAACATCAGCAGCAGCAAGTATTTTCAGTTAGAGAAAGAAGTTGGTAACTATTAATTTCATAGCCTTTTCGAATTTTGCTGAAAGCGATCCTGGTGTTTTTATTTATCAAATTTAAGGTTAGCTTTATGTCAAAATATGGTCAAAATAGCAAATAAAAAAAACGACATACCGAAAACCCGTTTATAAGTCACAAACGATGACGCACACCAAAAAGGCTATTGAATAAACTCTATAGTGACTGCCGCCCGTTTCACATAGCTCTTTTGATTCAACGACATTTTTTGTCAATTTTGTGTTTATTATTATGAGACTATTCATCAGTTCAAATCTTAATTTTTGGCCTTTGATGTTTATTGAACTGAAAATTGGCATTTAATTAATAACTTATAGTAAGGAGTAGAAAAAAAAAACATTTTAATATCAATTTAAAATATGTATTTGACGCATGAGAGCGCAACTATCACTGCAAAATATCAAAATTTTTACGAAACATCGTAAATGTTAACAATTCATCACCCTATATCGGTCCCAATTTTCATTTTTCCATGTCACCTGAATTATCTTTTAAGCACTACATTTTTTTTACTATTTATGACATTGCTAGGTGTTATCGCAAATTAACCACTTCAAAAATGATAAATAAGTAGAATGTTTATAGAACAATGTAAGCTAGGAATATAATGCAAAATGTTATTATTGCAAACGCAACTATTTTTATTGTACTTGAATTGAATGAAATAAAAAAAACGCATAATAATATTGATATAATAATTTTGCAAAATGTGTCTGTCCCCATCAATTTCACAATGATTGTAGTATTTATATTTTTGAGATGAAATGATAATAAAATTAAAATTATGAAATTTCCAAGATATTTATTGATAATTATTTCGAAATATTTAAGTATATTAGTTAGGTTAGTAAGTAGTTATAAGTTATACATTTAATGTGATGTCTATACGATGTTTAATATTTTTTCTACTAGCGTGAGGCTAGTGAATCTTTTCCGCACGAAAAAGCGCACTAGTGCGGAAAGTAAATTTGTAGAGTTTTTGGGGAGTATACTGACATTTGAATATTTAAAATATGTATTTCTATGGTTGTAGTTTACCAAATGACTGAAAAGTAAAAAAAAAATTTAGAAATCTGCAATAATTTTTTTTCAAAAAATTTTCATGTTCCTGGTAAAAGCCTTATCAAATGGGTGCCAAATAATAATAGTTAAGTTGCTGATATGTATTTAATAATAAATGTTTCTTTATGTTATCTTTTGGGTTTTTCCGGATGCTAGTAGAAAAAATAGTGTACCTAACACGTGCGTAAAGTGACTTTTCTGCACGCGATTGCTGGCCGAACTCCGCTAGCGTCGCAATAGCGTGCGGAAAAGTATCACTTTCCTTTTAACTTTAAAGTGTAATTCAATGTCCTTCGTGGCATATAGCCAGGGAAGTAGTTGTACTTCTTAGTGAATAGTCTTTGTTCTTTGATTTTCAAACACTCTGCAAGGTGTTATAATTGTATCACACCTTTGACATCTATTGATAACACGATGTACTAAAATTAAATTAATTTGGAGAAAACTGTGAATAAATTACACAATAAATTCTTATTGACTGCAATAAATGGATATTTTAAATTAACATTATACAGAATTATACTTCTTAGTTAAGGTTATTTAGGATTCTACTTCTTGAATTATACATTTAATTTGTTGGTGTTAGATATACCAAGCCTATTTGACTGAGAAGTCTAATTCAATCCTCGCCGGTAACTATAGCCCGGGAAGTAGTTGTTGCTTCTCCGTTGAGCAGTCACTATTTATGAAAAATATCCATCAAAACTTATGAAGCATTAGAATAATTATTATTCTGAGATATCCATTCAATTTTTATTGGAGATTCAATAAAAAGATATTCTTCAACGAGTGCAGAATTATGGCTATTATTCACGCGGATGAAGTTTCCAAAACGAGCTAGCGCAGCGAGTGAGTTTTGGAATCATCCAAGTGAATATTATCCATTCTACACAAGTAAAAGACTAACTTTCTCCACTACTAAAAAAAGAAAGCTTCCAGTGAGGATCGAACCCCAATCGTCCGCTTCAGAGTCAACTACTTGTACCACTAGGCTATAGAGCATGTTTATTTTCAAAAAGGGATACGTAACATACAGTTTTGATCGAAACCCCTCACTTTTATAAATGGTAATTGGGAGTTGTAACTAAATATAACTACTGTTGTCCATTTTTTCTCTAAATAATACGTAAAATTATGATTCTATCATTATTTTGACGTTTCAAACGACGCGCTGTCAGAATCGATTTGCATTATTTGGTATTTGACGTTTTAAAAGAGACGATTTGATTTATTCATTTTAATTCATTCAAGCGTGAATTCTGATGATAATAATAATAGAATGTGATTGGCTAACGAGAGTGAATTCTTTTTCATTATTCACTGGTGTGAGAATATATATCATTATGTAGCTAAATATGTAAAAATAATTTGTGCGTTATTATTTAGTCGTGGAGAAAAATTTTTTTATTCTATTTTATAAATTATGTGCTACATAGCAGGGTGATATTTTACCAAAATATATAATAAATCTGAAAGAAATTCCAGTAAAAAATTACCTATCTCATGTAAATGGTAGCAGACACTTATTAATGGGCAACTGACATATCCATAGCATCAATACAACGTGAAGGTATGTTACTTATGATTCACCCTGTATTTATTTCATTTTAGAATTACTATCCTCCGTCACTGATGACAGTTTATTATGCTGCACTCAGGTGAACAAAGGTTGTATAAATTAAAATCTAACAAAAAATGATTCATCATTGTTTTTTGTGCAAAATAATTTATACCATTAAAATGAGACTTGAATTTATCCGGGTGTCTATTATTCTACAAAAATAATGGTACCTAGGTCAAATTAGGAAGTTAAAATTTACTGACCTACCACACACGAACGAGAATCCCAACAATTTCTACTTGTATCAATAAAATAAAAATTTTTTACGTTCCTACCTGTCAGAATATGAAATAGCTTGATGTATATGAAATCACAGCACTAAATATCTTCAAATGCAATCACTTAGATCAACCACACTTACGTCTGCCAAACCGCACTCTAAAACTAATCTGAATATCCTAATAAAAACAAACAATATGTTCTATTTCCAGCTGAAAAGCTAAAATGGCCGCTCTTCGACGTCTCGACACGTCTCGGCGTCCAAAATCGATATGCAGCAACGCTCGCTCACGGTCGTCGCACCTTCTAGGATCAAAATTAACTTAGACTGCAGTTGGTGCAGCCGCAAAGCGTGGTTTGGCTGTCAACGACGGTAACTGATAACGATTAGCGAATTTTTAGATAAATCAAACCATTACCACTATGAAACTACCGTAAATTGACAAAAAAATGTTGTGTGAAATATTTTTTAAATGATAAAAAGGTGTATAGAAGATTGGTATGAAAAATGTTTGGAGAATCGGGAAAAAAGGTGTAGAAAAATGAGAAGCGAAAAGTTAAATATTTTATAATAAGTATGGAATTCAAATCGAATTTAAAAGCGAAGGAGAAATTTACGTTAGCAAAATCAGTAGAATATATTTAGATATATGGGAGGATAGTTTGAAATATTGAAAAAGAAAAAGTGTGTTCATTTTTTGCTAATACTTCAAATACTTTGAAAATTTGAAAATTGTAAAACCAAAAACAAATTGGTTATAGTACATCTGAAAATTATTGATTGCGGGTGATTTTATAAGGGTATAGTTCATATAATACCTTTCTTGGTGTGCGTCATCGTTTGTGACGTATATCCGGTTTTTGGCATGTGAGAGGTAGGAGTGATAGAACCATAGAGTAATAAATAAAAGAGAGGTTTTAAAACATATGGAAGAAACTGGCACAAAGTTTGTGCGCAGCCAGTTGAGTATGGCGCATCACAGCGACTAACTGAACTAACAAGCCCTGCCTCTAACCACACGAAAATTGTCAATATGTCAATATCATTTTAATTTGAGGTTAGTCACTTGTAGTCACTTCGGAACATATCTATATGATATCTATTTTTATTTAATTCTTATTGGCCTTCTCTATTTAAATTAATTATCTTTAACATTGGCACCTATTATTATCATAGGATTTATTATAACTCATGATAGGTAAGTTAAAAAAGTAAAATAATGGAAACAATTTATTTTTCATATTATCGATTTTTTCTGCAGACAATAAGGAAGATTTGCTAAAAGTTCTGGTTATGTGAAATAGTGGTATTTCGAACATTGTTCGTGTGATATTGGTGTGTGCCTCAAGATGTATCCAGGTAGATTCGTGTATAAGTGTGAATTATTTGTTTGTCTGTTTTTTTCTTATTTTTATTGACTGTTTTTGTGTTATTTTCGATATTTTATTGTATGAAAAATGTTGTTTTAATAGTAATTTTTCAATAGCAGAGTTTTTTTCTCCTACTCCTACTAATACAATATTACGCGTATGCTGAAAACTCCCAAATTCAAAAAGCGCGCGTATTGAATGCTAGTTCATACCAGTAGCCAAGGTAGTCGCTAGTGGTAACTTTGTGCCACAAAACGCTACACGTTCAACATCTCTCTTTTATTTATTACTCTATGGATAGAACGGAGAAAATGACGGAGAGTATGTGAGTGACCGCAGTCCGTCTTAAAGTATGCTAGGGTCTAGGGTAGTAATTCCAAGGCAGGAGTAACGGAGAGTTTGATGTGGGTTTGGTTGGTAGGAATTCCCGAGGGGATGAGTCCAGCACTATCTGGGTAATGGTTAGGAACCATTCGAACGTGAGTTTCACATATCCGCCACGAAAAAAAAACCCATTTTTAAATAAAATTATTGGATAGAGATTTACCAGATCTTTAAAATAAGATATAACTTGATACCTAAGGCCATTTGAAAAATTTTGATGGGTATCTCCAGTGAGCAGGGGGTGAATCTAAGGTTTTTGACATTAACACCAAAAAGTGTCCTGCTTAAGTTAAAAGTTGACGTGTTTCGGCATGGGGCATTTGTAAAATATTAATGGGGGCTTCAAATTAACATATTGTATATAAAGTTCGACTCTAAGCAGTGGCGTAGCGTGGGTGGGGCGGAGGGGGCGGCCCGCCCCGGGCGGCTGTCCGCGGGGGCGGCAAAATATCGCCGGTAAAGCGGATTGAGATCTGATCTATGATTCATATGTGTCAGACACACTATAATGATCCATTTTAATCAAAAATTTTGCGAGCAGGAAATCCGTCGAGAGATGTTATTAGATAATCAAGAAATAATTAATTAATGTGAAAAATAAACTGTTTATCTAGTTTTCTCCAGCTATAGACCAGTGCCGAAACTTTCAAAAAAAGGATAAAAAGCTCTACCACTGTTGTATTCACAATTTTTACATATAACCTAAAAATGTATGTGAAAAATTTCTTAAAAAATAAAAATAAAAATTCAAAAACTTGGTTATTTGAATTTTTCACATAAATTTTGAGGTTATGTGTAAAAATTGTGAGTATAAGAGTTGTAGAGCTTTTTATTACTCACAACTTTGCCATTTAACTTTTTTGCATAGGACTTGCCAGAAATCGAGATGAACCATTTTTTATCCTTAAAAACTTACCCCCTTCCACTTCCCGAGCTCGGAACCCCCCTTAATTTCTTTTCAATTTTATCTCATTTCCCTCTTTTTCTAATGGGATTTATCCTACTGTTATTTTTTTCGTTTCAAAAATTATCCACCCTGATTCATTTTAATTTATAAATTTCATTTTAATAAATTGCTCTCGGACCAGTAGCCCATGAAAATTTATTAATTAGCTCTACAGGAAGTAGTATAATTCCTAATTTAAGAGGTTAAAATGTATCAAAATTGAAATAATTGATTGTTGATATAACTTTAAGTATAAAACTTACCACAAAATAGACGACCACTAAGTATATTCACAATAGTTCTTCATTGTCGTAGAAAAACAATATTCCATATCATTTGTTGAAGAGCACTTAACATTTATAACACTATTAAACATTCTATTCTTTTATTTTACTGTATGTTTCACTGACGGGAAAAAAAGAGAACAATAAAATTGCCTTCCACTCCCAACCAATGGATTGGATTAGTGTTCCCCTTTCGGCCCCTCCACGGCTCCGTCTATTATTTGGATTAATTGCACACCGCTTCCGCTTTTTACGCTCGGCAAACTCAAGCTCAGTGGATCCTCTATTTTGGTAGATATTATACAACCGACTAACGTTATTCATTCTCTTAGATATACAAAAGTTTATAATAGTATATTATTCAACAAGCTTATAATGATGGCTATTATTCACGATATAGTGAACACTTGAGTTAATAAAAGCCATTATATGCGAGTAGAATACTATATTTTGTCCACAACTATCAAAAACTGGGTGAAGTGAGGAATTTTAGACATGGGTTCGAATCCTGTTGGAGTGAAATTTTTTATTTAATATATTGTGTCATTTGTATATATGAAAAATATTCAATATATGTGTCATGTGACCTTATACACACTTATTATTCACTGATGATTAATGTACGTCATGATACTTGAAGAAGCACACGTAAAATATTAAAGTTATCCAATGGTCGTGGACAAAATTGTATATTAGGAGGAACAGTGGTGATACTTTATGTGCTGAATATAGAAAGCACATAAAATATCACCTAATATAATGTACTATTTTTTCTTCAAACGTGCATAATTTTATTCGAGGTGAAACAAAAAAAGGAAAACATTTTTTAATCAAGATAAGATTGAATGTTTAACTTATTTCACTAAATATTTCCTTGTTTGTATCGTTATCAAGGATACGTGATTGTTTGGCTTAATATTAAAACAAATATTTAAAATAATGTGTTTTCGTTATTTTGATTTAACATAATTCAGACATTATTCATGACAATTGAAAAGTGAATGTTAATAGCTTCCACACGCTAATAAATCACTTGTTTAAATATTTTTTTAAAAACTTTATTCTGCTTTCAATAACAATATATAATTATAATAATACTAAGTGTTTAGAAGTTTGGAAGATATTTACGTATTGCTTTTATTTTAAATTTCTATTCTATGAGAGATTTACCATATTTCTCACCAGAATTTGAACTTTTTGTCGTTGTGCCTTCATTATCTTTATTTTCATTTTTAAATTGAATTTTCAATATACGACTCCGCCACATCACAGACTCCAAGTTCTACCACCAATTTCTAGAAGCATGTATGTATGTATGTATCTGGGGTAACATTCACTTAGACCTAAAAGATCTATTGTGCCCCCTTACTTCTACTTAGTTTCTGAGGAGAGTCTCTGATTAAACTAGTAGCTCCTTTAGTCCTATTTCTCGGAGGGATTTCAGGATATCTGCAGGCTTCAACCTCTGGAAGCATAGTAGCTGAGGATCTGCGAAACAGAGTGTCCTGTGTGAAGCTGAGGATTTCCTAATTTTGAGAATGCTGCAATTTTTTTTGAAACTGCTTCAATAGTATGTATGCTCCCCTTTCTATAACCAATGAAGAATTTTCCAAATTTGAAGGACGCAAAGTTTTGGTCCAGACCACATCCATCAAAGGAAAGTCCTTCTTTGGGAATGACAAATACTATGTTCTTTTTGTTTTTAGTATATCTCAATATACCTCTGGTACTGCTTTTTCAAAATCATCCACAGTCAGCTTAACAACACCTTTACAGTGACTATGTATGATGATCTACCTCCAACAAAAACTCAGTTTCTTCTTCTCTAGACAAAATTTTTGCTTTCTTCATCGTCGAGCGGGAATAGAGGACTTCTCAAAAAAAAGCTTTTGTGTTGTAAAATCCTTCAAATTGTCTGGTACTTCTGAAGATTGTATTATAGTAAAATATGAGCCTAACAAGATGATAATGATATTGTGTTTGATCTTGCTAAACTCTCACTTCCTTAATGTCGGTCTTTTTTATTCTGACTTCATTAAAATGATTTAATTGAACCATAAACCAAGTAAATTGTTCATGATTATGGTTCTGAAGCCATACGAATATATGCGGTGATAAGTTCTGCTTTGGGAAGGCACAAGAACTAATGCTAATTGGTACGTATTAAATAAGTATAATTGAAGAACTGGGTATGATAAGTTTGTGCTTATACATGATAATGCAAGAGCAGTGATATTCAGTACCTTAAGAGACTAGAGACGCCACCAATGGGTCCTACAATAAAACATATTGGCTAGTGCCAGAATCAAAATATCCTAGCACAAAATCTCACTCAATGGCAGAAGTGCTTTCTGCACGAGAAGAATAGAATATAATTTCAAAAGAAACAACTGGAGATATTCTGCATGTCAGCATGTCTAAGAGAATCCATTTTATTATTAGAACTAGAAGAGGAAATATCAAGTATTAATTTGTTATTATGTTCGCTTAATACGTTGTTGTGTTGTGGTAATTGATACTATTTCCAAAAATTGGGTTATTACATCAATTTCCTTGCTCATCTTTTACTTAGTTTCAATATTTAATTGATTTCACATTTATTTAAGTAAAACATTTTTTTCTGTAAAGCATTTAGCAAAAAAAATTAAATAAGTACACAATACTCATCTGCTCAGCTTTAACGTCGAATTGAATAAACTATTCATAATACAGCATTGATCTATCCACTCAGTGCCGTTCCTGGGGTGGCAAGCGCCTGCATGCAAGAATAATTTTGTGCACCCCTATATACTATGCTTAAATTTTGATGATAAGGCCAATTTTCATAATCATTTTAAGTTTGAGGCTTACACCTCAAGAGTAGCGAATAGTTGAATTTGGCGCCCCTTAAATTGGGCGCCTGCGTGCGGGGCATTCCCTGTAGACCCGCCAGGAACGGCACTGATCCACTAACTCATTCTTCTACATTCAACTAAAATACCTGAACCGTGTTTGGTTAGACAGAACCTGTAGAACAGTTTGTTAGCTCGCATTTCAATTTATTACATGGAATTAATAATGATATAAATAGGTACATTTACTTTTCTGAAAATGCTTAACGGGTTTATTTTAAGTAAAATTAATGTCTAAATGCCAAACATTATTTACAACAATAAACAACTGTATGTAGCTACCTGAATAGATTAGGTGGATATTTATAGACAATTGTTTATTTTTTTACTGTTCGAAGTATAGTGGGTATTAAGTTTATTTTGACATAAAACAGTTTACTGGAATTTCTGAAAATATTATCAGTTGATTAACTGAGTTGAACATAGTTAATACACCTAATGAGACTGAATAATTTTACAGGGTATCCCGTAAATAAGTACCGTGAATTAGAGGCATCATAGATCATTAAGAAATATTCAAAATAACCTAATGCAACTTTTCTCTAACGCTCTTAGTTTGTGAGATACAGGCTGTTAAAAAGTGCAAAAGAAATACACATTTATTTCATATCTTCTCGGGGGATGGAAGTACAAATTTGAAATTTTTTAAGGTTATTGTCTCTTCAGAACACATCAACGGTATTGATTATGTCAAATTTTAATAAGCCAGTGGTGTGGTACGAGGGGTTCGTAAACAATTTATAATAGCCATTATTCACGATGTTTGAGTCACGAGCCGCAGGCGAGGAGCGCAAGTCATCCAGTGAATAATGGCCATAAATTGCGAGTAGGATACTATACTTTGTCCACGACCCTTAATTTCTCTATTAAATAAAAGTCAGTAACGATCATTTGGTATCACTAAGCTCAAATTGTTGTGGTAGCTACGTAAAATAATTTGACATATATAGAGATGGGCGATACTGTGTAAAGTATCAATACAACGTACCGTTATAAATATATTGTTTTAAAATACTTAATATTAGAAAATATCGTTATGAAAAGTATCAATACTGAAAATTACAATATTTTATCGATACGATATTTGTCAGAAACAAATTTCCTGAACAAAATACACAGATTTAATAGTTTATTTCATAATGTACCCCCATCTCTAGTCACGTGAATTATGAACCATAATACACTCCAGTGTATTATGAACCATAATTCACTTTAGTAGATATATGGGTACCATATACCTTTTGTTAGGAGGTAAAATATTGACTTATTATTAGGTGGTCGTAGACAAAATAAATTTGTAGTAGTCGTATTTTCTTAACACATCTTTCCTTAAATAATTATGAATAACAAACCCATAAGAAACGTTTGTGTTTAAATTATTTGTAAGTGATCTTTAAGTAGTTAGTAGTTACAAATCTTGAAACTGTTGCAAGCTACATCGCAAGCTCGAGCGAAATCTTCTCACAAATCTACATTTACTTTCGTTTCAAAAAGTAAAATCTCTGGTGGAAATCTTCTCCACTGTATATTCTTACTTACCCTTACTTTGACAAAGTGTCGCTACAGAGACATTTATTTGTATTCTTCAACGCCTTTCGAATGACAAGTATGTATATGACGTTCTGTATCTGTAGAGTAGGGAGGGTGAGTGTAGGCTCACAGCACTTAGGCCACATATAACCCATTGTACATCCTCCCGAGAAGTTGTCCTCCTAGGTCATCGTCCATCCTGTCCTTCTCAGGAAGGTGGACAGGTCACTAGGAGACATCTCCTTTATATCGGCAGGTGTGGGCCAAGACTCACCGAACACACACTCCCTTATTGACACTCCGGACACTCGCATAGGACATGCCTGACAGTCTCATCTTCCTGTTCACGTAACCTGTATAGAGGTGTGTCCACTAGCCCCATAGTATGGAGGTGTTTTCTTAGTTGACAGTGGCCAGTCAGAAATCCCACTGTTATACGTAGGTTTTTCCTGGTCATCGCCAAGTATTTCTTCGGCGCCATCTTCTCAGGGTCGCCCAGGGTGATCCTGGCAAAACTGCATCCATTGATTCCTTCCCATCTCTCAAGGGATTGAGCATGGGTGTAACGTTTGGCTAGTTCCGCAATTGTCGACAAACGTTTTGCGAATGTCAGACCCGTGTTGTAGATGCGGTTTTAGTAACGGAAGTTGGAAAACTAATTTTCCCTACAAATCATATAATTCGGGACATCCTTCACATGCTTAGGTGTATAAACTCAATGTAATAAATATAAATCCAATGCTGTGATACGAATTCCTCTCAATATTTAATCAACTTGTAGAAAATAATACAAGTAATCTTTGATATACCGTCAAGGAACATTATAAATCTAGAATATTCATAAACTGATCTTTCGCGGTTGAGAAATATCGAACAATAGACAAGTAACATTGTAGAACAGTTATTTAAAGTAGCATCAGACCATTAAATACTGTACAACAACAGCATAATTGTCGAGAAGAACTTCTTTGATGTATGAAAATGATATTTAAGATTTTTATCTAATATAAGGTGCAATTAATTATCACTTTCGTTTACAAGTTTCCCTAACAATAATTGTATAATGGATGTTCTTAGGTATAAACTTCCTAACTGGCATTTGATAAATATTATTTTTTAAATGAAACTAATTAAGTAACTGTTTCTAATTAACTCTTTTTTAATGAAAAATGATGTGGAATATTATAAATTATTGATGATTATATTGATATATTATTGAAATATCTTCGTCAGATGCCTACTAGATGTTTAATTTTTGGTTATTTTACACTGTGTTCACTTAAGTTCGCACAATTTTTTTAGTATTATACCAGGTTTCTCAAAAAATATGTACTTTACTCAAGAGTAATATGTAGAACTTCAAGCACTGTCTTTTTGAAAATACGTGGTTTTTGAAGACAAATATTTTCAGAATATTAATGAATCTATGAATAATATTTTTCAAGGTCAGATTGAAGAAAAACCGAGAGAAAAATAGTATATCATTAAACGAGCTATTTATAATAGCCATATCATTCACGATGGGTGACGTTTGCAGCCCGAGCCGCAGGCAAGGGGCGTAAGTCACCCGAGTGAATATTGGCCATAAATTGCGAGTAGAATACTATACTTTGTCCACGACCCTTAATTTCTTTATTAAATAAAAGTCAGTAACGATTTGGTATTACTATTACTGACCTCAAAATGTTGTGGTAGCTACATAAAATAATTTGACATATATAGAGATGGGCGATACTGTGTAAAGTATCAACACAACGTACCGTATCGTAATATATTGTTTTAAAATATTAGAAAATATCGTTATGAAAAGTGTCAATACTAAAAATTACAATATTCTATCGATACGATATATTTCAAAAACCAATTTCCTGAAGAAAATACACAGATATAATAGTTTATTTCATATTGTAGGTACCCCTATCTCTAGCCAGTGTATCATGAACCATAATTCACTCTAGTGTATCATGAACCATAATTCACTCTAGTGTATTATTAACCATATAATTCACTCTAGTAGATATATGGGTACCATATACCTTTTGTAAAGAGGTAAAATATTGACTTATTATTAGGTGGTCGTGGACAAAATATTTTTTTCAGAAAAACTTGTGTGACAAGATTGAAAAAAATATATATTGTGAAATTTTGTAGGGCCGCTATTTTGACTTTTCAAAATTTAAAAACACCAACGTTTTCAGGCGCTGGACTACTATATTTTCATGTATTAGGAAGGCGTTATTGTTATTCTAATTATGTTTGCCGCTTAATAACCATTTGGCAAAAATTATTTCAATTTTTCAAAAATTAATAGTTAAAAAATTTGCTATTCGAATATTTCATTATGTCATCTCATAGGTTATAATATTCCCTACAATTTTTATGCTACACAATTTTTTGTACAATAAAGTTTCAAAAAGTTATGGACGAAAACTTCACGTGCTCCATGCTTCGCTTGCAAGCTGCATCGCAAGCTCAAGCGGAATCTTCTCAAAAATCTAGGATATACTTCCGTTTGAAAAAGTAAAATCTCTGGTGAAAATCTCTTTCATTTCACGACAACTTTTCGACCGGACTATTACGTGGGAAACCATTTTTATAATGTATGAACTTCTTTATAGAGAAATAGATCATATAATAAACAAATAAAAAATCCTCCTATGTTTGATTTATCGCACAATTTTGAAATTTTAATGATACAGTACACATGAATTGAATAAACGATTTTCATACACACTTTGGTACACTTAATTAAAATTCATATACATAAGGAATTACCGTTAAAAGTACACAACGACAATTTTAAAAATGATAATATTGCATAATATTTATCTTGACAGCAACAACTGTTGGTAAATGTGAATATTTATAGAAGTTCATTCCAGCATGTATATAGTGTATAGTTTCCAATAGATATATAAGAAATTGACCTGACGTGAGATGGGATAATGACATGCAATAAAGCCATAAAACCATTTGTCCACGACCACCTAATAATAAGTCAATATTTTATCTCCTTACAAAAGGTATATGGTACCCATATATCTACTGTTGTGAATTATGGCTCATAATACACTGGAGTGTATTATGGTTCATAATACACTTACTAGAGATGGGGGTACAATATGAAATAAACTATTAAATCTGTATATTTTCTTCAGGAAATTTGTTTCTGACATATATCGTATCGATAAAATATTGTAATTTTCAGTATTGATACTTTTCATAACGATATTTTCTAATATTAAGTATTTTAAAACAATATATTTATAACGGTACCTACGTTGTATTGATACTTTACACAGTATCGCCCATCTCTATATATGTCAAATTATTTTATGTATCTGTCACAACATTTTTAGGTTAGTAATAATACCAAATCGTTACTGACTTTTATTTAATAAAAGAAATTGAAGGTCGTGGACAAAGTATAGTATTTTACTCGCAATTTGTAGCCAATATACAGGGTGTTTCAAAAAAGGTAACACCGTCTCTAGGATAGGTAAAAAACTGAAAAATAATTGGGGTTTGCTTAGTAAAATTTTTTTCTAACGCCATCCGTTTTCAAGATAAAGGGCGTTGAAGAAAATAAAAAATTACACATTTCTTACGATTTTGCCGAAACTACTGGCACCATTGTAATGAAATTTTATACGAATATGTTTTGGAAGCTGATATATCCCATGAATTTGTTTTTATAACTAACTCTCATAGAGGGCGCTAGTTACACGATTCATACAACGTATTATTCAACATAACTTTTTTTAGGGTAGAATTATCTCCAAGTGAACATAAACATCGTTTAATTTTACACCAAAAAGGTACTCTTGGTAAAACTCGATATTATGTACCGTTTTCAAGAATTAATAGACAGAATCAAACGTCACTTTAATGACATCATAGATGATCCCCAACCGTTAAGAAGATTAATGGATTCTTTAGAAAAAAGGATAGACTTGTGTATTCGTGAAAACGGAGGACATTTTGAACATTTACTCTAATTGAATTTTATGTTATGTTCTTTGTCTTTATTTTAATTTTCTTATTGTAAGTTTTTTTAATTAATAAATTTACCATTAACTTATACGAGGAGCGGTTATTACTTCATAATTTTCAAATCAAAATATTCCGAAAACGGTACATAATATGGAGTTTTACCAAGAGTACCTTTTTGGTGTAAAATTAAACGATGTTTATGTTCACTTGGAGTTTCGACTAATAATTCTACCCTTAAAAAAGTTATGTTGAATAATACGTTGTATGAATCGTGTAACTAACGCCCTCTATGAGAGTTAGATATAAAAACAAATTCATGGGATATATCAGCTTCCAAAACATATTCGTATAAAATTTCATTACAATGGTGCCAGTAGTTTCGGCAAAATCGCAAGAAATGTGTAATTTTTCATTTTCTTCAACGCCCTTTATCTTGAAAACGGATGGCGTTAGAAAAAAATTTCACTAAGCCAACCCCAATTATTTTTCTGTTTTTTACCTATCCTAGAGACGGTGTTACCTTTTTTTGAAACACCCTGTATATTCACTCGGGTGACTTGCGCCCCCCGCCTGCGGCTCATGACGCAAACGTCACCCATCGTGAATATTGGCTATCATAAATTGCTCGTTTAATAATATACTATTATGTAGCTACCACAACATTTTGAGGTTAGTAATACCAAATGATCGTTAGTGACTTTCATTCAATAAACAAATTAAGGGTCGTGGACAAAGTATAGTATTCTACTCGCAATTTATGGCCAATATTCACTCGGGTGTCACTTGCGCCCCTCACCTGCGGCTCGGGACGTCACCTATCGTGAATAATGGCTATCATAAATTGCTCGTTTAATAATATACTATAGCCGGTACAAGTTTTGAATCTGTGTAGAAAAATTTTTCATTTTATACAGTGGGTGTATAAAAAATGTTCAACTTCATAAATATGAAATTTATTTATTTCTTATAGAAATAGAACCCTCAAGTTTTTTCTATTCTAATGCATTCAGGAGTAAGAAATAAAGCAAATTCGTGTATACTTTCCTATACCAAAACCTTTCCGCTATCCAGATATTAAATGCTTTCTGTAAATTTTTAGAGATGCAGGTGTGGTCTAAATTTTATTTTGTCCCGTTGATACAAATAACCACTAAGAAATAAAAAAAATGTATGTTAATTAGCTTTTTATATGGTAAATATGGCAAAGTTGTTGAAAGAGCATGTGCTTTATTTGCAGTAATTTGCTTCAACTGTCTCCTTGCTTTATTCCCTTATACATTTTCAATTCTTCTGACCTCTTTGCCCTGCAATTTGTACCTTGGCTCTAGCTGTCTCGTATACACTTTTAATTGTATACCAATTCCAAAATAAAAAATCCTCTTTGGCTACCAAATCAGAATGAGGAGCTCAGAAAAATGTAGATATTCAAACGTGGCAAAATCGTTTCAATTTGCCACTGGTTATTTTAGGTCTACTTAGTGCTAACCAATTTTGAAAAAATAGTGATATATTCTCCAAATTTGAATTGAAAACACACAAAAAAACCATTTCCATGAAATTATTAACAAAAATACCAAAAACACGATAAGACATTACAGCAAAGGCATTTTCTGTGCCATTCGCGATAAAAACACCTACACTTGATGATGTGTCAAAGTCACTCACCTGTTTTAAAAAAAATATCCATAAATGGCAAATACTTTTTGTCCACAACAAGGTAAAAACTTGTAAAAATTAAATTCAGTCACCCCACTGAACTATACACACTACAGATTGTATTGAAAAATACATAAAGGAGTAAAAACATGCGCGAATCTACATGACACGTTTTAGTATACTTCAGGAAATGCCAGTTACAATTTATCCAACCTCAAACGGTTAATGATAATTTATTTCATTAATTAGTGTTTTCAAATGAGGCATCGAATTATGAATTATTAGAATTAGGTTGGCAACCCTTTCAACGACGTATTAGAGATTAGAATGAGAAGGAGCGAGATACAAAATAGGCATTTTTAAGAGTGTTTCGCAATACGCTACAGTTGGCGATTTTTCAAGCTGAATCGTTAATCTGATTGGCTGAGTTTATTTTATTTCATAACTGGGTCTCGATTGATCCAATCCTTATTTTTTTTATTCACAAGAACATTTTAAAGGTCTAAATTCTTTTACTTTACTATTTCTTTAGATTGCGTTCAAGAACGTTTATTGAATGTTTAAATGTGTTTATTGAATGTGTAAATACGGGGATTTAAAAAGAATATACATTTATTCGAAAAAATCGACTGACCTAATCCGAACTTCCTGGATACCACCATCAGAGAGTAGCGGTATAATGGGAACACACAAAGGGTATTGTTAATATTTACATACGCACACACACACTCCTTAAAAAAAACAAAGGGCTGGCCGCCGGAAAGAAACATTTATTTTTTGTTTTATAAACACAATTTTAACAATGTATGATAAAATATGTGATAAGAAAACAAACATACCTTAATAAGAAATTTCAGAGAATCGTTAAAAGTATAGATACTCTTTAACATTCATCACTCAGTGATAAATAACTGGGTGTATGTAACATGATAACTCATAAGCAAACTTACCTGTCAATGATAATTACAAATATACTTTTAGTGTTGCCGCCGAGACGAGAGACCCATTTTCTCTCGTCTGGCGAGACGAGACGAGAGAAGTACTCCTCTCTTGTCGAGAAATTCTCGTTTCTCTCGATATCTCTCGAGCAAAAAACGTTATATTTTTTGAGATTTTTGGAATCTCAAATTCCTCTTTGCAAAAATACATTGTCTATATTTGGATCAACGGTTTTCGAGTTATTCGACTGCAAACCTATTATTATTATTATGACGTTTTATCACTGGATAAATTAATTTGCAGTAAAATTATTCGTTACAGGCATACGATTTTGATATTATCACAATAAAAATGTTTTTCTCCGATTGGCAGCAAATATTAATTTTGCTGACTGATATGAATCAGCAAAGTGGTTACTTTGCTGCCTAGGCACGAAAGTGATTACTTTGCTGCCTGTGATTATACATTTCCATAGCAACCAACTAAAAAAAAGAGATTGTGGGAATTGTAACAATTTGCAAATACAATATCCTTATAAACAATCGGAGAAAAAATTATATGTTCAACTTGGCAGCAAAGTAGATTGCCTGCCTTGGCTGAATTCCTAGCCTCGCTGAGCTCGGCTATGAATTCAGCCTCGGCAGTCAATCTACTACTTTGCTGCCTAGTTAAACAAATAACTATTTTCTACAACCACTATGCAAAGCACGCTTTTCTACACAAATTTTTAAACGCAAAGCAGGCCTTTTCTCAATTCTTTTGAAAACCGTTGTAAAAGTAATGCGAAATGTACACGCTATGGCACTTTTCCGCACCGAAATGTCAAACAAAGCTACCTATGACCTGTACACTTTTTTTGACAATTCAACTTAATTGAATTTTTTATTCTTAAATTTAAACTAAAAGTAAGTAAATTATCTATTTCATTATTTATTTCAATTTATTAATTATCAAAACATTAACCTAGTAAGCATTATTTTAGGAATCATGAACCGAGATGAAAATAATTTATCTTTTGAGTTGTCCAACTCGGACATTGAAAATACTCTTCCAGAATTCATGAAAACGTATCTAAAAAAGACACACCAGGCATAACAATACAAAATTGTTCAAATTTTACAATGTAGGTATTATATATTGAAATGATTTTTTTATTTATTTTCATATTTTAAGTTCTTTCTTTTCAAAGTTTAAATAAAATAACCATATAAATTACTGTATATCTTTCATTGATAAATGTGGTTGTAGAAAAAATATTGTGTACAACTTGTACGCAAATCACTTTTCCCACGAGCGCAGAAGTTTGTGGCCCGCAAATTTAGCGCACTAGTTGTACAAACTACTATTTTATATTCACTAACCGCGTTGTAAATTTGTTTTCACTTCCTGAAATACAAAATTCATTCCTTTCAAATAGAAAGGTTTTAATTTTAGAACAACCTTCTTGAAATAAAATCTTTCTATATTTTCAATTTTTGTAAACTATCGTTTACCTTTTTTTATATCACTTGGGTTTTTAGGAACAAATATTATAATGCGATGCAAAACTTCTCAGTTCTTTCGCATTACATCGTCGAGATATTTTAAATAAAATAAATCTTATTTTTTTGCTACAATCTGAATTTACCTTTCTCATATTTGAAATACAGTGCGACCATTGTCAATATCTCCGGTACCATTAAAGATAGCGGATATAATCTGAAAATTTAAAAAAATGCTGGTTGTTCTATTTAAAAAATAGAAATTTTTCACCGTGCTGGTTTTTTGGAGCACCGTTTATAGAGAAAAATCATTGTATAACAGGCACCTCTTAACCCTTAATAAGCTTCGTCAAACGTTTCCCTGCTATCCTTATTGGTGCAGGAGATATTGAGCTTTGTCGCACTAATCGGCTACTGTGTAGTAAATACCAAGCAAAGTTTTAACGCATTTAGGTGAGGTTCTGTTATATTTGAGATATATTGCACCATAATTATGTCAAATATGGTTAACGCGTTAAAATTCAGCTTAGTTTTTACTATATTTGAAGCGAGACGAGACGAGAGACACATTTTATCTCGTCTCGTCTCGCGACAACACTATACTTCCAGGGAGTAATATTTTCAAAACTGTCATTCCACTGGAAATGCTAGACATACATGTAGATAGGTATGTATATGTATAGAAATCCGTATAAAGCCCGTTTCAGAAGCAAACATGGGATGAAATAATAGGAGAAATAATGGAGAAACGAGAGACAACAAAACATGGGATGTAGTAATAGGAGAAATAATGGACCATATACCCTACACGACCTACACCATTAAATGGGTAACAGGGATTTCAATCATATGTATATTTTTTCACCAAAATAAATATAATCATGATTTTAATGTGAAAATCATGAAGTCAATAAATATATGGCCAGTTTTCTTATAAACTTTTCGATATCGAAAGAGAAGTTTATTGGTTAATCACTTGTTGAGAATATCCCAATTTTCTATGGGATTTAGATATGAATTACGGGATGGCCATTCCATAGTATCAATTCCAATCTGTTTCAGGTAATTTTTAACAACTTGTGCAGCATGTGGCCTGGTGTTTTGCATTAACAAGAAATTTTTGCTACATGCTGTTGTAAAACATTTTGAAAGTACCTGTCAGCTGACATATTTCCATTATTCATGACCACTAGTTCCATGGATGCTGTCAAAGAAATACCTACCCACAGAAGAAGAGGTTGAATTGAGCATAAAGTTCGTTGGGTAATCCAATACGTCTATCATTATTGTACAGAAACTCATCTATAAAGAACACGCATTCCCAGTTAGCATCCACCCAATTTTTTTGTTCTCTGGCAAAACGTAGTCTTTCTGTTCGGTTAATTAATAAGACCCCGGGTAGCAATCCTAGGTATTAAATTGGAAGCTTTCAAGAGAAACAGAACAGTTTCAGCACTGTTTGTGATAGATATACACCTAGTACAATTGAATTTGTAGGCTATGCGTCACAAATCGCTGTCGAAGTGAAGAAATTCTTAAAAATCGATACTTCCTTTTCTGAGCAAGTACAATTATCAAATTTATCCAAGCAAAAAATCTCTATTGTTAACTACTATGCATAATCCGATTTTTAATATCATATGACTTAGAGTTATGGAATTTCATATTATATAAATAAAATTCTTACAGACAAATATAAGCAACGATTATTGTGTAGAATAAAAAATTATGTGTAAGCCACGACAGGAAAGTGCTTTAGGAGAGTCTTAAAAACTAGTAGCTTCCTTAGTCCTATCTCCAGGAGGAATTTTAGGATATCTGTAGCCTTCAACTTTTAGGAAAATGTTCCTCTTCTATCCAGTAATCTCCCAGGTATTGTGCTCTAGGACTCGGGAGTGCTGTGCAGCTGGAAAGTATGTGTATGAAGCTTTCTTCTTCCATGTCCAAAAATCTACATTCTTCTTCTTCCACTATTTTGAGCTTTTTCAGGTGCCCATTCAGGCGACAATATCACATTAGGATCCCTGTTAAAACTCGCAGTTTTACTTTGACTTATGCATTCATTTGATGCCAACCGGTTGTAGTCACCCAGGAGAATTGATTTTTTAAGCCCTACTAGATCTTTCCAATGGTCAGATCTTCTCTTTCTCTCGGCTTTACCTATTTCTTCAATATTACATTGGGGCTCAGGCCCCCAGAAATGTATTTCAGTCCCCCTCTTAGCTAGTTCATCTGCTATTTCACTTCCTCCTATTCCAGTGTCCTGTGTCCTGGAATCCATAGTAATCCATATAAATTTATAAATCCTTTTGTGAAAATTTTTTGTACAAACTGCATTTAGATTAAATCATTACCATTCGTACGTTAACCAGAAACGCAACTTATTAAAAACATACCGTACTGTTAGCCATTCGTCTATAAAATATTAATACCAATAAGCTTTTGTTCCAGGTGGTCGAAGTGGAAATAAAGCGGCATCTGATAAGAGGAGCGCTTAGTGCATTGTATTTGTCCAGGTACCCGCAGATTCGTCATCGACGACGAACAACAACGATAGACGAGTTATAAAAAAAATAATACTGATATTTATCTTTAGTGAGCACGTGGTTTCTACCCTTAACCGATCTGTTTATCGGAAAAAAGCAATGATAAGGAAAATATATTTTTAACGATAATTTTAATTTATGTTGACGTGTAAAACGTTTAGTTCATGTTTGAAAAGTTCTGTACAATCGAACGTAAAACAATTATATTGAATAAATTATAAAATAAGACATAACCCTTATTATTATTAAGCTGCGTACGCCATTGACGTTCATCTGTCACGTTTTCTCCCGAACAAAATTGAAATGCTACCAAGCCATCAATTCTGATCAATATTTATTCATAACATTTTTCGATATTGTCTAATTCAAAGGTACTTTACACTTGAGTTAATATTTTTTGAGAAACTTCGTATAATAATAAAAAAAATTTTATCTGATTATTGTATTTCATATTTTAGAACATGCAGAACTTTTTATGAAGAATAAGTTTTTTCTCAAAAATTGACAATAAAAAAGTTTCCCTCATTGTGCAAACTCAAGTGGACACAGTGTATGTAGATGAAATTTTTAAAAATCAATCTATAGTGAATCATCCTGTATCATCAGCATCTCTCGAACCACCACCATATGGGGCAAAACGTAAAGACTGTTTCCCGTTTTACCGACTAGGTAATAAGGCACGTTCGTCTCATCACTCGTTATAGTTTGCACACACATGTAACTGTATAACCTGGTGGACCAGACCATGTGTGTTGTTAGATGTGTGTACCCCACACAGGAAATTCACCCACATACACCGAAATATCGGATGACAGGAGGGCATCCGATATTTTCTTTTTTTCTTCTTCTTCCCTTCGACTAAACTTCTAAGGTTTCTGGTAGGTATTTTTTTTGTTGGCGGATATATTAATACCTTTAAATGAGGGCCGGATAGGAAGTAAGCTAGAATTTGGCGCGAAATTGAAAGTTAATTAAAATTAAATCCCTCTAGTTTTACGGTGTATTATATTTCTCAGTTTAATTTCGATTACAAGGAAGTAGATTGATTAAGCATGAAATATTTCTCGTTAAAAAGTTTGGTACGATTTTGTTGAGTTTTTCATAGTTTAAACAAGAAAAATGGTATTATTTGTAGAATTAAATATTAATTTCTTCAATAATAACGAGAATTTTGTTTATATTTTGGAAAACGATAATATTTGAGCCAACTTTTTCGAAAAATGTAAATTTTTTATTTCTACTCACTATTAATTCTTTTTCTTACTCATCAGATTTGCATGCTTTCTGTAACATGTTTTTTTTAGAAAAATATTACAAATAAATCTAAAATAGAGTTCACTTCAAGATCAATATGGCTAACAAAAAAGTGGTTTTTTTCTGACAAGAATGACAGTTAAGATTTGCTATTCAAAACATAAGATTTTGCATGTTTTTTATCATTACGAACATCTATATTGTTCCATTAAAATAATGAATACACCCCCGAAGCGTATATCTTGAAATTTAAAATGACTTTTTAGCTGAATACCCAACATATCAGTGGCCAATAATTCTAGGAACTCTTGGCATGTCACCATTTCATTTCTATTATTCAGTCACTGGTTATGTCAAATGTCAGTTATATTTATTTTTGTTGATATTCGTTTAATTGTGTATGTCCATTTTCGATTAGATTTTTGTAGCATTTCTAATTAGCTGTATCTCTATTCTTCTAATTACTTATTTCACTGACATTTGACAAAGCTAGTGACTGAATAACAGAAATGAAATGGTGGCGTGACATGCCAAGAGTTTCTAGAACTATTGGTCTCTGATATGTTGGGTATTCAGCTAAAAATTTTAAATTTCAAGATATACGCTTCGAGGGTGTATTTATTATTTTAATAAAGCAATTTAGATGTTCGCAATGATAAAAAACATGCAAAATATTATGTTTTGAGCAGTGGATCTTAACTGTCATTTTTGTCAGAAAAACCACTTTTTGTTGGCCATACTGACCTCAGATTGAACTCCTCTATTGAAGTAGTTCGAAAATCCAAGTAGACTATGTTTCACGTCAGAAAAAGCCACGTGAAGTTGGCGAGTGACACATTCAAAACTGAAATTCATTTTGTATAAATTCAGACAATTTAAAAATATTTCACCTGTGAAGAATTTGAAAATTCTCTATTATTCTCTTGTTGAAAGTCATATAAGATATGCTGTAGTTGTCTGGGTGCAGAATCAAAATGTCACTGACAACAATTGTATTTTTTCTGTTGTAGCATAAAATTTCATTCCATTTCATTACCAAGTACTAAAGGAGCTACGAGGTCATACAACTGTCTTAATGAACGTTTCTTTTGGAATTTTTGATTTATTTAAAACGGCAGAATCTTGTTAATTTGATTAGACCCCGTTTCACGTAAAAAGAGGCCACGTGAAGTTTGCCAACTGACCTGCGCAGAAATCAAAATCAATCTTGTTCTTCTATGTCGTCTCGTAACAACCGTCTCATTTCTTTGACAATTGATGTTTCATGGCGACAGAAATTTTATTATTATCAAACTGTGTTTGAAGTAATCAATTTTTAAATATTTTAAGACATTTTGCCAGTTTATTTGTGAGTGTTGTGTGTTTTATTTGATCTGAAAACATGCCTACTGTATATGAAAATCACGATAAATACATTTTCAATACTTTTATTTTGTGTATACCCACAAAATATGGAAATAGTACGCTACTGAGCTGAAGTAGATTGTCAATTTTACAATATTTACACAAGTTCACGCTTACGACTGCAACTTCAAGTGGCATCTTCTTACGTGAAACGGAGTCTAACTAAATAATAGACATATGACTCAGGATGTTTAATTTAAAAAAAATATATGTCACGCGTACGTTATTTTCAATACGTATCAAGACACAACGGGACAGAACGAACTGCGAGGGAACATAATTTCATGAATTTGTATTGTTAAAGGGTAGGCATTTATCGCAGTACCCGCATAAGTTCGCTTATTGTTGGCCCGTGCCGGTTTAACACAAAATAGATAAATAGATTTACAGTTAGATAGGGGATATTTCAAGTGATAAAAATTCGATTTAAAAGGTGTAGCTCGTTGTCGGTATTATAATAGCTTACTTGATATTAGACGGAAGTCGTTGTGCATAGTTTTTTTTGTTGCATACATTTTTTTTACTAGGTGAAGTTTGTTTGAATGAGTTTAGGGTAGTAGTTGGCAGTTAACATGTTCAAATAAAACGTTGCCTTGGAAGAACTTATTGGATTTCCTACTTTGGACATTTTTTCACGGTCAAAGGTGATGGCTGCGATTCTTAGGTTGAAATCGGGAGACTTATGGTCCCCGGAAAAGGTTCGAGAACGAGATGCAGCTGGGACTATACTAGATGAACAAAATTTCACATGGGTATTGATAGAATGACAGATAGTCACCGACCTGGTAACATGGACACGACGCTGATGAATGTACAGTTATATTCTATGTTTAGTCCAGTTGATTGATTCTACAAAAAGGAAGTAGTTTCCAAGGTTTATAACATGACTAATAAATTATTATAATACAATCCGGTCCTTCTTTATTTATGATGGACAATGGACATTCTCGGGCTTTACAGCTTAAGGGTCCAATTGTAATCGTTTAGCCAATACCATTTAGCGTGAAATTTATTATACCAACTCTTATCTTCAGCCAACTCAGCAATAAGACATACTAATTATGAGGTACACATCTTCCGATATAAAAGTAAGTTCATTTTCTATAAAATTAAGGTATGTATGAAAGCTCAATCGTATGACAAGTGGAGTACATCAGCGCATGCTTCATTATTATGAAAACTCTTAATGTCATGTCTTGAGAAATCAACAAACCAGTGGAAGTGAAACAGGGACTACAAATTTCCTCAAATTCCGATGGAAATACTGCATACGAAGCGGATAATCAGTAGGCAGCACATGTTGAATACAAAATATTTTTTAAACCGCTAAAATTCGAATAGGCATGATGAAAAACTGCTCCACGATGTTTTTACGTATATACTGTATCTACAATAAATGTTATTTCTGTAAGAAAAAATGTTTTTGAAGGAAAAATTCAACTTTAAAAAACACATTTTAAATTATGCGCCAAAACGCTAGAATAGTAATGGCGTCTGTCTATGACATCATCAATTCGTAACAGTGTCAACTGTCGATAGGTTATCTATGATCTATGTCATGTAGTAAAATCGTCAAAGTCAAACTTTCAAAAACGGTTTTTTGTGGTAATAAAAAACAGAGATACTTAATAGTTTATAACGAGAAAATATCAGATGAACCAAGCAAAGCCAACAGCAACAAAGGAAATACAAAGCCATAGATAATATAAAGTCGACAAAACAGATGTTCGGATTTGGTTCGGGTCGGATCATGGATATTTGCGAAAATATGACATCACCCTCTTCTGATTGGTGTTTGAGATAAGATGGCGGATGGTTAAATTTTGTGATTATATTTTTACTAAAATAAATGTAATCACACATGAAAATGAAAAATAAGTGATTTCTGTAGAATCTCTGTATCTTAAATGATTATATCAAATCAATATTTTGGTGATTCTTAGTGACTGTCATCATGTCTATTGTGAAGCTGCAATGCATTTCTAAGATGTCATTAATTGAACACAAACTAAATAGAACTGAAGGTTCTATTTTTTGAGAAACCTCGTATAATAATAAAAAAATGATAAGTTTCCCATATGGTGCAAACTCAAGTGGACACAGTGTATATTTGGAATATCAATTATTATGATTAAAATAATTTAGAAAGTTCTGTGGTTAAATATAGTAATTGTTGTAATGTTTATGACTAAAAATGGTGTTTTAGCTTAAAAGAGTAAACTTAATATCTTTTTTATTGCAAAATTATAATTATTGCTATAGTTTATGAAAGTATTTTTTTGTCTTATACTATCCAACCATCCTGCCTCTTAAATATATTGATCAATTTTTTATGTTAACCGATGCAAATTGCTGGTAAAATCTTTACATCACACCTGCTCCTAAAAAAAATTAATTCTGATCGTGGCGGGAAAGTAAACCACAAAATTAAGACTATATCTATACACTATCTATAGGTAGTCATGGGAAACAGGTAGGTAATCTCGTTTAGTTGCAAAGATCAGTAGCGCGCATACAAACCCCTTATTTATTCCAGTTATTAGACACTTTTAGCTTGTCATAAGTTTTTACACGTATCCGTATTGCAGTTACGTTGACGTAAAGAAATGGTCAAGAAAACCTTTTTAGCAGAAAACTTATCAGTTTGTTCTGTTTTTAACTGTATAACCTCAAAGTTGTTTATATTTTATCTTTTCATATTTTTGTAAAGCGATATAAACAATCCATTGCTGCTAGACGAGAACGATGATGATTTGGACGACCTATTTTTGATGCATATTAAACCAAACCAATATCAAAGTAGAACAATACCTGTAAATTAGCACTAATAGCACGGAATACTAACTTTGGTCGGGATACGGATACGTTTAAGTATACGGAGTAGGGTACGTAACAATCCGTACAACGCATCGTATCGGCTGAGACGTAACGAGTCTACACATGCGCAGTTCGTTACGTATCTATTATATTCGGATCAAATAATAGAGTTGAAACAAAATACAGCGATTTCTTCACAATTGGAATTTCGCAAATTCGCTTTCACCTTGATATTTTCTCTCTGTTTGTTTTGGTTTTTTATAATATAATTTAATCGTATTTTCGGCGACATCACCATTTCGACATGATTCATATCTAATTATTTCGTGAACATTAAGTACCTACCTAAATTAAAATGAAACAATCTTGTTATTGTAGCTGAATTAGTTTGTTTCGCAAACAATAAATCATTCGTACATACTCCATGCATGGTTAAAATTTGAAATAATGATAAAAAATGAATCATATAGAATTTTACGGCGAAAAACGACGTATTTGAAAGTTATTGAGAAGAAATATTTGGATTTAATATATTAAAAGAATAATGTTTTTAATTTTGTGTAAGTATTCACATATTTTTGTCTTCAATTTGGCATTTTTGGTCGCTTGTATCAAGTCCTACTAACTTCATAGCGCTATATCTCAAGAAAAAAATTGTCTATTAATAAAAGCTGTTTGGTAAATTATAGCTTAGGCCTTAGAATAAATCTCCCAGCCTATTGCCATTGCAGCATAATTATACAATATATTTTATGGTCACATACAACTATTATATGGTGATATGGTGCCTAGATCTTCCAAATTATACCAAAATGTCGGGGACCCCGCTTATAACTTATATATGTCAATGCCCTTTTGTGGCATATAGCCAGGGAAGTAGTTGTTCATTCTTAGTGAACGATCCTGCTTTTTGAAAAGTAATTTTCAAATTTCTGAGGCGTTATAAACAGTATTGAGTGCGTCATCGATTGTTAATGTCTTTCCAACACATTAAGTTGTAGGAAACGGAAAATAAGGCAGGTCTGTGATTAATCCTACTCAAAATATCACAATAATGAACCGTTTAAATGTATTACAAACGTTAACCCTAATCTTTAACTCGAAAATTAGTTGATGTTTAGATTATGCGCAAGCTCGACCTATCAATCGAGAGAAATTAAGCATTTAAAATAGAATGCAGACGCACCTTTCGTATTAACAATGTGTCTTATGTCTTTTTCTAATGTTCCACTAACAGTTCTCGTTAGGTCTTTACTTTGTTGTTCACGGTCAATCATTAGGTACTTATGAAAAGTAAATATGCCTGGGAACACGGATAAACATGAGCATTTTGAAAGTTCTCAAGTATTTCCAGTTAGAAAAAGAAGCTGGCAATTATTAATTCCATAACTTTTTCGATTTTGACTGAATACGATCCTGATGTTTTTATTTTTCTAATTTGAGGCTAGATATACGTCAAAATAGCAGATAAGATAAACGACATACCGACAACCCGGATATACGTCACAAACGATGACGCACACCAAGAAGGCTATTGAATGTATGATATCTTTGACGTCTATTAATAACACAATTTACTAAAATAACAACTTTTTACAGGAAACTATAACTAAGTAAATAGTTTAAAAATAAATAAATAGAAAAGTCGGTAACGTAAATAGCTCATTATAATAGGAAGTTGGTTAATGGTGAATTTTTTTGTTATAATCAAAATATAACGACCAAATTTTAGATTGACCAAAACTAAAATTGTCCCGCCTATGGTACTTGTGCAGAGAGCAGGTGTTGCAAGGGCACTTGTCCGAAAATCAAACCCGATGAAAAAATCCTCTACCAAAACCCAAAATTGTCGATGAGATTTCCTTACAGAACAGCTGCGGATGTCCGTTGTGTTGTGCTTGTGCTGTTTAACCTTTTCCCAAGAATATCTAAAAATTCAAACCAGATGACACGCTCTTCTATGGTTAAAACTCGTAAAATTATGAAATGTGTTTTCAAAGTATCACGTTGGGTATCCAAAACTAAATCATATAATTTTAGATAACTATTGGATATCAATTTATAAGCAGATCGAACGTTTTTAAAGAAACACGCAACAAACGTTTTTTCAAAATAGGTAACTTTAAAAAAAATGCATACTTAACTTTGAAACTATGAAAACAATAGATACGTTTTCACAGTGCATACCAAATTTTTAGTCCGAGGTCTAAATAACATCAAGTGTACTTTACTTTCGGTGTAAACATCCCAAGGAGTAAAATTTGGATGCAGACGTACCTTTCGTAGCGGCAATGTGTCTTTTTCTAATGTCCCACCGACAGTTCGTTAGGACGTCAGGTCTGTACTTTGTAAACTGGACTAAATCCAGAGAAAAGCATGCCTAATTATAACAGGAGGCATGAGAACCACACAAACCAGAGCGATGGAGGTGATCCTTGACATATACATCAAGAAGGTTATTTTGATGACCATGACACACATACTCTCTACCGGTATACAATCTGACGTAGGTTCTGGTAGATTGAGATGTAACCTGTGGCATACGACACTCATTGATGTTCCACTGCTGCAGGCAAATGCGGACACAATCTCACCACAATATGCCTTCCATAGGACCTACAAGGTAATCACTATATATAACACACAAGGCACATCAAAAGAAGGCGCAATTCGCATCTTCACGGATGGCTCTAAAACCAATGTAGGCTCAGGATGTGGAATTTACTCCAGACCGCTGAAACTAAATATTAAATGGGCGATGAGCTGTAATATTGCTCAAACAGAGCTCACTGCTATCTACATCGCCGCAAAAGAGATTACCAAAAGTAACACCACAGGTAATAAAATTCATATCCTTACGGATAGTAGACAAGCACTACTAGCCCTGAGCAGACCATGTATCACTTCAGGCCCAGCACTGAAGTGTCACATATCCCTGGTCGAATCCTGTAGCAACAACAAAGTCACTCTAGGCTAGATCAAGGGCCACAGTAAATCGAAAGATAATCACATTGCCGACTCACTAGCCAGGAAAGCAGCCTCCCAAAAACCCTTGGGACCTGGCACTTTCATTGGTCTGTCGGCGTCGGCTATGATTGACCTAATAAAGGAACACTTCCTCGAAAAGTTTAAGGGTAGATTGGACGATACAGAAGGTTGCAGGCTTGCCAAGGAACTGCTGCAGTATCCGGACAGCAAGGTAGCAAAAAAATACGTGACTATGAACAGGCAGAACCTTTGGACAGCCACGCTTATTCTGACCAGTTACTGTCTGGGTCTGTCTGACACTTCACTTTGTAGAGGATGTGACTGTCGAACACATTCTTTGTGAATGTTCTACACTCTCTCATCTAAGGTTTTCTATATTCGGCGAGTACAGGCTAATACAAGCCAGCATGAGGGCTTACTTCCGGCGACGTTATCGCCTACTTCAAACAAGTAGCCTGGATGACGAGCTAGAAGGAAGTATGAACCTCAGAAGGATGCACAATGGGTCAATTGTGGCCTAAGTGTTGTGGGGTCACCTACCCTTCAAATTCTTACAGATACAGATTACGGTCGATTATTATATTTTATTTAAATAGTACAAAAATATGCCTAGCATTTTAAAAGTTCTCAAGTATTTTCAATTAGCTGGTAATTATAAATTTCATAGCCTTTTAGAATTTGGTTGAATATGATCCTGATGATTTTATTTATCAAATTTAAGGTTAGCTGTATGTCAAAATAGCAAATAAAATAAACGACATAGCCAAAACCCGGATATACGTCACAAACGATGACGCACACCAAGAAGGCTATTGCATTTTCTATAATATAAATAAAGGAGAATAATAATAAATCATCAAATTGTAAAAGATATTTATGGAATATAACGCTCGACGACTCTCACTGGTTCAGTTTTTTTTTATAAAAAAACAGTGATAAATAAAAAAAATTCAATGCGTTGATTAATAAAAAAATATCCGTTTATCCGCTACATTTAGTGTGTAATGTTACAAGATGATTTTCGTGTAGTGTGCTTGTGTGGGCTAATGCATCATTTTCCGCTTGAATTTGCGCGTTCGGGTACCCGTATGGTACCAAAATTATTCCATATAACAGATGACAGACGACGCACCATGAAAACGGTGTCATTTATCTAAACGTTCATTAAGCCTGTCTATCGGATTCTAGTACAAATATCAAATGGCTGGTTTTAATTGTGACATATGGTCAGCATCAGTTGTATAATCAAACACCTACAAATGTAGTTCTTAATTGTGTTTCTTAATTAAGTGGATACTTAATTACTTCAATACAAAACAAAAACAAAAGCTAAAGATAGTTTATCTGATAGTATGTCATAATGACAACGTTATGCCACTCATTTATAATGACATAAGAAAGCTTATAATGGTACCTATAGTTCCCTAATAAAATTCTATATGAAAAATCTGTATTGGTGAGATCAAAAAAGTTTATTCAAAATGCATACTTGTGTACAAAACTATTTATTATAAATGTTTCACGTGAATATATGTAACTGATGGTCTTAATAGTGTTTGATATACTCTGATTTTAGCCCCTCTGACTGAATATATTTTTTGTCTTTAATATGTTTGAAAATATTCCTCCTGTCTCCCTATTTGGATTTTATTTGCTCCATTTCTTTTTCTCCAATTCCTTTTGCTGTGTAGACTACTTTTTAGTATTCTAGTTATTCCAATTTAAGTGTACACATCGCATTTTATATACAATGTGTTTTTTATTTGCTATTTTTAAATCCAGAAATTCCGTAACGAAAAGAGCCCAACACCCCCCACTCCGACCGGCACAGCGGTGATACTTTTTAGGTGGCATTGGTTGTATTGGAAAACTACCGTAATCAGCTGTTTGTGAGAAAGTATAGGTATTTATCATCTATGTACAACAGTGAATATCTGTACTCGTATAATTTGTGTACGAAAAAATAGTGAAAGAAAATGATTATAATACTCTATATACATTGATTTATTATAATTCGAAAATATTGAATTTGAAAATGAATAATGATCCACAAGAATCCACAACAAAATATGGAACCACCATTGACGCGGTATTTTCCAGATATTTAGAAGATATCAAGTCTCAAACTTATGTTTCTTATTTCAGTTACCATAAACCTATAGTTTCAACGATAAATATTCCTGAAGAACCGACATGTATTGAAAGATAATAAAAATATTTTGAACAATATTAACATCTCATTTATATATTTGATAAAAGAAAATTTTTTTTTTATCGGTCACCACGCTCAAAGTGTAACTTGAATTAATATCAAAGAAAAAAAAACAAAGGAAAAAAAATACTGCACTAATCAAATAAATAAATAATTATATAATTGCATAAGTTGATAAAAATGCTATGCAATAGCTTTACCGCGGCAATCTCTGAGTGCCACACGTCTTTTTTTGTACAATTTTTTTCTATTTATATGATGCGACATAGGGATTCCTGTACAAAACTGTCAAACGCGAGCTAACTTTTTTACCAAATAGCGTTCATAAAAAATAATAACAGATTTGAAAAGGTCATTGAGAAGCAAGCTCAAATGCACTTTTAATTTTTTTAAACTCGCTCTGGTTTAATAAAAAAATGCATAGTTATATTTAAAAAAGTCAAACTCCAATCATTGCATCTTCTGGTATGTATCCTGGATTATTGAGATTAGATTATTGTGAAAACACTTCAATGCCACTCTAAAATTATTATACAGTGATGGGCAAATGTGTGGAACCAAGTAAATATCTCTGGAATTATCAGAGATATCAAAATGAAATTTGGAAGGTGGATACTACAGTAAAATGCCTATTTGTTTTCATTTTTTTTAACAACTTTGAACTTCCGGTTTAACCGGAAGTAATGTCGATTTCAAAATTTGTAATGGAACACCCTGTATATTATTTCAGTTTCTGATCAAACATTTTATTACGAATACAAAAATATAGGGTTCGAGATTTTTTATTTCAATACCTACTGAGATATTAACAGAAAAGTAACTAAGGGAAGGAAAAATCTAATATCAATTTAAGAAATAATCATAAATATTAACTGAAACCTTGACTGAAACTAATTGATTTTCAAAACATTGGAACTTAACTAAGCTAAAATTAATGTATCAGATGTCCAAACTGAGCACCGTCTACTTCTTGACAATAGGCAAGTCGGTTTGTGAATTTCTATTCTTTCTCTTTCACTTAATTCGGCCATTTCACTATCAAATTCACAATGTAATCTTTTCACGTTCAAATACAAACACTAATAACTCATTTGGACAGTACTGTCACTTCACAACGAACATTGTGCTACCATCAAATTTTTCCTTTCCTTAGTTGCTTTTCTGTTAATATCTCGGTAGGTATTGAAATAAAAAATATCGAACCCGATATTTTTGTATTCGTAATAAAATGTTTCATCAGAAACTAAAATAATATATAGGGTGTTCCATTGCAAATTTTAAGATCGACATTACTTCCGGTGAAACCGGAAATTCAAAATTGTTAAAAAATATGAAAAAAGTTAGCCAATCTACTGTAGTATCCACCTTCCAAATTTCATTTTGATATCTCTAATAATTCCAGAGATATTTACTTGGCTCCACACATTTGCCCATCACTGTATTTATTATTAAACTTCAAAAAGGTTTTAATCTTCGAACACTATTATTTGATCATCCTATATCGATCGAAGCTAAGTTCGTCTCGACTGTGTCTGTGCATCATCCAGTTAATCTTCTTGATTCCTACACTTCCTTCCCACACTTAACGGCATTACCAAAGTTATCGTTAAAACGAAAGAAAAAGAATCAGGCTAGACGGCTTATTTTCAAAACTAACGAACTGAAATTTTATCGACAATTACATATTTGTATTTTTTATTGAATCACCTACGCGAGATTTACAAGGTTTCATCTTCGAGTATTTATTTGGAACATTTTCTAAACCTATACAAGGTACCTATATGAAAAAAAAGCGGAAAAATTGTGGAAAACTTTAACTTCAACTATTCACAGTCGTACGAATTAAAAAAAAATACACCAACCAATCCAACATTGATGAAAACAGCTTGGCCACGTGAGGATGAGGAAGTGAGATTAACAATACCATAACAACCAATAACCAGCTACTACAGTTCTAGGATCTCTGTAGCAGGCCTGAACAAACTGAAAAGTGTTGTTTTTCTACTACTAGCTTTGATGTTAACAATTATTGCTCCTCATAGTCAACTGAGAAGTTGAATTTCTCTCTCAATAATGGACCAATTCAAATATTTTGAGAATACAGGGATAGTAGTACAACAAAAACTTGTGCAAAATAATTTTGTATACCCAGGTGATTGTCTTTAATATATTTGCTGCTTGAAATTACCAATCAAAATAAATTTTTTTTGAATTAAAATGCCATTAGTTTAAAATTCGCGCTCAACCAAAAATGACTGGTGACATAAGGAGTTCATAATGTATGAAGCGAAAATAGACAGTATACTTGTCAGTCAGTGTATTGCGTTTGTAAGTGCTGTGGTGTATAAGTATAGCTCTTACACTCAAGGTGATGTGTTGTGAACGAATACCGCTGTAATATTTTAGCCTCTATGATTTTTAGCATTGAAATAGTGTATAATGTCAATTATACACAGCAGATTGTATAGTCGAATTTTTCTACCAATGCTTGAGAGATAAATTTTCAATAACGAATTAATTTCGTTATATTGAAAGAATCTGAAGTTTTCAACGAGGTTTTTATATGATTCACTGTTGGAATTGTCGCTAATTGTTAAAATGTTGAAAAAATTTCAGAAGTTTCTATGAATCTGGAGACAGTTCTGCTGAAAATCAATTATCAGTAGAATCCTTAGGTTATCCGAGCGATATTGAAGAAGAAGAAAATAATATGCCAAATAAAAGCAATATTGAAGAAATAGATGATCAATTCATAAACGTATTCAAAAAACCTCGATTGATGTAGTTTCAGTAATTTACTAATTGTTTAGGTAATTATATGATAAAGTTTTGTATCAAGTAATAATACTAAAGATCTTTTTTTTTTCTTACAATTGAATAGTGCAATAATTGGTTTTCAAGGATTATTTTAAAATTCAAAAAAATTGTTAACATTCAGTAAAAAAAAGATGGCTGCAGATTTTATTTTATGATTTTTCCAATTTTCAAGACAGTTTCTAAATGGAGAGTATATATTTTTATTATTCCATAAGAAAGTATAACTCAAAACGAAAATTGCGGCATGAAGTCTACGACAATTTTCCAAAGAAGAATTTTAATTTGAAAAATATTTTTTTAAACCGGAAAACGTGATTATCTCGCAAGTTCCTGATATTTTTATTGGAAAAAAATTGTGGACTTTTCGCAAAAAAAAAATAAAAAACTTTTCTGTGGTACACTTTTATCTCCGACGTCAAATTTCACCGGAAATCGCAATAATCCAAAATTCCATCCCCTTTCGTCCCTCAAATACATCTGGAAGCACCCCTGCTCACGCATTTATTTTTTATACTCCTGTTTACTATTTCCAACTGTTCCCACCCTGTTAACTTTTTTTTTTGCTAATTTGACTAGTCTACTTGGTATACAGTATACTATTAACGTATGAAGTAGCATCCACCTGCAAGTTACAAACTGAAGTTTGGTCAATTTTACCAGGATTGCCTCGAGTAATTTTCAAACAGCTTTTTCTGTTCAACAACTTCATTCTCACTGTTTGTCCAACAAAAAATTGTATTGCATTGATTATTTCGTACAAAAAATCACTTTTCTCCTTCGTTTGCATTTTATAGACAAAAATAGAATGGCTAACTAGACATAATTATGATCCACCCACATATAAATAACAATGAAGACATCTTAACAACAATCTACTGTATATTATTTACGGTAGCTTTCTATTAATTTGATGACAACACCATTGTGGCCGAGAATACGTACAATTAAATCATTAGTTTCAATTAGAAGAGTATCAGATAAGTATACTTATTGAATCAACTTAACTAATTGAATGTGTTAACGTAGCGTATGAAATGTAGTGAAATACTTGAAAATGGTTTCAGCAAAATAAGTTATAGATCGTTACACGGTCAGATAAATATAGATTCTCAGAACGTTTCACTTTTTTTTAAAATTAACCATTAAGAAAAATTTATTCTGTAACAAAGTATGGAAATTTGATGCGAGTGAAAAGCTCCGAGCGCTAGCCGAAGGCGAGCGTGAGGAGTCACAAGCCTCAAGAATTTCCATTCTAACAAAGTAACTATCTCCATGGCAATTGAAATTATCAAAAATTTGCTATTTTGACATATAACCAACCTTAAATTTAATAAATACATTCATCAGGATCGTATTCAGCCAAATTCGAAAAGGCTATGGAGGTAATAAATACCAGCTCTTTTTCTAACTTTTTGCAAATATGTCAGAAACCATTGCAAATATCGGCAATTGAAAAAAAATGACATTGAAAAGCAGAAAATTTCCGAAGCCGGCATTTTCAATAATCAATTTTTGACAGTGTCAAAAATGTCCATTTGTAATTTATCAATTTAGCATACGCCTTTAAAATAATATTCCACATAACGATTTAAATATAATCTGGTTAAAATAATTCTTTACGCTCTACTTTGATCATTCATCAGCTGGCAACCACACTTGGTATTCAATTCATACTACATAGTATTCCTTCCCTATTCAACTCCCTTTTTTCAAATTTTAGTAGGCATGCGGGCCAAGTGTCGGCCGGCTTTATGTAGACAGCACCTGCCAAAAAGGCGAGTGTAACATTTCGGCAAAGTATTTTAATGTTATCGGGGACATCTTTCAAGACCTTTAAAGTTTAAAATTTGGATTTAAAGTTTAAAGTCGATGCATTCGGAAGTCGTATCAGCTAAATTCAAAATAAATATTAATTTAATTTCAATTGATTACCAAATAAAACCAGTAATAACAAGCTGCACGACAGAAATTTAATATAAATAACCGAACCATAGGCGTGCCTACCGGGGGAAAAGGGAGGGCAAAGGCTCACCCTAACGGTCCACCTCAATTCCTTAAAATATCATCCATTGAAAACATTCTATGATTTTTATATTTTAATGTTCTTTCAATGGTACGAGGAAGCAGTTTTTCATTCTTAAAATGAATTACGAGAAATTGAAGGGCAGCAATATGCAAAAGCATTGTGCGGAGGGCACGGCTCTGTTTTTTCAAAAGATTCAGATGTGATATTTGCCCAACGACCTATTATAAAATAGACTAGCCTTGTTTACATTTTGGTTGTCCCCAACATATTTATGGCGAGACTCTTCTTACATGATGCCAAATTTCTTCTAACAAAAATAGTAATTGATGAATATATTCAAGATTTGAGCAGTATTTTCTGTTTGAAAAGTAAGATAAAAGTGGGAAGCATTCAAAATAGGTATGACCAACCCACGGTCCAGCTAACTTAGTTTTTTCGGTTAGGATTTTTCATGATCTATCAATGCCATAAGTAGAATAGTTTATAAATATTTAGTTTGGCAACCTTGAACTACTTCTGTCATTTTGGTGAGATCTGTCAATGAGATTTTAACTATAATTGTGTTTTTATTAGATATATCATTGATATTTGTATATTCAAGTGCTTTTAAGACATTTATGATGGTGAGAAAATGTGTAGTATGTGAAAATAAATGGAATAAGAATGATGAACGATCGTTCCATAGGTAAGGTTATATTAGCATAAGCATAGTATAAGTATAAGACAAGGGATTCAATATGTCGCAGTGAAATTTGATTTTTGAATGTATTTTTGGTAGAAGAGGGCATTTTCAAAGTTAAAGTTGCTTTTGAGGCTCAAGACAACAGGTCTATTGGAGCAAAAAACCCTCCATCAACAACAAGGTAACTTATCTATTGTAATTGAAAGGTCTATTTCATAAACAATTTGTAATCTTTTCAGTTTGTTGAAGAATACTGAAGATTCATTTTATTTAAATATTTTCATACAATTGTATGCTCTAGTTATTTTATTTTGTAATATGATTGTGAATAAATCTTAAGAACAATAAATATCAATATTATGATTATCGTTATAATTATTCTATCTAATTTTAATACATTTATTTATTCCTTAGTTTTGTAAAATCATTATAAAAAAAATCCTATCCATATTATATTATTCATAATCTGTAGTCCAAAACTTGCTTTATGTTAAAAGTCCTCTATAGGTATTCTTTAAGTAAATTGCTTGTTTTTAATATAATTTCCACTTATTCAAATGAAAATTAAATAAGGTATCTACATCATTTAGTCTATAAGTAATTTTCATAAAATGGTTTAAATGAACCCTTTCGACATGATACGCTACTGTGCATTGTACTCGCCCTGATTTATGTTGCGACCAAAACAATGTATAGGTAATAATGTGTGATGGCTGGTCTATTTTATAATAGGTCGTTGTATTTGCCCTCCCCCTAATAAAAAAGTCTGCGCACGCCTATGAACCGAACTGGCTTCAGAAATCACTAAATTTTCATCATCAGGATAAATTATAAAAATACAGGATATAGGTCATATTGATATACTTATTAAGCTAATAAACCAGACACGGACGCAGAGGGGCTGCTTTTGCCCCCCTGCTTCTTAAAAAAAGTTAAAAAGTATATATTTCGAAAATACTTGTAAAATATTGGAAAATTATTGCCAAAGATTTCTCCCTGCTGTGTGCACACTATTGACTATTTCACTAACGTTACCTTGTATCACAGCCATCATAGAGAGGTCATTCAGAGCTCTCCAAAGGGTTAAAACGTGGACCAGATCTACAATGGGCAAAAGCATGCGGAACATTCACCGAAACACGGTGAAGTAGCGCCAAGTTGAAATTGAACAGTTAAATGTTGATAATTTTGCTGAAAACCCCCGTCGTCCTCTTCTTATCATAACAATTTTTATTTAGATATCACCTATGTTTAGTTGGATCTAAATAATTTGTTTGTGTTATTATTATTATTTATAATCAACAATTACATCAGTCTAAACATCAGTCAACATTAAACCGAGCTTAGGCGTTTGATACAACTCGCCCTAAGAGATTTTTTCTACAAACGTCAAAAAATGACAAGGTTCGCGCATTGACAACAGTGCGCGAAGTGACCCTTTTTTTCATTCTCCTTGTTACCATGACACCGTGCGCGAAGTAGAGTGCGAAATACTCACTTCGCACACACTGCATGTAAACTATATGGAAATTTTAAAATTTCAACCTCTCTATGTTCCTCAATCAAGCAAAAATCCAAGAAATCATTTATTTGTTAATGTATAACAATAATTAAGTAATGTTTTGATTTGGAAAAACAGTTTAAGCCAGTTCAATACTATTTTTCATATTAAGCTAAGCATGTTACTTATTTTAGAACAATATTTTTGAGGTTTGTAGAATAAATTTTGTTTGCATCTCATGCGCGAAATACTTTGGTGATCTCGGCTATTTAAAAAAAAAATCAGCTCTCGATCACCAAAGTAGCATTTCGTGCACTACATACAAAAATAACTATTTTCGTATGATTTGAAATATTATAAATGATACATTAAGAAAAATAGTAATCATTTATATTTAATTTATTTAGTAGACTGAATATCAGGAATGCTACTTTAGTAGTTCGCACATGAGATGCAAACAAAATTTTTTTTACCAACGTCAAAAATATTGTTCTAAAATAAGTAACATGTTTAGCTTAATATGATAACTACGATATCGAGCGGAATCTTGTTTAGAAATAAATATTGATTCGTGCACTGGCTGCACCTTTAATGTTAACATTGTAAATAATAAATAAAATTAGGTAGTGTTAAATATTCTCACAATTTGAGAGCCTTAATTATTGTTATACATTAATAAATAAATGATTCCTTGGAATTTTGCTTGATTGAGGAACATAAAGGTTAAAATATAAAAATCCCATATAGTTTACATGCAGTGTGCGAAGTAAGTATTTCCCACACTACTTCGCGCACGGTGTCATGGTAACGAAGGAGAATGAAAAAAAGGGTCACTTAATTCGCATATTGTTGTCAATGCAAGAACCTTGTAATTTTTTGACGTTTGTAGAAAAAACATTTTCCACGGTGTAAGGGGCTTGTAAGGCTTTTAGTCCCTCGTCTTGGGTAGTCGCTGAAACCATCCCTGTTTGTACCACCTGCTTCGATTCCTGCGTACGCCCGTGGTCTAGTTTATAAGAGCCATTTTGGTCAAAACCTCATCAAAGGCACCGAAAATTGTTATGTAGGGTTCAGTCGATTCGGAATGACCTCCACAAACTTTTTGAAAAAGTGGGGCCAATAAAAATTACAAAATTAATTAACAATGTAGAGGGAGATAGGAGAATTTTGCCAATATTGACCATCAGAAAAAAATCCTCAATTACTGAAAAAAAGGCTCTTGGAATCCTGCTGCAAAAAAAATAAAAAAGGGGGACATTGTTCATAAAATACTTCAAATAACTGAAAAGACCCATTCAGTTTGTTTGTTCTTCTAGCTCTTTCCATTTCATCACAGGCCGTCACTGATAGAGTTAGGTAAACACCCAATTTTTCAATCTCTTTTTTGTAACGAGTTCACCCATTAAACCTGTGAATAGTGAACTCAACTGAAGCGCTATCGCTCCAGTCATGGAATCTTAACTATTGCTATGCACACTTTTCTGAGAAATGATGACTCAGATTGATAAAATTTCGAATTTAAACGTGACTAAAAGATACACTGACTAAATGACGTGTTTCAGAAACGTACCGTATTTTTTCAACCCGCTATAAAATAACTCGCGCGACGTTCTCTTTCCCTCGCCCCTCATAAATGGCATTCTTTGGTTGTTAGTCATCCATCCCTCTGACGAGTCCAACGAACTCCATGGGAGGTATTTCATCAAATAAAATATTGTATGTATGTTTGCAGACGTTAGATATTTGATTTTATATTTTATTATTAGCAAATATGTATTTTAAACGTACAGTGAAAATGACATGACAATGTCAAAGCGTCTCTGACTTTTTGTTTTAAATTAGATGATTCTGGATGATTCAAACAATCACTGCTCTGTAAAAACTTTTACCTACGACCCCCCCTGTAATCAGTCAATAACACACAGTCGGCGCTAATGTAATGACGTCTATTACGCACGGTAAAAAAAACGCACAGCTGTAAAGTAAATCGCACGGCTTCCCTAGCAACATCTTAGCAACTGTCAATAGACGTCGCCATTTTATTCAAAAATCTGACATAAGCCGTCAAAACATCAAACTTAGGTATAGGCTGCAATAGCGATTTGCGTAAGAACTGTCAAGAAACTTTTAAAACACTTTTTTATTATCCTTATAACTTATAATGGTTTGTGTATTTTGTGGAAAGCTTTATTCAATTAAAAAATGGCGAGTGAAAGTGAGATGGATTTAATATTATCATGGAAATCGCAGAAAAAGCCAAATATTGTTGATGTTGTTCAAGTATTATCAACAATAAGAGTATAAATACATGTATAAGTAGGTCGTAGGTAAAGTATAGTACGTAACTGGTGTTGTAGAGCATTTTACGCACTCACGTAACTTTTCCATTCGTGCGTAAAATGCTTCTTACCACACACGTTACGTAATATACTATTATAGATAGAGGTGAAGGTTTGTTGACTAGTTATAAAATTGATTGAAGCTGAAAAAAATGTCTGGTGCTGCTCGGTCCCTGGACAGAGCAGTGGACGAGTTCTATACAAGGGAATTGCTGCCACCATAACTGACAAAAAATACTGAAAAAGGTTAGTCGCATAAGGAAGTGTTTTTTCTGATCAATTTTTGGTTTTTCGTATTGATACCTAGATAGATAGATAATTTATTAGTCTTCACCATCATACACATATGACATAAGACAAGTCAGACACAGTATAAGACTATAGTTAAAGCAATTAAAACTAGAATTGAAATGTATACAGACAACAGCATATAACAAACATTTGGTATAAACAAGACATTTTTAAGGCTTCTATGGAGTGCTAAAAATGGCATTTTTAACACGTTTTTTAAGAAAAAAAATTCTTAAGACTAGTTTTGAGTCCCTTTACTAACCATGATGTATCCGAATAGTTTGGAGGTCTTTTTAGTTTGGGGAATTTTGCATCTTACAGTTGACAAAAAACTAATGTCAGCAGTCAACACATATTTGTTTGAAGTTGTTTGCGTTTCTGGTACTTATATTGGATACTAATTTTTATTCTGTGATTTGTGAGACTGTGATCTGCTTTTATTATTTGTTGCTTTCGTTTATTTGGGCTTCAAGCATTTGTGCGTGACGCCTCAGTCGTCAAGACTTTTTGAGAAAAACGAACACGATTTTTAGGATCCTCAATGCCACTTGTCATATCATGTCATCATCCAAACTATCATCTGATATTATTAATGAATTTCCTGTGTTTCTAGAAGAACAGTCTTCGATTATGATGTTATTGATAATATAATTTTGCATGTTTAAATATTTCCAGTAAGATTTAAATCGTAATCGGCACAATTTTAACCTTTAAATAAACGTCAAACCTGACAAACGTCAAACATTTAATGTCCATGGCTTGAACCCCATACTTTTCGGTATGTGCTCAAGGGGCAAGGGGAAGGTTAGGTTAGGCGTCACGCCCGGTAATAAACGAACGAAATTCAGTCACTACGAGCTGCTACTAGCAGCCAAAAGTGAATAATCGAAAACGCCTATTGCAAATACCATCGAGAAGAAATAAATATGTGTTGACATCTGTCATTAGTTGTTCGTCAACTGTAAGATGTAAAATACCCTATACTAAATAGACCTGCAAGCTTTTCGGGTACAACATGGGTGGTAAAGGGACTCAAAACATAAAAGAAAAAACAAAAATTGATAGGAAAAAACAACTTACATATGGGACCATCCTTTTTCCTTTTCGTTATGTTGTCAGCTCTTGTATAGAGCTCGTCAATTGTGGTTTTAGTAGACTGAAATAGGCCGAAGTATTTCGATAACTGTCCTACGCGAGGAAGGGATTGCTTTCATTATCACGCAACGGAAATGATCCCTTTTGAAGTTCACAAGGGATATCAAATGGCATTGGTGGTTTTTGTGAAGTGATAGGAGCTGTTTCTTGGTGTTTTGAGGAGCGAGTTTGCCTTTTCGGGATTCGGGTTCCTAAGTGACGGGTTCCTAAGTGATCAACACAGCTCCTGCAACAAGTCTTTCCTTTACATCTTTTGTCGCATTATTTGATTGTGGTTTCCGCAAATATTGGCTTTACATTCAGTGGAAAAGTTGTATAATTGTACAACGAGTAGAATATTTTGAAGCGGGAGAAAGTGGGCTGGTGATTGAAATTTCACACCCATGACTTTGGTCATAAAGGAATATTCCTTTGGAAAGTGACTTGAAATTCGAAGAGTTAATGGCATTAGAGTCGATTCTCCAGCACTTTTTGAAACTAAGATTTTATTGACCAACAAGTTTGTTCATGGTCGTTTGTAGTCACCAATAGAACTTTGGATTGGAGAATTCTGTTTCCGTATCATGTTCTTTTGGAATTCTGAAGATAAAAGTGCAGTTTTGATTGGCTTTGAGACATTTGATTTAACCTCTTTGGATTTTGTTTCTGTTCGGAAAGTTAAAAAGTTCCAGCAGAATTTGTTCGGAAGTTTACGCAGATTTAAAGTTTGGAGTGGAGTTGTAGTCCAAATTAAGACTTCTCCGTCGATTTTGCTAGGAATTGAAACACTGAAAGCGGAAGAGACCTGAGAGGAACGTAAAAAACAGTGTGAGATATATGGAACGAAAGATTTGTTTGCCTGAAGATTTGGGTTGGGATAAGATTTTCAGTTTGGATTTTCAATTGGAGATAATTAATCATCTCTTCGATGATTTTCTCTATTTATTTCTGGGTCGTATCTGATTATACTTATGTATTAAAGTAAAGGTCATTTCGATTTAGGATGATTATAATAAAAAACAAACATTAGGTAATAAATAAAATTATATATTAGCTTATGTACAAAATGTTGATACATTAAATAGTATACACAAAGACTAGACTAACAATTTTCAATGCAATCCTGAAAGGTCAATTGGACGAAAAGAGTGGAAAAATAAACAAAATATGAGGTTTTTTCTAAAATAAAACATAATAAATCACTGGGAACTATAATATCTTGTTAGTATCTAATAAATAAAACCTTTGGGATGAAGCGCTGTAGAAAATGTAAGATAAATATACAGTCTTTATAAAATTTATATACAGTCAATTTTTTTCGGAGGTCATTTAATTTTCTTTTGCACTCTTTGGTAATTTTTCTAACGATTGCACAGTCTTCCTTGCCTGGTAAAAATCTGAAACAAAAAGTAGATTATTAGCTTAAATTCACACATTTGACTAAATACAATGTATAGTTCATTTACAATAAAAAAACGATGACGTTGCAAAATAAAATATTGTGATGTTGCCAAGCTGTAGTTTTTTCTTTACTACCCGAAAACTAGAAAAGTTAATCTGATGTTAGATTGACAGTAATTATTTTTTATTGGTCCGTGCCTCATAGGGCGTAAGTCCAAAATATTTACTTGAAAATTAAAGATGTTACCATCTCTTGACATTTACTGTTCAGCTGCTTTGGCATTTTATTAACTACTCATTGCAGATTTGCGTAAATAATTAGTTATGAAAATATCTATTTTTTTTAATCTTGAAGAAACAATGAATTCAATACACCAAAAAACTTGTAAATATTAGACAGTGATCGAATGTCAATAAACGTCAAAACAAACTGGGGAATTTTACCAGTTGATCTGACAACGTCTTGAAGTTTTGCCAACCCGTAAGCTGTAAATTGCCCTGGCTGTTGAGGATAAGCAGGAAAGTAACTAAAAATGATATTGTAAATATCTTAAATCAAAACTTCATTATATCAAAATGATCTCGATAAAGACAAATCAACCTGAAATTTTGAGAATTTAAAAAAGAATAACGAAGAAGAAGACAACGATAAAAAGAAAGAAAAATTAAGTGACAAAAAGTTCTTCCCAACTTGGATTACATTCATGATTGCAAAATAAAAATATTATTGAGATGTTTTTCCCCACTTAAAATACAATTATTTTTAAAAAATATATATAATTATGATAATTCACATTAAATATTCACATAAAAAGGTCAATTTATTAATTTTATGAATAAACAAGTTGAAAAAACATTACTATGTAGTATGTACTGGGGTTCGCAATTACCCATGCGGTATCCAATGTAAAGGTTGAACGCTCTGCTTCAAAAACGGTTAAGCGTATAAAAAATTGTTTTGACATAATTCGTAAAGAATTTTTGTAATTCTACAACTTTCATAGACAATGGAAAAACGATTTGGAGTGAGGAAACTGATCGAAAAACTTATTTTTAACCTTTAACCCTGAAAATCTATAGTCTATTTTTAAGTGCGACAGAGTAATAAAACTTAATTTCCTATGCAAAGCTTTCTATGGCCATTTTAAATATTATTACAGAATAATCATCGAAAACGCTAAAATATTTTGTGCCTATAAGACGCCGTTCGAATGCGAGGGATATCGCAAGAAATAAGAATCGCCCTGTAGGTATTTATTCAAAAATTGTTTAAAATTCAAATCGCATTCCCTATAATGTAATTTAATTAAGGTATTAGAAGATGAATCACAATATAAGGCCAGTTTGGTATATAGTTGAACGTGGGTGGGGGGAAAATATTTCTACCTGAGGTGGATAAACAAAGTTATTTGTGTTGAAAATGGAACCATGACATCAGCCATATGTTTTCGAGCCAATTATTGAGATACTGTATAATTAAAGGTAATAACAATAACTAAACGATTATTGCGTGTAAACATTTTTATTATTTATCAAGAAAAAGGCGAAATAAAATAAAATTTTTGACGTTCAACGTGTTCGTGTGTTCGTGCCCCCGAGCTTTCTTTTTAATTGGAGATCAAAGATGAAAAAAGAAGGTTTAGTGTGATATTCTTTTCACATGTATAGTTCATATAATACCTTTCATATTGTGCGTCATCATTTGTGACGTTTATCCGGTTTTTAGGTATGTCGTTTATTTTATTTGTTATTTTGACATATAGCTAACATTAAATTTTATAAATAAAATCATCAGGATCATATTCAGCCAAATTCGAATAGGCTATGAAATTAATAATCACCAGTTTGTTTTTCTAACTAAAAATACTTGAGGACTTTTAAAATGCTGATGTTTTTTCGTGTATCTGGGCATATACTTATTCAAATAAATATAACAATAAGATTAATATTCACTTTTCATAATAATATTTGAACCTAAGCAGACCTTACGAGAACTGTCAGTGGGACATTATAAAAAGACATACGATACATTGCCAATACGAAAGGTACGTCTGCATCCTATTTTGAATAATATCATTTCTTCCGATTGATACATTTTCCATTTTTTCCAACGTAATGTGTTAGAAAGACATTATAACAATCGATGACACACACCAGGAAGGGTATTAAATGAACTTTATATACATGGTATAACTTTGACCATTTTCAGTTTGAGGACCATAAAATAAAGCAATGTTGTCAGGTATATTTTCTGAAATTGTTATGCTCATTTTACATATGTTTCCCATTACTTCAATATACTGTTAGCTCATGATTTTCTTAGAAAACTAGTTTGGAAATATTTAATAAGAAATACATAATATAAATTTATTTGTAAGAATTGAAAAAAGTCGCTCGAAACTGTTATAAGAAATTATTTAGAACAACTTCATGTATGCCCGATATATTTTGAAAATCTGGCACCGCAGGTGCACCTGCAGGGTATCGCGTTACCGAGTGAAATATTGCTCATAATATTGAAAAATTCGGGTAACTACTAAGGTGGTCCACTATAACATAAAAAATTTCACGGGATTAGGGTGCATGCCACTTGTTTACTTTCATAAGTCTCCTAGGCGTCTGCAATTCTGTTTGTATATTTTTATGTAGACCTATTTAAAATAATATAGTAGTATCTATTTCTTGGTTGAGTGAGTTTAATGAAGTATTAATACCTATATTGAGTGAATTGATATCAATATAATATTTATTTGTTCGTAGACGTTAGGGTAAGTTTTGAGAATATAATTCATTAGTTTTCTGTAATCTTTGGTTATACTTTAATTCAAATTTATATTTTTCAAACTTGTAAAATAAGGCATATTATGAAGCTTTTCTGAATAATTTTTTGTCAAACCCCTGAAATTTTCATATTTTTCAAATTAGTTGCTTGCTGTATTGCATAACTCAAAAAACATAAATTTGGTTCAATTTCAAAATGAATATTGGTCTTTCCTATGAAAATATTCCCATTCCGAGATATCACACCTAAATGTTGCTGAAAGTATCAACAATAACTGCATTTAATATCACATATTTTTTCCACTTAACGTCAAAATTTCGACCATACTTAAAATTAGCATAACACCACAATAATTTTTTTTTCAGTTACGATTAAAGAGGAAATGTTAATTTGTTTTAGACGGTTATATAACCTCCCCCTAAAAACGAATTAATTGACATAACCTATTTCAAATTCAAATCCGTTTCTAATTTTAATACAATACCCACCACACCTGTAAGAGTGGGTAACAAGTGTCAGTTGCATTCCAACAATTTATGTGAAAATAACGCACAACACTTTCGGTGGTGCTCTTACGGTCTCACGGGATCTATCAGACCATAACTTGTGGTGAAATCAGAGATATCTTTGTCAGTTATCTCTAGAAAATTATTAAATTACTTCTTTCATGATGGGAATTGTGTAAATACCACAGTGGCGTGACGATTAAACGGGTTAATTTATATAAATTTTCAATATTTGAACTAAATGACTAAGAAATTTACTTGGACTGAATAGATTAGGCTTTTACTTGATTTAGATCCTAACTAAATTATGAAATAAAATATTTTAACTAAATACATAAAAATAAACAGTAGAAATTGAACAAAATAAGTCTATAAGCTTTCTAGACCTTACAATTTCAAATTTAAATAATAGACATGATTTTTCTATATTTCACAAACCATCACACACATTACAATTTATAGTTCAGTCCACCCAGTCAGTCACAAATTAGCAGCTTTCAATAGTATGATACATAGACTTTTAACAGTTTCATTGAATATTGACAGTTACAACAGAGAACTAAATATAATAAAACAAATAGCTGTTAATAATAATTACGATCTAAATTTAATTGACAATATCATCATAACTAAAAAGATACGAAAACATACTCTAGAACAAGTATCTCCTTCTGATGAAAACAAAAATAACCAATTTAAAAGCTTAACATACTTTGGAATATGATCCTTAAAAATCAAATCATTTTTAGAAACCTAGAATAGTACATTCTTTAAGGAGTGCAAAATGATGGCTATTATTCACGCGTATGAAGTTTCCAAAACGAGCGATCGCAGCGAGTGAGTTTTGGAATCATCCAAGTGAATATTAGCCATTCTACACAAGTAAAAGACTATACTTTCTCCACGACTGAAAAAAGAAAGCTTCCAGTGAGGATATAACCCCAATCTTCCGCGCCAGAGTCAACTATTTCTACCACTAGGCTATGTAGCATGTTTATTTTCAAAAAGGGATACGTAACATACAGTTTTAATCGAAACCCTTACATTTATAAATGATAATTGGGAGTTATAACTAAATATAATTACTGTTGTCCATTTTTTCTCAAAATAATACGTAAAATTATGATTCTATCATTATTTTGTCGTTTTAAACGACGCGCTGTCAGAATCGATTTGCATTATTTGGTATTTGACGTTTTAAAAGAGACGATTTGATTTATTCATTTTAATTCATTAAAGCGTGAATTCTGATAATAATAATAGAATGTGATTGGCTAACGAGAGTGGATTATTTTTCATTATTCACTGGTGTGAAGAATATATATCATTATGTAGCTAAATATGTAGAAATAACTTGTGCGTTATTATTTAGTCGTGGAGAAACTATTTTTTTTCCAAAGAAAAAGCTTATCTCCCTAAATTTTTTAATTATAGTAATTTCTAGGATTCTCTGTATAAAAATTTTTATAAAGTGGATTTATTTAATTGATTAACTTTAGTTGTATTCCTTCTGAAAAGAAATTTTCACCGACATCTCTGTTTCACACGAATATCCGAAGAGAGTAAATACCTAGCTATATTGCGAGAAATTAGATTTCTTTGTGTTGTCGATGGAATTTTAAAAGTTAAGGGAAATATAGTCATGGTTGACGAGGTCAGTCACGTTACGAGTCGTGAGAATAGAGTTAACCAGAATAAATTACAGAAAAAAATTAAATCAACTCTCCAATAGCAACAACAAAACTAGTGAAGTTAAAAATAATCAAATGGATTTTTAAGGATTTCGTGGTGGTTCCATTATTAACTGATCTGATATTACTGATCGAGATAACAAATATTTTTTTAGGTTAGAAATTGAAGGCTCGTTTCTGGTTCTTATCACATTTAAAAAAATAAAGTTCGGTACAGTTCCAGTTCTCAAAAAAAGTCACAAGTTTGGAAAAGTTTTTCCAACATTTTTTTTTCGAATATTTAAGATGCACTGCAGTTTCATAAATTAGTTCCTGTTACATATATCTCAACCAAAAGTATGTAGTTATAAAAAAAATACAATAAAAATATTTTTTTTTTCAGTATTAAGAAGTAATCTTGCAAATTTCATGAAATCAATAAATATCTTGAAAACTATAAATTTTCTAACACGTAAAAGTTTTTCATTTTTCACGTGAAAACCATTGACGAATACAAAATTAATTAAAAATAGCTTCAAGTGCAAGTGGCGTAAAAAATGGGAAGGAAAATTTGACATACTCTTCCAAATGTACACAATCATAATATGACCTCTTCCTTTTTAAAACAACCCAACCTGCCAAATATCAAGAGACTGGACCCCTCAATCCTTATATCATTTTGTAAAATTTTACGAGAGGTTTCTACACGCACACGTTGTAAGTGACATTTTAAAACACTATATACTTGTTGAATAATATACAATTCTCTTATACATGTTTTTTTTAGGCTGTGCACACTATTTAAGATGTTTTAAAACATAAGAAAATAAATCGTATATTTCTTATAAAAAAGTTCACCAGTTATGATCATATTTTCACGGATGCATCTAAATCAGAAAACGGAATTTCTAATAGTTATGCAATCAGACTAAATCCTTACTGTTCAGTATATATACAGGAGAGTTACTCGCTTCACTTGAAGCTTTGAGAAGCTACAAACAACCAAACAAAAACTTATGAACAATATCGGACTCCTACAGTTCTCTCTTAGGAATAAAACAACTATTCCCTACTCATCAAATACTTTTAAATATCAAAGAAGAACTTTACAGACTCAGCTCCTGTGGGTTCCTTCTAATGTAGGCATACCATCCAATAAAAAAGTTGATTAAATTGTACGACTTTCTGTAAGCAACGACAATCTATCATATTTTGAAAACATTCCAGTTGCCGATTTCAATCCATGATTATAAAAGATTTTGTATGGAATATCTGGCAAAAAAGATAGGAAGAAACCAATTCGCCATTCAAAGAAATCATGCCATCAGTAAAATCCAGGCTGACACTTCCACAGAACAGAAAAGACCAGGTTGTTTTAAACAGGTTAAGAATAGGACGTTCAGCCATCACACACCACCAATTATTCAATAAAGAACCACCAAAGCAGTGTTTAAAATATGTGATGTGTCTCTAACCATAAAACATATACTGTTGGATTAGGTTTAGGTTAGGTTAGGATTGTTCAAATTTTAGTGTTTTATGTATGTAAGTATGTATGTATGTATGTTTTTGGGGTAACATTCACTGAGACCCAAAAGATCTATTATGCCCCCTTACTTCTACTTATTTTCTGAGGAGAGTCTCTGAAACTCCGAAATTTTAGTGTTAGAAGAACAGTTATCAATATCCCAACTATAATATGAAACGCGCATTGAGTGAAAATTGTGAAAAAGTGCTCAAATTTCTGGAAGACTCCAATCTTAATTTCAAAATATAAGAACTATTGTATGTTTTTTCATGTAGTCACACTTTGTTCCCGCTCATAACCCTAGAGGTTATGAAAAAAAATAACTGTAAAATAACTAACAAATTAATTTAAGGTTAGGAATTGAATGTTTTCAACATATTGCATTTACTGTTTTAGTTTTAATAACGTTAAATATTTATACTAATGATAATTATTTATTCCAGTAAATAATTAATTTTTATGGACGTGTTTACGTAACTAAAAACATATAATTAATTTTGGTTAAATATTCCAATATTAGAGAATAGCATCTAGTTCTAAAATGCGAACAACATATGTGCAAAATCAATTCTACCTTCACAGAAAAAGTACCTGAATGGAATTACGTCGGAGATCATCTGTTTGATGCATATATAGCAAACATCTGGTGTTTTTAAACTTTTTCTTTGCCCACTGTTACAATCTGCAAGATGTTGGATGTGAAGAGTTGACTTACAAAGAATGTTTGTCATGTTAATATAATAAAATTTAAGTACACTTTTGACGAATGTTAATACCTCAGGTTAAATTTGGGGTTGTAGGCGCACTTCCAGTATTTCATTTGTACGTACCTATTTTCAAAACGTTTCACGAGTCCTTTTTGTTGAATGCTCTCGATACATATTTGAGACTTTTTTTGCCCAGGTTTTACTTCTATAAGCTTTAATATTTAACAGCGCGAAGAGTGCGCAGAAAACTTTACACAAATTGTTCCAAATTACCCAGTTTTCCATTTCAGTTAACAAGTTTTAGTGTGTCAAACAAAAACATCAAAATTTTTGGTCAGGTCCCCGTATACTTTATACCCTATAATTGTCATTGTAATCGCTAACATTGGTTGACAAAATCTTTTCAACTGTTGTAGTACATTGTACTACATTTCTAAGCTTATATAAACCTTTCTAAAATCTTTTTTTCAAGTTCAAACACGCAAAGTAGGCGAGTGCATCGATTTCAACCTTGAAAGTAAACACCTGTGATTCGAACAATAAAAAAACACCTTCCCGCCAAATATATTGGCGCCTTTTACGGTACCAATGCGATGCAGGTAGTTCTAAAAATATGAATCACCTGGCACTGGGTTAGATAAAGATGTATCTGTTCCAAGAAATCGTATGTTCTTTGTAGAAAGTACAAACTAAGTGAAATTGTGGTCTTTGGGATTGACGCAATCTCGATATTTTTTACATTATTGGATGTAAGTTCTTGAAAATTGAGTGATACTCACAAGAGATAAAATTGTTAATTTTCTGTTTGACATTTTTGACAAAAATTCATGAGCGAAATTGCAGACATTGAAAATCCAACTGCTAATAGGGTTTCAAAGTATAAGCATGTTAATTTGCAACAACTTTTGCAAAAACAGAAATAGTGAACGAGGAATGTAAATAATTTGTTACTTAAAATTTTTCTGCCGAGAGATGTTTTTGTACCAAGTTTCTTTTTTCTAAATTGGAAGGACTATAAAAAAGCATGTCATCTGTGATTTCTGAATTGGTATTTCTCTTTTCCAATAATTTTAAAAATGTAAGACAAAGATATTTGTTAATGTCTTACCATTTGCTTCTGGCCAAGGCATTTGCACATCCTTGTGTGGTCTTTTAAAATATGGGATTGTATTCCATACGTCTCGTAAGTCTAACTTAGGCAAGTTCAACAAGTGAAATATTCAAATAAAATAATGAATTATCCAATAATCCATATATTATTATGGTACCTTTTATCAAGCGTACACCACTGTGTGCAATAAATAGGCATTCAAGGTGTCTATTTGTTTCTATGTGGCTAGTTAAATGCTAGTAAAGTGACCTCAATTGATAAAGTGTACATAGTTATTGAATAAAATGACACTACTTTTTATTACGGAGGACAATGACTCGGAAACTCAACGTTGAAATAAGGAGCAACACAGGATATTTTTATCAAAATGTGTAATACTCAACCTTCAATTAAAATGAAAAAAATTCATTGTTTGATATACAAATTTATTTAATTGCAGTTTATAGTGTAAAAGAGACAATATCCGCGATGTAGGTTACATTATTTTAAGTAAGAAATCAAAGCGTTACTTTTCCAAAGTAATAAACATGAAGCAAGACATTTAACTGATCTTAAGATCATGAAAAACTAGTACTTAAAACACTATTCGCAGCAGGGTGCTACTTTTAAGGAACTAAGCAAAATATTAGTTTTTGCGCAAGACAGTTGGCAAGCACGTGGCTTATTGCGTATTTCGGGCTGTCCCAATGCCAGTAGTTTGCATCCAAGATACTGGACACAAACATGCTATTTGAATGCAAGTGTATTTAAATTAGTGTGCGTCATTGGTTAGGTAACTGGATGGTTAAGATTCCCTATTAGTCCCGGTAGGTGGAGTTGCAGTCTAGTTAATAACTACTAAGCGGATGGCCCGATTTTGATGAAATTTTTGTGTCTGTATAAGTAAGTAGCTTAAAATAAGGAGTGAAGTGAATATATTCAGTAAAAAATGTAAGACTTCATCTGAAAATGCATTTTATGAAAAAAATAAGTTACTATTATATCGAGAAAGATCGAAAATACTGCTTATTGATATTTTTTGTGAGATTTGATGCGGTGAAATGAAAATGATATAAATCATTCACTTATCAAAATGGTTTTGAAAACATTTCCAGACAAGCAATATCTTGTTTATGACAATATAATGTCTCCATCAAAATTTGATCGTAATAATAATAATAATAATGATAAGGCATAGTTTATTTTTATTCATACGCCAACAAATCTCGTCTCCAAAACGTCTGCTGAATTTAACACAATCACAATAATGTAATCTAAAAAACATTACGTAAAACACCAGTAATCAAGTGGCAGACAGATACAGGGAGGTACTGGGAGTTCACGAAGATACAAAATTTAACATAACTGAAGTAATAAAAACTTTTTTTAGGAACAAAGTTTTTGGAAAATTATTTCTCATAAAACAATGACTTTCCTACCAACTACTTCGCGGACTATAAGCACCACATGTAATATACAAATTCATTATTAATATCTTCTCATAATAATTTATTTATTAAATAGTGAAATTAATTAAAAACAGCTTTTTATTCATTTACAACAATTATATAATAATAACGTTTATCCACTACTAGCTGTGAAGTTGACAATTACTGCTTCTTCTAGCCAAGTGAGAAGTTAAATTTCTGTATTAGTGGTTAATAACTTTTTCTATTATCAACCTAGGTTAATAATGGACTAATTCAAATATTTTGGGAATCCAGAGATAGTAGTTCAACAAAAGCTTTTGCAGCATTGTCTTTAACGTATTTCCTGCTTGGAATTACCTATCAAGATAAAATTATTTGAATTTCAATGTCATTAATTTAAAATTCGCGCTCACCCAACCTAACCAAAAATGACTGATGACATAACAAGTAAGTTCATTGTTTATGAAGCGAGAACAGACAGTGTACTTGTCAGTCAGACGTCAAGGTAAACGCTTCTAGTGCTGCGTTTGTGAGTGCTGTGGTGTAAAAGTATAGCTATTACACTGAAGGTTTGTTGTGTTATGAACGCAATTTAGCATTGAAATAGTGTATAATGTCAATTATTTTTAATTTAGGTCTCAAATTTGGCTAGTAGTGAAAAAAAATGTATATACACCATAGTGGTGTAGACATGTCTCACCTTAATCCGCTCGTGTCAAAGTTCCCCGCGAAATAATTTTGGTCACCGCCTTGATGTATAATAATATACTATTTAAAACTAGTAGTGAATTAAGATTTTTTGACATTCATTAATTGGAAAATGTCGAGAGAACTTATCACTCACAAATTGATAGTGTTGTGCTGATACCAAATTTTCCTTCCCTACTCGTCTAAAACGCATCTAAATTAATAATTTCGTCTGAGATAAATTTACGAACTCCATATAAATTTTCTGTTACGGATCTGTTAGTGTTACGGTGCTCAGCTGCATCAAATCTCATGAGTCTAATTCCCAGATATTTATCTTGATATTATTTTTGTTGAAATGAAATATTCTTCGTGCAAAACAAGCAGTGCATCAATCATAATAATCAAAATTTATTATGGGAATTGCTAGAGGTATAAAAATATTCATACAGTGTGTAACAGCCCAACAGAATAAATTCATTATTACACATTTATGAAAAATCGTGAAAGTCATTAAAATCAAATTATAAATTGACCCCCTGCGAATGACAGGTACAAAGCCCCAATTTTTAGGGAGTGCGGTGCCTAGTGAAAAGTCTCTTGTATCAATTATTTCAACAAATAACATTACTATGGGGGTGTTAAAAAAATTAGTGCTTAAGGCAACATCTTGTTTAATTGATTTTTCTTGGAGGAAAATAGTAAATTAATATAAAGAGAAAATGGTGATTCACTTAGGAAGCTAGTGCTAACGTCATCACCCTGTATAATAGATTATTCTTTAAATAAATAGTAAATTAAAACGAAATAAGGGTTGCTTCACTTCAAAAACTAGTGCTAACGTTATCACCCTGTATGATGATTATAATAAAAATGAGAAGAAAATTTAAAAAAAACTAGTTTTTTTATTATTTTTCAATACATGGATTAAATTCAAAAATGATTGACGTTACATAAAGGGGAAAAGGTTCCAAAAATGTGCCAGCTTGTGACAAGAACGGCGGGAGGGGTCGAGGGAGGGGTTAAAAAGCACTAAAATTTCCCAAAATACATGGATGGTTCCATGTTCTACTTAAAAAACTAGAGCTAACGTAATCACCCTGTATAATGAATTATTCTTTGAAAAAACAGTGAATTTAAATAAAGTAGATTGTTATACTTAAAAAACTAGTGATAACGTTATCACCCTGTATAATCGATTCTTTGTTGAAAAAATACTAAATTAAAATAAAAGATCTACTTATTTTAGGATTTCTTCACATTATTGTTTATTTAATAACAAATAATGAATTTATACTTTATGAAAGAATATTTTTGAATCATTTCATGTGGATATTTATTTTTATCATCCAGCTAGTTTCTAAACTAGTCAAGTAATCACTTTAAGAGCATACAATGATTATATTAGGCTCCAATTGAATTTAAAATATTCATTGCTGACTCCCATAACAATTTTTATTTAAAATAATTCTGCTGGATGCAACGTAAGATTATGTTGCATTACCCGTACTCGACAAACATTAGTCTATGTAAACAATTTTTTTTTTATCTTTTATGTAAAACAATTCATTTCCGGGATATTTTAAAATCCGTTTATGTACATTTTCACGCCTTTTTATTACTATTATGTAATTCTTTATGAATAACAGATTACCTAACTGCAATATAGTCGAATTTTCAATGTTAAACGTAATATCAGATGAACGTAATTATACTAATTTGATATTTTTATATGGTGTGTAGAAACCAAACGAAATAAATTCATTATTTCGATTCCTAACGTCATTAATAAATTTTTTCTACATTCATGCAAAAAACAACACTTTTGTGCACCACATTTAATGGAAAAAGTGGTACTTTATTGCACTAGTGCAATAAAATATTTTATTGCACTCATCTGTCATTCTTGTGTCAGTTTTGTGATGATTAATGACAAACATAAACATTTAAATTGAATAAAAATCCATAGCAAGTACCTGATCCTGCTTTAATACAACAATAACATATGTATATCTTACTACTTAGTCTCAACGAGTTACAATTATTGCAAAAATCTTTAATCATTTAAAATTTAAATGGTCAAGGCGAAAACCAGCTATGATTGAGTACTGACAAGGTGGAGGCCATGAAGATACAAAAAAGAAGAACGGGTTGAGTTTTATTAGGTTAGATTAGCCTCTTGACATATTTATGTTCTAATTTTCCAGTTTTTGCATGAATTTAGAAAAAATATTGTATGCAACTCTTGCAAAACGTGTTTTTTGCACTCGACGTGTTGTCCAACTCGGCCTAAAGACCTCGTTGGACAATCTCACGTCGCGTGCAAAAAACAGTCACTTTTTGCACTTGTTGCATAAATAACTATTTTATTGACATTCTTCAACGTGAAAATGCGATCCCCAATTTTTTAAATGGGAAGCATAGGAAAAGAAGAATTGTTCTTAACCTGAAAACTGTTCGGGTGAATTACAGTCGTTAACTTGATATGTTTGGACGTTTATTTCAACTGCAGTTAGTATGCACCACCTTAACTAATGCAAAGGAAGTAAAAATAAAAAAGGTAATAATACAGGATTAAAATTGATCAGGGTGAGATAAATCTGATGAAATGTATGAAAGAAAAAGTTTAAATATAATTTTTAGGTGCTATAACTAAAAGTCTTTAGGTTGTAGAATTGTAGATCCAGTAACTTTGCAACCCTTGGAATTTTATTTTCTTCTTCTCCATTTATTTTTTTTTGGAAAACTTCATGTCATTTTATTGTCATGTGTGTGAGAACCGACAATATAAATCTATTCAACGCTCGTTATAAAATTTGTTCAAACTGTTTTATAGCAATAAGAATTAATAATCAAATTTCTACTAGTGTTAGTGTTGGAAAACTAAATTTGTTGAGTTTTTGGGGAGTATTCTGACATTTGAATCTTTGAAATATGGTTGAAATATGGTTGTAGTTCACAAAATAACTAAAAAATTAGGAAAATTTGTGCTGACAAAGCAGTGGAAAACCGAAATTTGAATTCATTGGAAAACATTTTATCCTCTGCAATTAATTACTGAATGCTACCTACGCATTGCACGTCCAATATTAATAGGACTATTAATAATAATTAGTTTGTTGATATGTATTTAATAATAAATATTCTTTAATGTTAACTTTTTGCTTCTTTTCCGCACGCTAGTAGAAAAAATAGTGTACCTGACACGTACGTATAGTGACTTTTCCGCAAGTAATAACGAGTTTCGACCATTTTGACTATTTTGGAAAATTCTTTCACATTTTTGAGGCGTTCTTATTAATTGAGATTATTTTAAGTATTTTATTGACATTTACCCAAAATACCCTACTCTACTACAAAATAAATTTGAAAATTTATTACAAAAAAAAACACAATAAAAATATGTTTCGAATGTGGCAATAATTACATTTTAGTTTGTTAAAATTTCATTTTAATATTTAATATAATTCCTACATATTTATTATTATATTTTTTATTTTTATTATTCTTCAACCCCCTGTATGTAGTAAAACAATTTAGACATCTATCATTATTATTATCGAACATATTAAAAAAATTAATTATAGAAACTGCAAAATTTTCAATGTACTACTAATGCAACAAAAAGATTAATTTCACCAATAATTACTAATTTAAATTTACTTTAAAAAGCTAGTTCCAGAAAATTCCTGTAACAAACACCTTCAACAAAATTTAGCTCTTTACTTTTCTCTTAAAATTTCTATATTTAATAAAAATATTTAAAAAATTTTGAACGATATTCCTATAGGTAATTTTTCAGTTTTATTTTTAAATTGAACTCTATATAACTCTATATATTAGCATAACCACGGATTTATACATTAAATTTAAAATATAAATTTAAAAAATAAAATAAATCATTAATCTTAATAAAATAATAAAAATACTAACCTGTCAGTACTGTTTGATTATTCTGCTGTCTAAAAACTTCTCTATTCCTTTTAAGAATCTTTCTACCAATCACAGAATTACTCTTCATTTGCGTGTCATTACTAGAATTAATATTTTCACTGTTCATCTGCCTCTCATTATCTTCGATTTTTCTTAAATCAATTCCGAATCTTTCGCTGAATCTTTTTCTATCAATATCATACTGTTCTTGCAACATTTTTTCGGTATCTTCGATTTTGGGCACACCGAAAAGACACCTTTTAATTCCATTGACTCTGGTCGTCTTCATAAGACTATTTTCCGTAGTTTTAGGTCTTAAAATTCTATTTTCATCATTTCTTATGATTACTATTTTACACACAAACGAATCCATAGCTTTCGCGTAAAAGTCACTGTTAGCACTGAACTGTTACGTATAACTACTACCGATAAAACGTTGACAGCGAGTGAATAAAGTTGAATGTTATAGAAGTAGTTAAGCTTGAATTCCCCTTCTCCCGTAACGTATACGCATGGCTTTAGACCAATGGGAATTTTACAGTTTTGTAGCGGGATATGAGGACGTGGATAATGATTGGTTGAATGTTACTAGATTGCCCGCGGGGAATATTTGAATTTTTGGTGGCAAGAACTAATCTCGGACCCGGCAAAGTTTTAACAGGTTAACCTCAAGTTTATACAAGTTAAGTGCATCGCACTATCGAATCTCATTTTTTTCACTTGTTGATGTCATACTTAGAATTTATTTATAAATATTGTTCAACGTCTAAACAATGAATGAATATGTTTGAAATATTTTTAAATCTTCAACAGTTTTATCAGATATAGTTTTTGTCAGTCACTTAAAGGAAAAATATTCATTTTTATTTAGTTTTCAATGAAGGCGACTTCAATGGCAAGTAGTGCTTTGCTTTTAATTGCTGTTTGAAAATAATTTATATAATAGTTTAGGTAGGATTTCTCCAAGAAGGACCTACTGAAAATACTGTTGAGGTGGAGCTTCATAAGGGTCTCTTTACATACACGGCACAACTAAGAGCACAAAATGCCTAAAGGCTGAGATGCAGATAAGAGCGAGCTAGCATTCTGCATCAATAATCTATTGTGAGCGAGCAAGCAGGCGAGCGAGCGAACATTTGCTTGCTCGCGTTCAAAAAAGATCGAGAGCAAGGGCACATTGAAGGAAATACTTGTCCTCTTTCAGTGTGAACTGGATTTTAATCTTCAAAGTGCTCATTCCAATCGCTTGCACTTGGAAAATTGTTATTAACATTTTAAAATCAATTATTATGAACTTCACCGTACCAGGTATAGTCATAATATTTTAAATTGAATATTAACTTGACTATTTGTTTTTCAATAACCCAAATTAAAAATATTTACCGTGCTCGCACTGCTCGCTTAAAGTATAGGGACCAACTCTGAACTTGAACATATTCGCTCTGGTGTGGACGAGATATCTGTAGAACAAACACGAGCAAACATACACGAATTTTCACTCATGCTCGCGTTTTTGGTGAATACATACCTTAGGACAAGCTAATGTTTGCTGATATTGACACCTAATTTGTGTAATTACCATGGTTTGGCTGGTGTAGGAAAATATTCAATCAAAACCTTCCACCAACAGACGACTCATGACTATTTAAAGAAGGGTTCTGTATCTGTAAAAAAGTCAAGCAGCCATTAAAGCACTGAGTTCTTGTGTAATCCGTTCCAAAATGGTGTGGGAATGCCTTGAGAAACTCATTGAACTAGGCGAGAGCAATATAGTTACCTTACTATAGATTCCAGGACACACTGGAATAGAAGGAAATGAAATAGCAAAGAGGGGGACTAAAATACCTTTCTGGGGGCCTGAACCCTTTTGCGGAATCAGCTTCAATGTAATATTGGAAGGCCGCTTTCCATGGAACTAGATATTCACTTTACTATGTGATTGCAGGAAAATAGTTATTTTCCTAACAAGTGCGGAAAGTGATACTTTCCTGCATGCGACTGCAGTTGACCCGAACGAAGCAGAGCGGAGCTCGGGCAAGCGGTCAAGTGCGGGAAAGACACTTTACGCATGAGTTAGGAACATTATTTTTTCTACGACCGTATATAGGTACCTGCAAAAAAGTATACCAACCCTTTTTGCAAAAATTATTTCATTTCAACATACATCTACAAAACTTTAACTAAAAGCTACTAATTATTATAAATATTAATATTAAAACATAATTTTTTGCATTTCGGTCCAGTGGAGTTATTTGCTGTTAAGGTTATATAAAAATATCTTCATTATTTTTCATTTCCAAAAAATGAAAAAGGCAACAAAAAGCTAAGAAATATTTTTTTATGGATTATTTTGTAAATATTTATTCACCTGTAGTCACAATAGTTATAACTTCCGAAGTGAAAAACTATCTAATAAGGTCAAAATTAGCATAATTTTACTTTCCCACACTCATTTTACTTTCCCGCACGCATTTATTACTTTCCCGCAATAGTGCGGGAAAGTGATACTTTCAAAACTAAAATGCGTGCGGGAAAGTGGGTTAAAACGCACAGTAGTAAAAAAAAATTTCATTATCAACTTGTTCCCAAAATGAAGATCACGTTTATGTCCATTATTTCTCATTTCCTGAATAAAATACAATAAATCTTTATGATTAGAAGTGAACCGATCTAATTAAATCTGAAATATTTCCCTTTGCCCTAGAGGTTGCGCCCTTTCGAGCACAAAAAGGAAGTGAGCTCCGCGTGAACTAGGAGTGTCAGTGTGTGTCTATAGCTATAATACGTTTCCCACACTGTATACACTCGCTATCCTATATAACTTTAATTCATTCTGCATGTACGTCCGTTCATGTGTTAAGGGTTTAAACGAGGGAAGGGAAATTATTTTTAATGTAATTAACTGAGTGTAAAAGTCTTCGAACTTTGAATGCAAAAGTTTTTTTATAAAAAAATGCGTTTGTCCACGACCACCTAATAATAAGTCAATATTTTACCTCCTAACAAAAGGTATATGGTACCCATATATCAACTGTCGTGAATTATGGTTCATAATACACTGTAGTGAATTATGGACTCAGTGGCGTAACTGCCTATGGGCTAGGCGGGGCAGTGCCCCGGGGCCCTCAAGCTCAAGGGGCCCTCGAATCCTTACCAGATGACAGGTTGCAACCCCACTTTAATCATGAAAACTCAGTTGAGAGAAATTCAAAAGTTATGCCTAGGGAATTCCCCTAATTTCTTTCTGTAGGTTGGCAGTGTTGTCAATTTGACGGATAGTGATATGTGCGTTTTATAATTCATCGATGTGCGTTTTATTGTGAATTCGAAAGATTTTTTTTTCGAGAACGGTTTAAAAATTAATGCTGTATCAGGAGTAAGTAAGCTAATGTCAATAAACTTTTTTGTACTGGTCAATATAGAATATAGTGGTTCAATTTTATTTGATTTTACCACTCATATTGATGTCCGTTAAGTCAATAAGTCGTGTCAAATCTATAGATTTCGGCTAAAATGGCAAAAGTGGGTAAAGTATAACCAATGTTAATTTGATGACCATATTTTTAATCCCATCGTTGAGTGATAATCACTCAACGATCCCATTGAAGAAAAAAGCCGCCCAATGGCGTGCATAAATACCTGGATTTAGACGAAGTCATTGATACTTTTGCGAAAACTAAAGCTGGGAAAAATTGTAAATATAATTGATATTTAGTCAGTTGTAGGCCCGACCTTTATATAATAAACCCTTGAATCTTCTCTATTTCGTTTTATTAGCCAATCTACACCAAGTACCTACCTATTAATTGTAATTTATGTTGTTACTGTTTAACATTTTTATTACCTGCCCTGCAATGCACAAAAAAGAGCTTAAGAAGTTGAGTAGCTTATCTTTTTAAAGTATTTGTATATTTCATATTTTTATTTGATAAAACATAATCAGTTTACATAGCAGTGGGGCCCCATTTTTTAATTTGCCCCAGGGCCCTTGGTTCCTAGCTACGCCACTGTGGACTAGAGATGGGGGTACCTACAATATAAAATAAACTATTAAATCTGTGTATTTTGTTCAGGAAATTTGTTTCTGACATATATCGTATCGATAAAATATTGTAATTTTTAGTATTGATACTTTTCATAACGATATTTTCTAATATTAAGTATTTTAAAACAATATATTTATAACGGTACGTTGTATTGATACTTTACACAGTATCACCCATCTCTATATATGTCAAATTATATTTTTATGTAGCTGTCAGAACATTTTGAGGTTAGTAATACCAAATCGTTTCAATCTTTTATTTAATGAAATAAATTAATGGTCGTGGACAAAGTATAGTATTCTACTCGCAATTTATGGCCATAATTCACTTGGGTGACTTGCGCCCCTCGCCTGCGGCTCGTGACGCAAACGTCACTCATCGTGAATTATGGCTATCATAAATTGCTCGTTTAATAATATACTATTTTCAACAAAAAATATATATTATTCACAAAAAAGGGGATTTAGACTGGGAACAAGTCCACAAAATCGCGTAGATATCTGGATAATAAAAATACATAGCTATTTATTTGCTTAATTATTACAGGAAACTGCGAATTTTAAGCATTCCCTTGAAAGGGGTAAATTCAATGTGATTTCAGCGTTACCTCCAGTCCTCCTTCTTGAACTGATGAGGCGCAAATACGACGAAACCAATATACAAGTGATATTGTCCCCCCTAATTATTTACATCGTGAATATATTCAAAGTAATTCATTGTCAGTCGGGACATATAGCCCGAGAAGTAGTTGGTTCTTCTTAGTGAATGGTCTAGTCTTTGAGAAGTAATTTGCAAATTTGTTATAATAATATGATAGGTACTATTTTCTTGACATTTACATAGGTACCTATCTAGCTAATTCATAGATCTTGAGGAGGTATTTCATAAAGTACCTAGAAATAAATTAGGTGAAGCAAGAAAAAGGAATACTCGTTTGAATGGTCAAATTTATCCAAGACATGACAAGAATTTCATAATACGTAACAACTTGTCAGTCAGAAGGATTCACCATGGATTCACAACTAGCATGAGATTGAGACAGGGAGGAGGACTAATCCTAAATTTATTCAACTTTATCCCAACTTTCTTCGAAAATTTAACTCGCTTAATTCAAAGATATACGTTCAAAGAATTAATCCAAAAAGCTTTAGCTCGCTAGTTTATGGTTGTTAACTGCACCAACTGTCAAATTTTAAAACTGTATATTGTTATTTTCAATTACAAACAATTAGAAATAGGAAAAATTACTATGATAATGCCTATTAGAAGTGACAATGAAGTCAGACGATCAAAAATTATTCGTACAAGACGTGATTATTACAAAGAATTCGAAGATTTTCTTATTCACACTTCGTTTGTCCAAATGGACAGTAGGAAGTTGGTTGGGAGATATTGAGGATGCTATTTCCAATTCTACAGTCAATACGTGGGGTAGTTTTAGCATAAATACTGTAAAACATAACCTCCAAGGGTCTTCTTTTTCCTTTTATTTGACATAGAGCACCATGCTATGGATGGTTTTCATGTTAAGTTAACTGACATCTTTAATTTTGAAGGAAGAATTTCCTTTTGCCACATATTGTTTTAGAGATCCCCACACTAGCTCAATAGGTCTTAAGTCCGACGCTACGCTAAGATGTCGTCAATCTCGTATGTTCTAAATGTTGGTTTATGAATTTTAATAATATTATACCACTCAGGATTTAACATTTTAGTGTCGAAGTGAATATTTTTAGCTCTCAACCAATTTATCATAATTCTTTATCTTTTTGAACGTTGTGGTAAGGAGCATTGTCAATTACTAGTACAGATCTTGGTAGTAAGTTTAGAATTAATGTAATGTACCTAACTGTTAATAAATAAGCAGAAATAATCTCGTCAAAATGGAGGTGTCATTGATATATACAAAGACAAAAAAATAAAATGACACATTTCAATAATAATTACTTAGGTTATTATAGTATATTTTTATCGTATTGATAGGTAAGAGAACCGCAATAAACCATAAGCGGACGTTGGAATTTAGGCAGGATAAAGCAAATCAATTTTATCTCAATTCTCCAAAAACGAATAAATATGGACAATAAGTGAGAAATTTGAACGTGGAAACCTAAGACTGTGTCGCAACTGAACAAAATCATGGATGGAACCGTGGAATCTATAATAATTAATGTTGGAGTTGAATATTCGTCAGATTCCCATGAAATGGAATTTTGATTAGGTACATCCTCCGCAAGTTTTTTGCTTTAGGGCTACAAATCATTCTTAGATGTAGTACTTACTAATTGATTAATCAAATTGAATAATCTAGGATCTTATTCTTACGCAACTACACTCGGAAATTCATCACTTCTAAATAATTTGAATGGTAATGGTAATCTTAATCTATCAATCAAAAGTTGTCAACGGAACACTCATTTACATAAAGAAGCGCTTACAATTCTGTTTAATTTTTTGAACTTTGAATCACCCTGAAGTGTTCCAGACACCTTTTTGAATTTATAATGAGCTTTTCAGCTATCAATATGATAAAAATACACTATAAAACAATCAGATGGAAAATAAAAAAAAATATCTCAACTATAGCATCTTTAGCAATTAGCACTACACCATGAGTTCCAGGATACAACGTTAGCGATTACTTTAACAATTTAAGTCACCAAAATTCTGTAGTCATTCTTTGACGCTGCTAATACAAACAACAAAATTAACTTTTTTTCTCGCTGAATGACTTGACATCAGCATTTTCTACGAAACAAACAGATGTTTCTAAAACGTTTAAAACCACACGATTCAACCATGGATTCGTCAAGGATGGTAGGAATTGAGGCAGGTGATAATCGTGAACATGATCTTCGAAAAAAAAAATATAATATAAGCCACAAGCACTTCATTAATGAATAATTTCACTTTTCTATTTTTCTATTTAGTTTATTTCTGCGTTTGTCTCTTTAAATACTAGTTTCAATTTCAGCTGTATCGAATTAGAGGGTGTTTATTAGGGGTAAGCGTTATTTCGATTGTATTTAGGGTCGGAGGGTGGTTCATATTATAATAAATAATGATGGCAGATGATATTATATGATGGTCATCAGTTTTATTCAATAGTGGAATTAAAATAACACGTCATAGGTTTTTGTTGGAACACATTTCGATCAGCATTATTTGTATATTTATGAGAGTTATTCGAAATTTCCTTCTATCAAATATAAAATTTATAATGTATTTTCTAAGGCTTTATCATAATGATAACAAACTGCGAGCGCAAGCCACAGCTTAAATAACAAACTACATGCTTAAGTAAAGTCAACCAGTGGAATTATTGAACGTATTTCGCAAGATCGTTGTTATTTTATATAGCAGAGCCATACGAACGTGCTCTGCGATCTCTTTCAAAACCCGCGATGCACACTTCCACCCCCTTGATGTTTTTGAACGAGCAGCAACTGTCAATTTATAAAAATCTATTCATCTATCACTTTCACAATCTAAATTAATAACAATTTATGGAATATTTACAATTTAATTATTTATTGTGAACATCAATAACACTATATTCACAATCTTTCAAATAAGAAGAAAGAGGAAGAAAATCGCGTGGAATTGTAGAAGCGAGTTCCAAGTTCCTCAAAAATTCATGATACATTTTCACATTTTAAAGTCTTAAGAATTTGTATTATGGGGATCATGCGACTATAGTAATGTTTAACAAAAATCCTAGTAGGAAACGGATGATGCCATCATATAAAAGACATTGCGTAGTATCATTTTGATATGTTTTGGACACGCAAATGTTGTTTAGTCATTTTTTATAAACATTTAAAACGAAAAAAACCTTATTTTTTTTGTTTTTTCCATATTGCGTAAAACATACTGGAGCAATCTCAAAGGTGTGCATGGATTTTAAAACAGAAACCGAAATATTAAGTTACGTCACGTTCTCGGGCGTTTTTGGCCGACTCCACATTAATTTATTACAAAGAATATTGAGTTTTGTTGCACTACCTTGACACTTTCAAAAATCGTCTTCAAATTCAAAATCGTACTATCGACAACCCATCCAGACACAGAAAATTATAGTATGAAAAAATTAAATTTGTCCGCAGTTCAAGTAGGTAATAAAATTTGACCGTTTACTAATAATTTAGTGTTAATTGCCTTTATACCGGACACATTTACTAAAAAAATAAAAGTATTGAGCTGTAACGATTCCATCAAAATAAAAGAGGGTGTGATCACCCTAAACGTATGGTCAATAGTTATAAACTTCCCACGCTATAATATTTAGAAGTATCCAGCATTGTTATTATTACAATAATAATAAGTAATATTGTGCTAGAATATTAAATAGGTACATTTAATTTTTAATATTACTATATTTAGAGTTCATATAGGTAATAACCTTGTAGGTGCGTATTCAAAATAGGATGCTGTCATACCTTTCGTAGCGGCAATGAGTCTTTTTCTAATGTTCCACTGACAGTTCTCATCAGGTCAGTACTTTATTGTTTACGGTTAATTATTATTACAGTTATTATAGTTATTTTTATCAATACAAAAATATCTTTAGGTACACGGAAAAACTTCAGCATTTACCAAGCTCTCAAATATTTTCAGTTAGAAAAAGAAGCTAGTAATTATTCAATTCATAGCCTTTTCGAATTAGGCTGAATACAATCCTGATGATTTTGTTTATCAAATTTAAGGTGAGCAATATGTCCAAAAAGCAAATAAAATAAACGACATAAACATCACAAACGATGACGCACATCAAGAAAGCATTGAAAGTACAACATTATACGCCATATTACACGAACCATTTGGAGACCCTTTTGTTCCAGCGGACGTAGAAAAACTATAGTAAGTACCTTGAGTCACAATCATCCTTAGTCACTCAGAACGAGACAATAACGAGACAGAACTCGTGACAAAAGTAACGTTTTTGACACTTGATACTTATGCTGCTTTCGTTTATTTGGGCTTCTAGCATTTGTGCGTGACGCCTCATAATCGCCCAATAACCTAACCCCTTTAACATGCTGTTATAAATAAACTTCAGGATTGGCACCCATTTAGATTTCATGTCTTTGTCATTGAAGTCAACAACCAAGGCATATATCTTAGCTTGGCTCTCATTTATGTTTTTGATGGGATAACTTATTTAGACAAGCACGGTACGTCCATGGCGGCACATCGCGAGTTGTGTCCACCCATCTCAGGGCCAACTGCACCAGTATTACTTAAGTATTTAAGTAGGACTTAAGAAATATGTGTGACTGCACTGCGTCGTAAGTTGTTGTTAACGTAAGTCGAAGAGTAGGTTCTGCTTAAGTCCCACTTATGTGAAAGTGAGGTTATGTCTTGGCACTTGGCAGACCAAATTATCAAAATATAGAGAAGTTAGTTTATAAAATCAAACAAAATAGAATTAATAATGGATATACAAATTTTTGATGACCTTAATGAAATGGAATTAATTGAATTTGGTTTTCCCAGGAATATAATTTCCAGACAAGATTTTCACAGCACCCTATATACGAATATAAATTGTTTTAAAAGTTTCTACTACCATTCCTTCATTTACTTGATTATATTTTATATTGTTTATATTTTATACACTCTGTTATTATTGATGCGACATAGGGATTCCTGTACAAAACTGTCAAACGCGAGTTAACTTTTTTACCAAATAGCGTTTATAAAAAATAATAAGCAATAATAAGGAAAGGTCGTTGAAAAATAAGTTCAAATGCACTTTTAATTTTCTTAAATTCGTTCTGGTTTGATAAAAAAATGGATATTTATGTTTCAAAAAGTCGAACTCCATTTTCATACCACTATTGGATGATCTTAATCGATTAAGTGATGGCTGACATGGTAGTGCACGGGATAATTTGAAAATTGAATCTCAAGTATGGTGAATCGGTTTAAGAAAATTAAAAGTGCAGTTGAACTTATTTTCCTACGACCTTTCCAAATCTGTTATTATTTTTCATGAACGGTATTTGGTAAAAAAGTTAGATCCCGTTTGACAGTTTTGTACAGGAATCCCTATGTATATATAATTGTAATTGTTATTACTTAGAAGAAAAAACAATGCAGCTGGCACTTAGAATGTCCTAATTCACCACTAAAATCCATCGATTTTTACCGAGATTTTTGTACGTAACTTAATTTCACAGTGGTAATCAAAACAGAGGGTGTGGACATTAAGTATACCTCGACAGGACATGAGAATCGGATATAAAATTACCAGTAAAGTACACACCAGTGCCTTCACGCAACAATGAGAAAGACGGTTGGAAATCGTAAACCATAACGTACCAAACAGCACTTACCTATCATTAATTTCGTAATGATTCAAAGAGTGTATGGAAATAAGTAGATATAGTCAAAGGCACTCTTAACGTGCGGGTTCAAAGGTCACTAACCATATGTATCAAATCAGAAAACACAGAGGTTACCAAAATGTGAGATTACACTGCAGATTGACGAGTTTCCACTTCTTCTTTCATTCTCGAAATAATCCATCGAACTAAATACAAAAAAACTGAAAATTGCTACTTATTATTCATATTGTCACTTTGAATTGTCAAAGTGACAAAACTGACATATTGAAATAAAAACTCTGCTGGTGAAAGACTTTTTAGAATCGCTGAAAACTAAATACATATCCTTCTTTTTTCCGTCAAAATTGCATAAGTCTGTCTTATTTATCTAACGGATTTCATTTGGAAGTTATAATTCAACGTAATAAAAGAAAACAAAAACTGTGAGTATGTCTTTGTTGAATCGTATGACCCGCACGTTAAGAGTGCCTTTGACTATACGTATGTATTCATAATATGTTTATCTAATTTTGACATATAAAGTGACATTTTTCGAAACTGACTTCCGTTAGCAAACGTCACATTTTTCGTAATGAGTTACATAATGAAAAATATTATGCAATTGTTGTTGAAAATAGTATATTATTAAACGAGCAATTTATTCACGATGGGTGACATTTGCGTCACGAGCCGCAGGCGAGGGACGCAAGTCCCCCGAGTGAATATTGGCTATAAATTGCGAGTAAAATACTATACTTTGTCCACGACACTTAATTTCTTCATTAAATAAAAGTCAGTACCGATTTGGTATTACTAACCTCAAAATGTTGTGGTAGCTACATAAAATAATTTGACATATATAGAGATGGGCGATACTGTGTAAAGTATCAATACAACGTACCGTTATGAATATATTGTTTCAAAATACTTAATATTAGAAAATATCGTTATGAAAAGTATCAATACTGAAAATTAAAATATTTTATCGATACGATATATTTCAGAAACAAATTACATGAAAAAAATACACAGACTTAATAGTTTATTTCATATTGTACCCCCATCTCTAGAAAATAAGAAAGTTTAATGTCATATTATAGAAAAATAACAACTAGAACTGAAGAGAACTACTAATAATAAGAACAACTAGAACAATTTACTTTTTATTTTAAGCATTATAGATATTTATGAAACAATTCAAATAGTTTGTTAGGTTAACCCCCGCAGAATTAGAAGTTGATGTAGTTTCGTGATGCATAACTGATCTTGAACTTGAGGTGATTCACCAAGAATATCAGTGGCAATCATTTTATTATTTTCTATATTCATTGAATTGAATTGTTACAAAACACATAAAATAAATTTTCTTTTTGTCAAAATTAGATAAAATCTTGTATGAAACTCGTTATGAAATGCTTTTTTGTGTAACTCGTGTCATTTTACGGGACCTCGTTACACAAAACAATGAATTTCATAACTGGTTACATAAATACCTATTGTACAGAGTTAGTATAAAGTATGGAATCCCCTAAGTATCTCCTCAATGGTTTAATATTTATAAATGAAACTGCTCATTCCTTTCTAAAGAAGATACAAGGAATGCTATCAAATTTAATGTAGGTACCATTTCCGGTTAAACCGGAAATGCATATCAACTTTGTTAATTTAAATGGGAAACCCTGTATATTTTTACATTTTTGGATTCCCTGTGAAATTCTGCAAACAGTAAAACTTTCCATCTATATGTTTATTGAATTTGAAGATCGTTTTGGACATTGTCAAATAGCAGAAGAGCATTTATTATAATTTTCTTAATCTCTGTAATTTTTTGTGAAAATAAATAATTGTTATGTTGCCATTATTGTTATGTTACCAAGTTTCTAGGATGTTTTCATAAACTTAGGATTAAAACTATTCAATAAAGATGTGAATGGGAAGTTTCACTGTATGCAAAATTTCACAAGTAAATTAATAAAAAGTCTATGGTACAAAACAATAAATACTTAGTATATTATACACCAAAGTGGTGAAGACTATTTTTATTGACGGAGCACCAAAATTAAAGAGAGAGGCTTATAAGTGTCTTCACCACCATGATGTAAATATAATTTTTTCCACTACTAGCCAAATTTGAGACAAAAATTCAAAATCATTCAACAAGCGTTTAGCCCGTCGTCTGACTGACAAGTACACTGTCAGTTTTCGATATATTATGTACGCACTTCTAGTTCAGAATTGTTTCTGGGCAGATGATATCTGCCTTGTACTGATGAGGCGCAAATACGCCGAAACTGGTCTGATTATCTGTGGGGGCATAAAGCCCGAGAATCAGATGCTTCTTTGAAGTTCATCAAATGTCAATTAAACGCTTTAACAGGGTGTTGCGTTCTTAAGTGGGTACCATACTTTAAAATGTACTTATCCAAATGACCATTTAATTAAGGAATAATCATTAGAAATATTTCTTAATAATTAATATCTTTAAATATTTATGAAGAAGAATTATCATTTAATGGAAACTATTGACCTTCTCAGAAGCCATTTAATTGGTTCTTAACAAGGACTTTTATTTATCCAGTTCACAAACAATCAACGAAAAGAAAGCTTCAGGAATTAATTTCATAAATACATTTATTAAAACCACAATTTGTACAATATGAAAAGTTAAATTTAAGAAAAATATTATTTTTTCTTAATGTTGATTGTTAGAAGTGGACCAAATTATAATGGTAAATGGATTATTTTTAATGTTAACGTTAAAATAAATCATTTTAGTTTGTTTAAATCTTCATTATATTTGAACTGATTTTTCAATATATATCGTGACACGTTTCGCTAACCCAGTAGCTTTGTCAAGCAAGATGTATATTGAGCTTACTTCAAATATAATGAAGATTTAAACAATTTAAAGAGTTTTATTTCATCATTTAGTATACGACCTGACGACAATTGCGGAACTAGTCAAATGTTACACCCATGCTCAATCTCTTAAGAGATGGGATGGAATCAAAGGATGCAGTCTTGCCAGGATCATCCTGGGCCACCTTGGGAAGCTGGCATCGAAGAAATATTTGGCGATGACCAGGATAAACCTACGTTTAACGGTAGGATTTCTGACTGATCACTGTAAACTAAGGAAACACCTCCATAGTATGGGGCTAGTGTGGACTCACCACTATGCAGGATGAGTGAATAGGAAGATGAAACTGTCAGGCATGTCTTATGCGAATGTCCGGAGTTATCGTCTATAAGAGAGTGTGTGTTCGGTGAGTCTTGGCAGTGACCTAGTGATGAATGGACGATGACCGAGGAAGACAACTCCTCGGGAGGATGTACAGTGGGTCACATGTGGCATAAGTGATGTTATCCATATATACTGTGACATGCATACTAGGGTGTGTCATTTTGAGGCGATAATTTTTTTATTGCTATACCAGAAAATCTTGTAGTTTATAGAAAATAAAAAATTATGCCGCTGGGCTAAAGGTTTTAAGTCCAATAGCGGCTTAGCTCATCAAAAAATTCGATTTCCCATTTAAATAACACAGGAAAAAAATTTTTTTTTCAAGTGGACTTTTCGTTATTAAAAAATTTTTTTTTCGAAAAACCTTCTTATGGCTTTTGTAGGTAATTAAATTCTCTACAAAAATGTCTCTGTGGTCGAAGACTGTAGAACTACTAGTTTCGAAGACGTTAATGTTACCATTTTTAGATAAATGAAAAAATGAAATTTTTTGTACTTTTACTGCCGACAGTATTGTGTGTATGATACAAAACAAGATTTATATAATATGATATTATATTACTCTAAGCTGTGGAGAAACATGAAATAAACTTATCTTAAAAATATATACACAATGCTTTAATTTTTTCATAATATTGAAATGTCAAGCTCGTATAAACTTTAAGTACAAAAAAAACACTCATACAATATACTGTATATTATAGACATTTCTTCAAATACGAACTTCATTTTTGTAACTGGTTATTAGTTTATAAAACTCATAATTCGAAATCGACTATTTTCATCTTCAAGTTTGTGACGTATCTGTAGTGAAAGTTGCAAACATTTAGCAATAATTCTTCATTACCAGACATATTCTGCTTAGAGAATTTTTAAATTAATTTTTGCAATTAAGCACTAATATTTTTAACACCCTATTGTTTTAATCTGTATCTAGTTTTGTATCTAAAAAATAGCCTAATTTCAGTGCCGTATAGATGCGTGGTCCCTCCTCTCTCTTCTTAACTGCAAAGTCTTGTAGCCAGCGAAAATAAAAATAATCAAGAGACATGCAATCAATATGCTTCCGACAATTATCTCTACATATAAAACAGTTCCTTCTTTCTTCTTAGACGAATCTGTAAATTAAAAATTATTATTAATCGTCATATTTTACTGAAAATGCTCAAAAATGTTTTTCAAATAACTCCAAGGGATTAAAAAAATGACTTGAATTTATGGAGACCTGCACAGACTCATACATTTTAGCAGCTACCTCTCTTAGACTCAGACAATAGCTTTCTTTCATTATTTACCTTATTTTAGCGATGTTAAGTCCAATTGAAAACGTTGTTGGCTTTGGGACGGTCCCGTAATATTTTTTTTGCGTTCAAAAAGTTTTTACATGTTACAGAATATCCGTCTGTTCTATTCTTAGGTACATCTAAAGAATCTGCTACAGATCAGAGGAGAAATCGACTTATGACTATGCGTGGCAGATTTATTCGTCTATATTAGGGAATATTTAATATATTTGGAACACACCCTTTAGTAACTAATCTTCCCCTGATTATTTAATGAACTATAGTGCAATAAAAACTCTATTGTACTCATCTGTCACTTTACTACAGCGTTTTGTCATAAATACAAACATAAACAGTCAAATCTAGATAATAAATTTTTGGTTTTTGCATGAACGTAAAAAAATATTGTATGCAACTCGTGAAAAAGGTGTTTGTTGTATTCAACGTGCTGTTGCGTGCAATAAACACTATGTTTGTAAGTTACAGGAACATTGGAATTTATAGAGAATGGGTATTGGAGTAATATTTTGTGAATTTCGAATAATTAATTATTAAAGTGGGATGGTGTAGTTTAGGGGTATGTACACATTTGCGTGTCGATTGAATAGATAATTGATGGCACAAGAGTAGGCGGGTGTGTCAATGAAAAGGTAAAACTTTTTAAAAATAGGGGAGATATAATGAACATCATTTTATGTGTATCAATGTACATATGTTGATTGTATCTATACATTCACATCAACGAAATTAATCAACTTTTTCCTAGTTTTACCATTAGGCAGACAATATGTCTATTTCAATATGAATGTCATAGTTATTTGATAAAATTGAAATTTTACCCTGTGGTTGTAATTTAAAAAAAATATCTTCACCATGTTAACATCCATCAAAAAAGACTAACTAAAAAGAGACAACCTTTTCCAAGTACCAAAAAGGCTTTGAAGACAATTGTCGTATGTGCGCACACAGGTCATATGCCAGATCCAGACCAAGCAGAAAAAAAGTGAATACGATTTTGAGACTCACACACTACAAAATTGTCTAAGAAAAGACAAAAAAACTTGCAGTTCATATCTAAAAATGTTTACCTGCTGCCAATTATTTCATTTCTTCTATCTCCTTTATGTATGTATGTATGTATTTTTGGGGTAACATTTACTGAGATCGGAAGGATCTATTGTGCCCCTTACTTCTACATACCTTCTATGGAAAAACTCTGAAACTAGTAGCTCCTTCAGTCCTATTTTCCGGAGGAATTTTGGTACGTCTGCTGGTTTCAACTTAGGTAAATGTTCCTCTTCTATTGGAAAGTATGTGGATGGAGGTTTCTTCTTCCATGCCACAATATCTGCATTCTTTTTCCTCCACTACTTTGAGATTTTTCAGGTGCCCATTCAGGCGACAATGTCCCCTTAGGATCCCTGTTAAAACTCTTAGCGCAGTTTTACTTATGCATTCATTTGCTCTCAACAGGTTGTAGTTACCCAAAAGAATCTTTGATTGTCTAAGCCCTACTAGATCTTTCCAATGGTCAGATCTCCTCTTTCTTCCGGCTTCACCTATTTCTTCCAATATTACATTGGGGCTGATTCCGCAAATCGTTCAGGCCCCTAGAAAGGTATTTCAGACCCCCTCTTTGCTAGCTCATCTGCTATTTCGTTTTATTTTATTCCAGTGTGTCCTGGAATCCATAGTGAGGTAACTATATTGTTCTCGCCTAGCTCATTTAGTTTGTGTAGGCATTTCCACACCATTTTTGAACTGATTACACAAGAGCTCAGTGCTTTAATAGCTACTTCTCCTGTATACTGGCTGTTAATATTTCTTATTTTCTTCTCAATATCATCTACTGAGTGTATATTTAATGCTGTACAAATCTCTTTTAATGTATCAGCTTTCTTATAACGATTTTTGTACTCCCTATTTCAATGGACCCATAATATTGGATGTTTTCTGTATTGGTCTCTCTCACTGGTCTCCTACTTTTGTCAACTCACGCTATCCACACTGCGCTGATACCTTGTCGAAGACAAAACAGAGACTCTCTGATCTTTACCGACAAGACGAACTAGCAAAAGTCCCCAGATTTGGAAACTAAACAAAAATGCGACAAAAATTGTCCCAGAAATCTATTAAATTTGTCGTCACTTTGCTTATAGAAGCATGAATGTTCCTATTTTGTTGTTTTGCTCGCTTGTTCTGGAGATAACTACAAACTTCATACTATAATTTGGAATAATTTTTATCATTTGTACATAAATAATGAGGTGATTGGCGTTTTTACTGCCTTCTCTTGTTTTGTTTTTGTTTTTTAAAGACCTTTTAAGGCCACTCCAAAAAATTCTAGATTTTGGCTGTATGCCAAGCGCAAACGTCGAAAATATTTGACAAAATAAATGCTCTAAAATATGCTGGAATTTCATAACTTTAACTTTATCTGTTCCAAAAATAATCCCTTGGAGCGCGACCTTTCAGCAAAGCTGTATAGGTATACATACATCCTACCACCTCACACGTAGACAAAAGTTTCTACCTCTCTAAGTCACTTACCTTCTGCGGAGGTTCCTTTATTTGCACCATTAAGAAAATCGGTGTTCGAAAACATAACATGGACCCCATTTCCTAATTCCAAATGAAGAGAATCAGCTGCTTCAATTACCTGTGTTTGAGTGATGTTTTTCGTCCAAGTAGACATGTTCCCTTCTAAAAATAAAATTAAAAGTATTGCCTGACTCCCATTGGTGTCTTTATATAGAGTGTTGTAGCTTAAGAGAACTCAATCACTCACATTTAAATTTAAATGGTAAAGTTTATCAATGAGATTAAGATTTTATAACCGACTATGTGTACAGGGTAATTAATAATAAATGTCCCAGCTCTTAACGTGGTGATTATCGCATGAACAAAAAAATTTTTGAAATAAAAGTTGTGTGGTTATACATAAATTTTACTATAATATCAACAATAGTACAGTGGCATGCGTAGTTTGGGGACAAAAAATTATGTTTTTTTTTAAACGTGCAGGAGCAAAAATCCGAGACGAAGGCGAGCCACTATCACTCAAGCTTCTTATTAAAATATTACTTGGCCCCTTATTATAAATTGATGGAAAAAAGTTTCGTCCTTCAGATTTTATTGAAAAAATTTTTCTTTACACTTAAACTCTTTAATATCCAAACAAAAATACTAAAAGAAATCGATTTATCGATTCCAAATAAACAAGAGTATTTATGGATGAAATTTGAAGCACTTCTTGTGGTAAAAGAAGTGGTAAGAGATAAGAGAAAGAATAGTTATGCGCGGTCACAAAGGCGTGTACTTTGTTTCACCTTATTGTTGTATACTTATTTCCCGAGACTGGCCGAATGCTCATTGTCCCCCTATTTTAACCGCTGTTGCCAGAAGCGCAGATTAATTTGTACAAATGATATTTTTCTCTCGTTTTCGTTAACTTATTTTCGAAGTCATGCACAATAGGTAAAACAAAACACTTTCATCCGGCAACATTGTCTTTCACAATGAACATTCCGCCAGCCTCAGGAAATAAGTATACACTCCTCAAGGTGAAACAAAGTGATGACCGCGCACAATTATTCTTTCTCTCTCTTTCATATATCCTTGTCGTACTTGTGTAATCCGAGGCGAGGGCTCCGATTTCGCAATCTGTATATCTTGCAAGTGCTGTAGTAGGAGGTAATATGTAAAATGGGGGAGGACTCGCCATCGCGTTTGGCGCTTTCAGTAGGAGGATATACTTACCCTTCACGAGGTACAGATGGATGGTATCAATCACGTACTGCGTTGACGTTTTCTTCATATTTAACGATATGGTATTCGTGATGTTTTCGTTGGTAGGCCAAGTGAAGTTTAGCATGAGAAAATTGACATCTTCGCTGACTTTAACGTCCAATGGAATGTAATTTGTTTTATTCTAAAAACCAAAGAATCACTTTTTATTTCTATAATTTGGAAAAAATATATTTGAATCGATTTGATATAATTACAAAAAAAAAAGGAATCATCTCACCTCAGTCTGTATGCGTATACTGACGTTGATTGGGTGTTCAAGGACAGTAGTCATAATCGAAGAGTCGTCTGTTTTCTGGTCTTTAAATCTATCTTCATCTTTTACCAAAATAAGAATGTTGCTTTTTTCAATGTCGGCTTGTATAGTTGTTGTACTAGATGCAGTTGTACTAGATTCAGTTGTACTAGATTCAGTTGTACTAGATTCAGTTGTACTAGATTCACTTGTACTGGATTCAGTTGTACTAGATTCACTTGTACTGTATTTATTTGTACTGGATTCAATTGTACTAGATTCAGTTGTTGTCAGCAAAGTATCCAAATTAAATTGATCTTTATAATCTGTAATGGAATCATGCGATTCGGTATCATCAACTGATTTATCTGTAGTATTGTTCTGGTGCATTTCATCCATATCATCTTCAATTATTGTTTCTGTTCCATTAAAAGTTTCATCAGTTTCGTAAGAGCTATTATCGTCTATAACATCTGTTGCTGTTTCTACTGCTACTGTAATTAAGTCTTCTTCGCTTAAGTTGTCGGTCGTATTAGTTGCTTCTACTTCTCCAGCTGTACTTATAGGATCAATAGTAACCTTACTTTGTTCAGCAACTTCGCCATCATTATTTCTTTTGTCAATGTATTCTTGCATTTGAGTTAAATCACTATCGCTTATTCCAGTTACACTGGTTTCTTTTGTTAAATCTTCACCATTTTCTTTTTCTGCATTTTTATGGTCAATATCTGCAGGAATTGAGCTGTACCCTTCTTTTCGCAAAGCTTTCTCAGTATGTGTCGCTGAAACTGGGTGTCTACCCTTGACAGTGTTAACTGAGAGAAAAAATTAGTTCATATATAGTTATATACTACTTCCTTCTTATAAATTACAAGAAAATTCCAAAAGTCTTCCATATATACTTACTTTTTATAAATTAAAATTAAGGAGATAACAAAATTTTTACATACCTTTAAATAATCCATCGTGCTTCTGATTTTGTCTGCTCCTTCTCATATTTACAACACTGCTCTCGTCATAATCACTCAACAAATCCAAAGTTATCCCTTGAGCTTCGTTTGCCTCCATATTAACACTAAAGTTTTTACCGGATTCCGAAATTCCTTTTCGATCGAAATCTTTTGCAGATTCAACAGAACTTTTTGAATTAACAGATTCACTCGACGGTTTCTCATAAACTCTTCTCGTTTTTAAAATGTTCTTCGTTGTTGATTCCTCTTCAGGTACATCACCTCCAGCTGCATCTAAGTCTTCAGATTTCTGTTTCAACTTTCCAACACGGGGTCTCGCATGCATATATTTCGACAAATTTTTTCCTTCTGTAACTCCATAGATAGGCCTCTTATAAACTGGTCTTCTTTTGATGCTGTTCATCGTTGTTGATTCTTCTTCAGGCATATCAGCTTCAGTCGTATCAGTATCTTCATATTCGTTTTCTACCTTTTTAGGACGGGGTCTCACATATTTATGTTTTGACGAGTAATCTTCTTCAGTTACTACACTTGAAGGTTTCTTATAAACCCGTCTGCTTTTGAAGCTATTCATTGTTGTAGATTCTCCTTCAGGTATATCAGCTTCAGTTTTATCATAGTCTTCAGATTGATATTTTAACTTTTCAGCATGGAGTCTCCCATATCTATGTTTTGACGAGTAAACTTCTTCAGTTATTTCACTTGCAGGTTTCTTATAAACTCGGCTTCTGTTGACGCTGTTCATCGTTGTTGATTCTTCTTCAGGTGTAACAGCTTCAGTTGTATCCGAATTTTTAGATTCATTTTTCATCTTTTTACCGCGGGGTCTCACATATTTATGTTTTGAGGAGTAATCTTTTCCAGTTACTTCACTTGAAGGTCTCTTATAAACCCGTCTGCTTTTGAAGCTGCTCTTCGTTGTTGATTCTTCTTCAGGCGTAACAGCTTCAGTTGTATCAGAAGCTTCAGATTCATTTTCAACCTTTTTAGGACGAGGTCTAACATATTTATGTTTTGACGAGTAATCTTTTTCAGTTACTCCACTTGATGGTCTCTTATAAACTCGTCTGGTTTTGAAGCTGTTCTTCGTTGTTGATTCTTCTTCAGGAGTAACAGCTTTAGTTGTATTAGAATCTTCAGAAACATTCTCTATCTTTTTAACACGGGGTCTCACAAATTTAAATCTTGAACGATTTTCTTCATCTTTCACTTCTTCTTTATCGTTTACATGTTTACGGAAATTCAAAGATTGCTGTCCAAAACGCAGTCTCAGTCGACTCCTATAAGGCTTGTTTTCATTTTCAATAGTGATGTTTGTAACTGTTTTAGGCTGCTTATCGTTTACTTCGGTAGAGTTTGGAGTCACAGCTTTAGGAGATAGCTGATTATTCTGCAAATTTATCAGAGGAGCTTGATTTGGACTCGTCGTTTCACTAACAGTATCAGTTATATTATTTTTCTTTTGACTTAAGGTTTGAGATGTGTTTTGAAGATGCTCTTGAATAGATGAAACCTGTAATGTACCACTATTTGTGTCATTATTATTATTTGTGCTATTTTTTAATTTAACTCGTCGAAATCTAGAAGCTGCATAAATATTTGAATTATCAAATTTGGTAGTTGAATAACTTCTCATGTTATTTCGATACCTAAGGGAACTTCTTGTATAAGATGCTTCAGTCGTAGTTTCGCCATTCATTACTTGCCCCAACTGTTGAGATGAACTATTACTGTGAGAAATTTCTGTTGATATTGTTTTATTATCAATCGACTGGTGGGAAGTGATCTTTTTATTTCTATTTATATTAAAATGTGGGGATCCAGGTCTACGATTGATAAATGCTTCCTTACGTTTCGACTTAAATATATTCAACGTTGGAGCAGTAGAAGAAGACATTATAGAGTCTGTAGAAGAATTATTATTTTCAGTTGAACTAGTTTGAATGGTGTTCTCTTTAAGAGAACTATTACGCCGTTGTTGTGATAGATTCCTATCATATCCATTAAATCTAGAAGATGATATTCTATATCTAGTGTATTTTTTAGTTGTTACTTCTTCAGTGGTAATATCATCGTCTTTAGTTTTTCCGTTATTAGCTTCTGTACTCTCAGTAGTAGTCGAATGTCTAGTGAGCTGTTTAATTGGTTTTTGTCGAAAACGAGGTATTGTAAAATCCTTGGGAGGTTCTACCAAACCAGCTTCAGATGGTGTTTGTTCAGTAGGCGATGAAGTTGTTGTTGTTGTTTCTTTGTTAATATGATTCGGTGAATTTTTTTCCTTTGCATGATTTTTTTGTATTTCTTCGGTTGTCACTAGAATATTGAAAATAAAAAATTATCAAAACAATACACACAAAAATGGTTTCTACCAATAACACAATAGAATAGTACATCTTCACCGACCGTTATATAATTTTAGGGCTTCAGAAAACTCTGCGCAAGATGGATGCGGACATGATTCCTTATATTTATAATAAAAAATAACTTTTTCCCACTACTAGCTGTGAAGTTGACAATTATTGCTTCTTCTAGCCAACTGAGAGCTTGAATTTCTCTATTAGTTAATAATTTTTTTATATTAACCTAGGTCAATAATGGAAAAATTTAAATATTTTGAGAATTCAGGGATACTAGTTCAACAAAAACTTTTGCAGCATAATTGTGTATACCCAGGAGATTGTCTTTAACATATTTGCTGCTTGAAATTACCTATTATATCAAATTATTTGAATAAAAATGCCATACGTTTAAAATTCGCGCTCAACCAAAAATGAATGATGACATAAGGAGTGCGTTCATAATACATTGAAAACTAACAGTGTACTTGTCAGTAAGACGACGGGGTAAACGCTTCTCAGAATTGTTTTCAATTTTTGTCTTAAATTTGGCTGGTGGTGGAAAAAATTGTATATAAACCTGGTTAAGACATTTATAAGCCTCGCAGCTTATTCCGCTAGGGGCAAAGCCCCTCGCGAAATCATTTTGTTGCTGGTTCAATAAAAATAGTATCCACCACCTTGGTGTATAATATACTATTTCACTGCTTAGTTTGTCCCAAGGTAGATGTACACAGCCATAGAAAGATTAATCATCACTTATAAAGCTAATGTTTGCAGTATTGAACGGTGGTAAGTAATACATGTTTTTTCGCACAGTGAGACAGAAATAGGGATGTTTTTTATATTATTGGAAGAGATAAACAATTAAGACATTAGATGCAGTGGCAGAAAATCCCTTCTTATTTTTATAGCTTCTGCAACATCTACCAAATCTTTTTGAATTGTGGTAATCGATATTATTTCGTCGACATGATCCACATGCAAAACTGACTGCATGTGTGTATATCTGTACATTGGGGTAACGGTTACTGAGACCTAAGAGATCTATTATGCCTCCTTACATCTATTAAGTTTGTGTGAAAGGCCTCAAAGAATAGCAGCTCCTGAAGAGTCACTTCCCAGGAGAAAGGACTCTGCACCATTTTATAGGTAATCCTGGTTCTCGTACGATTTTCAATTTTTTTTGATATGTTATAGTCTTAATGCTAACTAAGAGATCGTGATGGGTGAAAACTGTGCAGGCCCTCCGGTTTGCGGTGGTGGCGTCTTGAAGTTGCGCCCTGAGCATAACATTTTGCCTCCTAGCACTATAAATCTCGCAATAATAGCAAATATCTTGTATGTCGGGGGTTCATGAGGAGGTCTGCCACACGTCAGTTCCTTCAGAATCGCAATTTCTCCAGAGGGTGCTTCCGCAATAGCCAATTTGTTAGGCCGATGTTTCAACAGCAAGCGGAAGCAATGAAACCCAACAAAATCATCAACAATAAAGCTATGTAGGTTAGTTGAATCCATCTAACTTCTAAATTTCTCACGGGTGGGTCCCAAAAGACTTTTTAACATCTTCTCGATACCACACACCCATCTCTATGGTAGATGAAAAATTCGATTATATGCATTAGTTTATGTGAGTGTCCCTCTTTTATCCTAGGTGTTGTGCCCTGGAATTCTGAATTGCTGTGCAATATGCAAGTAAGTGTCAAAGAATCTGCATTCATCTTTCTCCACTACTTTGAACCTGTCTCTTACTGGAGCCACATGTCAAAACAGAAACAAGGGAACTCTAAGTAAGCACAAGCATACAAATGGCATAAGATGAGTAATCAGCCTAAAACATTACCATAGTTTTGTTGTACTGTTGTGCTTGCAGCTTTGTTAAAACCAAATCTTTAATAAGATCTTCTTCCTCAGTACCATAGTTTTGTTGTAATGTTGTATGGTACTGAGGAAGAAGATCTTATTGAAGATTTGGTTTTTACAAAGCTGCAAGCCTAAAACATTATTTTCGACTGTAGAGCACTCCCTCATTGGAGACTGGAGTATCCAAGGGAGGATTTCTCCAAGAAAGACCTAGAGAAAAGACTTCTGAGCTTGATAAGAGCTACTGGACTTCACATAAAAGGTACAATAGTTTTGTTGTAATGTTGTATGGTACTGAGGAAGAAGATCTTATTGAAGATTTGGTTTTTACAAAGCTGCAAGCCTAAAACATTATTTTCGACTGTAGAGCACTCCCTCATTGGAGACTGGAGTATCCAAGGGAGGATTTCTCCAAGAAAGACCTAGAGAAAAGACTTCTGAGCTTGATAAGAGCTACTGGACTTCACATAAAAGGTACAACCAGGACCAAGAGCACAAGAAACATCAAGGCTGAGGTATCCAGGTATCAATCAATTGAACAGTGATGAAAAATTGATACATTGCTTTACACTGAAGAGTAAGAGACAGTCAAACATTGGATGAAAAATTGTTTCCATATCTAGCCTTGCATCTTTTAACTTTCGGCATCTTAGAATAATTAGAAACAAAATTACTGTGAAATGAGTATATGCCAAATTGAACAACTACAACTTATCGTGTGTAATTATTCATTAACAGTAAAGGGAACGTTTCACGTTAGCATTTGACATTATTTTTACACAGCGACTGAATACGGATTAAAAAGGGGCTTGAGAACTTATTCATGTATGTATATATCTTACCTTCAATATTTATCGTACTTCTATTCACCTCCAAATCAAGCTTCTTAATATTTTCATGTGATGGTCCATCTCTTAGGCATTCCACGCCATTGGCCCTATCTTTCAGCAATGTCAAATTAACTCTCTCAGTACTCGCAACTTTAACATCTTCTTGTCGTTTGGTATTATTAACTTTAACATCTTCGTTGCTAGTTTCATTAATACTCTTCACAGCATCTTTATAAAGTGTAGGTTGTGTTGTATTGGACAAACGTGAAGTGGAGTTATTGATAGGAAGAATGGTATCGAGTGCTGCGAATTTTAAATAGCCATCGACATTTGTAGCATCAATGTTTGTTATCGAAATTGATTTATTGGTTTCTGAGTAGTTGGAAGAATCTTTAACAAAAATTAAATTCAAATGCAATTCTGCTTCACCTAGCCTAAATTTTAGTTATATAACTTAACGTGTTATTTAGCAATTCTGGATCTGCTTTAGAATAAGTAAAAACAAAACTACTGTCAAATTGGTATCTCCCAAATTGAACAGCTGTAGCTCATTGCGCTACCTCTGCTGCAGGTAGCCAAGGATGCAATTGAACTCAGGTTTTTGCACAGAGCCAGATGCTGCAAATGCAATACGCATATATACATATGGTTCGAAGATGAAAGAAGGCTCAGTATGTAGAGTTTACTCAATAGCACTAAGCCTAAGGACTAAGTAGGGAATGGGAAACAATGCGTGGTTCTAACAAAACTGGCTGGTATCTCAATTGTCACAAAAGAACTAACCAGAAAAGGAATTTCTGACAAAAACATAATAATCTGCACTGATAGTAGACAAGCCCTATTAGCCTTGAACACCAAGATTTAGCTAACGCCTCGGCAGATACTAACAATATTATCCTGAGGAGGGCTAAAGGGCACGGCAGGAGTGAAGGAAATCGCATTGCCAATTCTTTAGCCAGGGAGGCCACTGGACTAAAAATTTTAGGACCCAGTGACACCTACGGCCTAACGACTTCGACAATTGCGGAGCTAACCAAACGTTACACCCATGCTCAATCCTTTAAGAGACAGGATGGAATCAAAGGATGCAGTCTTGCTAGGATCACCCTGGGCGACACTGGGAAGCTGGCAATGAAAGAAATATTAGGCGATGACCAGGAAAACCCTACATATAACAGTGGGATTTCAGACTGACCACTGTCAACTAAGGAAGCACCTCCGTACTCCATACTATGGGGCCAGGATGTGTGAACAGGAAAATGAAACTGTCAGGCATGTCTCTTGCAAGTGTCCGGAGTTATCGTCAATAAGAGAGTGTGTGTTCGGTGAGTCTAGGCCTATAAACCTGCCGATATAAAAGAGATGTCTCCTAGTGACCTGTCCACCTTCCCGAGAAGGACAGGATGGACGATGACCTAGGAGGACAACTCCTCGAGAGGATGTACAATGGGTCACATGTGGCCTCAGTGCTGTGAGCTTACACTTACCCTCCCTACTCTACAGATACAGAGAGAGGTATCCGTTTAATTGAATATTAAAGTAACTCACGTGAGCATTTGACATATTATTTTTACCCTTCGGCTAAATATGATTTAAAAACTTTATGTTTGTATAAATCTTACCTTTGATATGTTGCGAATTTTTATTCACCTCCAAAACAAACTTTTCGATATTTTTTGGTAATGGTCCTTCTTTTACGCTTTCCTCCCCATTGGCCCTATCTGTCATCAATGTCAAATTAACTTTATCAGTACTCGCAACTTTAACATCTTCTTGTTGATTTGTATCATTAACTTTAACATCTTTGTCGCTAGTTCCATTAATACTCTTCACAGCATCATAAAGTGGAAGTTGTGTTGTATTGGACGAAGTTGCAGCAGTTGAATTATTGATAGGAAGAATGGTATCGAGTGATGTGACTTGTAAATGTCCATCTACATTTGTAGCATTTATGTTTGTTATTATCGTAGTTGATCGATTGGTTTTCGAGTAGCTGGAAGAATCTTGAAAAAAAAATAATTTTTAATGCAGTGTTCTTGTTTATTTACATAGGTAGAAGTATTTATATGTTAAGAGGTGAGAATGAAAATATAAAATGGGCTTATAGACCAGCTCCAATCCCAGTAATGTGATACTTCTAGCTGTATCTAATTTTTTGCATAACCGATGTAACGTCTTCATTATGACAAAAAAGTCTTCATTCACGAACGAATCAAGGGTCGTGGACAAAGTATAGTATTCTACTTGCAATTTATGGCCAATATTCAGTCGGGTGACTTGCGCAAACGTCACCCAGCATGAATAATGGATATCATAAATTGCTTGTTTAATAATATAGTATTATTCACTATTTTTGGAATTATAAATGGAAACTCAGGCTACAGCAATAACAGGTTAAGTTCACATCTCGCTAATGGTTGTAAGAAAACATTAAGAATTAAGTTAGTTGATTTAAATATAATTCACTTTAAAATGTTTGCATTGAAAACATTCCAAATTTAACTAACTTTTAATGTGATTCAAATGGTATATCCAACCAAATTTAATTTGTTTTCCATTTCCTACTACATTATTTCATTCTAAAACAGGAATAGTAACAGCAGATAATAACAGCAGCAGTACGACAAAATGGAACGACTAAGGGTTGTCTCTGATAAAACTAGATGTTACCATGAGAAGCCCAAGTACCTGTAAACTTATAATTCGCAAGAATCCACTGGTGCACTTTATTGGTAAGGTGAGAGTAAAGCTAATGGTCTAGGTTCGAGAGTCCCCAGATCTGGGAACTGTTTGAAAAAACCGCTTTTCAGTTTTAACTCTAAGTTTTTCGAAAACCAAAAATTCACCACCTCTTTTCGGGTATAAATCGAAAAAAATCGATCCTATGAAAAAATTGATGGGAACCAAAATTCAATTTTAATCAACTTTTTCTATTTTCCGTGTCAAATTGAAAATAAATGAGTTATTCAAGAGTAGTGATTCGCACGAGATACTCGTTTTCGAGAGTCTCGCATGGTCTCGTCTCGTTTTCGAGACGATACTCAGACCAGACGAGACGAGACTTTTGTTGGTCTTGTCTCGAGTCTCATGCATGGGGAATCGCGTCTTGCAGGTGAATATTTCTGAATGAACATCAATTGATTTTGTTAAAAGTTTATAAGCATAACACCAAAAATTGCTCTTAAAAGCATCTGCCGGCGTTATCGGTTGACAGTAATAACTTTGTATTCCTGAACCGCGCAGCCGTCTTTGAACCCGACAGCCATAGATTTTGCGATATTTACGTGTCCTATTCTATTGTGATCGAATAAATGAAGATCACTATTGAAAATAAAAGTTTAGATTTCAATGTTGTTTTTATTTTCTTTAGTTGATTTACTTTCAAATACATGTTATTTTTCAACTATTGTAATTTTTTCTTCCGACTTTTATATTATAGCAAGTATTTAAGTATTACTTATTGCACTGAAACAATGTGATTATGAATGATGAGATTTCCATACTTTTAAGAGACTGTCGTACGAGAAACGAGACGAGACGAGACTGGAAGCTGCGAGACAAGACTTGAGACGAGACTTATTGCATAGGCGAGACGAGACAAAAGACTTTGTGAAAATCTCGTCTTGCTGGACTCGAGCGAACCACTATTCAAGATACAAAAAATAACCCCTTTAAATCAAGATGGCAGATGCAACAACAAGTCTGGTACTCCAGCTTTTTGAATTTAGACTATCAGTAACCCCACCAAACGAATTCTGAAGGAAAATTTCAGCTGAAAATTTTTTTAAATGAAAAATACCAGCTTATTATAAGTAATATACATTACCTGCGTAACATAAATGGAATAGCATAAACAATACACACACTTTGAATCCCATTTTCCCCACATTCGGTTTTCAGTTTAAAACTTATCGTCTAAAACTGTTCTATGAACTGCACAACAACCGAAAATAATCTTACTGCTTGTGCCTTTGCGACGCTTTAACTTAAAATACGTTTCCCATTTTCACCTTTTGACAAACTTAGACAAAATGAATTCGACTCTTGTTCTACTTCTATAATAATTAAAACTTTTTTGAAAATATGTGGACTAATGAACATTTTACAGGTTACCTAATTATATTTCACTTTTGGAATTTCTGATTTTTAATTGCGATAACGATTTAGGTGAAGAATTATATACAGGGCGTTGAACGTAGAACATCTCGAAAACGATTATTTTATGGTTATTGCCTGTTGTCGGAAAGGGTCTTGTCCGAGTTGTCTCCCATTCAATTCAGGTAGAGGACCCGATAGGCATTGTCCTGTTGAACCAACATAAAATATCAAATGAACATTAATTTTCATACATACAGAATGTCCCACGAGGTTTTGGCCAGTATATATCTGGATAATTATTTGAACTACAATATTGAATAGTGTTGCCGCCGAGACGATAGAAGTACCCTCTCTCGTCGAGAAATTCTCGTCTCTTTCGATCTCTCTAGAGCAAAAAACGTTATATTTTTTGAGATTTTTGAAATCTGGTTAAATTCCTCTTTGCAAATAGTTATTCATGCAACAAGTGCAAAAAGTGAGTGCAAAAAACACTTTTTGCAAGAGTTGCATGCAATATTTTTTCCACATTCATGCAAAAACTTGAAAATTAGAATATAGGTAATATGCTGGGAACTCAAACTCAAACCGTTCTTCTTTTTTTTTTGTATCTTTATGGCCTTCACCTTTTCAGTACTCAATCATAGCTGGTTGTCGCCTTGACCATTTAAATTTTAAATAATTAAAGATTTTTGCAATAATTGTAACTCGTTGAAACTAAGTAGTAAGATATACATATATTATTACTGTATTAGAGCAGGATCAGACACTTGCTCTGGATTTTTATTTTATTCAAATGTTTTTCTACGACAACCTCGATAAATGTTCATTTTATAGCTGCTAGGCAAGCTGCTAAGCAACAAATGCGAAATGGTATATTATGCAATTAGCACCAAATAGGCATTTTGATGCGAGTTGCATACTATACTTTTTCTATGACAACATATCATTTACGTTTCCGGTAATAAATTCAGTGCTGTTACCTTCGCTGCCCCTATTATGTTTGGAGGTGTCAAATCTAAGGCAATATATCACTATCAGCTTCAATTTTAATTAATAGTGACACAAGAATGACAGATGAGTGCAACAAAAATTTTGTTGCACTAGTGCAAAAAAGAGCCGCTTTTTCCATTAAATGTGTTTCACAAAAGTGTTGTTTTTTGTAGAAAAAATAGGTATATATAATGTCTATAATGTCAAACTGCAGGTTTTAATTTTAGGACAACGTACTTGAAATAAAATCTTTGTATTCCTTCAATTTTTGTAAACTATCGTTACCTTTTTTTATATCATTTGGGTCTTTAGGAACAAATATAATGCGATGCAAAACTTCCCAGCTTTTTCATTTCATTTCATCGTATTTTAAATAAAATAAATCTTATTTTTTTATTTAGCACAGCCTATAATAAAAACCAGTGGAGGCAACGCATTATCATTAACTATGATATTTTTAAGGTATTCCATAAAAAATCTCGCCTACTGCGCCTACACGTTTTGATAATTTTTGGGCTAAGCCGACTGGACTATAGGGGGACATATTGTATTCATAAATTTGTCGACTTGGTGAATCTTTCTAACTGGATAATGGTACTTGCTGTAGCAAACGGTGTGGTACTTTGCTTCAACAGCGATCAAATCACACATAAAATACAGGGTCTATCAGTAATCCTCCCAAAATATAGGCTCGTTCTTCTGCTCTTTTCGCGTTAGCGTCACGAGCCGCAGGCGAGGGGCGCAAGTCACCCATGTGAATTGGCCATAAATTGCGAGTAGAATACGATACTTTGTCCACGACACTTAATTTATTTATTAAATAAAAGTCAGTAACGATTTGGCATACTACTAACCTCAAAATGTTGTGGCAACTACATCAAATAATTTGACATATATAGAGATGGGCGATATACTGTAGAAAGTATCAATACAACGTACTGTTATAAATATATTGTTTTAAAAAACTTAATATTAGAAAATATCGTTATGAAAAGTATCAATACTAAAAATTACAATATTGTATCGATACGATATATTTAAGAAACAAATTTCCTGAACAAAATACACAGATTTAATAGCTTATTTCATATTGTACCCCCATCTCTAGTCGTGAATTTGTATTATGAACCACAATTCACGACAGTTGATATATGGGTACCATATACCTTTTGTTAGGAGGTAAAATATTGATTTATTATTAGGTGGTCGTGGACAAAAGATATAATATTCAAGGCAAGTTCATTTGATATAGTTTCTAGTTAAAATGCAATTATTATTAATTAGAATAGCACGAGAATATAATATTTAGAATTTAAAGAATTTTTTGTTATATCAAAGGTGAGTAAGTTATATTTGATGACTATTTAATTTAAGAGTAATATAAATATAAGTATTTATAGGGTATTAAATTGTTCTTTAAGTGATATTCGATAAATATAATCAAGTAAAAACTAAAAACTGTACAATAGATTGGGATTCACGATTTACCTTGCGCTAAGGTACGTACTGCTGAGTCCTCCATTTTGCGCCCTCTATTTAAAAAACGGTTCAACGTATAAAAAATATTTCAATCATACTTTGTATAGAATTTTGTCTTCTACAATTTTTATGATAAACAAGAATACGATAGGGGTGAAAGAAAACGAGTTATTCTAAGTAAACTGATTTTTCCGACTTTTGACCTTGAATACCAAGTACACGATTTTAAAGCCACTTTTCGAGCGGCTGGTGCTAGGTTATCTCAAGAAAGGTTATGTACAATATAGTCAATTTTTCGATAATAAGTATTGATACTTTTCATAACGATATTTTCTAATACTAATGACCGTTTGCACCCATTGATATTTAAGTCGCTTTAAAGTTAAGCGGCGCTTTGAGAAAGTTTTGTTTTGCACCATGAACAACTTGTCATTTTAAGCTGCACCTAGCTAAGCTTAGAAAATCGTCCATGTCCATGATTTTCCTCTTTTCGGGTTTTGGTTTTCTGTCTTCCAATTTCAGGTATGCTTCTTTCAACTTTTGACGAAGGATGTTTATGGAGGATGATTTGGAAGTATTGGATATTCTCGAAAATGGATTTCCATGGAGACGGCACAAACAACTATTATGGAGAATTGGATGAAAATATTAGCAATTCTTTATCCTGAACTGTAAAATTTGCGATATAATTTTTTTAATTTTTACTGTTTTCTATTATAAACAATTTTCTTATTTCCTTTCAAGACCTTTTAATACGTTATATCAAACCACAAAAACGAAAAGTCACCAGAAACCATTGAGAAATTAATAAAACTCAACTTAAATAGCGAGATTGACATATGTATTAAACACTTAGCTAAGAGGCAGAGCAAAAACATGCAACTGTACTTTAACTAAACGACCCTTAAACTTTAAACTCGTCATAGCTATTCTAAGCTTCTATTGGTGCAAACAGCCATAAGTATTTCAAAACAATATATTTATAACGGTAATTTGTATTGATACTCTACACAGTATCGCTCTATATATGTCAAATTATTTTATGTAGCTACCTTACCACAACCTACTGCAGAAATTTATTAATTTTGAGGTTAGTAATACCAAATTGTTACTGACTTTCATTTAATAAAGAAATCAAGAGTAGTGGATAAAGTATATAGTATTTTACTCGCAATTTATGGTCAATATTCACTCGAATGACTTGCGCCCCTCGCCTGCGACTCGGGATACAAACATCACCCGTCGTGAATTATGGCTATCATAAACTGCTCGTTTATAATAATATACTATTCATATTAAAAAACCAAGATTTAGTTTCACTTCCTTGCTAGCGAACAGGCTTAAAAAGGAGAATACCCTGTATAGACTGAATGCACTACCGGAATATTGCAATCAAAATTCTGTCCGACAGAAATAATGCAGCTGGTAGTTGACCAGTTAACCATTAAAATTTCAAATTGAATTTTCCTTTCGGAATAATAAAAAATAAAGCCAATAATATAAAACCCTTTCTGCGGGGGAGGCATAACCTCCTTTATATTATTTGCCTTTAATTGAAATAAAAACAGTTATTACAATTATTAGGACGTTTTTTGATATGAATAGGGCTATAGGACCCCGATCGCGTGCCTTCGATATTTGATTGTAATGCATTGTAGTTTAAACCACTAATTATTGTTTTTTTTTCTATGCGGGAAGATAGGGTGTAGGCTGTAGATGCACGTGTGTGCATTGTCAATACCTACTTCATACGAGGGTTGACGTAATTATGATGGAAAAAATCAGTTGCGTGTGTTTGTAACGAGCTTTATTTGTACCAATGTTTGTACTTTTCGATGTAAAACAGTTAATGGGATTTACATATTTTTTTATACAAAAAAATCTTTTATACGTTCTTATACATCCGCTGTGGCTGCAGGAAAAGGAGTTTTCACATTTTGAACCACAAAATTTTATAGGAAATTTTACGCTCTACAGGGTGATTCATTAAGAATGTCCAATCTCTGAACTGTAGATTCTAGACCTTAAAATATGATAATTCTGCTCAACATGCCTTATGCAAATATTGCTAGTTCCCGAGATACGGGGTGTTCAAAGTTTAAATTTAAATTTTGGTTTTCGCAATAATTTTTTATGTTTTATGCTGGGCATTTTGAGCATTTGCTTAAAAGTTTTTCCTTTTTGTTTACAAATTTGTTATTGTTACATATTAAAGAAATAATACAAAAATTTTATGAAAAAATTAAAATTTATTGAACTTTCTTGAAGCAAATAACTCGATAACCGATTGAGTTACACGAATCAAAGAAGAGTAACCTTTTTTTGTAGCATTTAACGCTTTTTAATATTTTTTTATTATTTTAGTTGTAAGCTTAAAAAAGTTTACTTTGATTTAATTAACACAAACAAGTGTAACTAGCGCCCTCTATTAGCAATGTTAAATTAGAGTGCAAATTATAATTCCTCATGCCAAAAAACGTAAAATTGCCAATTTTCAAAGAGAAATTGTGAAAACATAAAAAATTATTGCGAAAATCAAAATTTAAATTTAAACTTTGAACACCCCCTATCTCGGAAACTAGCAATATTTGCATGAGGCATGTTGAGCAGAATCATCATATTTTGAGGTCTAGAATCTACAGTTCAGAGATTGGACATTCTTAATGAATCACCCTGTATAATTTTGTTTTCATACATATGCACGAAAAACTCAATAATTTTCGAGTGAATTTCGAAAACATGTCAAAAAGCAGGCCCATTGTTGGTTGTTTTGCCTATAAATTGTTATTATATTATATTTTTGAAAGATTGCATCAAAAATCTCGCCTACTGCTCTTACATCCATATTTTGATAGTTTTTTGGGCTAACGCGACTGATTATGATTTAACATTTATTAGTCTATTTGAAAGTTTGAATAATATGCTCATCCCAAAGAGCAACTAATTGTAGTATATACTTTTACTTAGTCTTAGATTGTTACTAGGATATTTTTGCTTTGTTTATTTTAGTAGTCATGTTCAATTTTATTCAATAAAACCAATCTTGAGGTTTCCTAATTTTATTTCAATTTAATGAACAAAATTTTGTGAAGAGTGAAGATGGATCGTTTGCTTCGTCCTGAAAAATTTAACAGTGATCCAAACTCTCCCACAGCTTCCAAAGAATGGAAACATTGGATCCATACTTTTCAAAACTTTTTGGCATCTGCTGTCACTTTGACGGAAGAATCCTCTGAAAACGAGGCAAGTACCATAAAATTAAATATCCTTATCAATTACATTGGTACTAATGTATATGAACACATATCTGAGTGTTCTTCTTATGAGGAGGCACTGAACATTCTAGGAAACATTTATATTAAAGAAGTGAATCAAATATACTCTAGACACGTACTTGCAAGTTTAAAATTCCCTTAGTAAAGACTGTTCATTTAAAGCTGTTACTGCCGACGAATATCGCAACGAGTATATTCGAGATTCTTTCATTCGTGGCTTAATATATCCACATATAAGACAAAGACTACTGGAAAATAAAACATTAACTCTACATCAAACCCTTAATCAAGCGAAATCTTTGGAAGCGGCTCAGCTTCACTCAAATGCCTACGAAGAAATATCTTGTCCAACTTCGTTAAATGCTTCTATATCTAACTATTCGTCAGAAAATAAGCAAGAAATTGAGGACCCTCAACTAAGTGCCACACAAACTCGCTTCAAATCCACTAATCTGTGCTTCTTTTGCGGACGAGTTAAATGTACTGCTAAAGATTCTGCTTGCTCTGTCTGTAAGAAAAAAGGACACTGGGTCTCCGTATGCCAATCATCGAAAATAAAACAGTCCAACAAATATACGATTACATCTGCTATAAGAATTCAATTATAGCTGCTTTTACCCTAGTCTATCTAAGTCCACAATTAAAATTTTAGTCGATGTTGATGCTTTGGTGGATACTGGAAGTTCAGAGAGTTTTATAAGTTCTTACATCGTTCGATCCAGGTATATTAAGACTTTTCCTCACACTGGTTTCGTTTCTATGACCTCTCCTTCATTTACTTCTAAAATACTGGGATACTCTTCAGTCGTGCCATAATAAAGTTAAGTTATTAATTCTTGACAATCTTTGTTCGGATGTTATATTAGGTCATGATATTTTGAGTCAATACTCGTCTTTGGAGTTGAAACTAGGTGGGAATACATCTCCTATTCGTATTTCTAGTTTAGTGGCTGCTAAAGTTCCCGAAGCCAGTATTTTCGAAAATATGTCTCGTGATTGCCGTCCAATTGCTACCAAATCTAGAAGATATTCACAGGCTGATGAAAAATTCATTGAATCTGAAATCAAAAATCTTTTACAGGAGGGTATTATTGAAGAAAGTTGTTCTCCTTGGAGAGCGCAAGTCTTGATTACTTCCAACAGCAATCATAAAAAAAGAATGGTAGTTGATTACTCTCAAACCGTAAATAAATTCACGTTCCTATATGCATTTCCACTTCCTAGAATAGATCAAATGATTCAGAGTATATCTCAATATACATTTTTCAGCGCTGTTGATCTTCAGAGCACATATCATCAAATTCCCATCAAGTCTTCTGATAAACAGTTCACTGCCTTTGAAGCTTGTGGTCAGCTTTACCAGTATACTAGAATACCATTTGGAGTAACAAATGGAGTTGCTGGATTTCAACGAGTGATCAATAGAATAATACAGCTAAAGGATCTTAAAGATACATTTGCTTACTTAGACGACATTTTTTTTTCTCCTTCGGAGCCGTCCTTTCGCCGGTACCACCTCAGCCTCCTGGGCTTATTGTGGGTACTCCTAGTGTTCTGACTACAACCTATTCAGCCAATCCGTTCCCTGTATTAGCTCATACAGGTTCTTCGCTGGTTGATTGTAGAAGTCTTCTGGAGTCATTTGGGTTCTACCATAAAGTTTCTGCCTTCTGTGGTCCAGCGACTCACAGTTGCATAGTATATGCAGAGCTGTTCCGGTATCCTTTTTGCATCTTCTGCATGTAAGGTCTCCGTTGTACAGCCCTATTTTGTTTAGGTGCTCCTTTGTGGGAAAGTGTCCCGTAAGTAGCCCCGTAGTGGTGCGCAGTTTGTTCCTGCTCATTGAGAGCAGTTCTTTCGCTACTTTTTCTGATGGTTCTTTTATGAATTTCTTCCCATGACATTACTAATTGTTGGAAAAATTCAAGAGGAGCATGATTTTAACTTACAAATTCATCAAAATTGCACAAAAGTACAGACTTACCATCAATGACTCTAAATCGAAATTTTCTACAAAAACAATTAAACTCTTAGGTCACATTATTGAAAATTGCACCATTAAGCCTGACCCAGATCGTATCAAGCCTCTTATGGAGCTTTCAGAGCCCAATGATCTTCCATCTTTACGTAGGGTACTAGGATTGTTTTCTCATTATTCTCAGAGGATACCATATTTTTCAGTGAAAGTGCATCCTTTAACAAACTCAGAATTGCCCTTGTCCGAAACAGCAAAAAAATCGTTCAATCTTCTCAACCAAGATTTAGCTTCAGCAATGCTAACGTCCATAAATGAAAATAAAATGTTAACTGCAGAGATTGACGCTTCCGATTTTGCAATAGCTGCTACTCTTTCCCAATCTGGTAAGCCAGCGGCTTTCTTTTCAAGGACTCTTACCGGTAGTGAAAAGAACCATTCATCTGTCGAATCTATCCGCAAATGGAGACATCTATTATTGCCTAACTATTTTCAATTGATCACTGATCAAAGGAGCGTATCTTTCATGTTCGATGCGTCTAGAATTGGCTCCCTTCAAATATGATATTATTTTTCGTCCTGGTGTTTAAAATCGAGCTGCCGACGGCTTAAGTCGTGTTAGTTCTTCCACGAGTAATCTAATAAAGCTGTCTGAAATGCATGTATATCTATGTCATCCTGGTATTACACGTATGTGTATGTACCACTGGCTCAGGTCAAAGAATTTGCCTTTTTCACTTGAAATAGTTGGCAAAACAACTATTTCTTGCCGCATTTGCAATAAACTTAAACCCAAATTTTATAAAGCACAGAGTACACTCATCAAATCTACAATACCTTTCGAGAGACTTAATATAGATTCCAACTTCTTCTGGAAAACCTTACATGCTTACGGTTGTAGACGAATTCTCCATATTCCCGTTTGCATTCCCATGCTCTAGTACTGCTTCTTCTGAAGTTATAAAGCATCTCAAACAACTCTTCTTTCTATTCGGTACACCTTCTTATATACATACTGATTAGATTGGTTCTTCAGTCTCCTAAGCTTCAAATCAATCAACGGAACCATATAATTATATAATATGTTTGTCATTTGTGGTGTTCTTAAGATCACAGCCTTTTTACTTCTTTGATAGGAGCTAATTGTCTTCTTATTTCGTTTGTTTAAATCAAACAAATTTGTTGTTTGCTTGTTCAATAAAGTTCATGATATACAATTTCATAAATGGATCTTTATATGGGTAATTGTGTTTATATCCATATTGCCTTTGAATGAACGGAACTTCTCTTCCGACTTGGCTGAGTACTGGTCCCGTTTTAATGAGAAATTTTAATCGAACTAGCAAGAATGATCCCTTAGTTGAAAAAGTAGAACTTGTTCATGTGAATCCTCAATATGCTCTCAAGTACGTTTATCTGATGGAAGAGAAACCACCGTATCTTTGAGACATCTAGCCCCTCTTCAAGAGTATGACGCCCTTCAGAAGAAGATTCTCCTTCGGCCGCTCAAGATGAGCAGAAATTTGCTGAAAATGAACCACTCCCAAAAAGGTCCACTATTATTCAAGATCCACGGACTAGTGTTGACGATGCTGTAACATCTCCTAATCGTTCAGTTGACCATCAAATACCCGAAACGGATACTATACCATACCTTCCGTGCAAGATTACGATAACGGTAGACCTACTAGAGTAAGAAGACCTCCTGCTTTCCTGGAGGATTACATTCATTAACTCAGGCGGGAAGAATGTAGCATATACTTTTATTTACAACCATACCTGTAATTTTGACATTACTAATGTCATTGAAGGTTTGAAAGTGTCACATTAACCTACGTCTACTTCCCTCTTCCATTTCCCTCACTGATTTCCCTCACTCGTTCAATAAAGAAAAATATTTATTTAAGTAATATATTTTTCCGCAAATCGCTAGGAAATTTTGATATTCCTGTCAAAATTTCTTGAAGAAAAAGTCAGAACTTCCTTACTGTAAGAAAATGTCATTTCCTTACTGTAAGGAAATGATATTTTCGTACAGTTGTTAGTGTTCTACATAATCCATAAAACGTCTGTATGCATTTTCGTACTTTTCTCTTGATTTCTTTGGCAATAATTCTAATGAAGCAGTATTCACTGCCTCAACCAGCTCTGGAGGAGTCCCAGGAATGGAAATTTCATCATCACTTATCATTTTACTTTCGAGAACACCAGCAATTGATAATTATTTATGCAACGTGAAATTGTCCAACGAGGTCTTTAGGCCGAGTTGGACAACACGTCGAGTGCAAAAAACACGTTTTGCAAGAGTTGCATACAATATTTTTTCTAAATTCATGCAAAAACTGGAAAATTACAATATAAATATGTCAAAAACCTAATCTAACCTAATAAAACTCAACCCGTTCTTCTTTTTTGTATCTTTATAGCCTCCACCTTGTCAGTACTCAATCATAGCTGGTTTTCGCCTTGACCATTTAAATTTTAAATAATTAAAGATAATTGTAACTCGTTGAGACTAAGTAGTAAGATATACATATGTTATTGTTGTATTAAAGCAGGATCAGGTACTTGCTATGGATTTTTATTTAATTTAAATGTTTATGTTTGTCATTAATCATCACAAAACTGACACAAGAATGACAGATGAGTGCAATAAAATATTTTTTCTACAAACGTGTTAAAAATGCCATTTTTAGCACTCCATAGAAGCATTAAAAATGTCACTTTAAGGCACTGAGTGCCATAAAATCTTTATGGCACTGCTGGTAAAAGTGAATTGTCAAATTTTGAAAGCAAACGTCAAAATATTTAGATTTTATTTATTAACATTAATATTAATAGTACAATTTGTGCAATTTGACAAATTAATTTCCTGCACTGCTGTTTTACCATTTTCCGTGGATAAGGAGGAATGATGCGCAGAAAAAATGGAATTTCCAGTCGAGGTTGACACCACAATATCAAATGGTTGCTAAGGTACGTAATATACGATGCAATTTAAAATTATCTCCTTTGGATGTATTAATAAAAGTTTTTAAACTTTAATTATTGCATTTTTAAACGTTTGTAGAAAAAATATTGTATGATATACGTGTTAAAAGTACCTTTTAAGGCACTCATGTGAATTGCAGAATTCGCTTCGCTCATTCTGCAAACCTTCACATGCGTGCCTTAAAATTGTACTTTTAACACTTATATCATAAATAACTATTATTGCACTAGTGCAATAAAGTACCACTTTTTCCATTAAATGTGGTGCACAAAAGTGTTGTTTTTTGCATGAATGTAGAAAAATTTATAAGCGTCAAGTTTGACAATTCAACCTCAATACGTTTCCATAGTAACCCAAGTAATATTTTATTAGGAATTTCAAATTTATTTGGGAATAAAATTATCGCGTTTTTTTTAAATCAATCAATATCTGTCGAATTTTAAACGATTTGCGGAAAAATAGTATGTTTACCTCGTAGGAAAAGCCACATTCCTGGACTCTGTGTTGCTAAGTCTCCTCGGCTTGCGCCTCGACTTAGCAATCTTCACAGTCGTCCAGGAATGTTAAGCTTTTCCTACCCGGTAAACAATGTACTATTATTGAACAAATTCTTATATAGAAAAAACAGGGCAATTAATTAACAACAACATTTAAATAACGTATCATATATTATTGATAAAATTAATGGTAATATTTGACTTATTATAGGATTTAACCGAGATATTTAACCTCCTTGATGATTTGAAATTTCATTACTGTCACTGTCACATTTTTGAATGGTGTCAAATAATTTTCAACTTAATTTTTAATTTAATTTTTACTACATTTAAAAAATGTGTAATAGAATTTTCAACAAACGATGTGGTTGTAAATAAAATAGTATACATACCTAGAAGGAAAGTTTTCACTAATCTCTCGACAGTAATGAAACACTTCCCTCCTCGGTATGTAATATACTATTACTTAGTCTTAGATTGTTACTTACTAGGATATTTTTGCTTTGTTTATTTTAGTAGTTATGTTCAATTTTGTTCATTAAAACCTATCTTGAGGTTTCCTAATTTTATTTCACTAATCCAACCCTGGTGAGAACCGTAACTTAACTACCTACATTGCAACAAAAAATATGACATCAGATACGATCTGCATCACTGTACATTTTTCCAAATCCAATTGCAAAAGCACATATATACGTGGTAGCACCGAAGAATAATCAATTGATTGGGTTAGACATATTATGTAGATTGAAAGAAAAGTCAGCAAGGGAGACGAACACTCGCTTTAGCTTTTGCATTTCATTTAGATAAACTTCACTTTTCTGCAAATTTTCATAAACATCCTGTCGAATTTTATATATTTACTTTGTAACATACTAGGTTAGGTTAGGTTAGGTTTGTGGTGAGTGGGTCAATAAGGCCCTCCACTGCGACTCACAAGAGTCTATTGTGGCGCACACCTAATCAAATTTCATCAAATAGATTCAGCTTCTTAACAAAGCCGATTATTTTATTTGGTGAATGATATTTCAGGTCCGAGGGCGAGAGAGAGACCCTGCCAAACATCAGATACCTGATTCTAGCCGCGGCGGGGCAGGCACAAATTATATGCTCTGCTGTTTCATCATCTTCTAAACAAAGACGGCAAGTCGGATCTTCCGCCAGTCCAAGTTTTAGCATATGATGATTCAGATGACAGTGGCCTGTTAAAAGGCCTGTTAGACAACGTAGGTCATGCCTGCTATTGTCCAACGTTTGTTTGGAGACATACTTCGAAGGAGCCTTTGAATTAACCAATCCTGGTGAATTATGCCAGAAGTCTAAAGCTCTTCCTGCTGTCCAGGTATTTAGTGTTTGTTTGGCAAAACTTATTGCGATGCCAATTGTAAGTTCTGGTCCGATAAAAACACGTATGGCACCCTCCCTTGCAAGAAAGTCTGCCTTGTCGTTTCCTTCCAGAATGGCCAGGGATCCAGACCAGCAGTACTTTATTGAGTTATCCTATTGAGGAGAGTCTTTTTTGGCAGTCTAAAACCAATTTCGAAGTTACACGGCGAGAGCTAAGTGCTTTTAAAGCCGCTTGGCTGTCCGAGAAAATTTTTATTGTTCTATGTATGAGATTGGCTTGCTCCACTCTCTCCACACTTTTCTGCAAATTTTCATAAACATCCTGTCGAATTTTATATATTTACTTTGTAACATACTATTGAGCAGCCCTGTATACATCAAAATATTCCACGATCCGTTTCAGAGATAGCATTTGTATTACGAAAATTTACACAATATTTTTCATTATTAATTTTATTTTAATGGTTGAAAACTAGAAATTTTCATTTTTTAATATTTTTACTTTTAAAACAATCATTTAATAGTTATTTATGTACCAAGGCAGTAAAGTGATTCTTTATCGGACGAGTCTGAAATTATGAGACGAGCGAGAGAAGCGAGCGAGGCGAATAACAGGCGAATCCGATAAAGACACTTTTCTGGCGTGGTGCATACAAAATTTTATCGCCAACTGTTCAGAATTCGGAATATAAGAAACTGAGGTATATTTCATTGCATTTTATTGAGACGAAGTAAACGCTGACAGATAATAATTTTCGAGTAATGTCAAAGTCAAAATACTTTACCTGACGCTTATGTCACTTTACCTGACTCATATGTCACTTTATCGACTCATATGTCACTTTACCTGACTCATATGTCATTATTGGTATAGGATAAGGTAAACTGTTTGTTTACTTCCGGAAATCAATCTGATAATTGACGGTTGGCGATAAAAAAAATTTAAAAAGAAAATAATACAGCAGAGGAGATGAATTGTGAGCTGATTAATTGTAAAAATAATAGCATCCACTTAAAGTAAATTGAATGTTGATAAGAAGGGTGTGTTAAATATAATAATACAACTTGGGAAGAGTGGACTTTAAGAAGGGGGTAAGTAGGGTGAAAATTGTCGGTTTTTTAAACTGAGTTCTGGTACAGTTTTTTATGAGACCCAACTCATATTGAGTATGGAAAATTTCGATTTTCACCTAAAGAATCCTCAATTGGCCCATGAATGATTGCCGACAAAAGCGGAGACGGTATACTTTGAGTCAAACTATATAAGCAATATAACAAAAACTTTATTATAACTTTTTAATACAAATATTGTAAACTATGATGATATCTTGAAATTAAGTTGACTGCAGCACATCTCTGTTTTAATAAGCTCAGCAATATTTCCGTCTGACAAATTATTCTGAAAAAAAACATATAGCTAGGTATACCAATTAATATAGGTAATTATCTACTGAATGATATCATTAATCATTATCATATCAGGTTCCTTAGGTCTTGACGTCACGTAGACTGCCTATAGTAGCAAGCAAGACGTTGCAAGGTCAAAATGATGCTGCAATACATTGCAAGAGGAATTGCGAACAAAACTTTCTAATACTCATATGGATATTATTCTATCACGTATATGTGGGGATGTAGCTCAGTGGTAGAGCGTTCGCTTTGCATGTGAAAGGCCCCGGGTTCGATCCCCGGCATCTCCAACTTTTTTTGTAATCGCGATAAGTTTGATAATTCCGTTATACTGTCTGCTGTCTTAAAAATAAAAATATTTGAGAATTGTTAGAATCTTACTTTTAGAGCTTGATCTAAACAAAGTTCAGCCTCGTTTTGCCTCTCAAGTTTATAGTTCACCAACGCCAAATATCCCCATATCTCAGCAAATCTGTTATCCATCAGATTTCCCTCGGAGAAACAATCCTCCGCACTTAGAAAATCATTCTCCTATACAATTGAATAAAATAATTGTTAAAAACCCCTTTATTATTCACTTATTAATATTTATCAATAGATTAACAAAATTATTCAGTCTTTCTTTGATCCACGTTTCATCTAAATTCACGTGAAAACCATTGAAGAATATAAATCAAAATAAAAATAGCTTCAAATGCCAGTGGAGTAAGAAATGGGAGGGGAAAAGTGACATATTCCTCCAAATGTGCACCACTGGATCAAGAATTGAAACACGTTTTCCATCAAAATATGCCCCTTTACATTTAAAAACAACCTGCTAAATATCAAATCAATTCATTCATCCATCTGAGATTTATCAAATTAAAACATTTAAATTTATATATCTTCAACACCCCGTATGTACCTACTCGCGCCAGAATGGCGTGCTGTACCTTCTGGAAGGGGTGATAAAATTGACGTGTGTTCTGCTAATTGGAATTTGTGCAATATACAACGAGCTCTATACAAGGGAATTGCTGCCAACATAATGAACAAAAAAATACTGAAAAAGGCTAGTCGCATAAGGAAGAAAAACTAATGTCAGCTGTCAACACATATTTCTTTGGATTTGTTTGTGTTTCTGCTACTTATATTGGATAATAATTTTCATTCTACCCTTATTATGATTGTGAAACTCTGATCTGCTTTTATTAGTGCAAATACCATAGAGGAGAAATAAATATGTGCTGACAGCTGTCATTAGATTTTCATTAACTGTAAGATGCAAAATACCCCGAACTAAATAGACCTGCAAACTTTTCGGGTACAACTCCAATCATCTTTTCGTGTACAACATGTGTGGTATAAAGGGACTCTACACATAAGAAAAAACAAAAATTGATCGGGAAAACCACTTCCTTATGCGACTAACCTTTTCAGTATTTTTTTGTTCGTTATGTTGGCAGCAATTCCCTGTATACAACTCGTCTATTAGTATCTAATAAGTTTCCAGAACGCTTCATAAATGCCAACAGGAACGAATATAATATTTTGAAAATGCAGTTGTACTATTAGGAAATTTTTGATATTTTTTATGCACCGTAGTACAAATTTTTCAGAATGCTACAATTAGTACCTAAACAGTTTACTGAGAATTCAAAAATGCATTTAAAAACCAATCAATTTAATGGCACTTAATGAATAACTCTCACTATTTACTGACAATTAAAATTATTTATAGATTTCTAAATAGTTTTATTTGAGAATGTATATTTCACTAATGTTGATTTTACACAAATTGTTATTGTCTCTTCATAGACAGTTTCAATCTTATGTATTAATTTAAATATAATCTCTTAGTTCACTACTTTCGGATTAGAAAGTAATAGCGATAAGGTGTTCAATTTGCCGGAAATTCCAGTAGAACTCGAAAGGTATTTTTTATCAAATAATAAGATTGAAAAATTGTCTTACGGACAAAACAAAAGCACTGTCAACTATATAGGATAAAAAATGGTACACAGACGGCTCAAAAGTAATAGGAGGAACTGGAATAATAGTGGTCGGGCCAGGAACCAAACACTCTGAAAGCGTGAGAAAAACCCCAAGTATCTTCCATGCGGAAATCCACGCCATAAGAAAGTGCGCCCAGTTCAATGTAGATAAAGAATACAGAAGACCTTACTATGGATTCCAGGACACACTGGAATAGAAGGAAATGAAATAGCAGATGAGCTAGCAAAGAGGGGGACTGAAACACCTTTCTGGGAGCCAGAACCGTTTTGCGGAATCAGCCACAATGTAATATTGGAAGGAATAGGTAAAGCGGAGAGAAAGAGAAGATCTAGCCATTGGAAAAATCTAGTAGGGCCTAGACAATCAAAGATTCTTCTGGTGACTACAGCCTGTTGAGATCAAATGAATACATAAGTCAAAGTAAAAGAGTTTTAACAGTAATCCTAACGGGTCACTGTCGCCTGAATGGGCACCTGAAAAAGTTCAAAATAGTGGAGGAAGAAGAATGTAGATTTTGTGGCATAGAAGAAGAAACCTTCATCCACATACTTTCCAGCTACAAGCACTCCAGAAGTCTAGAGCACCTGGGAGATTATTGGATAGAAGGGAAACTTTTACCTAAGCTGAAGCCCGCAGATATCCTAAAATTTCTCCGGGAAATAGGACTAATGGAGCTACTAGAAAGAAATTCCCATGTCCAAATTAAGTAACAAAAAAAAGTTTTGCTTCTAAAATAGCTATTTATGTAATCAGTTACGAAATGCCTAATTTTGTGTAACGCGTGAGATTTTTGTGGAACGAACGCAGTGAGTTCCGCAAACATCTCACAAGTTACACAAAATTGCATTTCTTAACGTATTACATACAAGATTTTTTCTAATTTTGAATAAGTAATAGTAAATATAGAATATTATTGATAAAAATTGTGAAAACAGAAATCAAGTCTGTTGACAGTTGTCACTTCATGTCAGTTTGACGTTACATAATATTACATTTTTCGTAACCAGTTACATAATGTTTTACTTTATGTAACTAGTTACACAAAGTAAGACCTTTCATAACGTCAATCAGTTTTAAAAAGTGTCACATTATATGTCAAAATTAGAAAAACTTATTATCATAAAAAAAGGATCATGTTTTTAGATAAATTCGTTTTTTCAATAAAAAAGGTCATAATTTATTATTTAACATGTAGAATGAAGTATCTAATATATCTTTTTGGGTCTCAACTCTTAATTCGGAAAAAAATTATTTTATAATGATATTTACTTGATAATACAAAATTCCAGCCAAATACCACGTGTAGGGAGTAGGACTATATTTACACGCCAACAAAATGAGCTTTCTCGCTTCTTGGTCTTCTTTCGATTCTTCCAATATTTTCGCCAAATTGACACTTGTCAAGTGTAAGTCAACGGGACGATCGAATGATTCTAATGCATGATAGTAGTGTTCTTTAGCTTGCTGTTTTCTATTTAGAGCTAATAGACAGTGACCTGTAAGGCTTGAAACAGCATAATCCTACAATAAAAAATAGCTATTTGTGTATCAAGAGCAGAAATTAGTACTTTGGCAGTCGAGACAGAAAGTCAATCTGTCGTGACTACCAAAGGACTTTCTTATATTAACAAGTGTGCAAAATATTTTTCTCGCGCAAGCGAATAATGGACTAACTTTTAACCAATGTCCTAATAGGACCCAAGCTAGTGGAGAAGGCACAAAGTAGATTATGTGAAAGGAAAATAGCATCCATCATTCACTCACTTGAGGAATACATGGCACTTCAGAATTACCGGGTGCAGCCCTTGAGAGAATACTAGATGGAAGAGGAGGACTTGCCTAAAGTGAAGCTTATATTTATTCTGAAATTCCTTCAAGGAATATGGTTCAATAAACTTTAAACACTAGAGTGGGAGAAGATAGATGGATAATTCAATTTGTTAAGTTCCCCCCTTAAAACATACACTGGAAATGTCAAATTATACATGCCTTTACCAGTGTTACCAATTCCGTGAATATGAATAACAACTTATTTATAAATATGTACCATATTTAAACAATTGCTTCAACATAAACATTCTAATTTCTTTAAATATTGGAAACTACGAACAAAATCTCAAATGAGTACCAACCAATTTTTCTTGTAGTGCACACTACAACCTCAATTTTTTGGCTAAATTGATAAAGCACAAAAAAATTATTTATATTGTGAGTGTACGTACGGTTCCATAATACTTCAAAGTTTCTTCAATATGATCAATGGCATGGCGATATAATTTTTTGTAATAACACATAGCTGAAAGTAGGTAGTGAACAAGACCGGGATTCGTATTTATTTCTTGTGCCAACGCCAATTCACACCACTAAAATATTAATATTGATGGATATAAATGAGTATAAGGAAAGGACATAGTATGGTCAGATTTCATTTACGCCCAATGTAAACAAGACCACTTAATGCAGTTTAATTTGGAAACTCGCAGGGATCTTAAGTATTATGTTAAGGCACTACAAACTGCCGTTCCACTAGGAAGTTTTGAAGTGCCCGGAATTAATTTTATACAGAGTGGCCCAAAAGATTGGAAACGGCCAATTATCTCCCCAAGTTTTGTACAATTGGGACTAACAATTTACGAGATAATTGGTCATTACCAGACTGCTGGGCCACTCTGTATAATGAAATAAAACCAAATCGATCTCCAGGTGAACATAAGATATTGTTTTGACGAGGCGTAAGTGCTATTTGAACAAAATATATCGTGAAAACCCAGTGACTTTTTGCATTTCCCACTAGCTCAAAATTTTACATACAGCATTTCAGCGGTTGCTTCAAAAAGTCACTTTTCACGGATAAAATTATTTAAATCGATCAATATTATTGATGCTGACCTCGTAAAGTCTTAGTTTCAATAGAAGTGTAGCAGCGCGAAAAAATACAGTTTTTGGACAAATATTTCTGGTCCATACCAACTCATCATAATCAGAAAAATATTCAGAAGGTGGCGTCAAATCGCCATATGTGTTAGCCATTCCTATGGTTCTATCCATTCCTTCATAATTTTCAGTTTTTTGATAAAATAGATATAGAACTGCCCATCCTGGAAATTTAAACGTATTCCAAATGCCATAAAATTTGAGAATATAAACCTACCCTCAGTCCAAGTTGAATCTTCGGCCATCAAATTTAAAAAACAGGTTTCAGCATCTTCTTTTTGTCCTTTATTGCATAAGAGCACTCCAAGCACTAACAAACTATAATAACCAAGCTTCAATTGAAATTAATATTGAAATAAGTGGTATAGAGAAAATAATGTGCTAAAAAATAGCACAGACTACATCCAGAATAGAGGAGTTCAGTCTTTAAGACAAGTATGGCCAACAAAAAGTGGTTTTTTCTGACAAGAATGACAGTTAAGGTCTACCGTTCAAAACATAAGATTTTGCATGTTTTTTATCATTGCGAACATCTATAGTCAAAGGACTCTTAACGTGCGGGTTCAAAGGTCACTAACCATATGTATCAAATCAGAAAACACAGAGGTTACCAAAATGTGAGATTACACTGCAGATTGACGAATTTCCACTTCTTCTTTCATTCTCGAAATAATCCATCGAACTAAGTACAAAAAAACTGAAAATTGCTACTTATTATTCATATTGTCACTTTGAATTGTCAAAGTGACAAAACTGACATATTTAAATAAAAACTCTGCTGGTGAAAGACTTTTTAGAATCGCTGAAAACTAAATACATATCCTTCTTTTTCCCGTCAAAATTGCATAAGTCTGTCTTATTTATCTAACGGATTTCATTTGGAAGTTATAATTTAACGTAATAAAAGAAAACAAAAACTGTGAGTATGTCTTTGTTGAACTTTGTATGACCCGCACGTTAAGAGTGCCTTTGACTATATATTGTTCAATTAATATAATGAATAAACTCCCGAAGCGTTAATGATGAAATTTAACATGAATATTTAGCTGAATACTCAACATATCGGTGGCCAATAATTCTAGAAACTCTTGTCATGTCACCATTTCATTTCTGTTATTCAGTCACTATACCTTGTTTTTAAACTAAGAGGAGTATTTTAAGAAACCTGGAACACACCACTAAAAGTTACTAGATTGGGAGTGTTCCGAAATGGTCGTGTTCCGACTTATAGAACTAATTGACACTTATATGTGAAATATCTATTCTACTGCTCGCATTTGTCGTGGCCAATGGGAGATCAAGCTATGTGTAAATACCTAATTGTAATTGGACTGAGGACATGAGGCTAGACCATGGCGAACACAGCTACCAAATGTCACATTATTGTGAAAACATTGTGGTTATATTATGTAAAATTTTATGAATGACTATTTGATAATTTGAGTATAAATTAGTATAGTATGTATAAAATATACAATTAGTTTATATGTTGAATTATCCTTTATTTACATTGGAAGTTTAGGTATAGCACAATATAAAGCTAAACAGGTTTTGATTTGAAAAAATACGATAATATTGTAGGTACCGTAATTTGTGTAAAACTATAATTAAAAATAAGATTTTACTTGTTAACTTATGAACTTTGCTTCTCTGTCAGCAATTAATGATCCAAACTTGATAATTCCCTTCGTTTCGGGGGCTAAGGAAGTCCACTGGTACTTGGAGTACAATCTTTGGTCCATATTCAAATAGTAACAAAGCAATACAACAAAATAAAAAGTAAACAACACAAATACAATAATATGAGGTAATAAGTCCAAACACAATATGAAATAGCAAACGCAAACATCATGATAAACAGCAAACGCGCAAAAGTGGTAGTAAAGAATGGAATACTTTTATGTAAATAAACATAAATGTCAAAACTGACAAATAGCGTTGTCAGTTCTATCAAAAGATCTGTGTGAAACGGGCGGCTATCTGACCAATGATTAGCCTGCAGAAATACCAACTTAAATTCAAATCACTCCTCTTAGTTTAAAAACAGGGTATAGTTATGTCAAATGTCAGTTATATTTAATTTTGTTGATATTCGTTTAATTGTATATGTCCATTCTGATAAGATTTGTGTAGCAATCCTAATTAGCTGTATCTCTATTTTCCTAATTACTTTTTTCGCTGACATTTGACAGAGCTAGTGACTGAATAACAGAAATGAAATGGTGATGATATGCCAATAGTTCCTAGAATTATTGGCCACTGATATGTTGAGTATTCAGCTAAAATTTTAAATTTCAAGATATACGCTTTGGGGGTGTATTGATTATTTTAATAAAGCAATATAGATGTTCGCAATGATAAAAAACATGCAAAATCTTATGTTTTGAACGGTAGACCTTAACTTTCATTCTTGTCAGAAAAAAACACTTTTTGTTGGCCACACTGACCTTAGACTGAACTCCTCTCTTCTATCTCGTCGCCAGCAATCGTTCGTGTCCTTGCCGCTATTATAGTTTTTTCAAATTTGACTGAAAGTATGTTACAGAGAAACGAAAATATTTCAATAAGCTCTTACGATTTAATCCCTTACCTTGATTTACAGGAATTAAAACTTTATTAAAATCAGTTATCAATTTATTTTTGGATAGCTACACCCAGCGGCATCTATAAGATTATACAATGACTATACGCGGAAAAGTGAACTAAAATGAAACAGGAATCTTTATCGGCAGACTGCTGTACTGCATCATATTAATAGTTATACAATATTCGGTATAGATGGCAAGATCCACTTAAAGTTAACATACAGCGGGCATTTTTAGTCCGCAATAGAAAAAAATGGAAATAGTATTTTAACAATTTTCTATTTGAACTTGGATTTTAAGGAACTATATGAATGGAATTGTATTTATGTAAAGTTTGTCAAATTATTTACCTATACTTGTGCTGCTGATATTTCAAGAGTGCTTCTTTCATACATTCGCAAGCTTTGTCATCTTCCCTTTGTTCTAAAAGATACACACCATAATCGAACCAAGGTTCTGCTTTGTATACATCGTTACATATTCTCTAGAAATTATACGATTAGATATAAAATAGATCTGTAAATTTTCAGACCATCAAAATTAGTTCAACTCTCCATATGCGGAGCTCTTGCAATACTGAAAATTTAAATCAAATGCGAATGCAAACAACTCATTGTAACATTTAATATAAGCATTGTTCTTTCTTGTTTTTTGTTCTGTCTACATATGTGCCTAACTTCAGTTTATACTAGTGACGTTGAAGATTATAAATGCGGATTACCTAAGAAACAATCATATTTTTGTTGAGCTTAATTCATAATTTTGAGGTTATGTAAAAAACTGGAATACAAAAGTTGTAGCGCTTTTATTTGTCAAAAAATCGCTAAATATTCTGAAAATTAAAGTTTAAAATAGAACCCAAGCTACTTATTAGATACACTCCTTAAAAATAAGGAGAACGTAGATATCCCAGAACAAAAATAAATGAAGCTAAATACAATCAAAAAACGAAAATTGAAGGAATTACACAGACCCATGGGGTGGCAAAGGAGCGGTAAAAAGTAGTAATTCAATAATATACTTGCTTCCAAGAAATATCTTTCGGCCAATGTAGGGTTTCCTGTATCCATAGCTTCTTTGGCAAAAAAGAAAAATTTGTCTGTTTTCTTTAAGGAGGTGGTTGGCTCCAGACCGTGACACATCATTCTGTTGACAGTCTGATTCATTCTTGATATTAAAAAAACAAATACCTAAAAATGTATAACAAAAGCAAATTAATCACCATAAAGACTGGAAATAACCACACCGGCTTTTGGTAGGTGACACCCACTCCATATGGAAAATAGCGTCCCTCCTTCTAAAGTAAAGTTCCGATTAGGACAAAGGAAAAAGAACAGGGAGGAAGCCTAAGCTTATAAGATTTACAAAACTAAGTAAAAAGTATGTGTGAGACGTTTGCAAATGTACTGGGTAGACATAAATGTGTGGAATGCAGTAATGGTAGACATGGGAATGAAAATAAACACAAACAAAACAAAATTTATGGTTATCGAAAACGACAAAGAGGACATAAATGTGAGAATAGATTCTAAAACAAGTATAACTTTTGCAATACCTACCTTGGAACAATAATAGACGAAAGCGGAACACATAAATAGGGGAAGGTCGCCTATGTTGGCATACTTAACTTTAATGGCCTCTAATTTACTTATTTGCAATCGAAACGTTTTCTGTTTTGACTGTGTACATTCTATACATAACAGCTTTTGATGATAGTCATTTAAATTTTGATTAGGTAATTTTTTTTCATCCAGCAACGATATGAAAAATTATTAATCTATGCCATCATTAGAACATGCAAGGACCTATGATGGCATAACTCGATTCAAAAGTATAGTTTTATTTAAAGAAAAAGTACAACAGTAACAGAAGAGGATATTATAATGAAAAGCATAAATATAAAGAGGGGAATACAATCAACCGTAGACTTTATAGAAGAAAGAAAGCTACAATGGAGGGGATATTTACAACGACTGGTTAAGGGAGTAGAAAACGTTTTAAAAAATAAAAAAGGAGCATACAAATAAAAACTTGGGATAAAGTAAAAGCTCAAAATAGAAGAATATGGATAATTATGAAAACACGGGAGATTGTACAGTACACTTTGAAACTAGACTACAATAGCTGAATTCGGTCTACAGATTGCGAAAATTATTTCGGAACCCCTCATCGTACACAAGTGAGAAAAGGAAAATACTATAAGAAAAAAGCTCAAAAGAGAGAGAAAGAATAATTGTGCGCGGTCATCAAGGCGTGTACTTAATTCAAGAAACCGGTGGCCGAATGTTGATTGCCCCCATATATTAACCGCTGTTGCTGTTGCCAACAGTGTACTTTACAGAGAGAATCATGGAAGTGTTTAGTTTTACCTATTATGCATGACTTCGAAAAAAAGTCAACAATAACAAATTAACAAATTAATATGCGCTTCTGGCAAGAGCGGTTAAAATAGTGGGGCACACGCCTTTATGACCACCCACAATTATTCTTTCTCTCTCTTTCAAGCTTTTTTCTTATATTTTCCTTTTCGTACTTGTGTACGCGGATGAGGGATTCCGAAAGAATTTTCGTAATCTGTATATTGTTTGGTTGGCACCTTATTATTTTGAAATATTCACCTGTCCTACAAATTTCTGAAAATCTCTGTTATTTTGATAATCATCTCGCTGAAACTTTCTGCTTACCAACAAAGTTGTAGCTTGAGTAATCGAACTCACATATGATTCGTAAATACCTTCATATTTTAAAAAATTCACGAATCTCCTAGCGGTATCGTCAAACGTTTCTGAAAATCAATACCACAGTTAAAATAAAATGCCAAAGAGTGAATTTCATTTGTAATCATTGGTATTATTTGTGTTTAATGGTCTTACACCCGCATTCAGAGATAGAAAATAACAGTATCGACTTGATAATGATCCCGTCAAGTTAACGACTCCGTTTTGTATTAGTTGTTGACAATGACAAGACGACATAGTTACAAAACGAACGGACACAATATGGCAACGTTGTGTCGGTAACTAAATCTGTAACGTTAGAGTCATTTGTAATTTATATTTAATATTCAGTGATAATAGGGAGTTCAGTCTAAGGTCAGTGTGGCCAACAAAAGTGTTTTTTTTTTCTGACAAGAATGACAGTACAAGTCTATCATTCAGAACATAAAATTTCTGGATATTTTTTATCATTTCGAACATCTATATTGCTTTATTAAAATAATGAATACGCCCGAAGCGTTTATCTTGAAATTTAAAATGACTTTTTTTTACTCAACATATCAGTGACCAATAATTCTAGGAACTCTTGGCATGTCACCATTTCATTTCTGTTATTCAGTCCCTAGTTCTGTCAAATGTCGGTGGAAAAAGTAATTAGAAGAATAGAGATACAACTAACTAGAAATGCTACAAAAATCTAATCGAAAATGGACATACACAATTAAACGAATATCAACAAAAATAAATATAACTGACATTTGACATAACTAGTAACTAAATAACAGAAATGTAATAATTATTTTAATAAAGCAATATAGATGCCCGCATGATAAAAACATGCAAAAATCTTATGTTAAGAATGGTAGACCTTAACTGTCATTCTTGTCAGAAAAAAACACTTTTTGTTGGCCACACTGACCTTAAACTGAACTCCTCTATTTTGTATAGTTCTGTGTCATTTGATTTTTCAATGACACCTGTCATTGAATGCCATCTTGTGAATATAATTAAAATGTAACAATTTTTTTTCTGTGGTCGTAGAAAAAGTACTCCAGTCACTCGTTTCATAAAACTCGTGACTAAAGTAACGTTTTTGAAACTTGTTACTTAATAGAAGTACTATTAGACCAGTGTCATATAAAATGGCATTTTAGACACTAACAGCATGTGTTGAAAATGATACTTTTACTGACGTTTGCACAAAAACGTTTCTTTCTCAGTACCTATATAGCCTCTGTAAATTGGTATTACCAAGTTGAGCATGCTGAGCTGTTATTCTCTTACAGATAATTATAATATTAATAGGGATTTATAAGAAATGTCTATATTTTGAAAAATAGGAATGAAGTTAGTTTGTTATTTCTAAGTGGAACTAATTACCCACTCCAGAGAAGTCGACCGTTATAGGGGTAGGTACTGTGAGTATTATATATAGAGATGCTATGGGATATAAAAATAGAGTTACCTTGGGCGGTAGGCGATGGAGGATTCTCGTCCATGAAAATTAAAAACTTCTGATTTAAATCAGTTATCATCGATCCCAAAACTTCCTTATAATAGTCAAAGGTCATGTAGGAAGATAGGAAACATTTGTGGTTTAGATGTCGATCTTCTTGTTTTTCTTTTAATAACAACGATAACCTAGAAAAAGACAACACTGGAGTAAATCTCACGTTGGAGTGCAATTATTTTTTATTCCATCTTCGATTTAAATACATGTAAATAATTTCATTCGAATAGAAATATCTGTGTGATGATTTTAGAGGCAAAACATAATCAACCAACCTACAAGTCCAATTGCCCTTTCTAATTATTATTGTGAAACAAATTATTTCCTACGCAACAGTTTTCTCTAAATGGAGTTCTATACAAGGGTATCGCTGCCAACATAACGAACCAAAAAATACTGGAAAAGATTAGTCGCATAAGGAAGTGGTTTTTCCAATCTATTTTTAGTTTTTCTTATATGTTTTGAGTCCTTTTACCACCCATGTTGTACCCGAAAAGTTTGGAGTTGTACCCGAAAAGTTTGCAGGTATATTTACTTTGGGTATTTAACATCTTACAGTTGACGAAAAACTAATGACAGCTGTCAATACATGTTTGATTGGCTTTGTTCGTGTTTCGTCAACTGTAAAATGCAAAATACCCCAAACTAAAAAGACCTGCAAACTTTTCGGGTACAACATGGGTGGTAAAGGGACTCAAAATATACATATAAGAAAAACTAAAAATAGATTGGAAAAACCACTTCTTCAAGCGACTAACCTTTTTCAGTATTTTTTCGTTCGCTATGCTGGCAGCAATTCCCTTGTATAGAACTCGTCCATTCTGTCAAAATGGATTCTACTTCTATAATGGCGAACGCTCAACGCAAAGCGGCGCAGGGGCGCTATTCTTCACATCCGGAAATTTTTTTATCAAACCTCAACTAGTATCACTTGTATAATGATAGGAGTATAAGAGTAATACTAATTTTTATTCTAACTTTGAGTGTCGAGAAATATATACTTCACAAAAACGTCAAAAACAACTTAATGCATACAAAATTCAGAATGTCAGTAAGGAGGCACCCAAAGACGTATCTATGTCATGTGTCAAAGCTATTATAAATAAAATTGGCAATATGGAAAGGGCTTTTCGGAAGGAATAAAAAATGAGTGTTATGATCGGTCTTGAATACGTACTGCTGAAGCCTACACTTCGAAATTGTGATAAGTTGGGAGAGAAAGGAAACCTCACTACCCCCTCCTGAAGGTCCCTCTCAGTAAGTCAACCAGTCTATGGCTGAAAGACAGTTCATAAGGTCCCCGAAAGGAAATTCTCTCCCATGGCTGGTGTTAGCCCAAACAAATGGATGAGGGATCCGGTAATCAAAGAGAATATGTCTGATAGCCACATAATTTGCAGATGCTTAGATATCTGGTACACATCCCTGTGACTAGCAATTTTCAGAGTATTAGAAGATAAAAGCAAAGAAATTTAATCGACTGAAAAACTGAAAAAAAAAATTTGACGTACTCTTCTCTCAAATCTTCTATTTTCCGTTTAAGTACTAACGGAGTTGATAGTTCTATGGCAACTACAACAAAACAAGGTTTTCCATCTTCGTTATAGACTGGAACACTGGGCTCTGCTTCTGGAGGTGGAGCAGGCTTCGAAGGAAGTGCCTGGAATATAAATAAAAACAATTATCCATTTGATTACATATACATGGAAAGGGAAACAAGTACAATGACAAAAAAAAGGAAGAGCACGAAAAGAAGTATTAAGAGAAATTTTGTGAGACTGAGAATTACGTCAAAAAAAAATTAGGAAACAAAGGAGGTGTTTAAAGGAAAAAAATCTAATGAGAATACGCTTTACTTGTATTTAGTAAATAGTAGAATTCGGCAGCAGGTAAATCCTTGAAATATTCAGAGAATATTGAGTTATAAGGTAGGTGAGCCAATTATTGCCATGGTCTTAATATTGCCATCTCCCATGGAATCGTTAATTCAGCTATTCTTAATAGGATGACGCTCCTAGTCTGTCTTAGAGTAGGAACACAAACCATAATTACCGCATTGATGCATTTCAGTCGCCAGTCGCACTATATATATATCCTTTATCTATGGTCGCCAGTACCGATCAGACTTTGAAAGAGTGTGTTTTTAACGAGAGCGGTATAAAAAATATTTAAGTTTAAAATTCTTATACACGTTTGCTTTTCAAGATTAGTGGATGTTCTAATTATCAATAAGTACGTTGAAGTATGTAATTGCTTGTAGCATATTTTGTTTTATTTCATTTAACGAACGAGACAAGAAAATTAATTTTTTTCATTCGGGTAGCAAGTGTCCTAATATTGCCACATAAATTATTCTCAATATTGCCATGAAAATCGTATAGCAGACATGAGGTTGTGTGTTGTCTGCAAAGTTTATGTCCATGAAGAATGTGTGGGACTGTCCAAACAAGATAAAGAGTTATTTAAGTGTCCAAATTGTGTTTAGAGTAATATCAAACTCAAAACCCTCCGGGGGCCTCAATGCGATGGGTTTTGAGGTTTCAAATTACTTTAATTAGTTAGTAGGTTTTTTTTGTTACTTAGGTATAAACAAAAAATAAAGTTAATTTTATTTAGCATTGATTTTTTTTTGTAAACTAGCTATACCTTTTATTGCCAGATGTATGGCAATATTTTGACCCCGTGTTCCAAATATTGCCAGATGTGCACTTTTTTTTTAAAAAATAGTAACTTTTTTTAGAATAATTTTTTTTATTATTATGTTTAATATATTTGAAGATAAATATATTGAGATTTATTCATCCTATTTACAGAGCCTTATAGTTCAATCTGGATATATTACAATTTATCAAACCTTAAGGTGGCAATAATTGGCTCACCTACAGTATTATTATAAATAATGGTATCTGTATCTGTAAAGTAGAGAGGGTGAGTGTAGGCTCACAGCACTTCCTCCCGAAGAGTTGTCCTCCTAGGTCATCGTCCATCCTGTCCCTCCCAGGAAGTTGGACATGTAACTAGGAGGCATCTTTATATCTCCAGGTATAGGCCAAGACTCACAAAACACACACTCGCTTATTGACGATAACTCCGGACACTCGCATAAGACATGCCTGACAGTTTCATCTTCCTGTTCACACATCCTGCATAGAAGTGTGTCCACTAGCCCCATAGTATGGAGGTGTTTCCTTAGTTGACAGTGACCAGTCAGAAATCCCACTGTTATACGTAGGTTTTTCCTGGTCATCGCCAGATATTTCTCCGACGCCAGCTTCCCAGAGTCACTCAGGGTGATCCTGGCACATCCGTTCATTCCATCCCATCTCTTAAGGTATTCAGCATGGGTGTAACGTTTGGCTAGTTCCGCAATTGTCCAAGTCGTTAGGCCGTAGGTGTCACTGGGTCCTAGAATTTTTAGTCCAGCCGCTTCCCTGGCTAAAGAATCGGCAATGCCTTATTTCCTTTACTTCTCTTTAACCCACCTCAGAATAATATTGTTATCTGCCGAGGCGTTAGCTAAATCTTAGTTATAATATAAATAATGGTACGAAAATCTTCGACAGGTACTTGGTCGGTTTTAGTCACCTAACTGCAAATAAGACACCACTACTACGAAGGTGAGGCTTCACCAAACCTTATTATAATTTAATCAACTTTTCTCCAATTTATTCTAAACTAAGCGAACCTCTTTCATACTTTGTCCTTTTGATAATTTAACTTTCGAAGATTTAGAGCTCTTGAGTGATTTAATATCTTTCTTCGATGCATTATCCTTTGGTTCTTTATCTCTGATATCCTTGCTATCTCTTTCCCTTGTTTCTTTTTTAGGCATGGGAACAAAAAACGAATCTTCCAGTCCACCATACTTGGAAGCTTCTTCAATGGAAAATGTTGTTAACGGAGCTGCTAGTCGTACTCTCTTTACTGCAAAATTAGTAGATTTTATATAAAATAGTCAATCACGTCTCAGTTCAGTCCGTCTAACAAAACGTCTAGCAAAAACATCCAACTTTATCGAGAAATACATAATAAGAGTTAAGCGAATTGAGTTCTGTGGTATAAAGACGCGGGGAATTTTTATAGTTTAAGGAAACCCATAACATTTTATGAGGTATAATACGGCTTATTACTCGTCAAAATGTGTTACTTAATAGTGGGAGACTCTGTATTTGCCATTACATGATTTTGCAAATAGCTAACAGCCACCAACAAATTTTAAAATTCTTACCGCCAGGATATAACAGCACAGCTACATCTAGTATAGCCATCAAATGTAAGAATTGTCCAGTTTTTCCTGATTTTTTGGCACCAAAATCGAGAACTTTGCCAGATACGCCTAATGAAGGCTTTTTCTAAAAATATAACATTTGTTATTAACTATTTCTTTTGAAATTGGGAAAAATATTAGGTTGCAACCGTAGTAGGTTTTATGGCAAATAAAAACTCTTATTTTTTTATATTTTAACTAAATGCAGTCGAGTTCATAAATAATACCCTTCTTAGTGTGCGTCATAGATTGTTAATGTCCTTCTACACATTACGATGGAAGAAATGGGGAAAAAAGACAGGTCTGTGATTAATCTTATTTAAAATATCACAATAATGAACCGTTTACATGTATTACAAACGTTAACCCTTTAACCCTAATCTTTGATGTACAAAAATTTGATTGGTTGATGTTTAGATTACGTGCAAGGGCGAAATTACACCATTCAGAATAGAATGTTTCTTGCGCTCTTTTCTACTGTTCAACTGACAGTTCTCGTCAGGTCAGTAATTTGTTGTTTACGGTAAATTATTATTTATAAAAACTGAATATTAATTTTATTGTTATATTTATTCAATTAATACAAAAATATGCATGTATACACGAAAAAACATCAGCAATTTATTCAATTAATAGACCAGGGTCGATAATTTTTGAGTCCAAAAAAAATTATAGTAGGATGAAACCCATTGGAAGAGGTGGAGAATATAACAAAAACGGAAGAAAAAATAAATTACGGGCGATATGAGGTCGGGAAGGGGGAGGGGGTGAGTTTTTAAGGGTAAAAAACGATTAAGTCTTATGAAAAAAAAGTGAATGGCAAAGCTGTACGTAATAAAAAGATCCACAACTTTTGTATTGACACTTTTTTCATAACCTCAAAATTTATGTGAAAAATTCGAATAACTGAGTTTATGGTTTTTTATTTTTATCTTTTGCAAAAAAATTTATTTTCACACGAAATCTGGTGAAAACTCATCTTTGTATGTCCCAAACATACGGTAATTTTTTTAATTTAAAATATTCATTTTTTCACCTCATTTTGACTTAATATCGAAAAAGCACCCTAATTTTCAATCGAAAATTCTCACGTCAAAATATCTGCTTTTTTAAAAAAGTTGATGTGTTTCTTATTCGTTGAAATCTCTACTTTCTGATGGTATAAGAAAAAATATACATTACTATGGTCAATGTTTTCGGAAAATGCAAATAATGAAAAAAACTCGAATTCGAAAAATTTTTTTTTAATCATTAGATCTAATTTTGAGCAATTTATTAAAATTTTCCGAAGATAACTCCGGTGTATAAGTAATCTTAAAATAGAAATAAATAGTATAATAATATAATATAATTTAAAAAAGATTCGTAAACTTTCTCAAAATATTGTAGATGTCTTATTAAATATTAATTTTATTAACTTATTTGGTTGTTCATTATAGTAGTATAATAATATTTCGATTAGCAATTTTTTTGTTAATCAATATAACATGAAATCTTACGTATAATCCTAGTAATTAAATAGTAAATTTTAATAAATTGCTCAAAATTAGACCTAATGATTAAAAAAAAAATTCTCGGATTCGAGTTTTTTTCATTATTTTCATTTTCTGAGAACATTTACCACTGTAAAGTATATTTTTTTTATACCATCAGAAAGTAGAGATTTCAACGAATAAGAAACATACCAACTTTTTTAAAAAAGCAGATATTTTGACGTGAGAATTTTCGATTAAAAATTAGGCTGCTTTTTCGATATTTAGTCAAAATAAGGCGAAAAAATGAATATTTTAAATAAAAAAAAATTACTGTATGTTTGGGACATACAAAAGTGAGTTTTCATCAAATTTCGTGAAAACATAATTTTTTTTGCAAAAGATAAAAATAAAAAACCAAAAACTCGGTTATTCGAATTTTTCACATAAATTATGAGGTTATGTAAAAACTTGTCGATCTTTTTATTACCTTCAACTTTGCCATTTAACTTTTTTTCATAAGACATGCAGTTTTACCGGAAATCGAGATTAACCGTTTTTTACCCTTAAAAACTCAACCCCTCCCCCTTCCCGACCTCAGATCGCCCGTAATTTATTTTTCCTTTCTTTTTTGTTATATTCTCTACCTTTTCCAATGGATATCATGCTACTATAATTTTTTTTCACTTTTTACCATTTTAAAAATTATCGACCCTGGTCTATAATACAAAAATATGCATGTATACACGAAAAAACATCAGCATTTTGAAAGTATTTTCAGCTAGAATAAGAACCTGGTAATTTGGTTGAATACCTACTATCATAAATACGATCCTGAATTATCAAATTCAATGTTAGCTATATGTCAAAATAACAAATAAAACAAACGTCTCAAAAACCGGATATACGTCACAAACGATGACTCATACCAAAAAGGCTATTGAATGAACTATACTTCAGTATACGAGAGGCATTACTTGCTCTTAGATAAAGTCTGCGTCTCTCTTCTTACATTTTCTCTTTTTTCTCCTTTAATTTTTTTACTTACAGTTTTCTCCTTGGCACTGACATAAAATTCCAAAACTATTTTTCCGTATACTCTTATATGATTGATCAGTTGAGTTACAGCATCTTTCAACATCAAGTGTCTCTTTATCATAACAAACTGTAATCGGGGACTTTCCGTTTCTATATACGTTTCGAAGTTCGGATCAAATTTACAAATTATATCTTTGTTATCCAATGGAGTTCTGGAAGTGATAAAAATATTTGTTGTTAGTGATATCGGCAACCAAAAATTTTACACATGAAACACCATTTTGGGGACTGGAATCCTCTTGCGGTACCAGTACCAATGAAAAATATTGGGAAAAATTAAAGAGTAAAATTGCACTAAGAGTTTTAACAGGGATCCTTAATAGCACTTGCATCTTTATACAAGGTGTCTAGGAGTTTGTAATAAAAACTTGGGAGGTAATAGAAAGATTAAAAATAATGATTAATATAGAATTTCTTTTTCATTAACGAACTATAGGGCTCTAAAGCTGGGAATGAAAATGGTTTTTTATTTACTATTATTAAATGTCTGATTGGAATTAGTAAAAGTTTGTATTTATAAATGTACTAATTTATCGATAATTTACTAATAATACAGGATGCTTCCTGTAATCGTACATTCAACATAAATGTCAACGCCACTAGGTGTGCTGTGCGACATAAAATTGCCCGTATCTCTTAAACCGTTAATGTTATCGAGATGTCACAAGAGGACTTGATATCTCTAAAAATGTTCGCAAAAGCCAATTTTTGCATTTATAACCGCTAAAAGTTTTACTTAAAGACAATAGCGCATCCACCATTTAGCTTAGTCGGTACCTGAGCTCACAGATATGTTGTAGACTTGTACATCACGCCAAAAAGTGTGCAATTAGAGAGTTTTCGAAGCCGCTTAAAAAGCACTCCGATTAACGCTATTTGACAACTTTGACATACGGTATGTCACTTAGCGTATACCGTTCCCGTACACCACCAGTATCTTACGGACGGTAGACATAGCAGTTGCATTAAGGGCCGGTTTTATAAGCTCGGGTTACCCCTGCCCCGAGAGGCAGGGGTAACCCGAGCTTATAAAACCGGTCCTAACGAAAAGACCACGGAAAGACGAAAAATCTAACCTCAATTCAATGAGTGATGTCTGTATTCGGTATGTTGTCTCTGGTATCTGTTTTTTTTGCGAATTGCGATAACACATACTATTCATAATTATCATGCTATCAATTAATAGTAGTAACTTGAACAATTTAAAAAGAAGTAGGATTCAGTTCTCTGAGGAAGACAATCAGATTTTGCTAACTAAAATTTTGGCAAACAACCCTTTACAGATCCCTTAAAATGGATCATAATTCACTCAAATTTCTGCAAATTTACGGCTTTTGCTAGTAGAAACAAATCTAATAATATTGTAACTAACAAAAACCTTTGTTACCGTTACCGTTGGGGCGCAGAAGTTTCGAAAACTATATGTTTATCTGTCAAAATAGTCGAGCGGTTAGATTTATGTTAACCGCTACCGTCTCAGTATATGTACGTTTTCGAAAACTCTCTATTATGGTGTTTATTAACGGTTAAAATATTATTAATTTCCAATCAGCCATTTAATAATTGTAAATAAAAAACCATTTTTCATTCCCAACTTTAGAGCTCTATAGTTCGTTAACGAAGAGCGTATAGAAAAAATTTTATATGTAATAACATCATTATTTTTAGTCTTTCTATCATCTCCCAAGTTTTTGATACGAGCTCCTGGGACACCCTGTATAGACCAAAATTTGAGCTAAGCTTCCAGAAACGACCAGCTGGATATAATTGTCCGTTTTTATTGTAAGATTATAAGTTCCAAAAATATTAAAGACAGTTCTCCAGTTTATCACTATCGAGTTGATGTGCAGCTAGATACTTACGCATATAAAGTTGCATTAGCATCACCATAAACTCTATTTGTTCCAGGCCACAATTTCGCAATATTTCCCTTTGTAGCTTCAAACATGGATGGATTTGTAAATAACAAGGGAGATTTTTTCTAAAATAAATTTAATACAGCTTTAAAGTTGCAAGAAATGTTTGTTGATTATGGTTATGGCTATAGTTGAAGTAATAGATTTTGAAACAATATTCTTCTAATTAAATATAGAACAAATAACGGTTAAAATCCTGGTTAAAATATGCAGTTGAAGAGGATACCGTGGAGTAGCATTCAATTTTCTGCCGTCAGAGAGAGTAGCGCTTGTCATAAAAGGTTAATGGCCGTTTGCACCAATTGATATATTCCTGGCGCTTTGAGAAATTTTGGTTCTGCACTATGAACAACTGGTCATTTCAAGCTGCACCTAGCTAAGCTTAGAAAATCGCTCGCTTATTCTCCACTTATCCTCAAAGTGGAGATTTCTAGCCTAACATTATTGTGTTCTGATTGATATTATGTCAATGATTTTTCTGTTTTCGGGTTTTCTTTTTCCGTCTTCCAATTTCAAGTGTGTTTCTTTTGATTTTTGAAGAAGGATTTTTATGGAAGTTGTTTCGGAAGTATTGGATATTCTTGAAAATGGATTTCCAAGAAGACGGTACAACCGTAAAAACTATTATGAAGAATTGGATGAAGGTATTAGCAATTCTTTTTCCTGAACTGTATAATTCGCCGATCTGATTTTCTTATTTTTTACTGTGTTTTCCATTATAAACAATTTTTTATTTAAAAAACAAGAATAATATCCTTTGACTTTTAACATCTTTTAATACGTAACTTCAGACCACAAAAAAGAAAATTCACCAAAAACCATAGAGAAATTAATAAAACTCAACTTAAATAGCGAGGTGGACAAATATATTAAACACTTAGCTAAGAAGTAGACTAAAAACATTGGTGCAACTGAACTTTAACTAAGCGACCCTTAAATGTTAAACTCTCCATGGCTATTCTAAGCTTATGCTTTGATTGGTGCAAACATCCATAATTGAATATAAGCACGACGTAGCGTGTCAAGCCACCTTCAAGCTAACAGAATGCAGTAGCAGTACCGTGTTAAAAATATTACACAAATCATTTGGACCCCCTCATAACTAAAAAGATATTTGACATTAACATGTCTTTGGCTCGTATATTGATAGTTGCGAGATACATAATATGTGCTCCAAATTTCATAAAGACCCCTCAAACAATTATTGAAATATTCAGGTCCAAAATTCACCATTTTTATCAGTGACTGACCTATAAATCAAAACACTAAGGCCAGGAACACGTTGTTCTGATGCTACACCACGCCACACCGTGGATTTTAATGCATATTTATATATTGTGTTTACACTGTTCTGGTGCAATCCCATTCCACACGACTCGAAGCCATCCGACATGGTACGAATCCCCTCTTGCCTGATTTTCATAACATGATATCAAGTCGCGTGGCACAGCGTAGTAAGGTGTGGTAACAATGTGTAAATATAAAGAGCAAGTACTATAGAGACCAGAATATGAGAGAAGAACCTTGGAAGGATATACCCAACATTTTCTTCTTTCTTTCCGTTCTAATAACAGTAAAGCCGATGCTGCACATTCTACTGCTTCTTCGCACTTATCTTAGAAACTACTACTCGCCATAGTGTCTGAACTTAAACTGTTCTCATTTTCTATAATGTTACGTAGCGTCGCGTCGTGTCGGATGACGAGGCAACAGCAGTGCGCACAAAGTAGATCTCTGATGCATTATGTCGGATGGCGTGGTGAAGCATCAGAACAATGTGTTCCTGGCTTAACCCAGTTGCGCCATGTTGCAGTGGAGTGGGGAGCGGTGCAATAAAACCATGACGCGAACGTGCCCGAGCTAAGAGCTTATAAGCGCTTTCCAGTTGTCTTTATATACCTAGTCTATAAGGTTGCTATTTTTCTTCTGTAATTTCTTTAAAAAAAGTCATTACAAAAGTCAAATTTTGGATATAGGATACTTACACCAGTAAGCAAGGGTAGCATAGTACAAGCCCAATAATCCATATCCGCTGACATGACTAACGGTATGTTAAATATGGTTTCTAAAGTGAAATTCAGAAATGTCGGATCCCTCAACTCAAAATCTTCCTCTATGGAAACAGTCACTATTACTTTGGGATGGGCTTTAAATGATAACATTCTATTGTCAAGGTATTGAACTATAGGCTTTATTAACAATGCCTGCGTAAATTTTTTTTGGCCTAAAATTGAAAAGTACAAAATCAATTTTTCCTTTCTTATTTTGTGCTCACCCTATTTTAAATGATTTCTAAAGCTAAATTTACCTACCATAAAATAACGGCATGAAATCTAAACAGCACATTCCAAAAACAGTGGGATCGTAAGTGACTACTAATGACTCATTGCTAGTTTTTTTAAGCATGGATGAAGATGTGCTTTTGGTAGACATTTTATCAATTTTATTTGATTCTTTGCGAGACACTTTATCTGTCTTTAGTTTTTCTGAACTCTTAGAGCTACCTGAAATTAATATAAATAGCCTTCAAATACACCCTCCTATCAGATTGATTGTGCTGCTTTTGGAATAAATTTTCGATCCAATTTTTTTCATTCACTAAATACTAACATATACCGGTGGACGCCATCATGAAAAAGCGTTTTTGGCCGACATCTCGTGAACTTTGCACTTTAGGACAAAAGGCATTAGAACCATTATTACAGAAAATGAAATTTCACACCTTTTTTTTCCATAAACTTTTTGTCTAAAACTCACCGTTCACGATTTTTGATCTATTTAATTAGCCGGTTCTTTTATCTCGTTAATTCTTAAGATTTTGAATTATTTAATAAAAAGCATCCATTCATTTTGAATAATCAATTTATACTTGACAACTTTCATCCAAAATTTTTTTTCTAATGTCCCTAATTTAATAAATAAAAATAAAAAAAAGTGTATCGGAAATTTAGTGCTAGCAGGTTGAATAGAGTAGTTCAGTCTAAGGTCAGTATGGCCAACAAAAAGTGGTTTTTTCTGACAAGAATGGCAGTTAAGATCTACTATTCATAACATAAGATTTTTGCATGTTTTTTATCATTGCGAACATCTAGATTGCTTTATTAAAATAATGAATACACCCCCGAAGCGTAAATCTTGCTGAATACTCAACATAGCGGTGGCCAATAATTCTAGGAACTCTTGGCATGTCACCATTTCATTTCTGTTATTCAGTCACTAGCTCTGTCAAATGTCAGGTATATTTATTTTTGTTGATATTCGTTTAATTGTGTATGTTCATTTTCGATTAGATTTTTGTAGCATTTCTAATATGCTGTATCTCTGTTCTTCTAATTACTTTTTTTACTGACATTTGACAGAGCTAACGACTGAATAACAGAAATGAAATGGTGACATGCCAAGAGTTCCTAGAACTATTGGCCACCGATATGTTGAGTATTCAGCTAAAAAGTCATTTAAATTTGAAGATATACGCTTAGGGGGTGTATCCATTATTTTAATAAAGCAATATAGATGTTCGCAATGATAAAAAACATGCAAACTCTCATGTTTTGAATGGTAGACCTTAACTGTCATTCTTGTCAGGAAAAACCATTTTTTTTGGCCATACTGACCTTAGACTGAACTACTCTATCCTTTATTTACTGGTACTACGAAATGTATTTGTTAGAATCTTGCCTTTCTTTTTACTCTTCTTCTCTTTTCTCTCTTGAGACATTTCAATTTTTTCATTGGTCAAAGCTTCGTACATGCTAACGATGCTGTCAAATGATTTAGTAGGTGGAATGAGATGTAACTGACTATTAAGTTGCATTTGTGGATAAAGTGATTTATCCAAACTGCCTTGAATTTGGTCGACGAAAACTGGAAGTATAATAATGATTGTTTCAACAATTAATACGTAGGTAATAACATTCCATAATTATCATATAAATCAGATAATTAACAACTTCCACAAAGCTGGAAATTGACAATTCCTACATTTATGCAACTTTCATTACACATATACATCACAAAAAAGATGAAGTTAGCCACTATCTGATTATATGTTTCATGAAGCTGCCAACATAACAAACAAAAAAATACTACTCGCATAAGGAAGTAGTTTTTCCGATACATTTTTGGTTTTTCTCATATGTTTTGAATCCCATGCTGTACCCGAAAAGTTTGAAGGTCTTTTTAGATTGGGGTATTTTGCATCTTACAGTTGACGAAAAGTAATAATGTCAGCTGTCAACACATATTTGTTTAGATTTGCTTACAGGTTGCCGGAGAGCTTATCAGCGCGTCAAGTTCTTTTTGATTATTTACATCTATTGTAAATGTAAAATTCTCGTTTATATAAATAAAATCATCATCGGTTATTGGTAATGGGGATGTTACTCCAATCACAGTTTCCCCATATTTAATACTTGTTTGGATATCGGCTATTGGGAAAAACGATTTCTGTAAAAGAAAATAATATAAAAGTAGTCAGTAGTTACACATTTAAAAATTTACAAACAGGCTGTCTTTTGAATTAAGCCCGGAGATGAAACGATGACTGGCACGATCACTACGTTCTCTGCATGCTATCTTCTATAATATAGGCAACTAGTTTGACAGGCTGGATTTTCAGTAGTTATGGTGGTTGCGTGTATTTCCTATCCACAGCTCTTGGAAGTTCTCACAGCAGAGTATGTGGGTATGCAATACAGCACTGTTTTTTTTTTAAGTTAGCGGTATAGTGTAGTAGGTGTGTGTAAAATTTTATGGTCCTTAATTATTAAAAATAATACTTTCAATTTTATAGAAATCAAATTGATCGTTTGAAAATTAAGAACAAAAAACGGTTTTAGGCTCCAAATTAAAATAAATTACTAAAACATTCTGTATATCTGATGATTTGTTATTGAACTTACAATGTTTTGGTAATTTTCTAGATAGATATTAATAGTTTTTGGCTTTGACTCCGGTATAAGTTCATTAACTTCTTCTTGGATAAGCTTCACAGCTGACTGAAATATTGAAAAAAATACTTTCCTAAATTAACAATATTGTGTGTATGGCTTTGTTTGAATTTACCAGTTTCGAAGCATCTGTTCCAGATTTACTTTTTTTGGGAGGCATTATGTGCTGTCGAGTTTGACGTTTAAAAAAATCTTATTTATCAAAAAAAGAATGACAGTATTTTATTTTAGCTCATCGAATAATGTTGACAATGGCTTAGAGCTGAATAATATTCTTAATAAACGTTTGATACTGTACTGCAAGAAAAAGAATATGGGAAGACTTAAAAATAAGAGTATTACTGAGTAAGTATAATAAATAATAATATATTTTGAACCATTACCTGCTATTAATATACATTTTTAAAGTCTCAAGTCTACAATCTGAAAGATAATGATTCGCAATTGATTTACCAAAAAAGTATTTGTTTTATATTAAATTTGTGACAATTTCATTTTATTTATATAAAGCCTTTGCCTGTATATATGTATTTTACCATTGTATTTTAGCACGAGAAATAACTATTTGCATTCTGATATGGAGTAATTATTCATATAATTCTAAACTGGGAAACTTTCTGAGTGAATCATCAGGGATTTCTGGCTATTCCTATGACATCATCAACAAAAATATCAGGCTGTTACTTGCTATAGGCAACTTATATTACAAAACTGCTATACTTGTTGTCTATCTACTAAACTGTTTAATTTTTAATTCCTCCGAGGTATAATGTACAAAATAGGTACAGTAAAATATTTGTTTATAAAATAAACATGGATTACTGCTATACTAACATGTTTTTTCAAGTGAAGATGAATTTAATAATAGATTAAATAATATCTCCCAATATTTAGCTATAATAGTACCTTTTATCTATGCCTTTACCTAGGTACTTATAGTACTAGCTAGGTACTTAGATTGCCTATTAATAATTGTAATGTATTTACGCTGGTGGTAATTTTTTTCAAATGGTAAAAATGATATAGGTATATTATGTAAATCTGTGAAATGTAAACCATCCGAGTATAACGTAGTAAATGAGATCAAACCTATTTTGTAACGTGTCAGATGGCTAAATTCTAGTTGTGGAAAAAGTAAAATTAGTTGCGTGTTGCGTCGCAGCGCACTTGTTGCTTGCGGTGAGGTGTATACTTTTTACGTAAACAATAACAAAATGGGAGTCAAATATCTAAAATGACATTGATTTTCATATATTATTGTGGCAATAATACATTAGAAAAGCTTTTGTTCCAATACATTGGATAATATATCAGGTAAATGGAATTTCAAAAAATAAATATAAACAAGGAGAACGTGACCGATTTTGGAAATGTCTACTCAACCTACTTACAGTACTAAAACACTCAATACTACGCAATTAAAAAAAATATCCAAAATACAGTTATTATGATAACTTAGCTTGATAGGTACCTGATATTTGGTTAATTATTTGCAGTAAAACTCTTAAATGCATTATTATTTAAAGTAGTCTAATAGTATTTATAAGGTAACCTATATTTTGCACCATTAAAAAAGTAAATGACTTGAAATAGAATGTGAAGATCATAAGTGAGAGAAAAATATTAATTTAAATATCAAACTTCCATTGAACAGTACCTACCTATACAATTAAAAATAGAATAACTCAATTAGAATAAGTAGGATACTGGATATGACGTATGGTATAGTGAGTTATTTTAGTATTAATTGCTGGATCGCTTTAATCCAAATATAACTGTGAAATGTAACTAGCTCTGGTTCTAACATAATATTGAAGTAATAAGAAATTGTGCTTATGAAATATTTGGATACTTTTCATGTCATTTATATCACTCTAAAGTTTTCAGTATTGTTGGTAGGATAGCCACTACCTTCGATTCTCGCCCCCAATTTGATACCTTACAAGCAGCGACGTACGCGACTGTCTCGAGAACTAGTGCGGAGCCGCGGTATACGTTGTACGAATACCTCAAAAGTGGACGTGTGTGGCTCAGCATGAAGAAAAACGTCAAAAATGGAATAATTTCATAGTTTAAGTGCAAAAGTGCAAGAAAATATTTAGTGGAAGATGTGTGGTATAGTGTATATAATGTAAATAATGCCTTTATTAGTTTCGAGAACTTGAAAATTATTTGTAAACAAACTGCGAGTTTCGTTCAAGATGGCTGGACTTTGAAGATACTCTTTGTCCGTATGTCATTATGAAAGTTGAGCTCCTTGCTCAGGATAGAAGGATAGAGTGGTAAGGAAAATATATTTTCATTTTTTATAAACTACCTTTTTTTTCTCGTAAGAACAGACCAATATGGTGCAATGCCGACATTTTGTAGGAGTCTACTCCCAATAAATGTATACATGCGGCCCTGATTTATGTGGCCTCGTCTGTTACCCAGTTTTGTTTTTTTCCTTTTATACATATCTAGTGTAAGGTAACACAGTTTTCTCCATTAATTAATATGTATTTTTGATATATTTCTGCTAATCATTGTTTTAGTAAGAAATACATACGTTTTTATGGGGTCAGGAGTCAGATTGCTTAGGTACAAAAATAAAAACAACTGTTTTCGTAACAGTTTTTGTAACTTTATCTTAAAATCTCGAGACCTAAAAACGCACACAAAACACAGCAGGAAGTTTTTGTTACATTAGAATGAATCTACTTATGTATTTTAACAGAATGACATACTTTTATATTTTTCACAATATTGTGGGTAGATGTGAAAGAGAAAATGCTATACAATCTTGATTTGAGGATATAAACCATGCAGGCTATCTAGTCTCCATGTTATAACTAAATATAGCAAACAAAACAGTTGAACTTGCAATAATTAGTAAATGTTAAGGGAATTTCAAATATAAGGTTAGAAAATTGAGTTCAAATGTAATTAAAATTTCTCAAATAACATAATATAAAAGTTTTATAGAAAAACCGCCCCTGAAGTATAAATTTATATTAGGTATTTCAAGACTAGATCCAGAAATATTTTTTTATAAGGCAGATATAACTAGAGAAAGGTTTCATAATCTTCTAGAAATGTTAACAGATCGATAGTAATATGTTTTTTAGAAACTGCCCATACTGTTTCAATGCAATATAGAGGCCTCTTCCATGTAATTGTAACTTTAAGGAATCTGAAACAGATATCCCTGTTAAAACTCCGCCATAATTTTGTGGCTCCTCCAAAAATATAATTTTGTATTACACCCAGATGACTGATCTAGGTTGACAAATTTTTGGGATCTAAACATGTGCCAATCAATATCTATCACATCTTGCAGCTTAGCAGTCCAAACCAATTCCATTTGAAGGTATAGGTACTTAAGTGAGTGTATACCAGTTGAGATACTGTAAGGGTACAAATCAGATAATGGCTTGAAATGGGAATATCATTTTGACCATACATCTGCAATTATTGGTTGAAGGAGCAAGTGCTTGCAATGCAATGTGGAATTGTCCAGTTTTGCAAGACCTACACAGTAGATTGGTGTTTCATTTTATCCGAGATTTTATCCCTAAATACCATTATATTACTTCTGATTAGGAGGAAATTACACTGTACACTGTGGATCATCACTCCTTGTAATAATATGATAGTGACAATTTAAATCTATTTTTCTACTACTGTGTGTAAAGTACGTACTTTAGACACACTTTTGAGCGCATAAAGAAAAATTCCAACATGTATGTAGTATAAAAATATAGGTATAATAATAGTATATTATTCAATAAGCGTATAATTATGGCTATTACCCACGAAGATGAAATTGCAACATCTGAGTGGGTAATAGCCATTATGCGCGTGTTGAATACTATACTTTATCCACAACTATATATATAAGTTTTTTAAAAAATCCAAAATTCATTTCACCTGAACATTATTTTTTATTAATGGTAACGTTATTAATACACAATAAATTCATGTTTATTTACTTACTTAATAATTATTAATAGTTACATTACAATTGTTAAAATTCATGCCAGGGATAAATACACTAAGATAACATTTTCAGAAAAAGAAGATGTTTTTTGTGTTGGTTGCCAATCCATAAAACTTTTGTACACGCATCATATTTACCTTTAGACTTGTTAGGTAGGAGATTTTCTGTTTCGCTAGCCGCTAACTTTAAAATGTCTAGCGGTGTACAAGACATATCTTCTAAATCTGATTCACTATTAGACATTTCTCTGATGATACCAGAGATAAGAAGTAAATTTACAAATTGTCAAATTTGATGCAACAATTGAGTAATATTATTCCATCGAACTGTCATTATTATTCAATTCTATATGGTAATGTTGTGGATAAAAGAATATTAATTCTAAGTTTTTTCATAAATCAGAAATTAAAACCTATTGAATTCAGTATGTATGTATCGAGGTATGTATGTATCTGGGGTAACATTCACTTAGACCTAAAATATCTATTGTGCCCCCTTACTTCTAGTTAGTTTCTGAGGAGAGTATCTGAAACTAGTAGCTCCTTTAGTAAATGTTCCTCTTCTATCAAGTTCTATCCAGTAAAACTATCCAGTATTGAATATTTTTTGGAAACTATGATGTTATTTTAGATCATTATAATTATAAAAGTGAATCTCTCAGAAGATTACTTAGCAAATAGTGTAGGAAAAATCTCGGGAAAAATAAAATGATAAAATATTCCAAAAATGTTCTAGTGGCATATTACCTAAACTTTTCTATTTTGATAAAGTTTTCGATAGTAGAAAAAATATTGTATGGAATTCGTGTGTAAAGGCCTTTTTTTTACTCACGTGATTGTCTCATTCGGCAAATAAACTACTTTACATACTTGTTACATAAATAACATAATTATTTCTTTCTAATTTAATTCATTAGGTACATTTGACAAACATTGTTACTTTATATGATAAATGTTACTGAAATGCATAAAAATTCTTACAATTACTATGAATTAATATTAATTAATCAAGTTTGTGTTTATCTACTGTAAAATTTTGTTTGGTATTACAACAATAAGCTGTATGGAAACATTTTGTATCTAAGTAACCTCTAACTATACCTGGAACTAAATCATTGGTGAGTCAATATAAACAATAAATACTTAGTTGTTGATATTAGAAGTAATTTGCTAATTACATTCTTATCTAATACATTTAAATTTTCATTCAATACTTTGCTGATAATTCCGGTCATAATTCCAGTTCCAATTTGAAAATATTAATAATAATACCATTCAAGTTGACATGTCAAGTTGTTTCATTTGTTAAGCATCTACCTATTGTTGAAATGTACATGATTATTGTTCAGATTACTTTTATTGCTGCACATGCGTTTTTTGTTTCGCTTTTACCTCACCAACAAATAAAACCGCTATTTGTTGTTCAACACCCCTGATTTTTCAAGAAAAATGTATCAATTTTTAATTAATTTCTTAGCATCTTCACAAGTAGAGAAACGTTCATGGTTTTGTGGTGAAATCGGGTCATTATGTTCATTCTGATTTATGATTTCTCTATGAAACAACAACTTTTCATCGATAAATTGCTATTTTTATTGTTTACTAATTTATTTTAATCATCTAAGATCATTAACAAGGCAAGGATAAGTCGTTACCCAAATTGGTATTGAAAAAAATCATTGTATTATTTTTATTTCCTTATTCGACATTTTTATTCTTAAGGGAACAAGGTGAGATGCATCGTTTGAAAGTTTTTTTCATGTACAATCAAATGCATGATTGTTATCCAATGTCAAGACACTTCGTTTTAATTAATAACATAATTTCCTGCAACTTTCATTTCAACTAAAACTAGATATTACGAAATTCGTTTAAAACAAATTCATGCGGTCGACTTTTTCGGTTGATTTCCTTGAATGGCATTCAAAATTGAAATGACAAAATAATAGTCCAGGTAAATTAGCATTATTTGATGAATTAATAGACCTGATGACTGATTTTGAAAAAAAATATGTGTCGATCTTATTGGATCAGATTAAAATATTTATTTATATGATGGTGGAGCCACCCGTACAAATATGGGGCGCCACGGGCGTTTCCCATCTATAAGTAGGTGATCTGTGGTGTACGTGTACATTAGAGTCCGTCCAGACAAACCTATCTATTTACTGACGATAGGTATATGGACTAGATTTTTAAATATATCTTATTTTCCTTGATTTTGGTTGAAAATAATAATTTTCTATTTTTTTTTTCAGGGAATGCGTGACATGTTCATCCAATCCCATCAGTCGTTTACGAATAGCAGCAACAACGGGGCAGTCCAACCAAAAAAACGGAAGGCAGATCATTATACAAACGGTTCCGGTAACGTTAACGGCAACGCAGGCGCGGAATTTACATTCGTCGATCAAGTATTTTCTGTGAACGACGGCGGTAATCAAAATTTCGGATCTTCTTCAGCAACTTCTTTGACCAATAATAATTCTATTAATAATCAAACTAATCAGAATCATAATAATGGCAGTCCTTGTCGCAGTAATCAACAACCGTTTGTGCGAGCCTCTACCATCAAGTTGTTAGATACTTATCAGCGCTGCGGCCAAAAAGTAAGTTGAAATGTATTTAAATTTTATTTTACGTGTAGATAAGCAAATTACTTGAATCTATATCTGTATCTGTAGAGTAGGGCGTGTGAGTGTAGGCTCACAGCATTTGGGCTACATGTACATACTCCCGAGGAGTTGCCCTCCTAGGTCATCGTCCATCCTGTCCTTCTCAGGAAGGTGGATAGACTCACCGAACACAGACTCTCTTGACGATAACTTCGGACACTCTCATAATACATGTCTGACAGTTTCACTGATTCCTAAAATTTTAAGACCAGCTGCTTCAATGGTCAGATCTTTCCTTTTTTCACTACTTGTTTCAGCAAATATTCTATTGGAGCAGCTACCACAAGAGGGTTCCATTCCCTAAAATGCTGTTTCAGTCCTCTCTTTACTAGTTCATCTGCAATTTCATTTGCTTCTATTACAGTAGGCCTAGAATCCACAGTAAGGTGAATATATCGCTCGCCTAGTTCATTGAATTTGTCTAGGCTTTCCCCAACCATTAAAGCACTTAGCTCTTGTGTAATCAGTTCCAAAATGGTGTGGGAATGCCTGGACAAACTGAATGAACTAGGTGAGAACAATATACTGGAATCCACAGTATACCTTACTGTGGATTCCAGGACACACTGGAATAGAAGGAAATGAAATAGCAGATGAACTAGCAAAGAGGGGGACTGAAATACCTTTCTGGGGGCCTGGACTCTTTTGCGGAATCAGCCCCAATGTAATATTGGAAGATATAGGTGAAGCCGAGAGAAAGAGAAGATCTGACTATTGGAAAGATCTACTAGGGATTATACAATCAAAGATTCTTCTGGGTGACTACAACCTGTTGAGATCAAATGAATGCCGAGATGAATGCATAAGTCAAAGTAAAACTGCGCTAAGAGTTTTGACAGGGATCCTAACAGGACATTGTCGCCTGAATGGGCACCTTAAAAAGCTCTAAATAGTGGAGGAAGAAGAATGCAGATATTGTGGCATGGAAGAAGAAACCTTCATCCACATACTTTCCAACTGCTCAGCTCTTCAGAATCCTACAGCACAGCACCTGGGAGATTACTGGTTAGAAGAGTAACATTTACCTAAGTTGAAGCCTGCAGATATCCTAAAATTCCTCCGGGAAATAGGACTAAAGGAGCTACAAGTTGCTGAGACTAAGTAGAAGTAAGGGGGCACAATAGATCTTTTAGTTCTCAGTGAATGTTACCCTAAAAATAAATAAATACATACATACATACATAGAGTTAGAAAATGAATATGGAATTGAAATTCCTATTTCTTTTAAAAATTAGGGGCATGTCAACTAAAAAGGTATAATAATGAAACGAAAATTGTCTCACATCGTTGATACAGTTCTTCCCGGATTTGAATTAACCTCTCCCCCACCTCTTCCAGGCCTGTTAAGGATATCCCATAAGTTTTGGTACCTTATGAGAATCAATGCTGTACTATACATTTTTCTTTCTTAAACTCGTTTTTTTGGTTCCAGCGAAAAACTTGGACGCCAGAGGGTAATGGTAATAGCTGCGGGGAAGAGGTCATCCCCAATACAGATTGTCCAATATCAACAACCACGACGGCCCACAGCAAGGTTACAGCGGCTCCGGGGGGCGCCAACCCCCAGCCGCAAGGTAAGCAAAAAAGTAATGCCAATCTTTTTACTTTTATTCGATTGTTTTATCGCAGTCATAATATTTTTGTTCGGTAATCAATTACGTTGAACATTCCTATAAAATAATAACACTATAATGAGTCATATATGTGTCATATTTTATCATATTGAAAAACATTCATAGGAATGTTTTATTTGTTTCAATACGATACACAAACGTTCATTCCCTGAATGAAAACACTAATTAAGTTATTTTTAACTTGGAACTACTATCATTTAAATTCAACGTATTGTAAACATGTTATTCACTGTATGGTTATTTTTCGATTCAATTTTCCGTTAAGGTAACCATGATAACATCCTAACACCTCTATATCTTTTTGAAAATATTTCCTTCAAGACTATAAATATAGCCACTGTATAATCCACTATCCAGTTCTACTCTTTCTGAGATCCTTTTTTCTTCCAAAACCATTTTCTACCTGCTTCTATCACTTTTTAATGATACTTGTCTGCCAGGGAATATAATCATTGGAATTACCCTTCCCCTTCTTGGTTAACTTAATATGCGCGTTACAAAGTGTTGAATGCATTCACACTTCCCATTTTTGAAAAACATCCAATACTTTGTGACAGGCATATCAAGTGATTCAAGAAGAGGAACGGCTAATCCAATTATTCTATTCCTTTCCCCTTCTTGAATAACCTAGCAATGCGATCAACATAGTTCTAAATCAAACTTAGAAAACCATAAGAGAAAGAAACATTGGTATCTACTATAAATATTTTTTACTTCAACAACATTTTTAATTTATTTGTATTCCAACTTCTTTAAAACATGAAGTAAGAGTATACATTTACGTGAAGGCAAGAATACACGTTTGCGGGAAATGTACACATTTTACGGTAAAAGTGTACATTTCCAAGAGTATACATTTACCGTAACATATATTATATGTCGACAGAAGAAAACATGAGCCCCGGAAAATATGCAAACTAAAAGAAAGGTCATCGCAACGACCAATCAGGAGCTAATGTTCACGAGCGTACATTAGTAATTTGTTAACATAATCGAAATAATATGACCGAGTGATTTCATAAACATACATAATTTTACTCATTTTCAGTGTTATGTATCAGTGTTGTCAATCCGAAGATGATTATCCGATTTTTAGACAATTTCACTAATTTTGATCCAATAGTGTTTCGAATATTTTGCAGAAGGGATATACCTATAAAATGGCTATTGTTTTTTGGGATTTTCCATATTGACTAGTGTAGAAGACTTTATTTAGATGACAAATGTGTTCTTTTGGTAATTTTTACAAATTATGATAATTTGAATGGTAAAGTATGAGTAATTTAAATTTTTGCATCGGCAACACTGGACTGCATTCTATGTTCTATTTGATGTCAGCTGCCATATAATCTGCTACCATACTTTTATACTTTATTTTAATATTTGCTTCATAAATTACGGAACAATCATTCTTTGTTAAGACTAATTTGATAATTAACATAGTGGGGTATGTGTATGTACTATAGTTATTATTAATAAACATAACCTAGAACAACACACAATAACCAATTATAATATTAAATAATTATCAGACAAATTGGTCTCACTATTGATTTGAATTGAACAAACTGTATTCAACGGATCTGTTCCAAAAGATTCTGATGTGTAAACAGATAGATGTAGAAATAGAAATTTGACCCTTCTTTTTCATGACATTACTACAGAGTCATTTAATTTGAAAATATAGATATTTAGGGCAAATGGTAGTTTTATGTATGGTCCAATATAAATTTTTCGAAATTTTTCCATCAATATTTAAAGTTAAATTTTTAGAAAGTTAGACTTTTTTTACATACCTATCTCATAATAGTTGACATTTATGGTATCGATATTTGGTTATCGATTCAAAATATCGATTGTTACTACAAAAATACAACTACAGTGAACCGGACACTCCCACTAAGGGCTCATGTTTGCTTCTGTCAACAATATCTTTGTTCATTATTTGATATTTTGACAATGTAAAACAAAAGAACAAAAAAGAAGGTGACTGTGATGAAATAATCGAAACGTTTTTATTTTAATTTATTTTATTTATATTGAGAGTGATATTCCTAAGTAATTATTGTCTGAATAATTCTACATTTACCGCAAATCTTTCAACTTTACCACATGTGTAATTATCGACATTTCACTAAGGTCATGTTTTGAGGTCAAGAGTCTGTTTTTATGTGCAATGATTCATTTTGGGACATTCTATACAGGATGTTTCACGATGAGCTTACACTATCTATATATTGAAAACTACTCACACGATTTATTTATTAAAACTTAGACTTATAGGGTGATTCAATTAAAAATGTTGAGATATTGCTTGATTTGCGTTTTGTTTCACCCTCTATCAAAGAATCCACAGTTATAAAAATAATTGATACTGAGCATAGCCAATGACGTTTGAATGACAATTGAATACAAAGACCTGCTGATTTATTTTGATTCACTGTTTTGCAGAGTGTTAAAGAGGAGGTCTTTTTGCCAATAATTGGCCATATCTTTTTGAAACACCCATATAATATATTAGAATGGTATATTTTTGTCAGGTTTTTTCGATTCTTGAACAAAATATAGTACGTTTCATTAAAAAAAATGTAAGTTTATGCTGCTACTTGGTTTTTGAACACCCTGTAGAATCGAAAGTGCCCTTAGTATCTGTATTAGCCCACACAAAACTTTGAAGTTTTATCTCTTACCCCAACGATGTAAAACTACGATGTCAGAAGATTGCCCCACCCTGTATATGTAGATTTTTGGTATTTAAACTAATTATTTATTCCAATAAGAATATCACTCTTTTTATTTAAATGTTTATTTATATAATGGATGACGTATTAAAAGTGATGTTCAGAATATGTAAAATATTCTGTGGAAATCGTACTGAAAAGGGGTGTTATCCTTCATCAAATGAGTTAGTTGTGATTCTAGATGTGATGTATTTGATGAAGTGGTCAAATATTGTTATCTGATTAGTTAATTTACAATATTTTTTATCCAAACTAAATATTAAACAATTAGATAATGCTATCAGATCTTTAATATTAGGTAGATTTTGTTGTATGTAGGTTTTCTTACCGTGTGCCATTGTTCAATTTATCAAAGATACAGGGTGTTTTCAAATGACACTTACAACGTTTGCATGTAGATACCTCTCGTGAAATTGGACAAAATGATATGAGAATTGAGGGGTCCAGCTCATTTACTTTACGAAATACGGGGTGTTGAAGTTATAAAAATTTAAATGTTTTTATTTGATAAGTTTAAAATTGATAAATTGATTTGATATTTGGCAGGTTGTTTTTAAATGTAAAAAGGCATATTTTGATAAAAAAAACATTTGATAATTATTGATCCAGTGGTGTACATTTGGAAAATTATGTCACTTTTCCCCCCCATTTTTTACGCCACTGGCATTTGTAGCTATTTTTTATTAATTTTGTATTCCTCAATGTTTTTCACGTAAAAAAACACATAACCTTTACATATCAAAAAAATTGTAGTTTTTAAGATATTTAATGTTTTCATGAAATCTGCAACCTAATTTATTAATAATGAAATGAAAAAAAGACTTTTTTTTGTATTTTTTTCAATAACCTTCAACCTACTAATGGCTAAAATATGTATCAGAAACTAGTTTGGGAAGCAGCAATGCATCTTAAACATTGTGAGAAGACTCTCAAAAATATTTGTTCAAACTTGTGCTTTTATTATTGAAAATGATGTTGCAAACTTGATGAAAACATTAAATATCTTGAAAACTACAAATTTTTTGATATGCGAAGGTTATGAGTTTTTTACGTGAAAAACATTGAGGAATACAAAATTAATTGAAAATAACCACAAATGCCAGTGGCGTGAAAAATGGGAGGAGAAAAGTGACATATTTTTCCAAATGTACACCACTGGATCAAGAATTTAAAAATGCTTTTTTATCAAAATATGCCTGCCAAATATCAAATCAATTTATTTATCCATTTTAAACTTATCAAATAAAAACTTTAAAATTTTTATAACTTTAACACCCCGTATTTCGAAAAGTAAATGAGCTGGACCCCTCAATCCTCATATGATTTTGTCCAATTTTACGAGAGGTATCTACATGCAAACGCTGCAAGTGTCATTTGAAAACACCCTGTATAAAGATGTTTAATATACACAGGACCACTATTAAATGTTGGTTCTAATTAGGTAACAATTTTTGATAAAGCAGTTAATAGATATTTCCGGAGATAGGTATTGAATAAATTTACACAATAGGCATGATGGCTCATCATTCATCATTGATGAGTCACTAAGAATAACTGAAATACATATAAAGCAATCACTTATTTTTACATTACAACTATTATTTTTATCTTGGTTATATTACACCCCCCCAACTTGGCTAAACACGTATCAAAAACTAAAATATGTACCGCTGTCCTCTGTCACCAGATTTTATCTCATGATCTGTGATAGTTAGACAGTTGAAATGATCACAGATGTATTTCTGTTGCCGCTATAACAAAAAATATTAATATACAGAATAGAATAAATATTAAAGGGGGGCTCTGATATAAAAAACCTGATTTTTAGCTCGGTTTTGAAGACAGTAATCGGTAGACGTTTGAAATATTTACAGAATACTTATTATTCACTTTGAAAAATGAATAATAACATTTATATTAAAGTGGGGGGCTTAAGGAGTTGGCTGGCTTTATTTCTATATTTAATTTAAAGTAAATTATAAAATTCCAAATTTACGTTACAAATTTGAATTATTGTTCACCGATCAGTTAGCACTAGGACTCCTACGAAAATATTTTTCAAATGTTTTGGCGCCAATATTACTGAGTGTTGGAACGAATTTAGTGCCAAGGTTTTCAATTGCAACATTTATTTTTAAAAATAGATGGAAATGAATATCGCTGTATGCATCTAATGATAAAAGTATGTTATCGTCTTGTTAATTCTTCACCAAGTATTATACAGGGCTCGGCAAAAGTCCGGAACCGGACAGGTATTGAAGAATGTACTTAAGTATATAACATTTCCATACCACAAACTTTGCTTGTGTAAACAAATACAAAGTGACGATTTCATCCAATTTGTTGAAATGAAATGAAAAATTCATATGGCCTAAAGGCACCTAGTATGTTTAATAATCGAAGGTGCCAACATCTTCCGGGTGTGGTGATTGATTTTGTGTGCTTCACAAGAAGCAGAATCTAACGCTTTTTTTTTCGACAGGATCGGCCGCGACAAGTGGAGCTGACGGTGATTACCAATTGGTGCAGCATGAAGTGTTGTATTCCATGACCAACCAATACGAGGTACTGGAATTTTTGGGTAGAGGAACGTTCGGTCAAGTGGTCAAATGCTGGAAGAAAGGTACAAATGAAATCGTCGCTATCAAGATTCTTAAGAATCATCCATCTTATGCCAGACAAGTAAGTAATATTCAAAAATTTATGAATTTGTTTAAAAATATTTTCTTTTTTATTTATAGGGTCAAATCGAAGTAAGCATTCTATCCAGACTAAGTCAAGAAAATGCCGACGAATTTAATTTCGTCAGAGCATATGAATGTTTCCAACACAAGAACCATACGTGTCTTGTGTTTGAAATGCTCGAACAGAATCTTTACGACTTCCTGAAACAGAACAAATTCAGTCCTTTGCCTCTCAAATACATCAGGCCAATTTTGCAGCAGGTTTTGACGGCGTTGCTCAAACTTAAGGTGGGTAAATTATTTTTTTCTACATTCATGCAAAAAAGAACCACTTTTTCCAATAAATGAGTTTCACAACTGTCATTCTTGTCAGTTTTGTGACGATTTATAACAAACATAAACATTTAAATAAAATAAAAATCCAGAGTGTCTGATCCTGCATTAATACAACAATAATATATGTATATCTTACTACTTAGTCTCAACGAGTAACAATGATTGCAAAAATCTTTGATTATTTAAAATTTAAATGGTCAAAGCGAAAACCAACTATGATTAAGTACTAACAAGTTGGAGGCCATAAAGATACAAAAAAAGAAGAACGGTTTGAGTTCCTAACATAGATTCTAATTTTCCAGTTATTGCATAAATTTAGAAAAAATATTGTATGCAACTCGTGCCAAACGTGTTTTTTGTACTCGACGTGTTCTCCAAACACTCACTTTTGGCACTTGTTGCATAAATAACTATTTCACGACTAATCTGTTTTATGTTATTGACTTGACCATATAAATCTACTATTAATTTTTATCCGATAATTCTCAAAATAAGATACTCACTGTTACACGTGTTGTTTTTTCTGTTTGTTTTGCACGTGCTACGTTTTCACGTTGATTTAGTCCTGTTTTCCGATATTGATTGTTTATTTATACAATCCAAGTAGTTGGTTCAGATGGAAAATACGGACATATCTACTCTTATTTTCCAAATTTTAATAGAATTTTAGTTAGATTTTGTTGAAATCATTTATTTTAATGGCAATTCAAAACTGTATATTTTTTAAACCAAAAGGATCAATAAAACTAGTCTAAACCACAATTATTTAATTGTGTTATTGTATTGTCCACCAAAAAAGATAAAATTATTCAGCAACTAGTTTCGGCACAAAGTATAACATTTCTATTGTAGCCTGATGATGGTAATTTTGTACCGAAACTAGTTGCTGAATAATTTTCTCCTTTTTGGTGGACTATATTAAATAATTGTGGTTTAGACTTGGAGTTTTATTGATCCTCCTGGTTTGGATTTCGTATAACCACATTTAAGAAATGTATGAACTTTTGAAATGTATATTTTTTGTTTTTCACTTTTCCATACGAAATAGCATTAAAATGTGTATTTTCTTCTCTCTTGCCAAAAATTCATTTGTTTTGAAAGGTATTCGAAAATAGAATGAAACACATTTTCGGTCCAAAAATTTGCTTTATATTTGATAGTTTACATCGAGATTTTTATTAATGTATTCTAGGTAGACTCGAGTGTCATTGTAATACGTATAATACAGGGTGGAACAGCCGAATGAAATAAATTAGGGCGTGTCATTTATTTCAAAAAAAATTATATAGGGCGTGTCCTATGACAGTGGCCAATGCCAACAACAGATTTGGCGCCTGTATTCCAAGGAACAATAGAGGAGTTCAGTCTAAGGTCAGCGTGACCAAAAAAAGTGATTTTTATGACAGTTAATGTCATAATTATAAGATTTTTACATGTATGTATCTGGGGTAACATTCACTTAGACCTAAAATATCTATTGTGCCCCCTTACTGCTACTTAGTTTCTGAGGAGAGTCTCTGAAACGTAGTTCCTTTAGTCCTATTTCCCGGAGGAATTTTAGCATATCTGCAGGCTTCAACTTAGGTAAATGTTCCTCTTCTATCCAGTAATCTCCCAGGTACTGTGCTCTAGGATTCTGGAGCGCTGTGCAGTTAGAAAGTATGTGGATGGGGGTTTCTTCTTCTATGCCACAATATCTGCATTCTTCTTCCTCCACTATTTTGAGTTTTTTCAGGTGCCCATTCAGGCGACAATGTCCCGTTAAGATCCCTGTTAAAACTCTCAGCGCAGTTTTACTTTGACTTATGCATTCATTTGATTTCAACAGGTTTTAGTCGCCCAGAAGAATCATTGATTGTCTAAGCCCTACTAGATCTTTCCAATAGTTGGATTTTCTCTTTCTTTGTGTTTCACTTATTTCTTCCAATATTACATTGGGACTGATTCCGCAAAAGGGTTCTGGCCCCCAGAAAGGTATTTCAGCATGCTTTTGTACACCCCAGGAGCGTAAATCTTGAAGTTTAAAATAACGAATTCTCAACCCATCGGGGGCCAATAATCTTAAACAATTCTATAACAAAAATCTATTGTTTGTTTGCGGCAAGGTTTGCGGTTTATTAAAAAAAAATTGTAACTATGAAAACTGTTTTATTACATCATTTTAATTTGTTTATAATCCTATGGTATTTGTATATTTCGTGTACAAATTTATAGCTTACCATCAAATATATTAAACATATTTTCGATTTATCCTAGAAGTATCCTCATGTTACGTCATTGCTTATAAATCGTGCACGTTGAAAGGTTTCCGTTGCGATGCATCGTATTGACGTGTCTAGTTTAAAGAAAAACAATTTGTTAGAGGTCATTTGCCCGGTATCAAATGTTAATAAGAACCAGCCTATTAACATTATCACAACGGCGGTTTTTAATAAAATGATCATTTCAATCGTTTGTTATTTTCTATACCTAACAAGTTAATAGTTAACAGTTTTTTTTACTTCTGTCACTAAAACCGCATCTAAAACACGAGTTTGACATTCGCCAAACTTCACTTTAATCACTAGTGTTTAAACTGCGTGAAGTCACATCTCGTTTATATTTTGTTTCTTAAACGTCACATCGTGTATCTTCTGTAAATCATATTTAATATTCCGTGATAATTTTGTTGTTTTCTGTCATTTGATTTTTTTTTTGCATGTTTTTTATCATTGCGAACATCTATATTGCTTTATTAAAATAGTGAATATACCCCCGAAGCGTAAATCTTGAAATTTAACATTACTTTTTAGCTGAATACTCAACATATCAGTGGCCGATAATTCTAGGAACTCTTGTCATGTCACCATTTCATTTCTGTTATTCAGTCACTAGTTATGTCAAATGTCAGTTATATTTATTTTTGTTGATATTCGTTTAATTGTGTATGTCCATTTTCGGTTAGATTTTTGTAGCATTTCTAATTAGCTGTAACTGTATTCTTATAATTATTCTTTTCACTGACATTTGACAGAGCTAGTGACTGAATAACAGAAATGGAATGGTGGCATTCCAAGAATTCCTATAACTATTGGCCACTGATATGTTGAGTATTCAGCTAAAAAGTCATGTTAAATTTCAGATAAGAAGATTTATGCTTCGGGGATGTATTCATTATTTTAATAAAGCAATATAGATGTTCGCAATGATAAAAAACATGCAAAATCTTATGTTTTTAATAGTAGACCTTAACTGTCATTCTTGTCAGAAAAACTCACTTTTTGTTGGCCACACTGACGTTAGACTGAACTACTCTATGTTTTTCCTTTTCTTGTGGTCATAGAAAAAGTACCTATAGTAAGCAACTAGTGTCAAAAACATCTTTAGTGATTCGTTTCATAAATCAGAAAACTGGTGACCAAAGTGACGTTTTTGACACTTGGTACTTAATAATATTATATTATTGAGATATTGAACTGTCAAAACGTCGTCAGAACACCATGTATAAGGAAAAATGTCATTGCATTTTGAAATCTACGATAAATGCATGTAACTTAAATAACTGACCATATAAATTGAAATTAGACCTAAAAAATCTGTATGTTTTGCGGGTTATGGTTTCCAACTTTTTGTGTTAGTTTTAATGGTTTCAAGGCTTTTTTTTTAAGTATTCCTCCATGATCAAAGCAGTCGAATTATAGAAGAAAAGTTACTTTTAAATATCTTATTTTCCTGAATAGACCCAAAAGCGTCAAATGTATTTGAAAAGTCTAGTTGCGCATGCTTCGGACCGGCAACGGCACTTCTGAGCTTTGAACGTACATGGGGCTTATTACCTAATACAAGTTTCTATAGTTTTATTAGTTTTTGAATGTATTCATTTTATTTTCAGCAATTGGGACTGATTCACGCCGACTTGAAACCCGAAAATATCATGTTAGTCGATCCGGTACGACAGCCGTACCGCGTAAAAGTAATAGATTTTGGCAGCGCCTCGCACGTCAGCAAAGCAGTATGCAATACATACTTGCAATCAAGGTATTACAGGGCACCGGAAATAATTTTAGGATTGCCCTTTTGCGAAGCAATCGACATGTGGTCACTAGGATGTGTGGTAGCGGAACTATTTCTCGGATGGCCTTTGTACCCGGGTTCATCAGAATACGATCAAATCAGGTAAACATGAATACATCTGGAACAATGCAATTTTTTCCACTGCTAGCTGTAAAGTTGAAAATTATTGCTTCTTTCTAGTAAACTAAGAAGTTGAATTTCTCCATTAGTGGTTAATAATTTTTTCTATTATTAATAATGGACTTCTTCAAATATTTTGAGCATCCAAAGTATAGTAGTTCAACAAAAACGTGTGTTAACATAATTTTGTATATCCAGGAGATTGTCTTTAAAATATTTGCTGCTTGTAATTACCTATTAATATCAAATTATTTGAATAAGAATGCAAATAGTTTAAAATTCGCGCTCAACCAAAAATGACTGATGACATAAGGAGAGGGTTCATAATACATCGAAAACTGACAATATATTTTTCAGTCAGACGACGGGGTAAACGCTTCTCTGAACTATTTTCAATTTTTGTCTTAAATTTGGCTAGTAGTGAAAAAAATTGTACATAAACCATGGTGGTGAAGACATTTATAAGCCTTGCACCTTTTTATTATTAATTTTGGTCAATAAAAAGTCTTCACCACATTGGTGTATAGTATGCTATTATTAAACAAAGTAAGATTCGATTATCGATTATTTAAATATTTATTTTTTGTGCAGATACATCAGCCAAACTCAAGGCTTACCTACGGAGCATATGCTCAACAATGCATCGAAGACGACGAAATTTTTCTATAGAGATATGGACAGCACCTATCCTTTCTGGAGGTTGAAAACACCCGAAGAACACGAAGCTGAAACTGGCATCAAGTCTAAAGAAGCCAGGAAGTATATTTTTAACTGTTTAGACGACATTGGACAAGTTAATGTACCAACTGATTTAGAGGGCGGTCAATTGTTGGCTGAAAAAGTTGACAGAAAGGAATTTATTGATTTGCTGAAAAGGATGTTGACCATGGACCAGGTAGCAATATTATATTTGATTTAAATCAGTAAATTGACTTGTTGAACTTAACCAAAATATGTTTCTCCACAATGTTAATAATTCAGCTTTTGGATGATTTAAATAGTTCGCCATTTGTGAAGAAGTATAGGTTATGCTTACGCTATATTGCTTTCTGACAGAAAGTAGCTAACTTAATTTCATATTATTTTTTTAAAACTGTTTCCAAAGAAATATTAAAGGGTCCACGCAATAAATTGACTTTCAATTTTGAGTGCTTGAATTTATTTTAGTTCATTTCATATGACAATTCAACTCATGTATAAAAAATCAAATATGCCACAGTGCAATTGTCACTTTGGCAGCGGCGAAAGTTAGCTGAAAGTTAGCTGAAATTGTATTTTTTTCACTTATGCATTTGTTTATCAATTATCGCAGTGCTACTTACCATAATAAATAATTTGACATGTTTGTCAACAACTTATTGAATTTCTAAACACTAACAATGAGCCGATTCATCGAATTGTCCTGCCGAATTACACTCGATTTTTGTATTGATATTGGGTAAATTTGTGTTGTTCAACTTCTAAACTGTTTCCTTTAGCAATTTGACTCGAAAAACTGTCAAACTAAAAAATAGTTGACAGTTTTCTCGTCTAATTGCTAGGCAACAGTTTCTCATTAAACAATCCAAATTTACCCGATGAAATACAAACCTCTCGTGCAATTATAAGTGAATATTTCATGAATTATTTTAATTTTATCCACTCTATTCAATATTCTACTCCGGCATCCAGTCATCTTCACAAGCCAAAATCTTTCAAAAGTTATTTAATATCAAAGTTACAATTTTAGCTAATTATTTTATCTTATATTATTCTCATATTTATATACTGTTTGAAATTCAAATACATTTTTTTTCATTTCTGCTGAAAAACAAAATTGACCACACTTGAAAAAAAAACGTTAGGTTACACAAAAAGTGTCTTTTTATTTTAGGAAAGACGGACAACTCCCGGCGAAGCGTTGAATCATGCATTTGTCCGGTTGGCCCACTTGGTAGACTATGCACATTGTAATAATGTGAAAGCTAGTGTACAAATGATGGAGGTATGTATTTTATTCAATCTAATATCAAAAATAAAATCTCTCTTCCGATTCGCCCTGTATATTATTTATTATTAGAAAACTACATCAGGATTTTGTAAAGCAGCAATCTTTAAATTTGGCAACTCCCTTTTTTTATAGGTTTGTCGAAGAAACGACTACAACAACACAACTTCCGCTTCCCATCATCAACCAGCCCAACAAGCGCCATCTCTTGTTGCTAATTTCGTTCCCAGCACCAACGGTAACGTGACGTTCACCATAAATAACCAATTGACCAACCAAGTCCAAAGGCTTGTTAGAGATCGATCAGGTTATGATAATTTGGTAAGTACTCAAAATAAATAGTTCAATCTAGATAATTTAACAACTTTTCTTAATTTTTTTCTTAGTATCAAATATACAACGGTAGAACAGTTGGTAGACAATACGCGACCAGCAGCAGGGCGGATCCTTTCCAACATCAACTCGTTTCGAGCATTTTGTGCCCTGCGGGTTATCAGGGTATGGGCGGATCGCCGGCCAAGCATGTTACAGTTGTTCAACAACAACAACTGCAAATTCAACCGCCGATTTTAAGTCAACCGGGGCAGCAGCAATATGTACCTGTGAGTGTCGTCGAGCCCAGTGGCAGACAGATGTTACTGACAGTAAGTTTATTGTTTAATCACAGTTTTCAGGATGGTAATGGGGAATGTTTCAGTTTTGCCAATGAAGAATGGGAGCTTAGATATTTGTTTTTGGTGTAAATTAACTATGGGGTCTATTCTGTAACTAATCCTTTGAAATTTAGATGCCTCTTAAAAATATTCTGCAAGTATACATTTTAGAGGACTGTTAAAAACTATTTATTTTAAAGGATTTCTTTAAAATTTCAAGTAGGGTGTCTGGCAACAGCGCTTTTGTCATTTAATAGCTGAGCTAGAGACCAGCTTTAAAAAAAGAAGAACATTTGTATTATTTGATGGTAAACTAACCTACAAATGACTCTATACATGAACTGTTTTTGGTTTCTCGCATGAAATTATTATAAATAAATTAGTTGGTATTTGAAAGGGATCACTCAAATCCTTTATTACTTCTTTGGTGTAATCTAAAAAAATTCTGCCCCAAAATAATGTAGATTATTAATTTAAACTATTTCAAATACAATCTAACTTTTTATTTTACTTTTTGTGATCCACAATTAATTCCTGAATCACCAGCAACATCCAGATATGCCTTTTTTGGTTACCGATATTATTTAAAGGCACACTTTAACTTCCCTTTAAAAATAATAGTTTTAACAGGCAATTTTAATGGAATCCTTTAAAATTTTAAGTGAAATGTGGTTAGCTAATACCGATATGATATTAGCGCCGGTTAAATTTTTAAAGGCTTCTAAATTTTAGAGGAAGAGTTACAGAATGGGCCCCTATGTCCGTTATATCTCTCCCTTCCTCTTCTCTTGAATAGCTAATGATGTTGTGTGCTGACATTTATGGTTGATCATCAACGAGTTGTTCTTACAGTTCTGTTTTTATTATTATTTTCTGGAGATAGCGTACTTCATTTGATCAGATCATCAATATGTCTTTGTTTCCTAAATGTAAGCCCATATCGTCTAGTATCTTCAGCCTCTTCTTTTTTGTTCTTTATTTCCTGTATTGCCTTCAATCATTCACCTTTCTCAGTGTATTTCACTTTCTCTATATTTTGGTGTAGATCTGGATTTTGTCGTGCCTTTAAATGTCTTTTGGTTTGTATCTACAGTATCAGATATCTACTGCTGCAACTGAGACTATCAACCAAAAATTATGAGAGCAACCCCAATATCTTCACTTATTCAACATCCCCGTTCAACTATCAATTCATCAATCAATAAATTTTCCACAAATGCGACATTCACTCCCACAGTGTTCACCATATACAAATTGCGAAAATTCCTATGGAACCATCGCCTCGGATTACACAAGTACGACAAGGATATATGAAAAAGAGAGAAAGAATTGTGCGCGGTCATCGCTTTGTTTCACCTAGGGGTGAATACTTATTTCTCGGGGCTGGCGGAATTTTCAGACAATGTTGCCGGATGAAAGTGTTTTGTTTTACCTATTGTGCATGACTTCGAAAAAAAGTCAACGAAAATGAGAGAAAAATATCATTTGTACAATGCTCTTCTGGCAACAGTAGTTAAAATAGGGGGCCAATGAGCATTCGGCCAGTCTCGGGAAATAAGTATACACCAATAAGGTGAAACAAAGTACACGCCTTAATGACAGCGCATAATTATTCTTTCTCTGTCTTTCAGCTGTTTTTCTGTCGTACTTGTTTAACCCGGCATACTTCCATAAGGATTTTCGCAATCTGTATATGCTTCGATTCCAATTTGAAGTTGAACTTCACATATTTTGATTAAAACACTGACATTATTTATGTTATTAGATGTGAAACTCTGAAAGCTCACACGTTTACTATGTTCCTTGTTTCTACTCTGCAGTGCAGTGAGAATTTTATCATATAAAATGTCATATCAAATGAGAGTAATGCTACCGAGCGTTTACTTTATTTTACTGTGTGAAAACTAATTTTTATATGGATACATACTAATTTTACTTTATGTTGCTAACGTGTTTTAAATATCGAACTTTATTCCAGTCCATTTTTTAAAACTTCATATTGTTAATTCAGTACTGTTTGTAACTACTTTATCACTTCCAGAACGCCGTACAAACCTCCTGGCCCACCAATCGCCAACAAATGGCAATAGTACCTTCCTGGCAGCAACTTCCACCTCAACACGCTGCTATCCAACAACCTTTACTTTCCGAAGCCGAATGGGGTCGACCTTTATTAGTCGATTCATCTGCTATCCTTCAAGAACAACGCCCTGTATTTCCGGTAGATGTCGCAGCAGAAGTTTATAATCCAACCATTGTCGATCATACCGGAGGCTCTTGGAGTTCCAGCAAAAGGAGCTCTAAAAACCATCACGGCCAACAATCTGGGGCGCACCACAGCCATCATCATTTAATGGTAAGTCGAACTGAAAACTATTATCAACAAATCATAAATATAGTGTTTGTTAGTTTATTCTGTAACATTTTATATTATGAAATAAAACAATTTTTTTAACATTTCCATTAAATATTGACAATTACAACAAATAACTAAATATAATAAAACAAATAGCTGTTAATAATAATTACGATCCAAAGTTAATTGACAATATCGTAAATAAAAAGATACGAAAACATACTCTAGAACAAGTATTTCCTGATGATAAAAACAAAAATAACCAATTTAGAAGCTGTACATACTTTGGAATACCATCCTTAAAAATCAAATCATTTTTAGAAACTTTAGAGTTGAATATTTGCTTCAAAACAACAATTTATCCAAATTCATTAAAAACAACAAATCCAAATCTTCAAAACTAAATAAATCAGGAGTTTATAAATTAAAATTTGGTAATGACAACTGTAACAAAATTTATATAGGTAGAACTTTTAGGAATTTTAAAACTAGAATTTCAGAACACAAACGCAGGCTATGACAATCAAAAATCAGATTCCACCTACTCAAATCATTTATTAGCAAACCAACACTCTTTCGATTCAAATTTTGAAATTTTGCATATAGAACCTAAATCCTTCAAATTAAATCTTTCAAGGTATGTCCACATTGGCGCTCTTCGCCGTGGCGAACATTGAATTTTTGTTTATGTGGAATGTAATCTGCGCACGAACGTGCAAGATCGTGCACGAACAAGCATGATCCATCAGGAGTCGGAACATGAATGAAATTTGCTCCACAAACATTTTTCAGTTTGGATGTCTATTTGTTTTGACGAACATTTCTTTAATGCGCGCACACTTTTTCAGTATTCCATTATTGTTTACTCGTTGCAAATCATATTAAAAGTTGAAATATGGATGACTGGGACCACGCAAAAATATTAAAACTGATCGGTATATGTATATGAAATAAAACCCGAATTTTGGGTTTTCACAGTGCCAATATCGTATGCGAAATAAAAAGCATGATGCATAGGTCGAAATTGCTAGCGAGTTAGAATCTGATATAAATGTGGTAAAGGGAAAGATAAATTCTTTGTTAACTTCGTTACGAAGAGAAAAAGTGAAAATAAAGAACTCTTTGAAAACAGGATCAGGTAATTTAAATGTGTATTTTTAGTTTACCTATTGTCTTATCTATTTTCCAATCTCCATTTGCCAAATATCGGAGAGTTACAGCTAAATTTTAAATAACTCTGTCATCCAGTAACGGCGTTTTCTTGTGAATTTCCTTCTTGGCCCTTTTGATAAACCAGCAATTACAATAAACGCAGCACAAGCAATAGCAACAGATTCGTCATCCATGATTATACGAAAATATATTAAAGGCGCATGATAAAACTGCAACCTTCACAAACATAACGTTCACCAACGTTTTGCGCATCATTGTGGACATTTAGAAGCCGTTGAGATAAATAAAAACATACATTCAGATAATCTTCTTAACGACCAAATAGATATCAACAATTCTCCCTTATTAAACCTTTTTACCTAGAAAGGTTCTTGTTGGATGGTTGTGAATGAGTTTCCAGGTAAACTTGTTAAATACTTTAATTAATCCCAAATATAGACAAATTATTTCTCCTTTTTTATTATATTTCCTTGTAAATAGATCATAATTTTATTGTTAATATCCGTATAACTTAGTATTAAGGCTCTGTATAAATTGAAAATTTCTCCTTATACCTCAGTTCGTTTGACAAAGCTAATGTGTTAGCGAAACGCGTCACAACAAGTTTAATATAATATAGATTTCAATAAGTTGAAATTGTTTTATTTCATAATTTAGTATGGATCTACATCAAGTAAAAGCCTCATCTATTAAATTCAACGTTTTATATTTTTATAGGTTCCGTCGCACCACAGATCTCAACACGACAAAAAAGAACAGACGCAACTGAGTCCAGTTAAGAAACGGGTAAAGGAAGGTACCCCGCCTTCAGAGCAAATCAGTTATTCCAGCAGCAGCCGAAGGAATCACAGTCCTACGAGTCAATGGCATCATTCGTCATCACACCAAGTAAGTACCACTTTAAATAAATAATTGTCGACGGTGAGCATCAAATAATTTTTTCATGAATAATCTCTTCTTTTTTAGGTTTCTTCTCACGATCACCATACTCAAACAGTACATCATCACCATCACCACCACCACCATAACAACAGTAGTTCAGCTTCGGTTTCTGCCGTTCCTTCGAAACAACACACTATTACCATTAACGATACACCTTCGCCAGCGGTTTCTGTTATAACGATATCCGATAGCGAAGACGAAGTTACGCCTGGAAAGAAAACGATACATACGACGACTCAAACGCAACCGCTAGCGCCACCTCCACCGGTGACGGCGGCTCAAAGAAAAAACGTAATTAGTTGCGTTAGCGTACAGGACAGTGATAACGAGGAGAGGAATTCTGCCAAAATGAGTAAAGTAAGTCGTTTACAGTTTTCCAAACGTTTCTTAATAACCTAAAGACAAAGAGTTTCACAAAAAATCATCTTTTTCAGGCATCGAGTCATAATCAAAGCTACAATCCAGTAATTAAAAACGAACCTTGTCAAAATCAAAGTACTAATACCAGCAGTATCAATTACGCTTCCCAGAAGAAAAGAATTCTGGCAAAAGCACAATCGGAATGTATGCTGAACGTTCCAACAAAACAAGAACCAACCGATTATAACTATTTGCAGCATTGTGGATCTGCTTGTAAGGAACCTACACAGGTAATATCTATTTTTCCCATTAATCTACTTAGTTCCCGAGAAAAGTGTCTAGACTAGTATCTCCCTATCTGCAGGCTTTAACTTAAGTTAATGTTCCTTTTCTATCCAATAATATCTAGGATTCTGAGTTGCTGTGAAATTTGCAAGTATCTGGATGGAGGTACCCTTCTCATGTCACAGAATCTACATTATTCTTCCACTATTTTGAACGTTTTCAGGTGCCCATTCAGGCGACAATGTCCCGTCAGGATCCCTGTTAAAGCTCTTAGTGAAGTTTTACTCTTACTTGGCATTCTTTTGATCTCAATGGGATGCAGTCCCCCAGCAGAATGTATAAACTCTACTAGATCTTTCCAATAGTCAGATCTCTTCTTTTCGTCTTTGCCTATTTCTTACAATGTTACATTGGAGCTAATACCGCAAAAGGGCTCCAGCCCCCAAAAGCCTCCCTCTTTGCTATTTCCATATAGCTCATTATATTTATTTTTTATAGACTTACCAGTATGTCGGTACTTCCCAGCACGATCAACCAACTTACTCTACAAGCGACAAACGAGTCTCGTGGGCTCCACCAGTAGCCCATAACACCTCAAATCATTCTCGGCGACATTCTGCAGTACCCGTAGTCAGTCTACAAGAATACGCAGTGCCTACTCAGCCGCACAATGAGTATATTCAACCGCCTGCGGCTCATTCTACCAGAGATACATTAACTGTCGCCAGAGAGCAACATTTACTAGCTCCCGGTAAGAGTTGGGGGCCTCCGCAAGCTATACATCCCAGTTATAGGTAAGTGCATGTTTGCTTAGCAAGATATATTAATATATAGGGGTGTTTAGAAAGGTATACTTTTGGTAGGAGTATTGTAATATTTATTGTAGGGGTTTCCTCATGTTTGTGTTATAAACAAATGCATTTAGTTATTCAATTGTTCTTGGGGGTTTGGTGGTATATAAGGAACGAATAAAGTTTATATTTTTAATTAAAATTCAAGCTGCCGACGATGGAAGCAAAGAATAATGACTATGAAAGCTGCCATTCAAGCTGCCGACGATGGAAGCAAAGAATAATGACTATGAAAGCTGCCATTGTTGAAAAGGTCAATAGTAGGAAGGACTTGAAAGTGGTCACTATTCAAAACATTTCATGTTTTCATTTTAAAAGGAAAAATATCAAGCACTTTTAAATAATCAAAAACTGACAAAAAAGTTCACAAACTTTCCAAGAAATCAATCTACTGTATTATCACTTCGAAATTCAGCTGAACAAGATATTGTTGGACGAAAAAGAATAACCTCAGCATCAACAAGTCGATTCTTGTCAAATTTGAACCATTTGCTGTTATAAAACCTTATTCCATAGTTGTCTTCCTTTGTCGTCCTTTTGGTAATACATACCTGAGATTCTTGATAGTTTCTAGTTAGGAAATATCACATAAACAATGGAAAATCACAGTGGAAGCTTGAAACATATAAGGACTAATATGGAGGAGTTTTATTTATATTTTTAATAAAATAATTATAGTGATTTCTTTAATTATTTACAATCATTAATTTTCTCCAAGAGCTCATCCACATCTCAAATATGGTTTTTGAAAACAAAAGGGTTCAATAAAACTCGAAGTCCAAACCACAATATTTAATCTTGTCCAAAAAAGGACAAGTAAGCTGCTACTAGTTTCGGTAAATGTCCTTTTTTGGATAAGATTAAATATTGTGGTTTGGACTTCGAGTTTTATTGAACCCCCTTTCATTAATTTATTGATTCTTGGTAACTGTCATCTGGTCTATTTTGTTAAAAACTTAACCATTGTTGATACCTAAGACATCAAAAACATAAATTTAAATACAATCTTTAAAAGTGGATAAAATAATAATTTTCTCTGTAGTAGTTTGGATTTGTCTTAATATAGAGTTAATCTTTATGCTGTACAGGTTTGTAGTCAAACAATTTTTGACAATATTTAAAGACAAAACGAAGTGTACTTTTTTCATTTTACATCAACATTTCAATGCTCAATTTTATGATTGAAATATGGTATCATAAATGATAATGAAATATAATCGACAATTAGAAGTTCCCATATTGTTTTTTATTGATTTTATTTAAAAATTATGAATACATTTCATGTAATAAGGGCTGAAACTATTTGATAATGAAATAAAGCAAATAATTCTTATTCGGACATCTATGACACGTCTTGAAGATATCTTTCTTAGACGTTAGCTACGCCTTAAAGACGTCTTAGATATGTCTGGAAGACGTCCCTTATACATATATAACTTGAGATATCTTCATAAGATCCATGTTTGATCTCATACAGACTTCCAAAACGAATGAAAAGGACGTCTTGTGTAACTGGGTTTAGGGATACATATCTATAGTTGTTGGGTGAAGTGATTTATTTGAATAAATAGTACTCGTAATTCTTATTTATATACCAGACATTATTATTATTATATTAGCTCAGTACTTTTTTATTTAGAAAACTGTTCCTCCTCTAGCTCGCCATCTCCTAATCCAATAAGATTATCCGATAGTGGTATAAAAATGGAGTTACTTTTTTAAACATAACTATCCATTCTTTTATTTAACCAGAGAAAATTTTAGTCGGTTCTATTGTGGGATGTGCTTTTTCTGCAGCATCTAGAAATATAACTGTCAATCAAACACCATGAAGATACTGAATTTAAAAAAAAAATACTTATAACTTTCGCCTTATTTAGTTTTGAGAAAATCAGCTTTCCTTTCCTTCCCAATCAACTACATTTTTTTTAATGCTATGTATTTCATTTTTTAAACTAGTGGAGAGAAGGTTCTCTTCACAAAACTATTATACATCTCAAAAAAGTTATCTTTAAGATTAAGGTACTAAGGTAGATTTTGAAAAGAAAGTATTGTGTTATCTTGGATGTCACCATGAACAGCCTCTTTTACTCTACATATTTTTAATAAACGATTAGCTTCAATTCTTATTGAATTGGTTCCAACTTCCTCTCTTCCTCACCTTTTGCATCCAATTAAAAAAGCAATACTCGACAAAGTATATGAAAATCCTTTGGATTACAAACCTTTACAGTTATAATACTGAGACATAGATTATAAAAGAGAACAGATGCGAAAGCTTGACAGAGAACAGTAAAAAAGAGAGAGATGGGTGGACATACCCATTTAAAGGTCAATCGTCGTATATCGACTCCGTTCGGGCTGCTTCGCGAGACTTTTCAACAGGGTTATCAATTCGCATAATATTTCCCTTAATTCACGATCATAGGTCGAATATGTTATAAGCATTATTTTTAGTGTGATAGTTATACACATACAAATATTCGACAATCACTTGTTTCAAATCAATTTCATTAATATTCAAAGAATTCTACAATTTAAAAGATTATAATGTATAAAAATCATCAGGTTGTCAATCCGCCATATTATTTGTGTTATTTGACTAATCGATTGTAGGTTGTGGTAATATTAACTGAAAATAGTGTAGATTAGTATATTATTTTCATAAAATGAATAAACATCACGGGGGAGTGTATTGTTTATACAGAGACTGTCCAAATAAATTTTATTCAGAAAGAAAAGTGAAGAACCGGCACTGGAAACTGTTATTGTTCCCAAGTAAACATTGCAATTTGGTAAGAAATTCTGAAAATATTTTAAACTGGCAACATCGCGGCCATACCGAGTTAAAGGTCCAAGGTCATTGAAATCGGAGTTGAAAATCCTTTGATGTTTTGCCGGGATTCGTATATGTTCTCTTTTATAATCTGTGACTGAGATACATTTTTATATCCATTAGACTCCACTCAAAACCAAAAGTAAATCATTTTCAATCCCACTGTAGGAATTTTTTTATGTGCATGTTGGTAACTGGAAATTTAATATATTAAGTAAGGGTATAATTAAATTGCATGTGTAATTTTATTTTTGACGTACGTAATTGTAGACACAGCCAGACTCACCTGTCTCCCCAACCGCTATCGGCTGCTCCGAGGCTATCGCCCCAACACGCGTTGGCAGCAGCAGCCGGTCAGCCGCTTTACCATCAAACAGAACTTTACCGAAGACCTGTTTACGTGACTACCACGCAACCCGCCTATCTGCCTACTACGCACCAGGTGGCGCCAGCGGGGTAAGTAATAGATTTTGGATTTACGGTCAACTGCACCAGTACTACTTAAGCATTTAAGTGAAACTTAGAAAATATGTGTGACTGCTTCGCGTCGAAATTTGTCTTGAGTCGAAGTGTAAGTTCTACTTAAGTCCTACTTAAATAAAAGTCTCGGAACAAATTATCAAGATATGGAGAGGTTAGTTTATCTATGTTTTGAATGATAGAACTTAACTGTCATTCTTGTCAGAAAAAAAACACTTTTTGTTGGCCACACTGACCTTAGACTGATTGGTTATCCAGGTTAGGTTATTCCCAGACAAGATTTTTACAACAGCCTATCAGTTTATAAATTTTATCACAAGTTTCGATTACGGAAAGAAAAAGGCAAATTTCTATTAGTACTATTAGAAGATCGATTGATTGGAGCTGTTTCTGGGTATAGCTGCTGGCGCATTAGTTTTGGACTCTTCTGTTATTTTATCCGACGCAGCATATTTTTCTGCACACGTTATGTCATCTGTTATCTAACACTCGACGATTTTTCATTGGCAAACTTTGTTATTGGGAGCCGCAGCTCTTCATTACATCATAATTATCATTCTCATTATTATCAGAATTAATGTCACATCTGTCACATTTAAGTTTTTACCTAAACTCTAAAGCAAAGATCCTCTTCGCCTGTCCACATTCTGTCTTTAGTGGACTAAATAAAACGCAGTGCAGTTGATTAACACCAAGTTTTACTTGAGCAATGAAGTTTCACTTTTGATAGTATTATTATTACATAGAAGAAGATACAGTGCAGTTGGCTCTAAAAGCATTAGTTAATAGATAGAATGGATAATTTAGTTAACTTAAATTAGAGAGAGTTTGAAATAGTATTTCTACTAAATGTTGTGGTTTTTACGTAATATGGCTTATTTATAATAAAAGAGACGGCGTGGCAGAACAAAATTTTGTGAGGTTAGGTTATGTTAGATTGCCAGCATGTAGATTTTTCCTTTATTCAAAGAAAACTGGAAAGATAAATTTTACAGCTCTTCTTTTTAATTCGATTTTACTTCGTTAGGCATAAATCGAACGTATCAGTGGAATAACGCACCTATTTCTCGCGATAGTTGATATTTCATATAGCTGGGCCATACGAACGTGCGAGCTCTTTTAAACACCCTGGCGGTCTAAAACTGAGCAGTCTGTTTCTCCATATTGTTGACATTCATTATATAAACATGAACTGGGAACTAATTTGCTGATCATAGAGTATTAAATAAAAATAGATATGTTAAGAAGTGACTAACCTCAAAGGAAAATAATATTGATATATTGACAATTTTCGTGGGGTTTGTTAGTTCAGTTAGTCGCTGTGATGCGCCATGCTCAACTGGTTGCGCACAAGCTTTGTGCCAGTTTCTTCCATATGTTTTGAAACCTCTCTTTTATTTATTACTCTATGGTGCTGATCATTTAGTCTGTTTGGATATTTCATTAATCCCAATAGTCACATTTTTATACCAACCGTTAGAATTGTTCTTCTTCCAAAACGAATTTGGTGTAAATAAGAGTACTGGGCATATTCCCCTAAAATATAAGGCGTAACCTTTTTCCTGTCACATAATTTATTGTATATTGTTTTCTAAAATAGAGGATTATACTCAATATATCCAGTTTCTTTTTAATATCTAAGTTATTTTGCTTTTCCTCAAACGCCAAAATGTGTTACAATTTCTTTTCTATCCGGTTTATTTTCGTCATATTCTGGCCATTGAAAATATTCCATATTTATTTAGAGCTGATGCACTTGAATTCTTTATATTTACTTTGTGGAATTTTAGCTGTGACGTTCCAAATTGTTTCAACTATAACTTCTTTGTAGTCTTTTCCCTCACATTTTCGCATATTAAAAGCCCATTCTTGTATGTATGCATTCACTGAGACCTAAAAGGTCTATAAGCCCAATCTTGCACTTTTGGATTAAATTTCTTGTTAGAAGTATCTGGCTCAAGATTATATCCTTTAGCATAGCAAGAAGTGTTACCAATAGAATATCTGTAGTTAGATTAGATTTATATTACGTTTTATTTTTGATAAAATGCACTGAAGATAGTTTTGGTAGTAACAAAATAAAAGTAAGTTTTTTATTTCATAGTCGTGCGTTACCTCCACCACCAGCACACCATTCAAGCGCCAGGCCAGTTCTGGCCAGCCACGCCAGTCATCCGTTGCCTGCCCATTTGCAATTCCCGTCACATGCTCAAGTGGCCGCCGCTTCCTATGGATTCGCACCACTTAGCCCTGCTAAGAGTCATCAATATCAGCCGGCAAGTTTGTGGTTTGCCGAATAATTAAGAAAAATTGAAAATAAAAAGTATAAACTATGAGATTTGACTGGACGCCGCTCAAATTTTGATCCAGTTTTATAAAAGTTGTATTTAATTTTGGTTGTTAGTTTTATGTTTGGTTTTAATTCACGTTTAGTTGCGTGATTTGATGTAGTATCAGTAGGGAATGTCCCAATTCAAATTGAAAATTGAATTAGAACAAATTATGCCGCTAAACGTAGTTATGACTAAATTAGTGTTATTGAATAGTGCCTATGTTTTAATAACCGTATTATTTTATTATTATTTTCGTGTATTGTGTGTTGGAATTTTTTTAAATGTTGAGAATTTCACGACTTATTTTATTATGCAATGGTATTTGTATAAGAATTTATTTAGTTGCAAATTGATTACGTACTCTTTAACTCTTTCGCTACTCACTGTTTTATGTTTTAATAATTTTAATATTCCAACCGCTTTCGGTCTTTCCATCAAGGGTCACATTGCCTTTCTGATCCCTTCCGTCCAATTTTTCTTTGGTATATTTTCATAAATTTATCAGTATAACGATAGAATCAATTTTTTTTTAAATCCGGCTCGAAGGACCAGAAAATGAAACTATATCGCGTTCTTATTGGAATATTCAAGTACTAATACGATTTGTTTTCAAAACAGAACGTTCTTTTTGTGTAGAAATTACACCTTACCTAAAAGGTAATAAGTTATTAAAAAAAAATCGAGTAATACCCAAATAAAAATTTTCCATTTTGCAATGGTAATAAGCGAAAGAGTTAATTTGATGTTGCATTCTTCTTAATTCTGGAATTAAGGTATTCTACTATCTTGCTATTTATAAAAAAGGGTATTAATATATTATGTTAACGTAAACGTTTTATCTAAGCGGTTTTTTTTTTAATTTCGAAGTTATTTTCCAGTGTAATTTTTGTAAATATTTAGATGTGGTACACTGAAAATAACAACGATCGATTTATATGATATACAACCATAATATAATTTAAACTCACATATTTATACTGCCTTCATATCAAAAACATAAAAAAATTTAAATTTAATGGCCGCTTAAAACTTGGTGGGCTTAATTATCATTTTAATTATATTTAGAATAGGTTGATTGAAAATATTCTTTTAATTTTTGTTCTATTGTATTTTTTAGCTTTTACGTAATAAAAAAAGAGAATTAATATTTTACACGCCGAAGTAGCTGGCATTCCTTGGATTATTGTTTGTTTCTTATTATTGTACGTTAATATTTCTTTTAGATGTAATCTCTTCTGATTTGAAGTTTAGTTTAATTCAATATTGAGCTTGTTTTAAAGCTTCCACATTTTACGTAGTAGCAGTCTCGATCAATTTTCAATACTTTGCGTTTTAATAGTTTTGAAAGTGGAAAAGAAAATGGAAACGCTTGTATATAATTTATTGCTTTATTTGTGAAATTATTGTGACGTTTGGCGTTTTTACTAAATTGAAAATAAAAACGCCAATATGATGGTTTGCTATTTTTTTATGAAATTGTTGTTTAATTGGAAAGTTATTGCACTATTTCAAGAAATTTAAGCACCAAAACTTGATTTTATGACTATGGGGTTTTTTCGTAAAAATTGTTCTACTTACATCTTGCAAAGACCTGCAAAATTCTTTCAAATATTTATGATTATTCTCATATATAGTGTCATCTCCAGGAATGTATAGTCTTGGATGAATTTCCCACATTCTGAATCTGGAAATATCATAATTGAGCTTAACATCAAGTCCCTATCACTATTTCCTTTGATAGGGTAAATTTGGTTTTTATATCTTCCTGCGGCTTTTCCCTATCTCCTTGATGTTCTTCCCAACTCGCTGGAAATCACAATAACTCATTCGCCTTTATCAACGAAACAATTAACATAGGTAACTATCAAGGCAGCTCTTAGTTTACAAGAGCGATAAGGTGCTCACGTGAAGTGCTAAAACTAAATTATACCAGGAGAAAAAGTCCACAAGTGCTTCTAACTTTAATACATTTAGGCCACTATAAGCTTTTAATCCGATAGTGGTAAATTAAGAGCGGCCTTAACTTGACTTCTATAAAAAAGTTCAGATCTGACTACTCCTTCCTTTGTTAGAGGCTTCTTCTTGTTGCTCGTTCTCAATCCCTGCGAATCACAATAACTCATTGACTTTTAAAACCCATTGAGGTAAGTATCATTTTGAACCACAAAAAAACTATGACTTTTCCTTTTGTTCTTGGTTTTCACCTCTTCTTTCTGTTCCTCCCTTCCGCTCAACCCACATACAGATTGCGAAAATTACATCGGAACGCTCGCCTCGGATTACACAGGTACGAAAAGGATATATGAAAGAGAGAAAAAGAATAATTGTGCGTTTAAATCTTAAATTATCTCTGTAAAAGACAATGTTGCCGGATGAAAGTGTTTTGTTTTACCTATTGTGCATGACTTTCGAGAAAAAGTCAACGAAAACGAGAGAAAAATATCATTTGTACAAATTAATAGCTTCTGGCAACAGCGGTTAAAATAGGGGGTATTCAACATTCGGCCACTGGCTTCTGAAATAAAGACCACGCCTTGATGACCGCGCATAATTATTCTTTCTCTCTCTTTCAGCTGTTTTTCTTCCGCACTTGTATAACCCGTCATACTTCGGTAAGGATTTTCGCAATCTGTATACTGCGGTGCTCGTGAATATTCAGAGCTTGCTTGCAGTTGAAGTTTTCATTGAAAAACGCTACCTTTATTCTAATATTTCAACGAAAATGTCACGTTCTATTTCTATTATTTTTTGTTTCTCCGTTTCATCTCGTATTTCCAGAAGAACCACTCTGTTCTTATATTGTATTTCTTACAATCTCTTCTACTTAGTTCATTTACTTGAGTCCTCTCTTCCTGCTTTCACCCGGATTTTTCCTTCAGACTGGTCTTATTGGCACTTTGTAAATATTTAGAGTTTATTTTGTCAGTATTATTCTTTAGTGCCACTTTATAATTGCGTGATTAGTAATTAAGAAGGGAAAAGTTGATTGGAATTCTCTTGAAAATATATTACTGGGACAAGCGGTATATTTTTTTAATGAAAATGCCCAAGATTAGAAATGTTGGTACCTAAATATTTTGAAGTAGTGTTTATTTGTAGAATTAGTTTTTGTTTTATTTACAGCGTGTCCTAGAAAGTTGTATCTTCTTCTCAGTTGTCCTTTTATTTTTAAAAATTTTCGGACAAGTTAATGTTTATTCTGGAACACACTGTATAATCATTTATTTAATATTGAAATATTTTTACTGTAGGTTATAGAATTTCTATTTCTTTGTAGGAAAAGTTTGTTTGTTGTTTTTAATAATTTCTTTCATTTTTCAAAAAGAAAAACCTTTTATTTGTATTGAAAATGCGAGAAGTAACTTGCTACTACTTAACTTTATCGGTATTTTTGTTAATCAGGTGTTTAAAAGAGACTTTTTAATAAGTGGTCCTGATTTTCTGCCTTTTAGCGTTTCCAAAAAAATCACTTTTCGGGATTGTTTCCCAGAGATTTTGTATTCTAAAACTCACTGTATCTAGCTAGTCAATTTTGCAATCGAGTCTGTGTCAAAATATTTAGGGGGAACAAGAGATTTACATTGTTTCGGCTACAGTTCTATAACTAGGTCCATGGATAATAATTGTTATCCATAATTCGACCTTAATTCGGCTGAAGTCACACGATTTAGGGTTGGGTTTCATTTGTTGAAAGTAAATTTTAAAATAAATACTTAGTGTTGTTTATAATGAATATTTCAATGGAAATTTTAGTGTTTAAAAAAATGTTTCATGTGCCTGTAAATGTAATAATCTTTCGTACACTCTATGTTTGACGTTATTTAATGAAAAAAGAAACAACTATGCACTAATTGTCGTAAGTGTTTTCAACAGGGATATAATATGCGTCAATATAGTTGTGGAATATAATAGTTGTGATATTTAATTAAAACTATTGAAAATAATCAACTTTTTTATTGTATTGGAAAGGAACTTCGATAGCGATACTTATTTTTACCTATTCTGATTCTGTTCGAAAATCCCAGAAGTTTTATCTTCATTCATGAAGACCTAAAAGATCTATTGCATCCACCTTATTTCACCTTGTTCCTGAGAAAACTGTCCGAGATGACAGTTATTGCCAGAAGAAATTATAGAATTGGTCCAGTGGTCTTGTAGATATTGTGACCTAGGATTCTGTATTGCTGTCCAATCCTGTTTGCGTTCATCTGACTTAACCACGTCTCAGCATTCTGGGTAATGAAACTTTTCACTGTTTTGACAGTTTTCATATCTTTGCTTACTACATCTGGACTTTAATTTTGCCGAATGTAACTTTCTTTTCGATTTTTCAGTTGACTTGGGAATACACCTGGGGATTTTTTGAACAAAAATTTAATAGTTAGAAATATTGTCGCTATCTGGAGATACTTCCCTGTACAAATCATTGCCTATAAAATGATGGTTTGATAATAATTCGGTGCTCTGAAAATCGAAGTGTTGTCAATTCTTCATGGATTTTTTCAATTAGTTTAGAAAGTATATCTTAAAAAAAAAACTTAGGGATAGATTTAGAAATATATATAAATATAAAAAAAATATATATGGTAGATGTAACAAATAATATTTTTGGATTGTGTAGAATAGTTTTTTCGGATCACTAAATAATACAAATAGTAATAATCAGGTGTTTTTTCGCTATATATGTAATGTAGGTTTTCTTCTGGGAAAGTACTCTAGACAGAAACGTTAGTTGGTTTTTGAAATCTACAATTTTTTGGGCCCAAATCGGAGGTTAAGGCGGAAGTATTATATTATTCGGTTGATTTAAAAATTATTGTTTAGAAAATCGTAGAGCGTTTGAAGACTTTATGTTAAATAATACTGAAAATAATTTCGAACGAAAGTGACCTCGAAAAAAATAGAAAATAAATTAAAAAATATATAATGGTGTCTGGAAGATCAATGAATTCAAAAAGAGGATCTGGTTGATATGTGAGATGTTGGAGAAAAAGAAATTCATAATTAGTAAGAAGACTTTTCCCAGCCGAAACTTAAAGAGTAATAAAGGAAGAAAACCAAATCAAAATTGTTTTTGTAAATGTTGAAAGTTATCAAAGATAATACGACGAGTGCTTCAAATTTTGTCGATAATTTTTTCTTTTTCACGAAAACTTGTTTATTTGGCAAAAATATGATAACTAACCGATTGATATTATCACGACTCCGTCAGGAGGAGTTATTTTATCTAAATCCGGTTTGTTTGAATGTTTTTGCCTTAAATAGAGAGCGAGTTGTATATGGGAAGATTATTTTTTTCAACAATTCAAAAGGATTCTGCTTTATTTTTCCAATATTCTCTTGGGTGATGGCACTGAATCGGTTTGTGTTCATTTTTCAATAAACTTCGAAGCACTTTTAGTTGCCAATAATGTTAAATTCAAAGTCAATTTTTGACGTTTCGATGTAAACAAGGCAATATCGATGAGGAAGCAGAATTTTCATTATAATACCGAATGATTGGCTAGAATATATGGTGTTTTCGATTATTTACTTTTGGCTGCTAGTAGCAGCTCGTAGTGACTGAATTTCGTTCGTTTATTACCATACCGAAAAGTATGAGCTTCAAGCCTATGCTTCAAGCCACGGACATTAAATGTTTGACGTTTGTCAGGTTTGACGTTTATTTAAAGGTTAAGATTGTGCCGATTACGATATAAATCTTACTGAAAATATTTAAATATGCAAATTTATATTATCACCGAGTGTTGTTTCGAGTTTAATCCATTTGGTTTTCGCCAAGGCATTAATCCCTTTCAGTTGGAATTCTCCAGAGATATTTTGGACTGCTCCAGAAACGGAAGACTTTTCTAGAGGCGAGCATCTAATGAATACGAGTGTCTTAATACTCTTTAATGCGGATTGCTCACCATTCATTCTACTTCAATACTTTAATTTTATAATTAGCTATGAACCAATTTCAAGAACTTGGGAATAAACTGCAGAAAACCTGTTAAATTTAATTTATTCAAGGTCAAATAGGATATTGACCGAGTATGGGTATGTTGCATTTGATTGGATGAAAAATATGTACCTTAATAATTCCTGACTATTTATGTAATTAAGGTATAGGAAGTGCTTATGAAACCAAGTGTAGATGGTTTTTGTCTGGTCATTTGACAAATCAAAAAGTATACTTTTTGCTGCTTATTATCAGTATTATTCTGTAAGCGATGTATTTTTAACCAATAATATAATACTTGACCCTATTTGTTGAAATGGCATTTGATAGATTTCAAAAATGAATTGACATCCGTATCTAGAGTTAAATGAATTGTAATTTATACTATCCGGGTATATGTATGTAGATGTACAGATTATTGGATGTTCAGTTCCTCAGCACTTTTATTATTTTTAATTTCAATCAACAGATTTGTACATATTTTTTTAACATTGTTGGTTCAAAGATCTTTTTTCTGTGATCGCGTCAAAATTTCTTTTGTAAATATTTTCATTTTTGGTAAGTACATTTGGGGGAATTAATATGTTTTAACTGGCCTATTGTTCTTACGAAGAAATCGATCGATTTTCAATAATATTTAATCAAAAAAATTAATATATTTTATTTTAATGAAAAATGTAACCATATGTTTAATTATCTTGTTTAAATAAAAGTAAACTTGATTGAGAAAAAATGAAACATTATTCTGTATAATTTTTGAGACTCGCCAGTGCACTTTCGCCATCGGCGTGTGCATCAATATTATCATTTTCCTTTGAATTGTGGGGGTTCATTTTAACTCACTTTATCATGATATATTTGTGGTGCATTCTATATCCAACACAACTCTTGGCACTCGAACGTTTCCCTTTCATTAATTCGGAACTCTACTCACTTCCCAGGTGTTATACCTTGGGATCCTGCAAGTATGTGAATCTCGATTAATTCTGCTTTTCTAGTTCGAAATTCAGGCAACAATATCCTGTTAAGAAAGCTATCAAAACAATTGGTTGATTCTCTTGGATTATGTTTTACTAGTGATACAATATTGCTAGCTTATACTGCAAAATGATTCCCTTCACTCTGCTGGTTCATCTGTTATTTAGTTTCCTTCTACGGTGTGTCCTGGAGCCCATAGTAGAGTGAGGATATAATGCTGTTCCTGCCTAGTTCATTGAGTTTTTCTATTCTATTCCCATACTCATTGCTTCAATAGCGACTTGATTATCCAAAATAATATAATCTTTTACCTTCTCCATGTTTTATCAATATTGAACTGGGTATCCATTCACTAAGAAGTGAGGGCTCCTAGGAGAGTGAACTCTTATGAAGTGGTCATCCGCTCTTTCTCAAAATTGCAAATACCCGCATCCACTAAACCCAAGAGAGAGCTCATATACTGCTATGCGCCTATTCCACTGGGTACTCTCAAGAGGGCATGAAGTATATATGCGCATCACTCGTAATGGCAACACTTCATAGATACTGTGAGAGTAGTTGCAACGTCGGGAATACGGTTTAACGGTAGCATGTGAGCAGCGAGAGTGAAAGAGTGGTGTCATAGGAGTAAGTTCGCAAACGACCCACATTTTTCTGTTGTGTAAATTTCCGCTTGGAAGATGCTTGTGGACATTACAAAACTTTCAGAGTGGTTGGTTTCTGGTCGTATAGTCAGTCTTATATCAGTTTATTCATTCATACGTTTGGGCTGGGCTCAACAGCCCAGGTACTTGAACTGAATATTTATACCGTTATCCATTTTATCTACCTACTACCATTCCAGAAGCTTAATGAATTCTGTATAGGCCACCAGTTTATTTGGAGGGATCTTCAGTAGTTGTGATGGTTTTGTTATTCCCATTCCAAAGTGCTTCTGTAAGTTCTCACAGAAGCAGAGTATGTGAGTAGGTGTTTCAGTAGAGTCCATATCTTCTGCACATAGGTTTACTAACTTTGCCCATCCTGTGCAGATGCTTCCTCAGGGTACAGTGTCCAGTCACAAGGTCGGTAACTGTCTTCAAATTTCTCTTTCCCAGTTTCAACAGCCTGAACACTTGTCACAATTATTCAGTAGACTCGACTCTTAGTATGGAGGTATTCTTAACTAGTCAGCTCCCGATATCCCCTCTTATGTAATCCTTTGTAATTTCACTAAACGGTTCCGGACCTGTGAAGGGTCCTCTAGAGCCTTCTTTAGCTAGCTGGTCTGTCATTTCATTTCCTGAAATCCCTTCATGTGTCGGCACCCATATCAGAAACACTTTGTTGTCTCTCTACTAGTTAAGACCTAGCTGTTGGATTGTTTAAAGCTTTAAGCAGAGCCTGGATATCATTGAAAATTTTATGCCAGTCCGTTCTAATCTTGTAGAACCATCCTTATGGCGAGTGCAATTTTTCAAAAATGTAATTGGGTTCCTTGATTAAACAAAATAAAATGGAATGTAGTGTTGGGACCCCTACTTTGTGGATTCTTATTAATAATTATTTCAGTATATTATCAATAATTTAGCAATTCCTTATATTTTTTCATTCAAATAGAAACAGTTTAATTAAAAAAATTTAATTAGTTTATGTGAAAAATTTTAAATCTTTTTCTTCTACAGAACTAACTTAAATAACAAAAGTAATGTGAAACTATCCATTATGATTAACGATTTTGCCAAATGTTACAGACCTTATTCGCTTTAACTAGTTTTAAAATAATATTGTAACCGCCTTATTGAGAGACAAATATTAGTATTTTAGACTATAAAAGTCTTTTTAGAAATATATGTATATTATTTAGATCTTTTTGCTCTCATTTTCAAATAATGCACAGGGTTTCATAATAGATTTAACTGAAACAAGATAAAAATTAACAGCGAATTAGCGTAGTGGTCAAAATTTATAGCCATCGAATTAATTTTGCTTTTCGCAATTGATATTTTATTTTTAATTTTGGGGCTTTCGTTAGTACGTATTTATAATTCTATTTTTTTATACAGTATGATGTCATTTACATAACTAGAAGATAATTTTTATTGTTCATTACGAAACGTCATTGTCAACGTGTGTCTTGGAACATCAAAAAGGTGAATTGTTGAATTTTCATAATACTTACATTATCATTTTGACAAGGTTGATGTTAAATAATGAAAAATAGCAGGATTGACTCTCGAAGCTATAATTATTGAGTCTACCTTACATAATGTGTAACAAACTAAAGATTCTAATAACCCAAGAAATCATTATTAATTTAGACACAAATTGGTACAATGGAAAGTAAAATCCGATTCGATTCATTTTTGATAAACTTCAGAATTTGAGGGTAATTATTAGTTTATGTATTGTTTTATTGATGTCGATGTGGTTACTAAGGAAATTGAAGTAATTAAAAATTTTCTATTGGTAGACCTACTCTATGTATAATCAGGTATTATCGAAATCATACAAGATAACTTGATTAAATTGATCGTTCTGATTGGATGAAAATCATACGAAAAAAATTATCAAATTGAAATGATTCATGGTTAGTTATTACAGACAAATATTTATACGGCGCCAATCTTCTGCGAAAATCCGAACCAATTGGTGCTAGATACTTCAGTTTGCCGCTAATTGTGATGGACAATAGACGCAATTTGTTTAACTAGGCAGTCAATCTACTTTGCTGCCAAGTTGAACATATAATTTTTTCTCCGATTGTTCATAATGAGGATATTGTATTTGCAAATTATTACAATTCCGACAATCTCTATTTTGGTTGGTTGCTATGGAAATGTATAATCACAGTAATACTTTGGTGCCTGTGATTATACATTTCCATAGCAACAAACCAAAATAGAGATTGTCGGAATTGTAATAATTTGCAAATACAATATCCTCATTATGAACAATCGGAGAAAAAATTATATGTTTAACTTGGCAGCAAAGTAGATTGACTGCCTAGTTAAACAAATAACTATTGTTTGCTTTATTAAAACATCGGCGAACAAAACAACGCAATAGGTAAATTTGGGTTCACCCATTGCTAGAAAGCAGATGTCTGGAAGGAGCATTCTTTGTGCTTTGAACAACTAAAAGGAGACGAAACTGAGTTTTTTAATTATCTCCGTATGAGCGTTTAATTTTTTTATGAGTAACTGCAACGTGTACAAACACAGCTACAAAGACAAGATACAAACATTAGGAACAGTTTTTTACTACGATTTTTATAATCCTTGGCAGCTTTGTTCCAGATTTCTGGTTTATCCTGAACTAAACTAATCAGGATTTCAGAATCTATTTCTTTTACTGCTTTTGACATGATCAAATGCTTGTAGCTGCAGACGTGTAGAGTACATACACAGTCTTCTTGACACACGCTACTGGCTTGCAAACTAGTATAGACCAACCGGACGATTAAACACTCGGACCATGTAAACGCATTCATAGCTCACTGTGGTCCACCACTAGAGCATAGTCCGGGCGATTGCCCGTCCGAGCTCCGTGAGTCCTAGCGGGTACATCCGGGCTTTTTTTATGCCCGGACGGCGATTCACCCATGCCCGGAAAGTATTAAAGAACATATGTTAAACGGCTGACGGTCGAAAACTCGGACGAACAAACACCCTGACCGTGTGAAAGAGGCCTAAACGCACCAATATTCCACAAGACACTCTTGGAATATTAATTCGGTGGCTTGGAGAGTATTTTTATATTTTGATTCCACCTCATAGAATCAAATTAGCATTTGCTTCAAACTTCTTGAAATCAAGTTTATAAAAATGTAACATTTACTTTATTATTAGTCATTTTTAGTTTGTTACATATTTTAAATAACGATGGACGGTGACATTTGTTGCTAAGTTTCTTAATATTGAAACACCCTAATGTAAGTTAACATGTGCAGAAATTCATTGTTAGTATTTGCAAATATACACACTAGATGTTACCTCAGAAAACTGCACCTTTTAAAATGTACTGTGTGGGGTATTCCATAACGCATATCTTCAATATTTTTGATATCAAAATATATTCAACATGGGCTAAATCTAAAATTTGATAATATGCGTCGCATAAATAGATAAAAATGTGTATTGTATAGATGGGAGTATTAATCTTGAAGTAATAGAAATACGTGATATATTTTCGATTAATTTATAAACAGAAAACTTAAAATTTTCCAAACTAAATAAAGACATGATTTAGTTTATTATATACTTATCTGATTGTACAAATGTGACCTACACAAGCAGAAAACGCTTAAGCAGTAGTTAACTGCACGTGCAAGCGTAGTGAAGCTCATTTTCTGCCCTTAGGACACAATATACTATTTTCTGCCCATGGTATTTTTGTTTTTATTCAATTTAATGTTTTCTAGTCGTATCATGTATTACTAATACTACGAATACAATACAGCTCTTCATCTTCAATTAATGCACTGCATAATTGAAAATATTTTATTCGAGTAATTATTTTTTTTTTTGGGTAATTTGTTTTGTATATAATAGAAAGTTGGGATGGTTATATTTATATATTAGTTACCATATATAGAGATGCGCTTATAATGGTTGTAGTTTATTACTATTTGCGGTTCTTATTATAGTTATTTCTTCAATTAGGTCTACATGTTTCTCATAGATATCAAGAGAAAATAGTTTTGAATCCTTTATTCACTTCCAATATTACAATGTAAAAAATATTTAAGATTTTTACTATATATGATCTAAAGGCTGCACTACAAAATAGAATTTTTTAACTCGTCGGCAACATTTTCAAACTCATTTTCTTTTTCATGTTTTTACCCATTTTTCATTCTACAAAACCCCATATTTCTTAGAGAAACTTGAAACATGTACAATAATCTAATAGTTTTTGGCCAAAGATTCATAAAACTTATAGCTCATTATAGAAAATGTCTTGGCCCTTCGAGTCTGGTAGATTTTGGGTACTGTAAGACACTTACAGATACAAGTTTTGTTGATATGAAAGTCAAGATCTACCTTCAATTGCAACTGTATACTAGGTTATCTTTAAAATCCTGCATATTACATTCGGTATGTATGTGAATGAAAAAAGAATAGCAATGCATTGATGATAACATTCTATCAATAAACGAAGTCAACTTAAAAGTTTACCAAATTTGCATGAAGAGAAGTATAAATTTTAATATTTCAGATAAATTAATAGGTAACTAACGAATAATATAATAATATATTTTGGATGAGAAGCATCTAAAAAGATTTTGTTTTCAGAATGAGAAATGTCGTACTTAGCATTGATTGTTATAGAATGAGTTTGGATGTGTTGCCAGATGAGTTTTGTAGATTTATAATTATTAGTGTTACACAAGACTGGTGTAGAATCATGTCAATATTTTAGCAAATTAGTGGTGTTTCAACACCTTATTAAATGGTGATAGGCTATCTAGTAGTTATTTGTATATTAACCAAAATAACAAATGGAATGTCAGAATTTTCATTTTTGCCCGTTCAGACCAATTGTGGGTGATCAGAAAATAGATCGGGATTATTTTGTGTGATTTAATCAAATTAGATTGAAGGTCAGAAGACAAATTTTTAATGATCTCACTCTATGTAAAAACTGTTTGTTAATAAAATCTTTGGATAGTTTAAAGAATTAAAGACTTTTTTTGTCAAGATTTTAGTTTAATCGTTCCATTGGATATGTTTAGCATAATTGAAGCATGCACCCGGTTTGGAACATCTACAACTGGCCTAGTAATTTTTTCATTCACAAATCAAAATGTATATTTAACGAATTTTTCTTCCAACATGAAAATTACAAAATATAGTACAAAATGAGATTGGTTGAAAGTGATTGTATATATATACTTATAATATTTATTAATATTGAATATATAGTTCTTGGTTTGTTCTATTTAAATGATATTTTGACTTGTATGCGTTGTTTATAGAGGCCTTAGTAGTGGAAACAAATTTTAAATATATTCAGAATGTTTGTACATGGATTTTTAAACGTTTATTACTAATTACAGCACTTCCAAAATGTCATTTACAAACTGATGTTAGTGCAGGTGATAAAATGATTGGAAAAAAGATTTGTTAAATCTTTCATTTTTAATTTGATTACTAATGGTATTTATTTGGTACAAATAACAAAATCATTACAATAATTCTTTAATAACACAACACTGCTGTATTATTAGTATAATATTGTATTGTATGTCAGTCATATAGCTGTTTTCAATAAACAAAATGTTATATTTAATCATTGTCTTTAAAGTGTTTGCACAACGCAATTCGAGTTTTTCCATTTACATTAGACAATCTGTAGAAATATTTGTATATCGATTATTACACTAATTGGATATTTTTTTCAATTTCAGTGACATTTTGAGATGTTTTATAATTGCTATTAAAAGTGACGGATAGTATCAAAGTTAGTTTTTGAATTACTGAATTTTCTAAAATATGAGCAGCGGTAAACAAAATGTTATAGCTATTACTATTAAACAAAAAAAAGGTAAGCAAAAGTTTACAGGAAGTGTCGAGATTTTAGAAAGTAGTGAAATAAATATGGGAAAATGTGATATTATAATAGTAAAGAGTGGCAATTTCACTGTAAACCTGGGATATTTCGAAAAATGAAGAAATATAACAAGCTAAGTGACAATCTTTTTCGAATAAGTAAGCTGTCAGTAATATATTCATAATATATTTAAATTCACAAATTTAATAATTTATGCGTGTACTTATATAATTTTTGTAGTCCAATGTATCGCATATGTAAGATTTATTACAATTTGAATTCTATAAAAACAGTTAAATCATAAAAATTACTTAGTTGTTAGGATTGCTAGGAAAAAATTAAAAGACGATCAAAAGGAAGATGGAATTGATATTGGATGGATAGGTCTGGTCTGTTGGTTAAATTACATCTCCATTTTCTACACAAACGAATATGAGTTTGTTTATATAAAATAGCAATAAAATTCTCAAAATATCACCGAATTAATACATATAATGTATGTTTCAAATTTAAGCTTTTTTAATACCTTCCATATATTTGAAGATTTAATAAAAAATTAAAAGACATTGCAGTGATTATATCTACTTAGATTTATTGGTCCTAAAGCATTATTTTTATTGCTTATCATAAAATGAGCAAATTTAAAGCACTACCTGTGTTGTGACACTCAATTTTAGGACCTTATTAAGGACTAATAGAAATCATATCAAATTTTGTTAACTTAAACAATTCGTTTTAGTCAATTTTTTTTTCAGTAATAAGAAATTCAAAATACATGTTCTATCAACTTTTCCCAAAAATATTAATTTTACATAAATAGTGAAATAATAAGAAAGTTTCTACTTGTGAATATTAGCAGGGTATATAATTTTGCGTGATTGTTTGTAAACGTTCATATTTTCCAAACTAACTGATAAGTCTAATAATTTTTCGGATAGTTCAGAAAATAAGTTCAAATTATCGACTGCACGTACTGACTGCATCATTAACCTGCCACTGTTAGTTGGACCAAAATAAGTGTGATTGAGTGATTAGGTGGCCAACAGTTGGATGAGTAGAACAAACACTAGGATTTGAATCAGAATGCTTTTACTATTATCATTAATATGCCACTTGTAGAAGCTGGCGCAGTATACAGCGTGACTATTTGCTCTTTTTTTTAACTTATTATAGGGTTTGATATTAAAATTCCAGAGAATTATCTTAAAATTTAAACAAAACTATGGTTATTGAATTACTTTGAATCATTTTTTTTATTTAATAAGATTGAATAGTAAATTGAGGTACATTAGAGCAATAGCTATTTACATAATCAAATTTTACGGGATGAGTAGGCAGTTTCCCTAGGGAGAGTCCTGTAAGCCTGCGATGGGTCCGGTAAGGTTTTCCACTCTCGGCATTTTGCAATGATTTTTTTAATAGAAAGTCCTGTTGCTATAATACGTTTTAACAAAAAAATTCTTAGACCATTCAGTTTTGAAAGAGCATTTTTTTAATATTTGACAATTTTTGATAATTATGTCTAGATATCGGATGATCACAAATTTATGTACATTCAACTGTTGCCTACATACACATTCACTATAATTCATTGTAAATACAGCTTGAAAAATTGGGAAAAGGGATGAGGTAGATAGAATCGAAATTGTATGAAAAGGATGTACTTGATGTAATAAAAATTTTAAAATGTCCATATAATGTGGGTGAAACAGTTTATGTAAATTCTTTAATTTGTAAATGTGTGAAAAGCCTTTTAAAAGTGCAAATAATTTACTTTGTTCTGATATTTTTTTTTTTCAAAATTTGCTTTCCAAAGTTGTATTTGAACATTGCTTATCGAAGAAATATGATAATATTATAAAGCCTGATGAATTTAAAAAATACTTTTCAAAGAATAGACCGTTTATCAAAAACAAACATCTATTTCTCGAGATACATGCCCCTACAGCTGAATTACAGCTCAAATTTAAACGGGGTTGGGATATCTTCACGATATAACTATCCATTCTGCTATGTGTAATTATAAGGAACAATATAGCCGGAGAAGTAATGTTTGTTGTTAGTGAACAGTCTATTTTTTACATATGTGACATATGTTGATAACACGCTTTATTTAAATGTGTGACAGGAAACTGTAATGAAGCAAATAAATTATTTTCATTTTATCCAAGGCTGTTCAGTACATTACCCAATCTTGTTGTTTATCTTTCAATGACATAAAATTAAAGTGATACTGGTAAAATCTGCTTATTTATATTTTGCAAAATGATTGTTATTAAAAATTTTGTCACTGATTTCAGATATAAATATCAAAAAACGTAAAAATTATGTTCAGTACCTAATACCATTGATGCATACGTTTCTGTGTGAAAAATAATATGTAAATTAAAAAAATTTATAGCTCATAGAAACTGCCTCTTAAATTTACTGACATAGGCTTTTCAGTTTTGTTATAATTTGTTTGTGATCCAACTTTCTGTACCAATCTAACTGGCTGGTTCCTAAATCGCAAAACTTCTGAATTGAACCTAGATAAAGGACTCAAATGCTAAAAATTCATATTGACAATCCCTTTTTAATACACTACACTTTACGTTATGTTTACAATAAAAAGTTTGTCAGATTTGGACATGGTCACAGACCACCTTGGACATGGTATTGCCCATTGCTACGTTTACTTTATTCATGCCATTTTTGCGTCAGCCCTCTAATTTTTATCCGATTTTCAATTTTAATTCAGTACCCACCAAATATTTTCTTACTTAAATTTTACCTCGAATCCTTGTTCATTTCCATTTGAACAAAAATCTTCATAATCTTCAGTGCCATTTGGCTCGACATATTATGACAAGAACATCTATGAAAAAGAGAATTGTTTGCTCAGTTTTCTCTGCTAATAAAACAATTTAAAACATAATTAGAACCTACAACAATCTGTAAAGATTATAAGGATGTGATCGAATGACATTTGACGACAAATTTAAAAGATTGCTTTGGCAGTCTCGCTTCTTGTCTGTTCGTTTATTCTTTGGTTTATTAGTAATTATTCTATACTTGCAGACTTATGTATAAACACTGTTTTTTTTTTCACCATAATTTCGAACAAGATCCTTCAGTCGGTGGTTCCGATGTTGTTGAAATTAAGTTTAAAAGGTGGTTTAGATATTGATAAATATGTTAACTCTGGAAAAAAAGATACGCGGCGAAAAAAATTTTTTACATATCTAAATTCAGCGCACAAAATATAGCTTCTATTAACATCCATGTTGCCAAACTCTTATTGACTGACATTTGTGTACATTTTTCTATATGTGTAATAATCCAGTCATTTTAACAGCTTATAACCTAACTGTAGTTTGTAGATATATCTAACAAGTGTTAACTGTACTGAATAGTCTTAAGGCTATAATTAAGAGTCCACTCCCACTTTTTCAACTGAATGTTTCGGATTAATATTCGTACAAATTATTTGTCGATGTTTGAAAAAAATATAAACTATATACTAATTATTGTGATTTGGCCTGAAATAATATTTGTAAACTTAATGTAATATAGACTATCTGCATGTATCATAGATTAAATTTATAATAATTGTAAAAGCTTGCATAGGGTTTTATTAAATATTTTAGTATGTTTTTCTCTATAATGAATAATTAATGTTGCATTTTGTGAAAAGTACTTGACTTTACTGATGTAGACACACATTTGTGGATTGGAAATTATCCATTTTGTGTATTTGCAGTAATAAAGCTTGTTCAAGGCTTAACATTGTTTTATTTCTCATAAATATATAAAAAGTTTAAACCATATCCTAATATCCTTACATCCAAATAGAATCCATAACCAAAATACAGGTTTTAATAAAAATATATCTTCGTTCTCGAATCTTCAAATAGATGACGCTAGTTATATTATTCGTGAGGGGGTGTGTTACCTATAAGTTATTAGTATAATTAAGTGGAAAGGTGGGAATTATTTTTCTGAATCGCACAATCGTTCGAAAGGTTACCGATAGATGGCGTTTATCGAACAATAGGGTATTTTCCTATGAGCAGAAAAAATTAAAAAAGTGTCGGAGCAGGTACTTTGTGGTACTATTATGCCAGAAATCAATATTTCACACAAATAAATTGAACCAGTGATTTTTTATTCACTTAACAAAAATGGTAATTTTCTCATATTTAATCAGCGCGGGAAAATATGTGATTTTATTGTGACGTCAGAGGTCTCGTTGCTTGCTTGTTTCTTATTGGCCAGCTAAGGAGGGCGGCCGCAGGTCGAGCCGATGGTTGCCGAAGATTAGCTATTTTTGCAAAGTTGCCAGATTGGGTTATTGAGACATACATTTAATTAAAAAAATCACAAAAAACAGATCATGTCAACCATGTTGTACTTGTCATGTTTATTTACATTTTACTATTAATTTACTCTTTACTCCGATTTTTCGACTTAGTGTTTGTTTACGTTTGTTGTTCGTTGAGTTTATGGCCTTTGGATAGTGTTTTGACTTTAAGTTTTTAATTATTATTCCCTTTCAAGACTGAATTAATAGTGTTGTAAATTGTGTGCCTTCCTATTGAAATGGAACCTGGGTTTATAAAAGCCACCAGTGACAATCTACCGAAAGTCGATTCGATGATGGTTGCAAATTTCTTTGCGACCAATGCTGATTTCTGCTCTGCAGAGTTTCGGAACGTGAAAACTTCTAAGTAAGTGAAAAGATTTTGTTGAATTTTAAGGGCACATGTAAAAGATCTTTTGAAACATATTAGTAATTAATTACTTAAAGTTAACTTTCCTAATTTCTACATTTTAATTAACAGATCTTCTTTTTTTCCATAAATATTAGAAAAAATAACGCAAAACACGAAAAGAAATTCAAAAGTAAACAACTTAACCACACTTTACAGTATTCAAACAGCAAAACTATTGTGACAGCTGTCTCCTGTTCGGCTCACTTCGGCTGGTAAAGGTCAAGTCGCTCGGGATGCGGTAGGCGGAGCGACAAGACTACTGACGTCATAAAAAATCAGCGCGTTCTGGCGCGCTATTTAAATAGAAAATTTTCAAAGTTGGTTTTGGGAACTTTCCCGCTTAGTAAAAAATTTGAAAAAAATTTGGAGTACTTAACTGAGGCCAGACAATCTTCTAATGGTATTTAAAAAAAATTGTCAAATACCCTATTTGTTGGAAAGGGTTTCGTTAGATGTAGATAGTTATGCAATGTATCTATGGTTCATACAACAGCCTTTTTGGTGTGCGTCATCGTTTGTGACGTATATTCGGGTTTTGGGTATGTCGTTTATTTTATTTGCCATTTTGACACATATCTAATCCTAAATTTGATAAATAAAATCATCAGGATCGCATTCAGCTAAATTCGACAAGGCTATGAAATTAATAGTTACCAGCTTCTTTTTCTAAACTGAAAATACTTGAGAACTTTCAAAATGCTAATGTTTTTCCGTGTATCTAGGCATATTTTTGTATTATTCGAATAAATATAACAATAATATTCATATCAACTTTTCATAAATAATAATTGACCGTGAACAACAAAGTACAGACCTGACAAGAACTGTCAGTGGGACAGTAGAAAAAGATGTCAGACACATTGACAATACGAACGGTATGTTTGCATCCTATTTAAAACAAAGAAATTTCTCCCGATTGATAGGTCGCGCTTACGCTTAATCTGAACATCAACCAATCAAATTTTGGTAAGTCAATGATTAGGATTGACGTTTGTAATAAATTTGAACGGTTCATTATTGCGATATTTTGATTAGGATTAATCAAAGACCTGACTTTTTTGCATTTCTTTCCACGTAATGTATTAGAAAGACATTAACAAACGATGACGCACACCAAAAAGGCTGTTGTATGAACCATAACTGCTTCGAGAGGTTTTCGATAGAAGCCTTTAGTAGTCAAGAAGTCTATGTTTGCAGTAGATTGCGCTAGCTGTACAATTCATTCGGAAAGCGTTACTTATGGCGCTCGTTAATCGTTATACATCTTTCCAGATATTTCTGATAGATGACGCTAGTTATGCAATAACTTTGACATTCTAATAGACGCTAGTGATATTCGAGGATTTTTCGCTAGGTGTCGCTAACTCTACTATTGACTTGGCTACAGATAATAGTATAATATTGAACGAGCACCGTTATAAATATATTGTTTTAAAATATTAGAAAATAGGTATCGTTATGAAAAGCATCGATACTATGAATCTCATTATTTTATCGATACGATATATTTCAGAAACAAACTTCCTCAACAAAATACTCAGATTTAATAGTTTATTTCATATTGTACCCCCATCTTTAGTCACCTATGTAACCAAAATTTTGTGAGTGTTAAGTTGTCATGGCGTGAATTATGAACCATAATACACACCAGTGTATTATAAACCATAATTCACTATAGTAGATTATATGGGTACCATGTACCTTCTGTTAGGAGGTAAAATATTGACTTATTATTGGGTGGTCGTGGACAAATGGTGATAGTGATACAATACAATTGGTTCGAGATATTTGTTATATAAGCAGTCTATCATAAATTTGCATTAGATGTCACTATAGTTATCAAGTTAATTCTAGAGATTTCGGTTAGATTTGGAAATATATATTGAATAGGCATGATGACAGTCACTAAGAATCACCAAAATATTGATTTGATATAATTATTTAAGATACAGAGATTCTACAGAAATCACTTATTTTTTATATTTTAGTAAAAATATAAGCACAAAATTTAACCATCCGCCATCTTATCTCGAACGCCAATCAGAAGAGAGTGACGTCATATTTTAGCAAATATCCATGATCCGACCCGAACCAAATCCGAACATCTGTTTATTGTCGTCTTTTTATTATCTATGGTTTTGTATTTCCTTTGTTGCTGTTGGCTTTTCTTGGTTCATGTGATATTTTCTCGTTATAAACTATCAAGTATCTCTGTTTTTATTACCACAAAAAACCGTTTTTCAAATTATGTTTATGTATCAAAATAGACTTTTAACCTGCAAGCTGTCAAGTGTTTGAAGTTTGACTTTGACGATTTTACTACATGACACAGATCATAGATAACCTATCGACAGTTGACACAGTTACGAATTGATGACGTCGAAGAAAGACGCCATTGCTATTCTAGCGTTTTGGCGCATAATTTAAAATGTGTTTTTAAAAGTTGAATTTTTCCTTTAAAAACATCTTTCCTTACAGAAATAACATTTATTGTAGATAGAGTATATGTGAAAACATCGTGGAGCAGTTTTTCAAAATCAGTCATCATGCCTATTGACGTCGCTAGTTACGCAATTAGTTTACGAGGTTTCCGATATATAGTGCCAGCCATACAATTAGTTAAAGATGTTTTTGATAGATGCCGCTAATGCCACAACTCCAACGTAGATCTTTATTACCACTAATACCATTTGTATTACCTGGACATTGATTAATTTAAATTTAGCCATATTTTATTAAGAAATTCACTTTTTTTTATTTAATATTTAAGATATTTACATTTCTAGAAAAAGTTACTGTTGAACCTAAAAACGGTTATATTATTAATTACTATCAGGTGAAAGATTGCAACCGCTTATTTTAACAAGCTCATCGGGACATTCTACTTGTTCGAACTGAATTTGTGGGTTGTTAGCATTATTCATAAAATCGAATCTAAACAGACAACCAGATTGGAGTTCTTCAGGTAAGAGAGAAAGACATTCTTCTCTGGAGTGAACTCCTCCATATTGGTCACCCCAACCGGTCCATGGAGCGTTCCATTGATTATGACAACCTTGGTTAAATATACCTATGCCACCACCAGGCAAAGCAATGTCGAATTGGTTAGCACTGAGATCTCCACCGGTGTTAGTAAACTAAAAAAAAACAAAGAGAGAATAAAAAAAATTTCATAGCTTCACCAACATTGTTTTCATAATAATCAATCAGTTAATATTGGTTACAACTTTTTTGCTGGCATCTTGTTATTTCATGGTACTCTACCCAGCCTATCCCATTCTACGTACAAATCCCAGGATGCTCTTGAAGCACTGAGCTCGATCAGGATAATATCCAAGATAGTATACAACTGTCTACAATTCCAATACTATGCAAGTGTCAGGGGAACCGAGAAGTGGCAACGAGAAGGTCGACACTTTGGCAGAAAAGAGATTAGATACTCTATTTATCGAACCTCAACCATTTTTTGGCATTGCGAGAGCACTGCTAGGTTAGCCAGCTACCTGGGCGGAGACGAACACCTAGACGTGATGGGCAGACATATCGGGGCTGTCTCACTCAAAGGCTACCTTTCGAGTACAAAAAATAAGCCTGGAATTGAATAGAACAAACCTACGCATTCTGTCGCGATTGCATACAGAACTTAGTCAACTAAATTTCCACCCGAAGAAGATGAGACTGGCTCATATCTCGGACTGTCGTTTCTGTAATTTGCTCATACTATGCTCATGACAAGCTTTGGTCAGGGAGAGTCATAATATATTCGGTTTTAATACCTTAGATTCGAACGACTTCAAAAAATTATCACCAAATACAACCATGGACTTCGTCAGGCTTGTGGGGTGAACCATAATAGACCTAACGGAGGTCACAGTGGAGGTGGCGAGAAGGCCCCACTTACATAGAACCCAGTCCATTGCATGTGTGCCATATATTTCAGGGGACACATTTGAGTGTCCTTTAGTCCAGTTTTCTACAAAATCGATCTCCATGCCAAAAAGTTTGCAGCTGAAATCTCTGCTATAAAACACTATTTTGGATAACCTGATTCTTACTTGCTTCCTTATGATGTTTGGTAGTTCTTAAGCCTGTTTAACACATGTATTACTTAGTTATAAAGATCTACCTTTGGAGTATATTTCCACTGTGTAGTCTACTGGCTTTGTACACATTTTTATATTCGATTTTGGACCACTTTCTTTATGGTCACAAAGAAATGTTCTTGCTCACATTTATAGTAGCTGAGTCTTTTCTAGCGAATTTATCAGCCCGAAATATACCAGCACCTACACTAATCTCACTGTAATTTGATTTAATTCTTTCTGGTATTCCTCTACCAATTTGGATGTTACCTTGCGACTATCTAAAGAAGCCAGGACTACCTGGCAGTTAGTTATACATATATGCTTATCCTATATAAGCATATAGGACAGAGGTATGTTGTCCCAGTTTGAAGGAACTACAAATCTCTGCTCCTGCTGCTTTCCCATTAGAAACATCTTTTAGGACGTATACATTTTTTATATATAATCATAAAATATGATTTCTATCGAGTATGAACCATCATTCTACTTACTTGTAAGATTAAGTTTTTGCCTTGAATTTGATCGAGGAATGTAAGTAAGTAACAAGAACAGCACAAGTTGGTATCGGCACCTCCAGCAAATGAGACGGCAGCAAAACCATATCCAAGGGTATCGTTAACAACAAATGGTTGTTGGTTATTGCACATGTAGGATGTTCCTCCAGTACAACCTGAAAACCCAACAAAAGTTATTAAAAACGTATGAGAATATTTTTATTATATAATTAGCTCGGACGTTAAATGTTTACCTACCGGATTGGACGGAAGGATCTACAGTAGTTTTTCCATCTGCAGCACAACTAGCAATGGGTACCATGTCAGGGGTTTTAATGTTTTCTACCCATGAACATGATGGTTTACAACAGTCCCAGTAACGTGTAGTGGTACCATATCCGCTCTTTCCATTTGGAATTTTTCTAATTTCGGGACTGTATGCAACAGCTGCAGCAAGAACTGTAAAATAATGAATATTTATTAATTTACCAAGCTACGACACAGTGGCGTAACAATAGGGTGGCAGGGCTGGCAAAATATCACAGGCCCTTCCCAAGAGGCTGCGAACTCATAAATATTTTTTTCTACACCCACATGTATATTATCCATTTCCTGCACAGTTTACAGAAGGGAAATGTAGGCCATATCAGTTAACTGAACGTATATATTCATATACATCCTAGAACGTATATGAAATCCACCAATCAGCATTCGCGTTTAGTATTCGTCAACTCCCCTTTTTTGAATTTCAAAGAAACGTCAAAATAACTTATCGAAAAAAAGGCTTCCCTAGAAGCACTGGATCAAGAATATTTATTTACAATAATAAACATGAATAAAATAATCCGTATAAATTAACAACAAATACTGAAAACAGAATAAAATGGGTAGAAAAAATATACTGTTCGACTCGTGTGGATTGTCCATATCGCACTCGAACGATTGAGCACTCCGCCTACGGCGTCGTGCTAAAACTTCGTCCTCGTGCGATATGGCCATCATATCCACACTAGTTGCACAAACTACTATTTTACATTGTACCAGAGTATATTATTTTATTTGAAAAGTATATTTTATAAGCTTAAAATCCAAAATGAGACAACTAAAGACCATAATACAATTTCCAGTTAATTGGTGATTTGTATCTTTGATTTTTCGTATTTGTTCTTTGAATATGAAAATAGTGGCAAAGTAAAGTTGATTGTGGAAGTTAGATATTAAAATGTCTAGCCCCAGAAAATATTTAAGTGGAAGCGAACAACGGAAGATAAAGGGGGATACTTGAATATTGGTGACTTAAATAATGAAAAGTCGAATAAACAGTGCTTGAAAAGTGAAAATCGGAACTCATAAAAGTATTGTGATGCAGATGCAGCACCCAACACCAATGACTTTCCAGAACAACCACAACAAGGTACCAGCAGAAATCGAAGAGAATTTTAGTATTTTAGCATGAACAATATTGTATCTTTGCCGTATGTTACTGATAGGGGTATTTTTAAGATGGGGCCGCGTCAAAAGAATTTGCCACTGGCCCTAGATGGTATAGTTACGCCACTGTTACGGCATCTTGAGAAAACTACGCTTATACTAAGGTCATTATACGTGTACTTTTTAATGTTTTCGTCCTCTCAGTAGTTAGGGTGATTTATTTTAAAATTAAAAGTGAAATACCTTGAAAATAAAATTTAAATTAAATAAAATTACTTACAAACTGCCGAAATAATAAGTCCAGTCTTCATAATTGTAAAAATACACGGACATTGAAGATAAAAAGAAAATAGAAGTTTTATATACTTCACCTAATCTATAAAAATAAGTATTTTTTAATTCTCCGATAACTTATCTAAAAGTTTGATGAAGAATTGTATTATGTTGTCAATAGAACAAAATTTTAATAATAGTACATTGTTTACCGAGTAGGATAAGCTTAACATTCCTGGACGACTGTGAAGATTGCTAAGTCGAGGCGCAAGCCGAGACTTAGCAACACAGAGTCCAGGAATGTGGCTTTTCCTACGAGGTAAACATACAATTTTTCCGCAAATCGTTTAAAATTCGACAGATATTGATTGATTTAAAAAAAAAACGCGATAATTTTATTCCCAAATAAATGGTGCTTTGAAATTCCTAATAAAATTACTTGGGTTACTATGGAAACGTATTGAGGTTGAATTGTCAAACTTGGCGCTTATAAATTTAATTGCTGGTGTTCTCGAAAGTAAAATGATAAGTGATGATGAAATTTCCATTCCTGGGACTCCTCCAGAGCTGGTTGAGGCAGTGAATACTGCTTCATTAGAATTATTGCCAAGAGAAATCAAGAGAAAAGTACGAAAATGCATACAGACGTTTTATGGATTATGTAGAACACTAACAACTGTACGGAAATATCATTTCCTTACAGTAAGGAAGTCCTGACTTTTTCTTCAAGAAATTTTGACAGGAATGTCAAAATTTCCTAGCGATTTGCGGAAAATATATTTTTGTATTACTATATGAAGCTATTATTAATTATTGCATGTCTTAGCCAAATTTCTTAATTAAAATCTTCATTTATAATTTGGTGATTGAATTGTTCAACTAATTTCCGTCAAATAATCAAGTCTTTTGTATTAAGAAAGGAAAATGATTGTATTATCACCAGTATTTGCAGGTGATGCATTTTTCGAAGTTTGAAGCAAAATTTATGTAGAAATCTGACAGCAAGTATAAGTTTAACCATTGTCTATAAAAAGAAATAGTCTGTCAACCTCTTGAGTATAACAGAGATCCTAAAGAAAGAGATTTATGTTAAACATGAACATTTAATAAAATAAAAATGCAGAACAAGTGTCTGATCCTTCTCTAATAATAATATCTTACTACTTAGTCTCAACGAGTTATTTCAAAAATCTTTAATTATTTAAAATATTTAAATGGCCAAAGCAAAAACCAGCTATGATTAAGTACTGACAAAGTGGATGCCATAAAGATACAAAAAAAGAAGAACGGTTGGAGTTCCTAACAAATTACATTCAAATTTTTCAGTTTTTGCAATAATGTAGTAAAAATATTGTATGCAACAAGTGCAAAAAACACTCACTTTTTGTACTCGTAGCATAAATAACTATTTTTTGTTAACCTACGTCAACAATGGACAAATGAAAATGTCTTGAGAATCCGGGGGTATTAGTTTTTAACAAAAACTGCAACATAATCTTGTATACCCAGGAGATTGTCTTCAAGATATTTACTGCTTCGGTAGACCCGAAATGACTGATGGCAGAAGGAGTGCCTTCATAATCTATGGGTTAGGTGAAAAAGAAACTACTTAGATAGACGATTTTCTGAACAGGTTTTGTAATTTTTTCCGATTGAGTTCTGTCTCCTTATCTAGTCTCCGTGTACTTAAAGTAAATTCTTTTTTATCACTTAACGTAGCAGCCAGCCAAGAAGTGGATATTTTGAATAGGGATTAACTTAAATTAAATTGCACTACATCATACCAAACAAAGTGGATCGTAATATAGATTAATTATATCTTGATAAGATTCATAAATCAAAAATGTTTCAAGTGCCTATATTTATTATGGTACGTGTTTTTAAATAAACACCATATTAAGATATTTCTTAAAATATATAATACAACGTGAAACAGTCGTAGACTACTCATGTCATCAGTAATTTCTCGTTGAGCGCGAATTTTAAGCTATTGGCATTTTTATTCAAATATTTTATCTTGCTGGGTATTTTCAAGCAGCAAGTATGTTGAAGACAATCTCCTGGGTATACAAAATTATGTTGCACAAGTTTTTGTTGAACTACTATCCCTGGATTCTCAAAATATTTGAATTTGTCCATTATTGACCTAGGTTAATAATAGAAAAAAATTATTAACCACATAGGGAAATTCAACTTCTCAATTGGCTAGAAGAAGCAATAATGGTCAACTTCACAAAAAATATTATTACAAAAATTGGTAGTAGATTCCAGTTGCAAAACAAATAGGGCAAAAGAGTTACCGAAGAAGAAAAGATGTTCATACGGAAATCCAACGCTTTTTTCGAAAAACTATTGGATCGTTTAAACAATTTGCTTACATTTTTCTATTTCGACCTTGGCTTGGCCATTTATCATCATCAAAACCCGTCTAAAAACATTGAAGAGCCCCTGACCATTTAGGTGAATAACCAGATGAAATGATGAAAACCAGGATGTACAGCATTTACGAAAACAAATTGACAGTTGACAACTAGAACCGCGGTATTTACACAACTCGATAGCACAATAATGACGTCATCGTCTTATAACTATAATAACCACATCGACTAAATGCATTCGGTATTTACCGGTTTCATTTTCAGTTTTATTGTTGACGCTATTCCTTTATTATTTGCAGTACCTATATGTAACTTTTTTTAAACTTTTTATCTATAAGTTCAAAGCACATTTTGGATTCGAGCTGCATTTTTATTTCAAAGTGAAAACAAGATAAATACTCAAGTGGGTGATTTAATAATAAATAAAAATAGTTAAGATAAATGTGTCAATTGCTATTATTAAAAAATATCGAGTGTCGTCTTCAAATTTATTTTTTATTTATGTCACGTACCAATTTTAAGATACAGTCAACGGCAAAATTCTAAAACACTTAAATTCATTTTAATGTACCTGTAATTACACCATATTTACCAGGAATATTTCTGATTTTATAATAAAATAAATAAATATTTGAACCTTATTTGACGAGTTGCCTGTGTTGAAGAACCCACGCATTTCTAAATGGTATTCATCGTTTTCGGTTGCGTGAACAAATGACAAAAAGATCAACTCATTCAATACTACCAATAGTCCTTCACTAGCCCATGAATGGACCTTTACAATTACGAGTATATTTTTCATCGTATTTAGGATACAATTGATATATGATGGCCAGATGTTTGAAAAAAAAAATTCTAGGACATAGGTGCACTTTTTAGGAAAACCGATACTTATACTCCTTATGGATAGAAGAATTTACTTTATATATGAAATAAGGAAATATGGGTTATTTACGGGGGTCGATGTTTATCTTTTCAAATTAAACATGATTAAAGAAAAATATACGAAGTACCTACATGAAAAAATGGTCATACACAGCTTTGGCAACGTTTTTTTTTTGAAACATTTGCAAACGTTATAGTTATCCAGTTCAATTGTTGAGCTGTGTATGTATGTATGTATGTATTTTGGAGACACATTCACTGAGACCTAAGGGCCCCCGCAGACTGCAGACTTTTTATCGGCCGATAGTTTGGTCGGCTTCTTAATCAGTATGGAGAGGAATGCATATGCGCACACTACAGCAATTCAGTATCGGCCGATAATACATTTCTCTCCATACTGATTAAGAAGCCGACCAAACTATCGGCCGATAAAAAGTCTGCAGTCTGCGGGGGCCCTAAAAGACCCATGTGCCCCTTTACTTCTACTTGGTTTCTGAGGAGAGTCTCTGAAACTTGTAGCTCCTTTAGTCCTATTTCCCGGAAAAATTTTAGGATATCTGCAGGCTTCAACATAGGTAAATGTTCCTCTTCTATACAGTAATCTCCCAGGTACTGTGCTATAGGATTCTGGAGTGGAGTGGAGTATGTGTATGGGTTTCTTCTTCCATACCACAATATCTGCATTCTTCTTCCTCCACTATTTTGAGCTTTTTCAGGTGCCCATCCAGGCGACACTGTCCCGTTAGGATCCCTGTTAAAACTCTCAGCGCAGTTTTACTTTGACTTATGCATTCATTTTATCACAACAGGTTGTAGTCACCCAGATGAATCTTTGATTGTATAAGCTCTACTAGATCTTTCCAATGGTCAGATCTTCTTATTCTTTCGGTTTCACCTATTTCTTCGAATATTACATTGCATTCCGCAAAAGGGTTCAGGCCTTCAGAAAGGTATTTCAGTCCCCCTCTTTGCTAGTTCATCTGCTATTTCAGATCCTTCTTTTCCAGTGTGTCCTGGAATCCATAGCAAGGTAACTATATTGTTCTCGCATAGTCCATTGAGTTTGTCTAAGCATTCCCACACCATTTTGGAACTGATTACACAAGAGCTCAGTGCTTTATTGGCTGCTTGAGTATCTGTCATTATGATAATCCTTTGTCCTCTGTACCCTTTATCAATATTGAGCTAGGCGCACTTTATTATGGCGTGGATATCTGTTTGAAAGATACTTGGGGTCTTTCCCAATCCCAAGCTTTTAGAATGTTTGGTTCCTGGCCCGAACATTCCTATTCCTCCTATTGCTTTTGAGCCGTCTGTGTACCATTGAATTGCATTCTTTCCAAGTCTGGTAATGTTTCTTTGGTTTTCATCATACTATCTTGTGGCATGTCTCAGGTTATCTGATTTCTAAGAAGTGAGAGGGTGGTTTTTATTAATGATTCCCTCCTCTCTACTTTGTCTGTATCTTGTTCTTTCTGCAACACTTTCCACCACCATATGTAGAGGGGTGAGGTTGAGAATCACTTCCATAGCTGCCGTTGGGCATGTTCTCATTGCTCCTGTTATGAATATACAGGCTAGTCTGAATTTCGGAGAGGTTTTTTCTCGTCGTCAATAGACTAGTTTTACTACTCCAAACTATGGTTCCATAAGTGACAACTGGTCTCACTATGGCAGTGTACATCCAGCTGAGGATTTCTGAGCTACTCCAATTTCTCCCTACCACTTGAGCCATTTTCGCCTTGTAAGTAATCTTCTTTTCGTGTTTGTTCCACAGGAGTTTACTGTCTAAAATCAAACCTATAATATTAGGCGTAGAATTTGGGAAGGATTAACCTGTCACTTGTTCTTGTCGTACGCCTCTGGTAGTAGCCAGAAACGTTTGAATATAATTTGGTAGAGTGTACAGTGTCTAAACTTTTTGCCAAATATGACATTAATACGTAAAACAGTTTTATATTCTGAGCCAAATTTTTTTTTGAATTTTTAAACAAAACACACTGTAACCAAGTATGCAGCTACATTGTATTTAGCTGTTTTTGGTTAAATCTTCATAATTTGAAGACTTAATAACTCACCCTCGTATAACACCGAACAATGATTTCGTGCCAATTGCCTTTAATATGGTCAAATTGCTTTAAAATTTGGTCTATTATAAAAATTAATAGTCTGTTCAACGACTTCCTTTTAACTTTGAAGTCTATTCCATAAGAATAGATCTCTTACTCGAATAAACCTCACAAATATTATTTTCTATAGAAAAAAATATTGCCGTTTTGAAATTTATTAAGTGGGGTATAATGGATGACAAGATGACATGTTATTTTTGATGATGCTTGAATTCTATAAGACATGTGTACGATAGTAGGTAGATTTAGGAATTATTTTTAGCACATAGCTAGGAAATTTTACGATCTTCTATTCACTTTTATACTGTAAGGAAATATCACTTTCTTACAGTTGTTAGTGTTCTACATAAATGTTTGAAAACGCATTGTTTATGATGATTTAATTTATTTTTTTAAAACATTGAAAGTTAGTGGAATAATTGAACATTGGAGGAACATTATATGATGAGAAACATTTTAGACAGCATAATGCAGGGTGGTGGGCTTGTGCCTCAACTTAGCAGTCTTCACAGTGGTCCAGAAATGTTAGGCTTTTCCTACTTGGTGAACAATACACTGAAATTGAAATAAAAAGAAGTATGTTTGGGATTGAACGAAATCAAAAGAGGGATGGAAGAAGTGTCTGTTTTCAGTCAGCTTTTCTGTAGTGGCGTGCCATAAAATTTTAAAAAGGGAAGCACTTGGGTGTTTTTTTTTTCGGTCTACCTATGAATATTTGATAATTATTAGAAAAAAAAACCAACTCCAAGAGAAATTTAACTCAATTAAAGGTTTTTCTTATTCAAAAATAAACATAAATAAGACAGAACATTTTTTTTTCTACAAACGTCAAAAAATGACAAGGTTCGCGCATTGACAACAGTACGCGAAGTGACCCTTTTTTTCATTCTCCTTGTTACCATGACACCGTGCGCGAAGTAGTGTGCGAAATACTTACTTCGCGCACTGCATGTAAACCATATGGGATTTTAACCTTTATGTTCCGCAATCAAGCAAAAATCCAAGAAATCATTTATTTATTAATGTAAGGTAAAGTTGGGTAACTTATAACAATAATTAAGTAATTACTTGATTTGGAAAAACAGTTTAAGCCAGTTCAATACAATTTTTCATATTAAGCTAAGCATGTTACTTACTTTAGAACAATATTTTTTAGGTTTGTAGAAAAAATTCAGTTTGCATTTCATGCGCGAAATACTTTGGAGATCTCGACTATTTTTTTATAACTCGGCTGCGCCTCGTTAAAAAAAATTAGTTCTCGATCATCAAAGTAGCATTTCGCGCCCTAGATACAAAAATGACTATTTTTGGTTTCAGCTGGATACATTTTTTTAGAAAGAATGAATAAAGTTTCTGAATGTAATACCCAATTTTTTGATCTCACTTTAAAAATATTTTTCTACATTCATGCAAAAAACAACACTTTTGTGAACCACATTTAATGCAAAAAGTGGTACTTTATTGCACTCATCTGTCATTATTGTGTCAGTTTTGTGATGATTAATGACAAACATAAACATTTAAATTAAATAAAAATCCATAGCAAGTATCGGATCCTGCTTTAATGCAACAATAATATATGTATATCTTACTACTTAGTCTCAACGAGTTACAATTATTGCAAAAATCTTTAATTATTTAAAATTTAAATGATCAAGGCGAAAACCAGCTATGATTGAGTACTGACAAGGTGGAGGCCATAAAGATACAAAAAAGAAGAACGGGTTGAGTTTTATTAGGTTCTTAACATATTTATGTTCTAATTTTCCAGTTTTTGCATGAATTTAGAAAAAATATTGTATGCAACTCTTGCAAAACGTGTTTTTTGCACTTGACGTGTTGTCCAACTCGGCCCAAAGACCTCGTTGGACAATTTCACGTCGCGTGCAAAAAACACTCACTTTTTGCACTTGTTGCATAAATAACTATTACAATAAACGCTAAAAAGTTTTTAATTTGTTGGTAATTTAAAAACAATATTTTGTATTCAGCGAATTAAGATAAGTTTTAATCCATAATTACATTTCCAAATCCAATTTATAATATTGTTATTTATAGACTTTATTTTATATTAGGTAATTCAATATAAATTATGAAATTAAACAATTTTAACAAACTAAAATTGTTTTATTTCATAATTTAGTATGGTTCTACATCAAGTAAAAGCCTCATCTATTCATATCAATATAAGCTTCAAAGAATAAACCATTACATTTACTAAAATTAAATTATTTTCTTTAATTTCTCAGTTGATGGTAGCATCAATATTTGCTTATTAGCATTCGGAAATTGCTTCTTGTGCATTGTAGATGTAGTTCACCAATTTTTGGGTAGGTATTTGAGGTTAGGTTATATGGGCGACCAGGGAATAGGAATGGGAAAAAATACCAGCGTGATGCAAACAGAACTGGCTGGTATCTCAATTGCCAAAAATAACTAGCCAGAAACGGAATTTCTGGCAAAAACATAACAATCTGCACTGACAGTAGACAAGCCCTATTAGCCTTAAACAGACAACGTGTTATATCAAGGCTAATACTAGAGTGCCACCAAGATTTAGCTGGCGCCTCGGCAGATAACCAGTATTCTCCTGATGTGGGTTAAAGGGCACGACGGGAGTAAAGGCATTGACGATTCTTAGCCACTAGCCAGGGTAGCGGCTGGGCTAACCCAGTGACACCTACGGCCTGACGACTTCAACAATAATTGCGGAACTAGCCAAACGTTACATCCATGCTCAATCCCTTAAGAGATTGGATGGAATCAAAGAATGCAGTCTTTTTAGGTTCACCCTGGGCGACCCTGGGAAGCTGGTATCGAAGAACTATTTGGCAATGATCAGGAAAAACCTACCTTAAACAGTAGGATTTCTGACTGTCAACTAAGGAAACACCTCCATACTATGGGGCTAGTGGACACACCTCTATGCAGGATGTGTGAACAGGAAGATGAACCTGTCTTATGCGAGTGTCCGGGAGCTATCGTCAATAAGATAGTGTGTGTTCGGTGAGTTTTGGCCGACACCTGCCGATATAAAGGAGATGTCCCCTAGTGACCTGTCCACCTTCCTGAGAAGGACAGGTTAGACGATGACCTAGGAGAAAAACTTCTCGGGAGTATGTACAATGGGTAACATGTGGCCTAAGTGCTGTGAGCCTAAACTCACCCTCCCTACTCTACTGATACAGATGGGCAACCACGTCCACTAGGCACTAGGTGATACCCTTCACCTTATGGTATTAACCCATCATATTTTCACATATCCTTAGTACTTTATATATTTCCTTTTATTCCTTTTCCTAGCCATTTCTATCGTCCTATAAATTCCTTCTAATGCCTGATGTTCATATCTGCTACCTTTACTAGACTCTCAAGTCGTTCACTTACCATATAACATATGCCAGGGAAGGGCATAAAAACATGAGGAGTCCCATTGTCTCTTCCTCAGGTTGAACATATCACCCAGTTTTACCTTGATTTTCCGCGGAGTCTTGCCCCACTGAGCAATGTCCAGTAATCACTCCCGTGAACTGGTGTATCTAATAAAACTGTTTTAAAAATAAGAAATGACCTTATTTTATGAACTTTTTATCTTTTATTGTGTAATGATAGTTGCCTTGAACTTATTGAAATATTATCTGTTTCTGTAAGACAAGTTTTGAATTGAAAAATCCGAAAACTTGTCCGCGTTTCTGATGCAACCTACTCTACGTAGGTAAGAAAATAAAAAACGAAAAATCGGTTAATAATTCCTTTCATGCAAACTTCGCGCCATCCGCAATATTTAGATCGTTATAGGTATCTCTTCTCCTTTACATTGATTTGAATAAAAATGAGAAAAAATTCGTTAAAAATGCCTGCATTAGAATACCCGAAAGAAAAGGCTAACGTACTTGTTAAATCCCATCGTGTAAAGAAATACCTCTTGAAGTCTCATAGAATTTTACAAAAGACAGGAAGGAGGAGGTGCACACTTGAAAACTGAGAAATAACGATAAGGGCAAGTGAAATCAAATCCAACGGCAGGTAAGTTTTTTAGGTCAAAAACGATTAGAAATGGAAAGTTTGAACAAACTTAGTATATAAAGCATATATTATATATGAAAAAAATAATGTCAATTTTTTACTGTAATGCCATATAACGATGTCTCTCATTTTAATTTTACCCAAATGTTGATAATATAATAGTCTTTCGTATTCCATATTCAAAATTCGCTGACAAACGATACAAGGGTCGAATAAAATAAAAAATGAGATTTTTCAAAATAAATACAACATTCTTTTTATTCCTGTAATGCCATATACCGATGTCTCTCATTCAAATATCACCCAAAGGTTGATAATATAATATTCTTTCGTATTCCATATTCAAAATTCGCTGACAAACGATACGAAGGTCGAAGAAAATGAAAAATGAGATTTTTCAAAATAAATACAACATTCTTTTTATTAATGTAATGCCATATACCGATGTATCTCATTCAAATTTCACCCAAAGGTTGATAATATAATGGTCTTTCGTATTCCATATTCAAAATTCGCTGACAAACGATACGAGGGTTGGAGAAAATGAAAAATAAGGATTTTCAAAAAAAATAAAACATTCTTTTCGTTACTGTAATGCCATATACCGAAGTCTCTTCAAATTTCACCCAAAGTTTGATAATATAATATTCTTTCGTATTCCATATTCAAAATTCGCTGACAAACGCTACGAGGGTCGAAGAAAATGAAAAATGAGATTTTTCAAAATAAATACAACATTCTTTTTATTACTGTAATGCCATATACCGATGTCTCTCATTCAAATATCACCCAAAGGTTGATAATATAATATTCTTTCGTATTCCAAATTCAAAATTCGCTGACAAACGATACGAGGGTTGGAGAAAATGAAAAATAAGGATTTTCAAAAAAAATAAAACATTCTTTTTATTACTGTAATGCCATGTACCAAAGTCTCTCATTCAAATTTCACCCAAAGTTTGATAATATAATAGTCTTTCGTATTCCATATTCAAAATTCGCTGACAAACGATACGAGAGTCGAAGAAAATGAGAAATAAGATTTTCCAAAATAAATACATTCTTTTTATTACTGTAATGCCATATAACGATGTCTTTCATTTAAATTATACCCAAAAGTTGATAATATAATAATCTTTCGTATTCCATATTCAAAATTCGCTGACAAACGATACGGATTTTTTATTAAAAAAAAATATCAGAAGCTTACTCGAGTTTATTGTCAACATCACTAAGAAGCAACAACTACTTCCCTGGCTGTATGCCACGAAGGACATTAAATTACACTTCAAAGTTAAACGGGGCTGGTATATCCGCAAGATAGAAACAACCATTTTAGTTTGTAATTCTAAAGGACAATATCACTTATAGACCGGTAGATAGATGGTTAAAATCCTCAAAAATCGCGGGATGTGAATTTTTCGGCCTTTTGGTGCCCTACTTCTGGTGTTTATATGATTGGTTTTCCGTTCAGGTAGACGAAAATAGTATTTGTGTCACAAGTGCAGAAAATGGTGATTATAGATACAAGATATAGATACAAGAGCGGCTGTCATGCTGTCTACTCTCAAAGAAAATTTCTTAATCGTTTCATCGAAAATTGTCAGTCTATTTACAACAAATCACAAACGGAATGTAAGAGAAGTTTCCAATTGATTTGGAATTCCTCTATACGAGTAAACCTATTTTTTTCATTCATAATACTAAAATCTAAAATGCAGTGAAGTGAAGATCTATCTAAACAATAACTGTAATACAAAAAGTGCGCACCACTGTGTGCTTAGCCTTTTACTATCACAGTCCTTTAACAATACCTTATTGAACAGGTACAATGGTCCTTTACACTGAAGTGGGGATCAATGTAAAGTCTTAAAATCGTAAAACCTCTTGACAATCGGCATTCCTGTTGAATCTTTCAAGTGAACAACAAGTTGAAAAAACAAGAAATAACGTGAATATGAAAACTGATAGAAAAAAACAACCTTCAGAAAGTCGTAAAATAAGAAAACCCCTGATGGAGAAAAAACGTCGAGCCAGAATAAACGACAGTTTGGAAACACTAAAACAAATTTTATTAGATTCGAAAACCACATTAAAGGAATGCAAAAAAGGGCAAAAACCTTCGAAATTGGAAAAAGCGGATATACTGGAGATGACAGTTGAATATCTGCAACAACTTCAAGAACAAAACAAGGAAAACTATACAAATATAAGAAGGAAAGATGCGGCTTTTGAAAGAAGTAAAAAATATGAAGAAAAACATTCTATTTTATCGAAAAAAGAACCTGTTTTAATTAGACCTGCTGATAGTTCTTCCGAAGCCAAAATTAGTGTTACCAGTGGACATGTGGTTTATTTTTTACCAAAAAATTTAAAAATTAACGTATTGGGTAATTACAGTGTTCAGAAAACAGCGAAAATGTGGCGACCTTGGTGAAAATTTCGGTAATAATTTTTGTTATTGTGTGTGTAAATAATTTTTGTATCTATTAAGTTTACTGTATTCAAATGAGACTGTTATAATTTTTCTGTGATATTTTTGAATTTATATTAATAAATATTGATTTAATGTAGGTATTTGATTTAATTTCGTTTCCTATATACTATAGTTCAAATTCTTAGAATAAAATCAAGAAACAAAGTAAGTACATAGTCAAATTATTAATAAAAATAATTAAATACAGGGTGTTTCATTGGGAAAGGGCCTAACTTTAACTGTAGATGGGGATCACTTTGGTGGTTCCAAAAACCTATATTTAATGTGTCTTCTGCACTTTATAACCGAGATACAGGGTGTTTTATAAATTCATCTTATTTCTTTCGAACCTCATAACTTCCGAGTTACCCTGTATATTATTTTGAGATTTGGTACACGTAATAACCATTACCTAGAAACTCTATCAAAAGCATCTCCAAAAAGATAATGCAGGTCCAGCTTAACAAAAAATTTCAATACTCGTCTTTCCTAAAAACAACACCCTGTGTATAGATTTTTTGAAAATTGCTCCTTATAATTGGAAAGGATATAAAAAATCGAATCTACTTATTCCCTTTTTATTTTTCCGCAGACAATTTTACTACCAAAAATTTACCGTCAAAGTTATAATTTATGCACGTTTTGGGGGTTAACAATGGTATCGGAGAGTTTTTTTTATTTTTCAGCTTGAAATGAGATCAATTTAATGCATCTAGAGAAGCATCCTAGAAATTCAATTGAGTTTGTATATTTACGAGTACAGACCACTAATAAATGTGATTACAGGGCCGTACTCATACTCATTCAATATGTTCCGAATATCTCGAACACCCTGTATAAGGATATGTATCTGGAAACTATGCACTATTACATGTAATAGTGTCGAATTCCTTTTAAAATTACCTTTTCAATGATGTGTCACACTTTTTACTTTCCCTAATTCAATTTTCTTGGTAATAGTGACAGAGGGATGTGGGATAGTTGAGGATATAATCGATAGATGTCCCCTTGATATAAAAATCGAATACTTTTTGCATTTTCTAAAAAAAAAAGTCTCCAAGATATGCGATCTGTTTTGTTTTCGATGTCGCACTCTGTATATAAAGTGTTGCCTATATTTAGGTACTGTGAGTCGATACGATGTGAATTTATTCGCAAAGGAAGGAGGCTGAATTATCCACGAATGTATTTGGAGGGAAATAATCTAATATAAACTATACACAGAAGAAGCTCGATTATAGCGTTCGAATATTTCTTTGCTCAATAGAAAATATTCGTTTCCTACGATCACTACCCAAAGTAGGCTTTTGCACACTCAAATCTACAAATCAATTTTTTTACGACTGCAAATTATGAATAATTTAACTAAATTATGGAATCAATCAATTTTAATTTGTTAAATCTACATTATATAATTTAGTATGGATCTAGATCAAGTAAAAGCCTCATCTATTCAATAATTTAACTATTTTGTCCACAACCACCTAATAAGTCAATATTTTACCTCCTAACAAAAGGTATATGGTACCCATATATCAACTGTCGTGAATTATGGTTCATAATACACTGTAGTGTATTATATATTGTAAGATTTTTTCCCACAGCTTGGGCAATTTTTCCCACGGCTTAGGCAAAGTGGGAAATTGTGGGAAAAGAACTATTTTCCATAGCAGTATTATTTTGGTGAGATCGTGGAAAAAATCTTATGTATTTCGAGCAGAAAGTCCTTTAGTAGTCTCGACAGATTGCCAAAGAACTACTCTCTGCTATTCTCAGGCGCATTGCCAATATACTTCCCTGGTTAATGTTGAAGCTTTGTTTTTCTTTATACTTATTTTTTCTCCGATTGTTCATAATAAGGATATTGTATTTGCAAATTATTACAATTCCCACAATCTCTTTATTTTGGTTGGCTGCTATGGAAATGTATAATCACAGGCAGCAAAGTAACCACTTTGCTGCCTAGGCAGGAAAAGTAATACTTTGCTGATTGATATCAGTCAGCAAAAAAATTAATTTTGCATAGAAACTAATAAGTATCAATATCATTTTTCGCCTACCCTAACGGAAAACAAACCATATGAACAACAAAAATGGGGCGGAAAGTTTTATTTATTAAACCAAGGGATGAAAATTCATAACGCCCCTATTTATGAAGATGTTATGAAGCTTTTCACCATCTGTCACATGATAATTTTGACGTTTCATATCAATGGACGAGTTCTATACAAGGGAATTGCTGCCAACATAACGAACAAAAAAATACTGAAAAAGGTTAGTCGTATAAGGAAGTGGTTTTTCCAATCTATGTTTAGTTTTTCTTATATATTTTGAGTCCCTTTACCACCCATGTTGTACCCGAAAAGTTTGGAGTTTTACCCGAGAAGTTTGTAGGTCTATTTAGCTTGGGGAATTTTATATCTTACAGTTGACGAACAACTAATGACAGCTGTCTATACATGATTATTTGGCTTTGTTTGTGTTCTTTGTGTTTCGTCAACTGTAAGATGCAAAATACCCCAAACTAAAAATACCTCCAAACTTTTTGGGTACAGCATGGGTGGTAAAGGCACTCAAAACATATAAGAAAAACTAAACATAGATTAGAAAAAACACTTCCTTATGCGACTAACCTTTTTCAGTATTTTTTTGCTCGTTATGTTGGCAGCAATTCCCTTGTATAGAACTCGTCCATTTACATCAATTTTAAAATTAAACGTCAGTGAATGTCAATTTTTTTATTTTATTTTCTTTTTTTTTGGTTTATTCGGTAGGCGAAAAACAGTTGTGTATGACACATACAGGAAACGCTTTAGCAGCCCGCGCTTCGCTACCCTTGCTCGTGCATCTTTTGGGCTGCTACTGGGAATAAGATAAGTGCACGCACCACGAACGAAAAACTGTCAAAATGCTTATGTTTTTCCGTGTATCTAGGCATATTTTTGTATTATTTAAATAAACACAACAATATAACTTTTCATAAATAATAATTGACCGTAAACAACAAAGTACAGACTTGACAAAAACTGTCAATGGGATATTAGAAAAAGACATAACACATTGCCGCTACAAAAGGTACTAATCATATACCTGCTTTTTCCGTTTCTTCCAACGTAATTGGTTAGAAGGACATTTACAATCGATGACGCACACCAAAAAGGTTATTAAATACACATTCATCCGCATTTTGTTGTATTACAATATTTGCATCATCAGGAGTGTAAATTATAAGAGCGGTCATACTTTTAAACCATTTATATATTTTGTCCACGACCACCTAATAATAAGTAAATATTTTACCTCCGAACAAAAGGTATATGGTACCCATATATCAATATATGGTACACATATATCAACTGTCGTGGATTATGGTTCATAATACACTGTACACGTATTAAAACAATATATTTATAACGGTACGTTGTATTGATACTTTCTACAGTATCGCCCATCTCTATATATGTCAAATCATTTGATGTAGCTGTCACAACATTTTGAGGTTAGTAATATGCCAAATCATTACTGACTTTTATTTAATAAAGAAATTAAGTGTCGTGGACAAAGTATAGTATTCTACTTGCAATTTATGGCCATAATTCACTCGGATTACTTGCGCCCCTCGCCTGCGTCTCGCGACGCAAACGTCACCCATCGTGAATTATGGCTATCATAAATTGCTCGTTTAATAATATACTATTGTTGATTAGGTACACTATATTTTACATTTTACCGGAAACTGTAATTATAAACTACATAAATTATTTAGTCCTGCTAAATCTTAACGATAGTTACTTAAATAAAATATTTATGATTCGCATTTTTGCGGTCATTTACTTAGCAAAAATTTTTTTATATTGTTATCACTTTTATGTACCTATTATCACCAAGCTTTTTGTTGTGGGTAATTTAAAACGAAATAATAATAACTGTGCTAATTTTCGTTTTTTTTGTTTTGTCATTTTCTTACTAAACAGTTGGTTATAATTGACAAAAAGACAAGTGGACACGCAATAGTTATTTATACAACAATATTTTTTGCAGGAACAGCCTGTACTATTATTAGTAGAACATCTCCATAATTCTCATTTGCCATAATCTGTAAAAACAGACGTTACCACTGATAAAGCTGTCACTATATATTTGAAACTATTTTTGATATTACTTTGAAGAATAATCATATATAATTACAAAACTGATTGAAATTAGCCACAAACGCCAGTGGCGTGAAAAATGGGAGGAGAAAAGTGACATATTTTCCCAAATACATCACTGGATCAAGAATTGACAAAGGTTTTTTTATCAAAATATGCCTTTTTACATTTTAAAACAACCTGCCAAATATCAAATCAATTTATTCATTCATTTTAAATTTATCAAATTAAAACATTAAAATTTTCATAACTTCAACACCCCGTATTTCGAAAAGTAGATGAACTGGACCCCTCAATCTTAATATGATTTTGTCCAATTCTACGAGAGGTATCTACATGCAAACGTTGTAAGTGTCATTTGAAAACACCCTGTATATTAAATAAGTATTCAATGCCAGAAGCTCCTAGGATTATTGGCCACCGATATGTTAGGTATTCAGCTAAAAAAGCATTTCAAATTTCAAGATATTATACGCTTCAGGGGTGTATTTATTATTTTAATAAAACAATATAGATGTTCGCAATGATAAAAACATGCAAAATCTTATGTTTTAATCAGTAGATCTTAGCTGTCATTCATGTCAGAAAAAAACACTTTTTGTTGGCCACACTGACCTTAGACTGAACTCGTCTATTGTATATTATGTCTTCATAGCTTTATAGTTTGGTGCTTTGACTTGGAAAAGCGAGGAATTGAAGTCACAGGTTCGAATCCGGGCCGCGATGAAAATTTTTATTTGATATATTGTGTCGTTTGTAGGAATACTCTTCAATATAATTATATGTCATGTGATTTTTTCATTATTCACATCTATTATCCATGGGTGAATATTGTGGGACAAAAGATAATAACAAATTTGGAGAGGTACAAATGCACTTTTAATTCTCTTAAATTCGCTCTGGTTAAATATAAAAATGTTTGATTATGTAGTACACCATTTTCATAAAACTTTTGAATACTTACAAGTGCTCAGGACATAGCGATACAGGTAGAAGTACAGGAAAGCAAATAGTAAACAGTATAGCAAATTATGGTTCATAATTCACGTCATGACACCTCAACACTCACAATATTTCGTTAATGTCTTTTATTTAATAAATAAATTAAGGGTCGTGTACAAAGTATAGTATTCTACTCGCAATTTATGGCCAATATTCACTTGGGTGACTTGCGCCCCTCGCCTGCGGCTCGAGACGAAAACGTAACCCATCGTGAATAATGGCTATCATAAATTGCTCTATTAATAATATACTATTATATTTCTATATTGAACACAGTAGTTACTCGTATTTCTACAAAATGGTAATTAATGGTATTACCTCGGGTATTACCATGGATATAGGAAAACTATAAACTTCCTATTTATATTTATAATAAACATAATAATTGTGATGTATTATTTATTGCGCAGTTTAAAAATTCATTTCACAGGTTTGGAATGGAAGATTTATTTATTTCATAATTGCTAGTATCAATAGAGTTCAATATTCTATTTTATTTTGAACCGCATTTTTGTGTAATAATATCGTTGAAATGATTTTTTCCACAATCGATATCCAAAATAGACATTTGCGCTCGTATTTGACAACGCAATCGTCATCTTTTTCGATGAATGTTACTTTGCGCTCTTAATACACAAATAGCTATTATGGTGCTCTTGCAAATACGGAACTCGCTTTAGAAGAATTGATTGATGTGTTGTTTTTTGGTCAGAATATTTTAGCCGCTCGATTCTTTTTAGACACTATTAGCCGGTCACAAAGTGTATCGTCTTGAACAAACTATATATTTATTATGATAAGCAGAAAAGTAGCTAAAAATGACATAATCGTATATTTCGTGCACTGAATGTTAGTTTCTGTAAACCCTGTATACTCCTCTAATAATTAAAACTAGTCGGTGATAAAATCGACCATTGTTTATGGAAATTTCAACCTTAATGATGATGCAAAAAAATCACTAGCATGTTTTGTAGTTTTAATAGTTTTTAAAACAATATCGTACAGTTCTTTTGTGGTTGAATTACTAGAAACATGCGTTTCACCACAACTGTTTTATTTATTTTCATTGCATCTGCTTTTGGAGATGATTGCGATGTCGAAAGCGTCATTAAATCCAACAACATATTCTCAATAAATGTATATAGGGTAAGCAATTTTGCATATTTTTTTATTTATCAAATATTCAGGTTTTTGTATTTTTGTGTAGTGAGTAATATTGAATATAAAAATAGAATATTATATTCTTCAACGAGTGGCTATTATTCACGCGGAATACTTCATAATGTAAAACGTAAATAATCACCAAATCTTAATTTTCATGCTAAATAGCTGTAATTGCATATTTGCATATAACTTTCAATTTTAAATAACTTTACTTCTTACAATTTTTCTGTATTGTGAAAAATAAAGGTACTTTACTCTTGAGTAAAATTAATATTTTTTGACAAACCTCGTATACGGCTCAAAATAAGATTTATCTAATGATTGCATTTTAGGTTTTATATAATGCAGAACTTTTTATGAAAAATAACTTTTTTTTCCTAAAACCAATAATAAAAAAGTTTCCCATATGAGTCCACCTTAAGCAGACACGCTGTATATTAATAGTATATTATTAAACGAACAATTTATGATAGCCATTATTCACGATGGGTGACGTCACCCGAGTGAATATTGGCCATAAATTGCGAGTAGAATACTATATTTTGTGCACAACACTTAGGGCGAGTTGTATCAAACACCTAAACTCGGTTTAATGATAACTGATGTTTAGACTGTGTCTGATTGATGTATTTATAATCAACAATTACATCAGTCAACATTAAACCGAGTTTAGGCGTTTGGTACAACTCGCCCTTAATTTCTTTATTAAATAAAAGTCAGTAACGATTTGGTATTACTAAAAACCTCAAAATGTTGTGGCAGCTACATAAAATAATTTGACATATATAGAGATGGGCGGTACTATGTAAAGTATCAATACAACGTACCGTTATAAATATATTGTTTTTAAAATACTTAATATTAGAAAATATCGCTATGAAAAGTATCAATACTAAAAATTACAATATTTTATCGATACGATATATTTCAGAAACAAATTTCCTGAACACCACTTTTAATTCGGAAAATGATAACTAAAATACGAAAAATTCATTGCACCTGCCAAAATGTATGTCTTTATTTTTCAGGAGCTCATCAAACAATTTGGAACTGACAACCTCATCTTTAGCGGATTTTCGGCAGAAACCATATTATCATTACTGGCCAACGGCGCTAAAGGACTAACCTTAACTCAACTATTAAAAGGACTCAGCCTACCGGACAGCCTAAAAGTTATAAACAATGCAAATAAAGAGATACTATTCCGACTGAAAACAAACGAAACTGATTTGAAGCTACTATCAGCTAACAAAATTTTCTTAGCAGAAAATTTTTCCATCTTGGAAAAATTCAAAGATACTGCCGTTAATGATTATGACAGCGGCATTCAAAATGTCGATTACCGACAATCACAAACAGCGGCACAAATTATCAACCAATGGGTAGAGCAACAAACAAATAACAAAATAAAAAACATGATTGATCCTACCTCGCTTTCGCCTAGTACTTCGGTTGTTCTAGTGAATGCTTTGTACTTTAGCGGTAGATGGCAGCATGGATTTAAAATACACCTGACGAAAAAGAGAGATTTCAAATCAGTAACCGGTACCAAACAGATCGATACAATGTATACGGAAACTTTTACTAATTATAGTTACAGCGAGAAACTAAAAGCTAAATTTTTAGAATTGAATACTCATGATGATAAGGTTAGCGTGGTTTTTATTTTGCCTGATAGTTTAAATGGACTTGGTGCAATCGAGAAAAATTTGGGCAGCTATTTGGAGAAGCAGGTTATGCAGGAGGTTGTCGTTGCTATTACGCTACCAAAATTTAAAATCTCATCGGAGATAGACTTCAAACCAATACTACAGTCGGTAAGTTAATTTTATTACAATACAAATTATAAACAATAATACAGAGGTGGTTAAATCTGGTACTAAGTTGATTCAGAATCAAGAGGCACCAACATAAACGAATACACAGTGCGTGATGGTCACGTGCTTTGCGAAAAATACCTGTCAGAGACAGGATTCCAATATAAAATTGAACTTTATTCTTAATAATACTATACAGGGTGATTCATTAGTGCGATAAAGTCCAATATATTGTGAATGGTTGAAGATATTTGAATGAAATTTTAAAATTAGTCGCATCGCAAAGATCGACTTACATTTCTAATTACTAAGAGCGCTAATGATGATATGGTTCTAATTTAACTATGTAGAAAAGCTACCTAAGAAACCTGATCCATCTGCATGTGTGGTGGTACTGTTATTCTTCGCATTGAACATATTAACAGCAATCCAATGACAAGTCTTTCAAGGTATTACAGGAAGGACGGAATTATTGGAAGCCCTCATAGGACATCCTCTTTTGTAACGTTTCGTAAGAGCAGAGACGATAATTGCAATTTGATGGGTACCAAACAGTGTTCGAGAAGGACACACTGATACAACTGGTACAATACAAGATGAATCTATATTTCACATGGGTTTTGATAGCATGACACTGAGCGAGTAAGAATCAGCATCCCATCCAGGGAACAAGTGGTGCACCCAGATAATTCTGGAGAAATCATCAATCAAGGATTACATAACAGGATACTGCTATTGGCAAGGGTATCACCAACAAATCAAAAATTGGCACTCAATCGACAAGAGTAGATGGCGCTTAGTGTTTTCTTTCATTTGCGAAAAATAAATAGGTTATCAACTCATTCAAAGTAATCATGTCCTAAAAAAGTACTTAAATTAAAATATATTGTAAGCCAAGAGTAATTATTGATATATAATGCAATAAAATGCAAGCGGTATAATCATGTAAAATACATAACCCTACTTATTAATTATCATATAATATTATGCGTTTGTATGATAAAACCACGGTTTATTACTTTATCATTATTATTCATAATCAAATCGTAGTGTTCCATCATAAAACCAATTTAGATATACAATCTCTGGTTTTATTGCATACTTCAGTGGATGAATAAGTTTACAGGTTGGTAGATTTCGAATAATGAATATGTATGATTTTTTATATTCAGTATAATCTTCTAAGAGACCTCTAGTAATTTTAGTCCTTACAGAGTTAGAATAACTACACTGCCCATAATAATATATCATATCTTAGATGATGCTAACATAGTATGCAACCCACAAAGCATTGCAAGGCAATAAGGGAATAGAGTGGTTCAGTTTAAGATCAGTGCGGCCAACAAAAAGTGGTTTTTATGAGAATTGTGATGGTGGAATATGTAATTAGAAGAATAGAGATATAACTAACTAGAAATGCTACAAAATCAACATACAATTAAACGAATATCAACAAAAATAAAGATGTGTGACATTTGATTAGACATAACTAGTGATCGAATAACAGAAATAAAATTGTGACATGCCAGAATTATTGACCACCGATATGTTGAGTATTTAGTTAAAAAGTAATTTTAAATTTTAAGATACACCCTTCAGGGTTGTATTCATAATTTTAATGAAGCAATAATGAAAAACATGCAACACTCTTATGTTTTGAATGGTAGAACTTAACTGTCATTCTTGTCAGAAAAAATCACTTTTTATTGGCCACACTGGCCATAGACTGAACTCCTCTATTGGCCTGGGGAATGGATGGCACGCAATATAAAAAAAAAGTTTTCATTTTTTTTTATTTCGCACCAGCTGAATGGGAAATAAATCTTGAGTGTAATAGAGCGAATTTTTTAAATAAAATAATCCTTTGTAATGTGAATTTCTGTAGTAAATCTATAAACACTTAATATCTACGAAACAGTTGAAGATAGATACATTAGTAGATGAATTATAGGTCTAGAATTTTTTTTTAAATCTGAAAATTAAATAATATAGGGATTTGCATTTAAAATGAAAAAGTTGGTATTGGCCTCTGGACGGATGATATATATACCTTGCGTATGAGGAACAAAGCGACGAAGCCAGTCTACAAGTGATGTCCCTTGAAATTACAGACCCAAAACCTTCTAATTACAGTATTTGACAAATTAAGTTAAAATATTAAAATTATATTTTCCTTCCTTTGTTCTTAGATGGGAGTCAAAAATATATTTGCAAATACTGCGGATTTGTCTGGAATATCTGAAGGAAGTAACCTGGTAGTTGATTTCGTTTTACAAAAGGCATTTGTCGATATTAATGAAGAAGGAGTGGAAGCGGCTGCAAGTACCGCAGGTAAGTAAATAAAATGTATTTTGTAAATTTTGTCTCTAGCTTAGTACAATAAATACTGTAGAATTCATACTAACTGCCAGTATGAGCTTTTATGGATAACGACTTTGTCTATGCCTGCTATACCTCATTTAAAAACCAGGAGTAATTTGAATTTTAGTTGGCAAATCTGTAGACCTCTGATTGGTCAGATTCGGCCCGGTTTCACACAACACTCTCTAGTATTGACATCAGCTGATAATTTCCATTTTTGATAGTTCTGACAGATGAATATAATTAATTTTGTCATCGCATCCGCTCTTGTTATTTTATTATTTTAACTCATTTTCGTTGAAACTGTTCCTTTAAAAACTTCAGTAAGCAATTGTATTGAATATCTGCAATTATGGATCTACTCTACTTCGAGTACCTGCTCTCTTCGCTTAGTCCGGTAAAAGAATGTAAGGTCATTTAGGACAGTCAAAAATCAAATACATTCATCTTATATCCACAATAAACATCTAAATAATCTACTGAATAGACGAGAAATCGACATGGCTATGGGTGGCTGATTTCTTTATTCAATCAAGGCATATTTAATAGATTTGGAACACGACTGTTGACTACTTTTTCGGAACACACCCTTTAGTAACTAATCTGGTAACTTTTAGTGGTGTGGGTAAAGCTTTTCAAATTACTCCTCCTGGACTAAAGTAAGTTGAGTTGCCTATCGAGTTAGGCTGGAAATTTGTTTTAACTGTTGTTTTTTAACATTTTGTTATTTGTTTTAGTTGGGGTAACTCGGATGTCTGCTATTACTGGACCAGCAAGATACAAGTTTACAGCCGATCATCCATTTTTATTTTACATAAAAGAAAATACTTTTGACGAAATATTGTTCATAGGAAGATTCAATCAATAAAATATGATAAGAAATATGAATTTATGTAAGAGTTTAATGTATAATAAACAGTTTTATTGATATTTTTTGTTAATTATTTTGTTTGGAATCCAATAGACGCACAATGTAATAAGTAACATTCTTGCGACCTCAAGAGTGTTGGAAAACCCAGTTTAAAACCCATTTTTTCTCTATTAGGTTGCCGATTCTCGGGCCAGGGAACAGCACTCCCCAAGAGAAGAGATCTTTTGTCCTGGAATGATAGAGAAAGCCAAGCGAAAAAAAAACAAAAAATGTGTTCTCTTGGGGAGTGCTGTTCCCTGGTTCGAGATTTGGCACACTGGTCTCTGTCAAGATATGCTAAAAGTTACATACAGATTGTGAAAAGAAGTCTTTACGCGCCATACCAGTAACACAAGTACGACCAGGAAAATAGGAGAAAAACAACTTAAAAGAGAGGGAAGATTAATTGTCCGCAGTCAGCGATAAGCGTGTGTTCAGTGACCCTATTTTAACTGCTGTTGCCAAATGTAGTTCTGTAAAAGTTGTCTCCAATTAATGTTGGTAAAACTGTTAAATAACGATAATTGTTGAATCGAAAGCAGTGTATAGATTTTATTTATTACAAATTTTTTTTTAACTATAATTATTTTATTCCAATTTGTGTTGATCTCTCTTATTTTTCTAAATAAGCGATTAATCCCTTAGTACCAAACATTCTAAGCTGGCAACGCTGCTTTCATCTCAGATGGGTAGCTAGAACTGAACACACGCCAAACCTGACTGCGCACAATTATTCTTTTCTGTCTTGCAAGTATTTATTTTCCTCGTCGTATTTGTGTAAATCGTTTGTCTCGAATAGATTTTTCGCAATCTGTATAGGTATACATATTTTTTACTTGTTTTCAATTATACAATACAATATTAATAGTAAGACATTAATTAGTATTAAGTTTTTAAAATTATCTAAAATGTCATCGATTTATATTGATGTTGAGTGTTGAATGCAGGTTGCATGAGAATAGGTGAGTTTTTTTCGATTTACAGCAACCTTAACCAAGCACAATATTTAATTGATCTCAACTCAATTCAGAGACAATTTACTGACTGCGCCATGCATTCTTTTCAAAGTGTTAATTTTTGAAATGAACTATATATAATATGAACATTGTCTACAAAGTCTGTCTGACTTACTCACTCACAAGAGACAATTGCAACTCAACGGTTGTTCTCTAGAACAATATGGCCGTCCTTTGAAAGTTACTCTTGAATAGTCTATTTGGTGGTGTTTGTTAGGAAATTTTATAAATAATGTTGAAGTAATTAATAGATAGCGAGAACCTAAGTTTCCAAAACCACGATTTTCGTCATTCAAGTCCTAGTCTTAAATCACCTGGGCGAATTGTTTGCTGTTCTTTTCGAATAACGCGTTATAGGAGAGCAAGTATATGATAGATAATATATTAAGCGGTAATCCTGATGATCCTGGTCGTGATACTTTAACAAACTTGATAAAAAATCTAGTACGGAAAAAAATTTAGTGAAAAACACGAGGACTAGCTAGAGTAGTGGTAGGAAATAATATTTCGGAAACAGCTGACATAAGGAAAAGGATCAAATGGGTAATAAAATTAAACTAAAGTTTAAAAGTTGTTCCATGATACCAAACTTTAAAAGCTATCCATCATTTAGACATATTCTCTCAAAGAGGTGAATTTATATTAAATACATTTTGTCCACGATATTTGATAATTTTAACATTTTACGTGTATAATGACGTATGTAATTCACCCGTGGATAATAGGTGTGAATAATAAGTATGGATAATGAAAAGGTCACATTGAAGATTATTCTTGCAATCGAGACAATATATTCAATAAAAATTTTCAAGTCGAACCTGCGACTCACTTAGGTACGCACCTTCGTGAATAATAGCCATCATTATATTTGCTTGTAAGATAATATACTATTATATTTTTAACAATTGTTCGTCTATAAACGATTACAATTGTATAATGAAAAATATAAAAGAGAAGAAAATTTAAAACTTGATTGATTAAAAAATCCTTTTTTTTGCTATATTTAATTTATTCATATATGGTTATTATTTGCAGCATTTTATTGGTTTCTATAAAAAAACACTTTATCACTGGATTTCCAATACATACCTTTAACAACTTAAAAACGTCATACTTAAATATATACTTTATCTGTTGTTATTTAACAATATTTGAATATGTGAAAGTTTATCAAAATATTTTTGTTATTTCAAATACATTTAACCTTGAAATATAAAGATCGCGAAGTATATGTAGTCAAAGGAATAATTGATAACATCTCTTAAACTTAAACCAGATCGACATAGGATGAACGTACTTTGCAGAACCGGTTCACAATCTTTTATTGCTATTTTTAATTCTTAGTATTTATTAGCAAGATGGTTTTTATGAAGATAAAATGAAATATTGTTTGCTCAATCAGTTCGCTTACTATCGGAGAAAACAAAATTTTGCCAGCTGTGTAAATCAAAGTCAATGGTCAATTTATTTATTATTATAATAAATAATTTCGTAAATTTTTTAATCTGGTTTCTCATTTAGTTTGGTCCGTATTTAAAAAATTCGATATTTTTGTTATATTTTCCAATTTTTTAGGCGACATACAGTTTTGTGTGCCAGCCAAATTTAAGACAAAAATTGAAAATAATTGATTTTATTTATTTCAATGATAAAATATTTGAGGTGTACTGCGTTAACAACACCTTGAGGTATAAGCATACACCACAGCACTCACAAACGCAACACGAAAAGCGTTTATCCTAGTCGTCTTACTGACAAGTTAACTGTCTGTTTTCGCTCCATTTGTTATGAACGTACTCCTTATGTCATCAGTCATTTTTGGTTAGGCGCGAATTTTAAACTAATGACATTTTTATTCAATTTTATCTTAATAGGTTATTTCATATTTTTGGATACCAAACATCCCACCTCTGGTTTCGACTGTTGTTACTTGTTCTTTGGAACCAAACACTCCTAAAGCTGCTTGGGAAAAACCCCAAGATTCTTTCAAGCGGAAATCCTCGCTATAAGAAAGTGTGCCCAGTTCAATATTGATAAAGGATACAGAGGACAAAAGATTATCATAATGAGAGATGTCAAAAAGCCATTAAGGTTGTGTAATTAGTTCCAAGATGGTGTGGGAATCCCTAGACAAACTAAACGAACTAGGCGAGACCAATATAGTTACCTTACTATGGATTCCAGGGCACACTGGAAACGATGGAAATGAAATAGCAAACGAACTAGCAAAGAGGGGGACTAAAATATCTTTCTGGGGGCCTTTTGCGGAATCAGCCCCAATTTAATATTGGAAGAAATAGATGAAGCCGAAAGAAAGAGAAGATCTGAACATTGGAAAGATCTAGTAGGGCTTAGACAATCAAAGATTCTTCTGGGTGACTACAACCTGTTGAGATCAAATGAATGTATAAGTCAAAGTAAAACTGTGCTAAAAGTTTTAACAGGGATCCTAACGGAACATTGTCGCCTGAATGGGCATCTGAAAAAACTCAAAATAGTGGAGGAAGAATGCAAATATTGTGGCATGGAAGAAGAAACCTTCAACCACATACTTTCCAACTGCACAGCACTCCAGAATTCTAGTGCACAGTACCTGGGGAGATTACTGGATAGGAGAGGAACATTTACCTAAGTTGAAGCCTGCAGATATCCTGAAATTACTCCGGGAAATAGGACTAAAGGAGCTACTAGTTTCAGAGACTCTCCTCAGAAACTAAGTAGAAGTAAGGGGCACAATAGATCTTTCAGGTCTCAGTGAAAGTTTCCCATAAACCACATACACATACACATACTTGTTCTTTTTAATTTTTTCTCGTAATATTTGCCACATTTATCCAATATATTGCTTACATTACTTTGTCGAAAATACCGAGATAGCCAAGCCAAATATTGAAAAATTTCGGAATTATTTATTTCGAAGAAATGATTTTCATCTCAGTAGGTAAGCAAGGCATTCTTACTATACGGATACTCACTCTAAGTACGATATCAAAGAAAAAACAGTTAAATCCATATCTATATTACATTCATAGAGTTCGTTGTTAGCCACTTGAATGTGCCCAGTCTACCACAAAACAGTCTTTTATGATCCGACGCTCTTTTCTTGTATGTTGGTGTGAAGTATCAAAGGATTTTTTTCTAAGGTTGCCGTTTTAGCTTAAAAGCACCGAACATTTTTGTGTTACAAATGTCGTGTTGTGCGATATAATTTTAATCTTGGTTATTGTCGGAAGTAAGAAACTAAATGTAACATCCACGTGCTTCTTTTTCTTTACTATAAGGTACCTTCTAACTGTAAACACAGTGCGGTGCGGTCCAATCGGAAAAGGAACAACAGACTTATAAATAGAAAAATCCGATGAAAAATATTCTTATCCTTTGTACAACACAGTTCTTTGTGTTATTCATCTGTACTGATCTTCACCTTGGGATTTGAAAACGGGTGGTCGTATTGACCATCAAATGGCGACGTCACATACCGTGCGCCATATTGCCTGGGAGCAGAGAAATCTGAATTTTGCTTTATTTATGTTGTTATATCAAAATTGTATGAATAAATTAGGAATAATGTAGTAGTTATTTCTGTTGGATGTTCAGAAGGGAAGAAAATGAGACAATGTAACAATTATTCAGAATCCCAGCAGTCTTAAAAGAAAGAGAAGAATTATTAGAAGCATTATCGAGAGTTGTTGAATTAGAGATTCAGACGTTTTCTTGAAGAACTCTAGTATATGCTAATACACCAAGGTGGTGAAGACTATCGACCGAGCACCAAAATTTTTCGCGAGGTGCCTTGTGACCAACTTTCGTTTAGCTGAAACCAGTTATGGAAGAAATATTCGTTTAATTACCATTAGGAATATTTTTCAAAACAGAAAGACTCGATTTTTTTTGCGGAAATGCATAATTTTCATTTTTCCGACTTTAGAATAGCTGAAACCAGTTACAAGAAAATACGTTTCTGTTTTACATGTTAGACAATTTTCTAAACACAAACACGCAAAAAACTTCTTGCGGAAATATATGATTTTCATTTATTGATAAAATATATTGTAGATTTAGATTGATTCGAACTTTAATCGGCCACTCTGTAAAAATGCATGTACAAAAACGTTCAAGTATTGTCGGGAGATGGTTTCCAGTGCTTTTACTTCAATGCAGGCATCTCTTCCGAAAATTGGAGGGTCAGGAATCATAGTGCAGGTTTTTGTCTTGAGATTTTAAGCGATATTAAGCTGATAGGAATAGTTTTTTTTTATGGCTTTGACTCACGTCATTCAGCCAGTCACATAGGAATAGATATTATTCATTGATCTGTGTTAAAGATCGGGAAGAGGATTAAACTTAACTTAATATTTTTAGGTTTATATTTTAATAACACATCAACAAATTGAATAAGAAAATTTTTTATTTTTAGATTGACGAATCGAAATTTGGGAAAGGGAAGTTTTCATTTATCTGTAGAAATAACACCTGGTCACATATTTTCGCAGAAGTTCTTTTGCGTAGTTATATGTTTAGGAAATTGTTTGAAATATAAAGCATAAAAAAGTTTTCATGTAACTGGTTTCAGTTATTCTAAAGTCGGGAAAATGATGCTTGTTTGTGCTATATACTTACTGAAAAAAACAAATTTTATTTTGAAATTGGTTTCATATACGTAGGTAACTATCGAGGTAACTAGTTTCAGTTATATTCGAGTCGGAAATAAATCATGCATTTCCGCGGAAAAATTTTTGTGATTTTGTATTTGGCATCTTCAGAATGAAAAAACCAAAATTTTTCCTTAAACTGGTTTCAGCTAAAAAAAGTTCACCCTGGCCTTGCCGAGCGAAATAAGGTGCGAGGTTTAGACGTTTGGGCCACTTTGTATGTTAATTAGGAAAACCTGCTACTTTATTGTATAAAGATAATCCTGACAGTAAATTCGTTCTTCTGTACCTTAAGTACATTAACCAAACAAGTTACAAAACTTCCACTCTGACTGCTGAATAATTATTTTATCATTATCATTTTTTTTTATATCAACATCGGTATCTCAAAATGGTTGAATACCAAGGAAAACCTGCATAAAACAAACAATTGTTGATAAATTTTTAATGAGGTTAGGAGCCGATATTTAACACCGTCACAGCCCGTTACCAAACAAATTAAGTTTAGTTCTTCTTCGACCACAGTAAGAAAAACATGGGTTTCGGTTTTGTGATTTTGTCTGTAGCGTTGCTCGTGGGATGCAACGCAGACGGCATAAAAAGTATTGTTCAAGGTAATGACGAATTTACTGTGAAAACCTACAAGGTAATTATAAAAATATACTTATATTTTTTTATTTCACATTGTTGAGTTTCGTCGAAAACATATTTCAATAATCTCTTGTACAAATGTTAGGTTTTTCCAGATAATTGTTAATAATATATTTCTAGACTCTAGTCAATGTCAGATTAGTTTTTTCAATGTCACTGTCTCTTAAAACTACTAATATTATAATAATATAATAATAATTATATTGTAATGTGTTTGTTGTTGTAAAACTTACGGAAATATATGGCGATAAAAATTTACCACAACAATAACGCTCTACTATATACCAACTATTAAATCTATTTTAGCAGTAGTTTCTTGATTATTAGAAATTTAATATTCGAATCAATAAAAAAATAAAAACCTGCATGTCCAAATGAGTGGGTCGTTATCTTAACAGTTGTAGATATAAAAGTAAAGGTTATATAAATAATTCGTTATTTTTCTTTGCTATGTTCTTTTTACATCATTCTGTAGACATAATTTTCAACCTGAAATAAGCTGATTTAAATAGTTAACGCCCTTATATATAGCAGTATGCACAGTTTACACTAAAACTAGTTTAAACACTAAACTAAGCAGTTTATAATTTTACAAGGCCATCGGGTTTTTTTTGTTAAATAGAATTTTAGTTTTTGGTGAGATTATCGCATATTTAACGTTTTCTTTACTGAGATTGATGTATTTGTGCGATATTAGTGATTTCTCCAGTCCAGAATTAGGTATGTTCTCTGAGCTCCTGTTTGGATGATATCTACTGTATACTGATGAGGCGCAAATACGCCGAAACCGGTGATAGACATGTCCCTTCGAATTGCAAACTAAAATGGTTGAGTCTTTCTTGCAGATACACCAACCATGTTTAACTTTGAAGTGCAATTCAATGTCGTTCGTGGCATATAGCCAGGGAAGTAGTCGTTGCCATAGATAAAAAATATTAATAGATGGGAAACTGACCCGTGGCGCCCTCTATTCATACGGGTGGCGCTACCTTGAGAGTCCCGTCAGTACCTCTGGCACAAATCAGGTTGTGGACTTCGCTAACATCCGAAAAAGAAGATTTTTTGCGGTATATTCAAAATTACTGTAATTTTACTTTTATTGCAAAATATCATTTACGATCCATTTTTTGATATTTCATTTAAAATTACTCAACATTAGATTGATATTACAATAATAACAATAAAAAGTCAACTAAAATTAAATGAAATGTCAAAAAATGGATCATATAATGTCTGAATTGGGAAAAATAAAGCAATAATCATCAAGTTCATATATTTTATTGGTAATTCAACAATGATGCTGGGAAGTTCAAAGTTGTATGGAAGAATATCTATTACTTCTGTCACTTTCTATTTAATGGAACATGTTTTTTAATGAATATAAAGCCTACCATGTGCACCTCACATTACAGTCTCACAAATCATATTCTTGACATTGTCTCTTGAAGTAAAAGTCCCACTATAAACAATAAAAACCAAATACGAATACTCAACAAACACACAAATATGCAGTTATTGTATCAATGTTTGTCAGGTTAAAATGTCAGCGCTCATATTATATATGTGAAAGAATCTGCAACTACCACTAACGGCGTTACAGTTTTCATTAAATTACAAATTTTAGTACTGACGGGACTCTCTATGTGGCACCACCCACGCGCCTTCAGAGCAGGGTAGGAGATCTCTGAAGGCGCGTGGGTCATTGCTCCTCAGAATCCAATTGAAAACCCCACTTTCCTCATCAAAAACTCCTCGTCAGGGGCGCTCGTAAATCTGTTCTCTTGTGATTTGATTTTTTTACTCTATAAACAAAGTTTGGTTTAAGTTTTGTTTAGCTGAATCCAGATATGGGAAAACCGTTATCATGGCAACGATTGTCATCATAACGAGAAAACAAAAACACTAACAATATGCTGATGAAAGGCGTGGATGCCAAATCAACAACCTCAGCATGATTGAAACTAGTTTTACGAAAAATCCGTTGCCGGGTTAGATATGTGTGAAAATGGCAAATAAAATAAACGACATACCCAAAACCCGAATATACGTCACAAACGATAACGCACACCAAAAAGGCTGTTGTATGAACCATATCAAAATGCTGCATGATTTTAATGATAAGTTGTCAAATTGCCAAAATGAAATGACATAAAACCTTTTGGTATCGCCGTTGTCAACGATACGATAAAGCTTTGAATATAACTCGATTATTAGCGATTTAACACTGTATAAGACACTGCTAGGTGACACGGCTATAGCGCTGTAAACTGTTGCAAGCTTTGTCCAGACTACATGTAATTGTGGAATTCAAATAAACAATGGGCGACGACCCATCATTGTAATGGAACGCCTGTGATGCTATAATTACAGTCAAGCAATGTCGAACGTGATTAGTACTTGGATAGGTGACCATGCCAGGGAAAACCACCGTATAGGGCTCGTAGAGCATATAGCCAAACACTTTAGACTACTAGGGTGCACGATAGACTACTAAAGAGTGAGTAGCATATCACAGCTCGCAGGCATTATACCAATGAGCACGAGGTATATATGCCGTCTTTCGGAGGAGACTTAAAACCGCCAAAATTTCCGGTTAGGGGTAGAGTGCTCCCGTTGTCGGTGATTAGCCTCAGTCGCAGAAATAGAGCGACTTTAAAAAAGGAATAAAAAAAATTTCTCATAAGTAAACATTTGGATTTTAAAGTTGATGAACTTTCAAGTTGCGCACTTAAAACTTAAGAATTATGGTGTGGTTGTGGTATCTAACTAACACAATCGAAGCGTACTGGTATAGTATTGTCATACGTAATATAACAAGTGATATGATTATCGATGATATTTTCGAGTGAAACCGAGCTGCAGATTTAACGAGTCCGAAGGACGAGTTATATGTGCTGCTTCGGTTTCACGAGATATATCTTCGATTATTAATCATATCACGAGCTTATATTTAATGAGAGAATATAATGAATTTATAGAATTATATTATATGAAACGATTAGAACACATTTTTATACTTTCAATATGAACTGTCAATAAGACAAATTACCCTTAGCAACGAACCAAAATAAGGTGATAATTTCTTTGTTTTTTATCATCGCTGTGATAGACATGTATCTAGGGAGATTCTCAATATTGATTGGTGGAAAACATGTCACGTGACATATGAATTATATTCTCACTAAAATATTGAAATAGCTAAGAGATGTTGTTTGACCGAATAAGTGGAAATGAAATAAGGAATTCCCAACTTTGATAACAATAGAAAGAAAAATACTTTCTAGTTTTGAGAAAAAATATAAAAGGGAGACCATCGACTTTGATCTGAAAAAATGTATTTCAAAATCGTACGAATTTTGTTAACATAAATTAAATACATACTAGTGCAAACCTGGCTTAGCGATATTTAAAACTCAATATACCTCCCTGTTACGATTTGGGTTGAGTTTATTGGTCATAGGGTCGTTCAGGCAAACGGCCATATAATGGCAATATAATATAATTTATCGTGAAATTTATTATACATTATTAGAGTTTTCGAAGCCGCTTAAAAAGCACTCCGATTAACGATATTTGACAACTTTGACATACGGTATGTCACTTAGCGTATACCGTTCCCGTACACCACCGGTATCTTACGGACGGTAGACATAGCGGTTGCATTAACGAAAAGACTACGGAAAGACGAAAAATCTAACCACAATTCAATGAGTGATGTTTGTATTCTGTATGTTGTCTCTGGTATCTGTTTTTTTGCGAATTGCGATAGCACATACTATTCATAATTATCATGCTATCAATTAATAGTAGTAACTTGAACAATTTAAAAAGAAGTAGGATTCAGTTCTCTGAGGAAGACAATCAGATTCTGCTAACTAAAATTTTGGCAAACAACCCTTTACAGATCCCTCAATATGGATCATAGTTCACTCAAATTTCTGCAAATTTACGCCTTTTGCTAGTAGAAACAAATCAAATAATATTGTAACTAACAAAAACTTTTGTTTCCGTTACCGTTGGGGCGCAGAAGATTCGAAAACTATATGTTTATCTGTCAAAATAGTCGGGCGGTTAGATTTATGTTAACCGCTACCGTCTCAGTATATGTACGTTTTCGAAAACTCTCTATTATCTGTGTTTGTAAATAAACAAATTATCAAATGCTTATTGTCTAAAACGTTCCTAATTCTGCTGCACGGTTGCAGTGATTTTAAAATGTGATCATTAATAGTTATTTATGCAACAAGTGCAAAAAGTGAGTGTTTTTTGCACGCGACGTGAAATTGTCCAACGAGGTCTTTAGGCCGAGTTGGACAACACGTCGAGTGCAAAAAACACGTTTTGCAAGAGTTGCATACAATATTTTTTCTAAATTCATGCAAAAACTGGAAAATTAGAATATAATATGCCAAGAACCTAACCTAACCTAATTGAACTCAACCCGTTCTTCTTTTTTTGTATCTTCATGGCCTCCACCTTGTCAGTACTCAATCATAGCTGGTTCTCGCCTTGACCATTTAAATTTTAAATAATTAAAGATTTTTGCAATAATTGTAACTCGTTGAGACTAAGTAGTAAGATATACATATATTATTGTTGTATTAAAGCAGGATCAGATACTTGCTATGGATTTATATTCAATTTAAATGTTTATGTTTGTCATTAATCATCACAAAACTGACACAAGAATGACAGATGAGTGCAATAAAATATTTTATTGCACTAGTGCAATAAAGTACCACTTTTTCTATTAAATGTAGTTCACAAAAGTGTTGTTTTTTGCATGAATGTAGAAAAAATAATTAGATAATAGTATTTTATGCAACGAACATGTAATGATAGCCATTAAGACACGAGCATATTGTAGGATACGAAACGAGCCGCAGGCGAGTTTCGTATATAATATGCGAGTGTATTAATGGCCATTACATGAAAGTGGCATACAATATTTTTTCTACTCCGGTTAATAAAAATTATTTAATCAATAAATCAATTTTAAATATAGTTACTTTTGAAAATCAAAATTATTTGACAGCTATCAAATTAAGTGTCACTTAATATGTCTGTTCGCCTGCAATAAAAGTGTAACACTGACCTATACAATTTTGAAGAATTCAGGTCTATCTGTGAAAAAATACGTATAAAATTACTAAATTTGGGAATATCTATATAATTATGTAAATTGCATTTGTAAACTGCAAGAAGCATTAAAACATAATTAAAATAAATAAAATCGTGTAGCTCAGTGCTACACTTTTATTGCAGGGAACAGACCTAATATGATTAATTTCAGAAATGTCAACCAGGTATCCATGGCTATATACTAAATATTGTGCGAATGTCGCATTCCTATTGGCTTAAAAATCTGTATCATAATGAAAATCTGTATCATAATGAATTTCATTATGATACAGATTTTAGTCTTTTAATAAGTATATTATAAAACAGGAGTAGAAAAATGTAATTAGTATAGGCTAACACGTAATTGCAAGTATTTAACATGAAAATGCATATTATCTCTTCCAATATTATTATTAAATTACAGTTACAAGCCGTTATCATCTCATTGTAGATTCTTACGTACTTTTTCGTAAATAATAAATTTAAAAAATATCACGTGTGCTTACAGTAATACATACAGAATGTCTGAGAAAGTTTGCAGCTTATGTGAAACATATTTAAAGTTAAAGAATTTTTCTTTTTTTTTCTCTCGTTCTACATTCATCACCAATGAGATTGTATTATCATTCTCAACATTGCTTTGGTAGATACCAAGTATTTTTAAAAACTAGTGTCTATTGCGTATGTGAAATGTATTCTCAGCCGCGCGATTCTTTTCAGACCCTAGTAGCCGGCCACAAAGTGTCTCGTCTGAAAGCACTCTTATAGTTTTATAGATGACTTATAGACTTTATTTGTAGTATTATCCTAAGTGGTAGACTCCTCTTCATCGTAGTGCATTATTCAAACATTTCAAATATTTAGGTTTACCTAGTTATAGGTTAGAGCTTCCAGAGATAATATTTATCAGTTCATAAATGCCAAAATTTTATAAAATACAGACGAAATTTAGATGCAACAACATAATTGATTCACTATTTATCAAGAATTTGTTATATTATCCTTGAATATAATATTGTAAAACTGTATAGTAATTTTTCTTTTACAGCAACTTCTCAAAACTTCTGGAAGTGAAAACTTTATTTTCAGCGGATTATCCGCGGAAATCGTACTATCTTTGCTAGCAAACGGAGCCAAAGGACAAACTCAGTCCCAACTTTTAAATGGGCTCTCTTTACCCAATAACTTAGAAGCAACCAACAATGGATACAAAGATCTACTTTCTCATTTAAACGTGAACACAGAAAGACTAAAACTGTTGTCAGCCAACAAAATATACCCAGCTGAAGGTTTTCCCATATTAAAAAAATTCAATGACACCGCCGTTATCGATTACGAAGCTGGTGTGCAAAATTTGAACTACGACGAAGGACAGGTGGCAGCTGGTATCATAAACCAATGGGTAGAGGACAGAACTAACAACAAAATTAAGAACCTCATAAGTCCGACGTCTCTTACATCTTCTACGGTGCTCGTGTTGGTAAACGCTTTGTATTTCAGCGGAACCTGGTCGGAGCCGTTCGATACGGTGTCGAAGGGAGTTTTTCATACTTCGTCAACTGAATCCAAAGAGGTAGATTTTATGCGCGCCGAAAATTGGGCTAAATTCAGTTACGATGATAAATTGAAAGCTAAATTTTTGGAATTGACATTCGAAGGTGGAAACGTAAGCATGACGTTCGTTTTACCCGACGACCGAACCGGACTTTCAGCTGTAGAAGGAAATTTACAAAAATATTTGAAACCGCGAAACATGGTGGAGGCTAGAGTAGCAATTACGTTGCCGAAATTTATCATAGAAACTGAAATTGATTTTATACCAATTTTAAAATCGGTAAGTAATATCAAGTTGTCTGCCGTTTTGTTATCTGTCACATGTCATTTTATTGTTTTTAGTTGGGAATTACTGACATTTTCTCAAGTTCCGGGGATTTGAGTGGTATATCCGATGCAGGACCGTTAAAAGTGGATTTCGTTCTACAGAAAGCATACGTCAATTGCAACGAAGATGGAGTTGAAGCTGCTGCAGCAACTGCAGGTTAGTATAACCGTAGAAAGCTTTTGGAAATCGCTAGAGGGAACATACCAAAGAGGTGGAGGGATTGAACCATGACTCGTATAAGTTATCCTAATGTGTATGTGAAGACCAGAAGAGTAAGATTTATTTTTATTCGATATCCCTTAGGATATATTTTTCTGTCAAACTAAAACATAGGCGTAGTGGCTTACAGAGCGCCAGTCCTGACATCATAATATAATTTGCTCTAAATTATAACCTTACAGTTACCTAGATCAGAATAAATCGAAGTAACTATTTGCTAAAACATACTAGATCCAGCAATATACTGCCCCCTTCAATTTTAAGTAAAACTGTGATGGTTTTATGTTTTATAATATTTAAAGTAGGTTGGAGTTCATGAATTACGTTCGGCATTGTCTTCCAGTGGGGCTAAAATACGGGATAGTCTTCCCAGTAAGCCTATCAAAAAATGTCACAATTTTCCAGGCAGATATGACGGTAACTCACCAATTTGTGGAAGAAATTGAAAGGCAGAAGAGAACATTTCGTTCAATGCCATCTTCACAGACAGCCAAGCAGCGCTAAAGGCTCAACTAGTATGGGATTGTGTGCGGGCCCTAAACATACTGGGTGAGCGTAGTAATGTTATGGTATCCTGGGTACCGGGGCTTGAGGGTCGTAAAGGGAACGAAAAAGCGGATGAAATGGCCAAATAAAGCTCATTAATGCCATTCGTTGGGCCGGGCCCTTCTGCGGCAAAGATAGGAAAACTGTCAAATCAGTAGTGGGTCTGTTAACGAGGTATTATTAGCTCAATGAGCATATAAAGCTGATGGGATTGACAAACGAAGATATGTGCAGGTTTTATCACCGAGAAGAAGAAACAGCAGTCAGTGCGATAGCCTGGCAAATGTGAGGTTTTTTGCATTAGGCGAAGAAAAGCCATTGGCAGAAAGCTACATGGAAGGTTCAGTCTCAACACTAAAAGGATATTTAAAAAGAGTCAGACTGGAGAATGTAATCTAGAGTTTAGTTAGAGGACCACAATAGATCTGAAAAGGTTGCAGTGGAATAGGCCAAGAGGCACCTCATAAAATCTATCCAAGACAAACATGGAATAAAACTATTTCAGAAATATCAAGGAATAAAGGAAAAATATGGACAGAAGCAAAAAAAACCGAAAAAATCAGAAGAGCTTTATGAGCATTTAGTTTAGTTAAAGACATATGCCCTGGCACATACTATTTGGTAAATAGGGTCCCGATTATATATACAAGATAAGTTGGAAAACTCAATTTTAAAATTTTCATTAATTGACGCCCATCGCCAAGAGTTAACTGTGTCAAATTATATTTTTCACCTATTGCTCTATTTTTATTAGTCGAACTTAAAAATTCACCTATCTATCTTCCAGTCTCTATAGTTTGTTCCACCAAAAAAGTCAAATACAATGTTTTAATTGAAGACCTTGTCAACTTTTCATACTCTCAATATGAATCGTACTACTTCTACTACTAAATGTACAGGCGTGCCTTGTCCTGGACAAACTCAATCCAAGGTTCCGGCACTGATGCCACTGGCGAGCCCATTGTGCCATTCCTGCTACCTAGACATCCATGAAGCCATTCAATAAAGGCCACAACCTTTTTCAATGGATGCCTGTGTGTCTCCAGGGGCTATAACAGGGACTCCGAAGATTCGCCAGCGTATTACAGCCCAGTGTGGACACTCTAAGAGAACATGTACTGACGTTTCGTCAGTCATGCCGCAACCTCTACATAGGGAACTTTCCTCTACTATCATACAGCAGTGAGAATTCAGGGATAGTAGTTTAACAAAAACTGCAACATAATTTTGTATACCCAGGAGATTGTCTTCAACGCATTTGGAATTAGCTATTAATATAAAATTCTTTGAATAAAAATGTCATTAGCTTAAAATTCGCGCTCAACCAAAAATGACTGATGACATAACGAGTAGGTTCATAATATATCGGAAACTGACAGTGTACTTGTCAGTAAAACGAACGCTTCCTTGAATTATTTTTAGTTTTTGTCTTTACTATAATAGTATTGGACAAAATTGTTTATACACCATGGTGAGGAAGACATTTATAAGCCTTATCGCACCTTATTCCGCTCGGGACAAAGAACTTTCTATACGAGTATTATAAGTTATCAACAATTTTTTTCGCAATGTTTCGTCGAAAGCTTTTGTCATCAGATGCAAAGCAAATTTGGACAAACGTATATTATTGAAGAGGATTCATTAAAAAAGGAGCTTTAAAAGAAACCTTATTTACAAAGACACCAATATCCTCTACAAAGGATATTAAGTATTATTACAGAAAACTGTAATACTGTCTTATTTAATAAAGCGAGTTACCAATAGATATCAAAGAACATTAATTTTATAAGTTTTTGAAAAATATTTTCCAAAGACATTGACCGTTCAACTAAGAAGAAACAACTACTTCCCGGGCTATAGGCCCCGACGGATATTGGATTACACTTCAAAGTCAAACGGGGTTGGCATATCTACAAGATATTTAAACCAACCATTCTGGTTTGCAGTTAGAAGTGACAACATAACTTGTAGACCGGTTTCGGCGTATTTGCGCTTCCAGAAGGTATATTATTATGTTATCCGTCCGTTGTTGTCAGATTCGAATTTTGGTTTGTGGTTGGAGGTGAAGATGTCACTACTATCACATCTTTTACACTTCCGTTACTGGAAGACATGTATTGATTGTGATTTTAGTGTATTCTTCAGTCCGCCATTATGCTTTAAGCTCACGGACGGATAACATATACCTTGTACTGATGAGGCACAAATACGCCGAAACCGGTCTACAGTAATGTTGTCACTTCTAGCTGCAAACCAGATTGGTTGGTGTAATCCAATATCCGTCGGGGTCTATAGCCCGGGAAGTAGTTGTTTCTTCTTAGTTGAACGGTCAATGTTTTTGAAAAATATTTTTCAAAAACTTATAAAGCGATAGAATAATTAATGTTATTTGATATCTATGAAGGATATTATTATACGAAGGATATTATTAACAGTGAAAAATTAAGTAGAAGAAAAAAACTTAAAGAAATCTAGAAGATGTCACTAATAGTTTTTAATAATCTCTCATTTAGTAGAAAAAAGATTAGTTCTCTTCTACAGCAGGTGTTGGCCATAAGATTTATTCCAATAAGCCCATTAATTTTATGACTGCCGGCAAAAGCTAAAACGATATACTTTGAGACGAATAATTATACTAGATTATTTTCGATACCTACTGAAAATCAGCTGTGAAATCTGATACTGGAGGGTTTCACAAAATTAGTAAGTGTATGTGTAGGTAGCTAGTTGTGCGCAAAGTTGGCATTCTAGTCGCGTATAAAATTTTAAGTATATCCATAATTTTCAGTGGACGAGTATAGTATATGTATTATTAAACGAGCAATTTATGATAGCCATTATGGGGTGACGTTTGGGACGCGAGTCGTAGGCGAGGGGCGCAAGTCACCCGAGTAAATATCGGCCATAAATTGCGAGTAAAATACTATACTTTGTACACGACCCTTAATTTCTTTATTAAATAAAAGTCAGTAACGATCATTTTGCATTACTAACCTCAAAATGTTGTGGTGGCGTATTATGTTATACAGTCGACAGAAGCAAACATGAGCCCCGGAAAATATGCGAACTAAAATAATTTCATCGCAACGAGCCAATCAGGAGCTAATGTAGCGAACGTACATTAGTAATTCGTTAACATAATCGAAATAATATGACTGAGTAATTTCATCAACATACATCATTTTATTAATTTTTAGTGTCTGTATTAGTGTTGTCAATGCGAGGATGATTTTATTTTATTTTTGGTTCGATATAAATTTTTTTATTGATATTTAGAGTTACATTTTTATAAAGTTTGACTTTGTTTACATACCTCTTAACAGTTGACGTTTATGGTATCGATATTTGGTTATCGATTGAAAATATCGATTGTTACTACAAAAATACAACTACAGCGACATGGACACGCCCACCAGGTCTCATGTTTGCTTCTGTCGACTGTATATGGTGGTAGCTACATAAAATAATTTGACATATATAGAGATGGGCGATACTGTGTAAAGTATCAATACAACGAACCGGTATAAATATAGGGTTTGTTCCAACCGCAGTCAGAAACTGTTAGAAACTATCAGAGAATAGTCGACCATTGCAACCAGTGATAGGAATTACGCGGAAATAACTCGTTGTTTGCAATGGTCGACTATTCTCTGATAGTTTCTAACTGCGGTTGGAACAAACCTATATTGTTTTAAGAATCAATACTAAAAATTACAATATTTTATCTATACGATATATTTCAGAAACAAATTTCCTGAACAAAATATACAGATTTAATAGTTCATTCCATATTGTACCCCCATCTCTAGTCAGCCTATTATGAACCATAATTCACGATAGTGGATATATGGGTAGCATATACCTTTTGTAAGGAGTTAAAATATTGACTTATTGTTAGGTGGTCGTGGGCAAAAGAATAAATAACACTATTTGAACTGAGCAATATTTTATTGTTTCAGTTGGTGTAGTTGAGGCTGCCCTAGTTTTACCTCCATCTGTTCAATATACATTCAATGCAGACCATCCGTTTTTCTTCTACATCCGAGAAAATCATTACGGAACGACCTTATTTACAGGCAGATTTAGAAAATAAAATGGAACGTGTCAACATTTCTATTTGAGAAACTGCTAACTGGTCATTCTTTAGGATTTGGCAATATACATTTATTTCATTTATTTATCTTTTTTTTTTATTTTCGGCGACCTTTTGATAATTAGATAATTTTATTATATAAACAAAAAGATTTATTTATAAAATCTGAATCGTGATTTAGTAGTGCTATTGAAATAACCGGTTTATCTCTAATTTCGACATATTAGAAAATAAATTACTTATACAGTGTAAGTTTTAAGTATGGAATTTTTTTAAATTTTTGCTTGAGAGGGCAGCAAAGAGAAGGGTATTTTTAATAGCTGCATGGGTCCTATAAAAGTGTAGTTATGGTACCGATCCGCAAGATGGTGCTACTCATAGAGAAATAAATATAAGAGAGCTGATAAACGTCTAGCGTTCTGTGGCATAAAGTTACCACTAGCGCCAAGGTCTCTTGTACTTTGGTTACAGGCGTAAACTATTGCTTAAGACGCGGGCTTTTTGAATTTATTAACATCAGGACACGCGTAAAATATTTACAGTTAACTGATTTTTGTTTTATGTATTTTAAATCAATTCTTAAAAGATTAAGAAATAACAATAGGTGCTAAACAATTCAGGGAAAATAAAAAAAGTATATTACAGACCGATTAGGGAATAGTTTCATTACTTTCACCGAGGTTTGTATACTATTTTATTTACAACCATCATATTTCGACAAAAATTAATAAATATTACATTTAACATCTGTCAATCACCAATATAAATGTCATATAAACTCGGATATTAAGTTCGCGAATAATAAATTGAGAAAAATGCCCTCCGATGAAGAATTAATGGATTCCCTCCAGTAATAGATAATGTAATATTTCAATGTGTTAGTTATATATTTTTAAAAATGAAAAGTATTCATCTAGAATATATGAGAAAAATGTTATCGATCACAATATTTAAGAGGGTGGGAAATGAGAGCGGAAAGCAGAGGTTTGTAATGACACTTTCTAACCTTAAATGACGTTAGTAATGACAGCATTGCATATATGGTTTTAAATAATACCTTTTGCAATTGATAACATATTAATTTAAAATATTCCACAGAAGTCAATATACTTAGAAGCTGGAGCCAAGTTTTTAGTTTGATTAGTTAAGTTTGCAAAAGAAGATGAGATTGGAGTTTATTTTATTTAGAATAACCAGCTCCAACAAAAACCATAAAGTGTGGTTAGAATGAAAAAAGTACTTCATCAAGTACATAATGAAGAAATATAATACCCACTCTGATCTTATAAACTGAGTTTCTATTTTGTTTTAGTTGGCGTAGTTGGATATGCTTTACCCCCGCCTGTTAAATATACGTTCCATGCAGACCACCCGTTTTTCTTTTACATCAGAGAAAATAATTACGGGACGACACTGTTTGCGGGCAGATTTAACAAATAAAATCCTATCGTATCTATAATTGGATACGTAATAAATTGTTTATTATTGTTATGATATCAGAATAAATTTTTGTTTGTGATTTAGTTTTCTTATTCGAGATAACCTTTATTTAATATCTCGAGAAAAATCCATTTTAGGTATGGGTAATTGCGACAGGAGGTCTTGTATTATTGGAGGCCTTCAGGCGCCGGCTCATAATTTGTAAATGCATATTATATTATTTATTTGTTCATCTACATGATGGTCCCCAATAAAATCCTTGCGGGTGGGCCCAGCTTTGAACTTATGATACTGGGTATACCTACATACAAAGTGAAAAAACCGACCGACGTCTCAGCCAATTTAAGACAAACCTAACCTGAACTATGTATGTATGTATTTTGGGGTACCATTCTCTGAGACCTAAAAGGTCTATTGCGCAGCCTCAATACTTCTACTTAGTTTCTGAGGAGAATCTGAGAGACCAGAATCTCCTTTAGTCCTACTTCCCGGAGGAGTTTTGCGGTATCTCCAGGCTTCAACTAAGGTTAATTTTCCTCTTTTATCCATAAATCTCACAGGTGCTGTGCCCAAGGAATCTGAATTGCTGTGCAATTCGAAAGTATGTGGATGGAGGTTTCTCCTTTCATGTCGCAACATCTACTCCAGTCAGTCCCCATCCTTTGCTAACTCATCACTTTCTTCTAATCCAGTGTGTCCTGAAGTCCACAGACTATATTAATCTCGCCCCTTTCATTGAATTTCCCTAGGCATTCCCACAACATTTTGGAGCTGAATACACAAATGCTCAGTGCTTTAATGACTGGCGTTATGATAATCCGTTGTTTTCTGTATCCTTTATCTCGGCCGACACCGATTGACCAGACCTTTAAGCTACTGAACCTTCCTAACCTCTTTATCAAAAGTTAAATAAACAAATTGAGTATATCTAAAAATATTCCTTTACTAATTTTTTCTCCGATTGGCAGCAAATATTAATTTTGCTGACACATATCAATCAGCAAGGTAGGTATTACTTTTCCTGCCTATGCAGCAAAGTGATTATACTCAATTGGAATAAAACATTTGACTTAAAGATTTATTAGCAATTATTACATAACACTTTTAACAAGAATTTAAAAACATATGTTTAGTTGTTATTAACATTGATGGTAAAATTACTACACTGTCCATTATATAATAATTTAAATATACCGATATTTTTTCACACAACTGTCAGAAATTTCATGAATTATCAAATTATAATTATTATGGACATTTCCATAGCAACCAACCATTCCAACAACTGCGATTTCTATCAAATTTTATTTTCATTGAACTCTACGGGAAAAATGAAGAGATTGTGGGAATTGTGATAATTTGCAAATACAATATCCTCCTATATCATTATGAACAATCGGAGAAAAAATTATATGTTCAACTCGGCAGCAAAGTAGATTGACTGCCTAGTTAAACAAATAACTATTTTCATCCATTATACCATTGTCTAATATAAACAATGATTATACCTTCTTACAAAATTGTTTATTTTCAGTCGGAGTGGCTCTTTTGTCTGCAAGTATAAGACCGGTTCCAGAATATACATTCAATGCTGATCATCCATTCCTCTTCTACATAAGAGAGAACAATTCAGGCGTAACACTTTTTGCGGGAAGATTCAAACAGTAAGAACAAAAAAGAAGAAAAAGGAATTTATTTAAAGTGACAGTAAAAACAACTGCCAGGTGTATTGGTATATTTATAATAATAATAAATAATTGAAACTATCAGTAAGTTTTTTCTTGAATACCAAAAAAAATATTAAGCATTTTTAGTTTCTGATCGACTTGTTGAATTATCAAATAAAAACTTTCCTTTTTTTTTATGGTTCTATGATTCTAATTCGGTTTTATTGGAGTGGCTCAGTGCCTATTGAACTTTGAGCACTGTTTTCTCCACTCCTAGTGATCGAAAATCAATTTTTTTCTCAAAATACGTGATTTTTGGAGACAACATTCTCAAAATATCAATGGATTAATGACTCATATTTTTCAACCTCAGATTGAAGAAAGACGGAGAGAGAAATCTTTTTTTTTGGTAACCGTCCGGGATGCAACCACTTCCCGGACGTTTTTTCTTTTAGAAAGTATCCGGGAAGGCCGGGAAGTATAACGTATGGTTTATTCAACAGCCTTTTAATGTGCGTTATCGTTTGTGACGTATGACTGGGTTTTCGGTAGGTCGTATTTTATTTGCTATTTTGACATGTCTAACCTTACATTTGATAAATAAAATCATCAGGATCGCATTCAGCAAAATTCGAAGAGGCTATGAAATTAATACTTACCAGCTTCTTTTTCTAACTGAAAATACTTAAGAACTTTCAAAATGCTGATGTTTTTCCGTGTATCTATAGACATATTTTTGTATTATTCAAATAAATATAACAATAAGATTCATATTCACTTTTCATAAATAGTAATTGATCGTAAACAATAAAGTACAGACCTGACAAGAACTGTAGAAAAAGATGTGACACATTAATTGCCAATACGAAAGGTATGTTTGCATCCTATTTTAAACAAAGAAATTTCTGCCGAATGATAGGTCGCGCTTGCGCTTAATCTATACATCAACTAATCAAATTTTGGTAAGTCAATGATTAGGATTGACATTTGTAATACATTTAAACTGCTAATTAATGTGATATTTTAATTAGGATTAATCACAGACCTGCCCTTTTTTCCATTTCTTTCGACGTAATGTGTTAGAAAGACATTAATAATCGATGACGCACACCAAAAAGGCTACTGAATGAACCATACTTTCCGGATTAATCCGGAAAGAATCAAGTCGTTACCATAGCAACGAAATAACGACTGACAGTTCATATGAAATTAGTTGTCTGAAGTTTGCCTGTTTTTTGAGCGCAATAAAATATGAAAAGCAAATTGATTCCCTTCAATATTAGCAATCGCTCGAATTTCAATATAAATGTTAATATAAATAAGAATTAGAATGTTTTTCTTAATATGTATTATTTTCTGTTCTGTTTAATTCAAATAAGAATTAAAATGTAAAATAAAGAAATGTGACGTCTCAATGATTTGTTATTTTACACGGCTGCCAAAAAAATATTGCGTGAAGCAACACACAAAATGTTTTTTTGGTTCACAGGACTCGCCTATGTTATATTTCCTAGACTACTTTTTCCGAATAATTATTTCCCCATTATCATTTTTTTGTTATAAAATATCTAAGCGACATAAATAATTTGAATGATATTAATAACCAGTTGTGAACCATAAGATAACCTAACCTGTTGTAAACGCGGAATATTTTTAATTATATTCAACATTTAAGTAGTTCTCCTTCGACAACTAAATTGGAAAGATGAGTTTCGGCTTTGTGATCTTCACCGTGGTTTTAATCGCGGGATGCAATGCAGACAACGTAAAAAGTATCGTTCAAAGTAACGAAGAATTTACTGTGAAAACCTACAAGGTAATTATAAACTTTTTTTCAGTTATATAAACTTCCTCTGCAATATGCGGTATTTACCTAATTTTAAAATTATAATTTCGGTGGTGGAAGTCTAGCCATAGTACAATGAACGAGTTCTATATACAAGGGAATTTCTGCCAACATAACGAACAAAAAAATACTAAAAAAGGCTAGTCGCCTGAGAAATGGTTTTTCCGATCAATTTTTTGGTTTTTCTTGTTTTGGGTCCCTTTACCATCCATGTTGTACCCGAAAAGTTTGAAAGTCTTTTTAGTTTGGGGTATTTTTCATCTTACAGTTGACGAAAAACTAATGTCAGCTGTCAACACATATTTGTTTGGCTTTACTTGTGTTTCTGGTACTTATATTGCATACTATACTAATTTTTATTAATATTTTATAGTCTCCATGTTACAGTTGTTACAGTTAACGAAAAACTAATGTCAGCTGTCAACACAATTTGCTTGGCTTTGTTTTTGTCTCTGGTACTTATATCACGGAATACTGTAACAATCGGAAGGGTCTCTTGCCATAGAACAATAATTACGCGCAGCTTTTGTGCGCAGTGACAGTCTATCGAAAATAGGATCACATTTCGACGTTGAATAGATTGTGGTTTCTTTTCATCTCGTCAGGAAGTGTTAGGAAGCTGTCTATATGGAAGCTGTTGCCAGCTCTAATTTTAGGATCACAACTTTCAAGTGTCATTTAAATTCTGTCTGACATAGATTAAAGGACCCTTCCGATTGTTATAGTATTCCGTGCTTATATTGGATACTAATTTTTATTCTACCTTTGTTTGTGATTTGTGAGACTCTGATCTGCTTTTATTATTGCAAATACCATCGAGAAGAAACAAATATGTGTTGACAGCTGTCATTAGTTTTTCGTCAACTGTAGGATATAAAATACCCCAAACTAAAAAGACCTGTAAACTTTTCGGGTAGGTACAACTCCAAACTTTTCGGATGCAACATGGGTGCATGGAAAAGGGACTCATAACATATAATAAAAACCAAAAATTGATCGGAAAAACCACTTTCTCATGCGACTAGCCTTTTCAGTATTTTTTTGTTCGTTATTTTGGCAGCAATTCCTTTGTATAGAACCAGAACTCGTCCATTAAAGCCTTTGTTTTTGTTAAACGACTTTTACTGTGTCTACCAATTGACTTGTTAAGAAAAATCCCATTTCACGAATGGTTTTTCCAGAAGACATTTTAATTATTTTTTCTCTTATCAAAGGAGGGCGTAATTATTTACTTTATCAACACCAAATTGAAAATATATACGATATAAATTCAAACAAGTTATTCAAGAAATTGTGAAATTTTTATCTCACTTAAACAAGTCATCTCTCATTTTGATTAATCAAAGATGAATAAATCATTCTGTTTGCTATAAAAATATGGTCTACTATTATTATTTGTGATTATCAAAAACCTATTTATAATAGTTATTTATGCAACAAGTGCAAAAAGTGAGTGTTTTTTGCACGAGACGTGAAATTGTCCAACGAGGTCTTTAGGCCGAGTTGGACAACACGTCAAGTGCAAAAAACACGTTTTGCAAGAGTTGTATACAATATTTTTTCTAAATTCATGCAAAAACTGGAAAATTAGAATATAAATATGTTAAGGGCGGGTTGTATCGCAGTTGGTTACCATTTGATTAACGCTAACCACTGGTTACAACGTGGTAACTCTTTGTATCGCCCACTAACAAGTGGTTATACGTTGGTTAAGAATGGGTTTTCTAACCATTTGATATCTGATGGTTAACTTCATGTTTTGTCACAGAACGGTTATTTTATTAGCGTTTTGTGTAGTTTGATGTATTGACATTTGTTTATAGACGGGATTTTTGTGGGGTTATGTTATGCAGTTACCGCACAGTATACTAAAACAACACCGTCTCTAGAATTCTGTATTGGATGAAATTTTTAAATAGACCTCAAAGTAAATAAATTGTTTAGACGTACGATGAATATTCAAAGAGACAATTTGAGAGGCTTGGAATCAACTGACGATGAAGACTTTGTGGAGCTAATTGAATTGGTACTATTTCCAAGGGCTCCAAGAAATTTTAGAATAAGAGAAAACCATTTTGTAAAATGGAACAATGGAGAGTTTGCTGCAAGATTTAGACTATCTAAAGAAACTGTCGTGATGAAAATATGCTAAATACTTATACTTAATAAATGAATCTAATGCAAGCTAACTTAATATTAATAATTATCAATAAAAACTACACAACTAAATTCATATTTTAGATTGAATTTTAAAAAGTATCCTAATGTAACAATATATAACATCAATCACAATAGACAAACCATAGATAAACAACGTCAAAGGTCAAAATGAAGTTAGGTAACAGTTCTACCAACACCACAAAACTTTCAGTTACGTGACCAGCAACTAACTATCGGCGCGGCAACTCAACAACTGGTTAAAAGTTAACCATTTGTTTCGTAACCAGTGAGTTAACCAATTGCGATACAACCCGCCCTAAGAGCCTAACCTAACCTAATCAAAGTCAACCCGTTCTTCTTTTTTTGTATCTTTATGGCCTCCACCTTGTCAGCACTCAATCATAGCTGGTTTTCGCCTTGACCATTTAAATTTTAAATAATTAAAGATTTTTGCAATAGGTAATTGTAACTCGTTGAGACTAAGTAGTAAGATATACATATATTATTGTTGTATTAAAGCAGGATCAGATACTTGCTATGGATTTTTATTTAATTTAAATGTTTATGTTTGTCATTAATCATCACAAAACTGACACAAGAATGACAGATGAGTGCAATAATGTACCACTTTTTCCATTAAATGTGTTTCACAAAAGTGTTGTTTTTTGCATGAATGTCTAGTTGTCAAATTTTTTCCGTTGTGTCAGTTTGGGATAAAAATCAATTTTTACTTATTTTTCTTGACAACGGTAGCTGGAACGCTACCGAAACGTTGAAATAAAGAATTTAAAAATATTGTGGTTTAATTTCCCAAGAAATTAAAAAAAGAATGAATAATATACCACAAGGAACAGAAGATATAAAACGAAGGTTGAAAGTTCATGTATTATTTGCTTAAGAACCGAATACCTACTACCTATACAATATTATTTGTCCCCCTAAGCTGGAATCATATGGAAAACTTTTTTATTATTAATTTTAGGAAAAAAGTTATTCTTCATAAAAATTTCTTTATTATCTGAATTTTTCAGTCGTATACGAAATTTATCAAAAAGTATGAGTTTTACTCAAGAATAAAGAACCTTTAAATTTGACAATATCGAAAAATGTTACTGAAAAAAGTTGGATATGTCGAAGCATTAGTATAAGTAAGAAAAATTTGTTTGTTTCTAGCATTAATATGATATGGTTTTAGATAATGCCGAAAATTTTATAAGGAATTACTTTTTTTCCTAAAATTAATTATAAAAAATTTTTCCATAATCCCATATTGTATATTTAGCAGTATCTTAAATAGTCGATAACAAGCTACATTGAATTTTCCAGAAAGGAAATGTCCATCTTTAGAAAACACTCACTCCTTCTCAAACTAGATTGAATTTTCCAGAAAGGAAATGACCATCTCTAGAAAACACTCTCTCTCTCTCTTTCAAGCTACATTGAATTATCAGAAAGAAAATGGCCATCTCTAGAAAACACTCTCCCTCTCCAGCAACATTGAATTTCACAGAAAGGAAATTACCATCTCTAGGAAACACTCACTCCCTCTCAATCTACATTGGCTTTTTCAGAAAAAAAATGACCATCTCTAGAAAACACTTACTCCCTCTCCAGCAGCATTGAATTTTCCAGGAAGGAAATGACCATCTCTAGAAAACAATCTCTTCCTCTTCCCTTCTCTAATCCGATTCTCGTTTCAATAACCAAGCTTTCGTCTTTAGAAGGTGCAACGGCTGAACAATTTGAATTATAATTGAATGTAAACGTAGCATTAATCTGTTGAGACACCCTGGACACCCTGATTAATCACCTCAACAACAATGGAATCTACACAATTGCATACGCAGATGACACAGTTATCTTGCAGACAGGCAAATTTGTGAACACACTGTGCGATAGAGCGCAGGATGGGCTCAACTGGCGACAATTTTTATGCATAATATGATTGGTATACATGTTGGGATTTCTTTAGTCCTATTTCGTGGAGGAATCTTAGGATATTGTACGCTTTAGTTTAGGTAAATCTCCCTTTCCTATCCAGTTATCTTCAGGAAGCTATGTCCTAGGATTCTGAATTGCTGTGCAATTTGCAAGTATGCGTATGAAGGTTTCTTCTTTCATGCTACAGAATCTGCATTCTTCTTCCTCCACTATTTTGAGCTTTTTCAGGCGACAATGTCCCGTTAGGATCTCTGTTAAAACACCTACTTATGAATTCATTAGACATTAACAGGTTGTAGTCATCCAGAAGAATTTTTGATTGTCTAAGCCCTACTAGATTTTTCCAAGGGTCAAATCTTCTCTTTTTTTTTTCGGCTTCACCTATTTCTTCCAATATTAAATTGGAGATGATTGTTAAAAAGGGTCCACCAAAAGGGTGTGTCAGTATCCCTCTTTGCTAGTTCATCTGCTTTTTCATTTTCTTCTATTGCAGTGTGTGAAGCTTCTTGATTTTGAGTTTGGCTGTCTCTTGGAATAGCACGAAGAAACGGCCATTACATTCCACGTCTTCCAAAGTTAAACAGATTAGATCATTCCTTAGGCAAACTCCAAAAATACCAAATATCAAAATTATTTAGTTCTCATGTGGTGCTTCCAGGATAAATTTGGCAACATGGTCTGCACTTAGTGCTTTAGATTTTTTCGAGGTATTAACGCAAGACTTTGTTGTTTGAAAATGTAATAGTTTTTGGCAATTTAGTAATTGCATTGTCATCGCTGTCATAATACTTTTTTCTGTGAATGGTAGAGTGAGCCCGTCGCACGCATCATGCACGCACACGGTCAAAGCCAATTTTCTAAAATGATCTATTTTCTCCTAGCTAGATTTGATTTATTTTAATCTTTCTTTTACAGGAACTTGTAAAAACTTCTGGAAGTGAAAACTTCATTTTCAGCGGATTATCTGCAGAAATCATACTATCCTTGCTCACCAACGGAGCCAAAGGAGAAACCCAGACCCAGCTTTTAAATGGACTCAGTTTACCGGATAACCTAGAAACAACCAACAAAGGATACAAAGACCTACTTTCTCATCTAAACGTAAACACAGAAATATTAAAACTGTTGTCAGCTAACAAAATATACCCTGCTGAAGGTTTCACCATATCAAAGAATTTTAATGACACCGCCATCAATACTTACGAAGCCGGTGTACAAAATTTGAACTACGAAAATGTTGAAGCTGCCGCAGCAACCATCAACGAGTGGGTCGAAGACAGAACTAACCATAAAATAAAGAATGTTGTAAATCCGTTATCACTTTCACCTAATACGGCGCTCATTTTGGTAAACGCTTTGTATTTCAGAGGAAGTTGGTTAAATCGATTCGATTGGGTGACAAAAAATGATTTTTTTACTTCAGCCACTGAATCCAAAAAAATAGATTTTATGCGCCAGGATATTTTTGCGAAATACAGTTACAACGGAAAATTGAAAGCTAAGTTTTTGGAATTGAAATTTGAAGGTGGTAACGTTAGTATGACATTCGTTTTACCCGACAGTCGCACAGGACTAGCAGCTGCAGAAGAAAATTTACAAGAATACTTGAAACCGCGAAATATGGAGAGAGCTATGATTGCCGTTGCTTTACCTAAATTTATTATTGAAACGAAAATTGATTTTAAACCTATTTTGGAGTCTGTAAGTAATTTTTGTTCATAATATATTATACACCAAGTTATTATTGACTGAGCACCAAAATTATGAGGTGCGAGGCTTATAAATATCTTCACCAGTGTGCATGGTGTATATACATTTTTTTTCACTATACTAGCCAAATTTAAGACAAAAATTGGAAATAATTGACATTATACACTATTTCAGTGCTAAAATATTACAGCGATATTGCGTTCACAACACACCTTGAGTGTAAGAGCTATACTTATACACCACAGCACTCACAAACGCAACACGAGAAGGGTTTACCATGGGTTTACCTCTTCGTCTGACTGACAAGTACACTGTGTTTTTGCTCCATAGATTATGAACGTATTCGTTATGTTATCAGTCATTTTTGGTTGAGCGCGAATTTTAAGTTTATGTCATTTTTATTCAAATAATTTTATTTTGATAGGAAATTTCAAGCAGCAAATCTGTTGAAGACAATCTCGTATACAAAATTATATTGCACAAGTTTTTTTTATTCAACCAACCCAGATTTTTTTATGGGTATATCGGATAGCCAAAATTCATACCACTCAGCCAGCATCTTTAGATGATTTACGTTAGCGAATCATTCAAGAATATTGACAAGTATATGCCCAGAAATGTTCGTAATGGTATTTTGAAATATTGTGAAAATGTATAACTGCATTATTTTCTCATATTTGCAGCTTGGAATTACCAACATATTCTCAGAAACTTCTGATTTAAGTGGAATATCCAATACGAAACCGTTAAAGGTGGATTTCGTTCTACAGAAAGCATTTATCGATTGTAATGAAGATGGTGTTGAAGCAGCTGCAGCAACAACAAGTTAGTATAGACCACAGAGAAGAAATTCTCTATGGTACATATTTAGATATTAATTTTTTCTATTTGTGGTACTGAGTTTGGCAAACCTCTCTGGCTACACGGCATCGGTAAGAGGCGAGGAAAAATGGACGATATCTGTCATAAACGTACCAGTGGCGTACAGTAACTTTTTTCAATGTATTAAAAACATTTTAATGAATTTATCTTCCAAATGTAGAGACTTATACAGGAGTTCGTACCAAAAACTTGGGAGGTGATAGAAAGACTAAAAATAATTATGGTATTTCATATAAAATTTTTTCTTTGCGCCCTTCGTTAACGAACTATAGGGTTTTAAGGTTGGGAATGAAAAATGGTTTTTTATTGACAATTATTACATGGCTGATTGGAAATTAGTAATACTTATTTTAACAGTTAATAAGCACCATAATTGCACACTGGACTACACTCACAGATTGGCTATACACGGAACTTGATTATTTGACGAATCTGTATATAGAATCTATCCAATCTCGAATAGTCTTGGTCTTGCTAAAATAGCCTACACTTGGTCAAAGGGGTAAATATCGACCACTCTGGGATTATTCGTCTATACCTACCATAAACAAGTGGTCATAAAAAATAATAGCTTCTACACCTTTTGAATAATAGTGAATAGCTTCTACACGCCTTCAATAGTAAATTAATTTTTAAATTTAATTCATTTTAGTAGGAGTATTAACACCTTCTCTACCACCACCTGCTGAATATAAGTTTGAGGCAGACCACCCATTTTTCTTTTACATCACAGAAAATTCTGTCGGAGCGACGCTGTTTGCTGGCAGATTCAACAAATAATATTGTGAACATTATGTTATATTATGATAGCAAACTAATAGATTATACATGCTGTGCTTCAGGAAATAACAATATGTGTTATTTTTAAATTTTTTTTTGTTCTCAACCGCTCCTTCCTTACAAATACCTAAGTATTTATAAAGTTTGACACCAATGTTTTCGATATGTCAATCTGTCTTCTGCTTCATCATCATCGTCTTTTTCTTCTATCGCATTTACATTTTTCTACTCATCTAGGTTTTTAGAAAAGCACCTATAGCGATGTGGGCAAGGATGTTTTAGTGACCAGTTTTATTGTAGTTTATGCATTTTTGTATTGGGCACTCTTTTCGGCTGTTTTTTCCACACCCTTTGTAATTGAACGTTCTTTTCTTTGCCTCTAGTGGCATACGTTTTCTTATTTCCTTGTACCTGAATCTTTGCTGAAGCCTTTTCGCGTGTTTTAAGATACGGCATAATTAGTGCGACATCTGTTTTATTTCTATCAATCATCCTTCCATCGGCTATTAATAGGGTAGTGTGTCATATGATTGATAGATGGCGACATGGTATTCATGGTAATGATTTCCCGTTAAAAAATTTAAATATATTATTTGTCCACGACCACCTAATAATAAGCCGATATTTTACCTCCTAACAAAAGGTATATGGTACCCATATATCAACTGTCGTGAATTATGAACCATAATACACTACAGTGTATTATGAACTAGAGATGGGGGTACCTACAATATGAAATGAACTATTAAATCTGTGTATTTTGTTCAGGAAATTTGTTTCTGACATATATCGTATCGATAAAATATTGTAATTTTTAGTATTGATACTTTTCATAGCGATATTTTCTAATATTAAGTATTTTAAAACAATATATTTATAACGGTACGTTGTATTGATACTTTCTACAGTATCGCCCATCTCTATATATGTCAAATTATATTTTTATGTAGCTGTCAGAACATTTTAAAGTTAGTATAATACCAAATCGTTTTTGACTTTTATTTAATAAAGAAATCAAGTGTTGTGGACAAAGTATAGTATTCTACTCGAAATTTATGGCCATAATTCACTTGGGTGACTTGCGCCTCTCGCCTGCGGCTCGTGACGCAAACGTCACCCATCATGAATTATGGCCATCATAAATTGCTCGTTTAATAATATACTATTGTCCACGACCACCTAATAATAAGCCGATATTTTACCTCCTAACAAAAGGTATATGGTACCCATATATCAACTGTCGTGAATTATGAACCATAATGCACTACAGTGTATTATGAACTAGAGATGGGGGTACCTACAATATGAAATAAACTATTAAATCTGTGTATTTTGTTCAGGAAATTTGTTTCTGACATATATCGTATCGATAAAATATTGTAATTTTTAGTATTGATACTTTTCATAGCGATATTTTCTAATATTAAGTATTTTAAAACAATATATTTATAACGGTACGTTGTATTGATACTTTCTACAGTATCGCCCATCTCTATATATGTCAAAGTATATTTTTTTGTAGCTGTCAGAACATTTTGAAGTTAGTATAATACCAAATCGTTACTGACTTTTATTTAATAAAGAAATCAAGTGTTGTGGACAAAGTATAGTATTCTACTCGAAATTTATGGCCATAATTCACTTGGGTGACTTGCGCCTCTCGCCTGCGGCTCGTGACGCAAACGTCACCCATCATGAATTATGGCTATCATAAATTGCTCGTTTAATAATATACTATTATTTATATAGTATTTTGACTTTGGAGCTCGATTTGGGTCCCCTCATATCACGAGGTCCAAGGCTTTGGCTCCCAAAGCCCCCCCTTAATACGGCACTGCACTGTGTAAGTTTAAAATTATATATTATAAGTCAATTGATACATCTGTTATTGCACAACACTATAAAACTGCACCAAAGTATAGGACTAGTCAAGTGAGCAGCCCCTCTTTTTGCTAGAGCTGGATCACATATAGTATAGCTAATCCACTGCTATATTATATATGAATTAGGCACACTTTCCTATGGGCCTAATTTCCATTTGTTCTATTGCTTTAGTGACATCAAATCTCATTCCTACTCTATTACTGTATTAAATTTCTTTAAAAAATTATATTTTGCAGAATCAAACAATCTGCCCTTATCCTATGTCCCAATAGGTATGACTCACTCTGTATATAAAATATCTAATTATAATATGAAAATAGGAAGCAAAGTGGTTTTGTTATCTAGAATTGATTATCATAAGACTGAAGCTTTATCTACATTTTTGTTAACAAATTACTGATATTCTAAATGTGATTTTTTTAAGAAATTGAAAGCATCTACCTATTCCTTTTTAAAAAATAATTACTGATTCAAAATATTTATATTTATTAACCCAGGATACAAATTATCAGTTTGTCTCTGTAACATATATTATGCCAGATATTGTTTCTTTTCAATATGCTTTTTTTGTAAATAAGGTCTTTTTCCAATCAACATATAAAAATCAATCATAAAACTTATCACCTACAAAGTTAATCAGAAATTTCTTCGTCGTCGCTGCTCTGCATATCAGAAAATTGGTCTTCACTATCGTCATTTTCAAAATCTGCTTCACATTCGTCGGTTTTTATTTCTCCCTTTGAAAATAATTCATTTTCCCAAATAGCTAACGTTTTTGTATTTGGTGGAGGTAATTTGAAGCGTATTTTAAAATTTTCTCGGATATCTTCTATAGATTGGTGATTAAACTGCTTTTCATGCATCCATACAGCAGCTACAATCCTTTGCTCGTTTGTGTAAGGTATTGATTTTGAGTTACTACCATCCCCTACGATTAGATCATTTTCACTTTCTACTTTTTTGTTTTTCTTATTACTCATTTTATTTATTTATTCTTTAATTCTCTCTTGGCTTTCAAACATGGCAATTTTCCTTTCCATTTTCCATTTAACTGACAACCATAGATAATACAAGACACGGACAACAGTGACAACTCTGACAAGAGTGACAAGACTGACAAGCCTGCACCACTGATCATAGATAACACAATACAGATGCTCTCTCCACAGAACTGTTAAATTAGTCCAAATGGGTGCACACAAAAAAGAAAAGCTTGATGTAAGGCCATAGAGCTTTCTGTAAACAGTGTAAGCCTAGTGTAAACAACACTGGGGTGACATTCCGTTCAAAAAAACTAGCGATCGCTTTTAAGCGACGTCGCTTGGATTTTACATTTCACGTTATTTTGACAAGGAAAGAGAGAATACGTAGGCGATTATATTTCTCTATGGGCGACACCTTATAGGTATCAAAAATCAGAACTATTTTTCGCTCCAAAACAACCAAATTTGGTGAACGGAATTTGTATATCAACAAGATCGATTCAAAACTACTCGCTAGTGTGAAGAGAATGCCACCCGTTTTTAGTTATGTGGTTAACACACACGCACACATCAGATGATCTCCCACAATAAAACCATGAAAACTTTAAAAGAAAGGTACTAAAAGCCATGAACAAATATAAGAAATAAAAAAGGGATTGTGAGGCGGGTAAAAAAAAATTCTTTGGGGTAGTTAAAACATTTAGCGATTTAGTGCCAGTAATTTTGATTTGCAAGGTAATTTGGATGTACTTTTTCTAAAGCAATCTATGCTCTACGTAGTTAGTTTATATGTTTTCGGCTCACCCATCTTCAGTAAGAGCAGTACACAAAAACTAGTGTGAGTGTAGAGGTGATCTAAATTCCAAAACATGGAAGTGGCCACAAACAAACCAAGAGAACAAACCTACCCACTAAAGCTAAAGCTTGTGATAATTTGCAACATTCAGATTGATTCAGATGACACATACACATTATAAACTTGCTATGAGCACCATAAATCCCTATTCTAGGTGGTTTGTGGTTTCAACACCATTACCTTACCTTAGCACTCATAGCACACTGAAATTTAAAAAAATGATAACTTGGAATTGAGCAGATGCATTGTAGTTCCTCACTGCATTTTATCCAAGGATATTAGATGATAATCATCTAATATCCTTGCATTTTATCATGTTCATAAATGAATATAAGTATTTCAGTATTATCTGCTCCCAGAGCAGCACTTCAAGAAAATTTGTCTATGGTGCGGATTGTGTGCAAAGTTATTTATGATTGTGTAGTGTAGTCCACTCCACTGAGTCGAGGATTATGCTATGTCAACTAACGCATCCTTTATCTATGGTTCTGTCATACATCATACATTTTACATATTACATTATTCTATCTGTGGACTGTGAATTTGATTTTTTTTACTATTTTACTTCTATATTAAGATTACCGAAGAAATATGGCATTGGCCATTTTAAATGTGATCAGTTATTTAATGCAATGACAATATTATATTGTTGTAAGTGCTAAAATTGTTAACTTCTTGCCCATGAGAATTTATTACATTGGTAAGTTAATCAATTTCCAACAAATTGATCAATGTTGTATATTTACACATTTAAGACTTTATTTCTGTATCCAAACATTTTATTACTAAGCGATCTTAGAATTTATTTCTGTTTCTGTAGTAATATCTTTCAATTATACCTACTTACAATGAAGGACAGTCCTTATAGAGAGTATGACATTCCAAATAATCTACATTTTATTTTCAATATTTAGATGTAACTGATCAATTTATTATATTATTGTTTCCCAATTACAATATTAAAAATCACTAAACCTATTTTTATGAAGTAGTAATAGTTATTAATCAAGTGCCAATTATTTTAATTGATAATGTCAATTTCCTCATCATTTTGAAGGTTCCAAATTATAAAAAATTGACAAAAAGCAAATCTGGTATTTGTTTTTGTTGTGTTGCAATATATTTGGAATACATTAGTTTGTTTTGTCAATACTTAACACTTAAGTTAATTGGTATGTTCTTCTTTTACAAATGAGAAACGAATGGCTTCATTTTCTCTGTTATTGAAAATTCACAAATAAACTATATCTACCTAGGTATATCTGTGGCATTAATTTAAATATAATTTTTGATTTTATATACATATAATAGTTCTCATTTTGTTACCTACTTTATGGTGTATAGTAGCTTAAGGTATCATAATTACATCAGATCTGTAATTGTAAATTCATAAATAACAACCAAGTAGGTAAACAAAAGTCAATTTATTATATTAACTTGTAAGAATTAATTTTTAAAATTAATTAACCAATTAAATTAATCAATTATTGTAGAATATTTATACATCTGGGACTTACATTATTTAGTTCTTATTAAGTTTGTGTTTTTAATAGATCAATTTCGTAAAATTATATAAGTAAGAATCTTTTTAAAGTGAGGTTAGCTACATACTTAAAAATGGTCAGTGAAAATTCGTATATGAATAGGTACCTCTAAGACAAGTAGCAAAGAAGGATGACCAAATGTAACATGTTCAAATGAAACACCAGTAGTAAAAAAATTCTGTGAACAACCGCCCCAGGCCTAGTAGCTAATAGCTAACCTATTTTTTAAATTGTTTCTTTTTCTGTAAATGTGAACTAAATGGTCACATGTTTTCACTTGAAGTCCAAAAACTTGGAATCAGAAAATAGTTATTTGTTTAACTAGGCAGCAAAGTGGTAGATTGACTGCCGAAGCTGAATTCATCCAATCCAGCTAAGGCAGTCAATTTACTTTGCTGCCAAGTTGAACATATAATTTTTTCTCCGATTTTTATAATGAGGATATATTGTATTTGCAAATTATTACAATTCCCGCAATTTCTTTATTTTGGTTGGTTGCTATGGAAATGAATAATCACAGGCAGCAAAGTACTCACTTTGCTGCCTAGGCAGGAAAGTAACCACTTTGCTGCCTAGGCAGGAAAGTAACCACTTTGCTGCCTAGGCAGGAAAAGTATTACATTGCTGATCGATATCAGTCAGCAAAATTAATATTTGCTGCCAATCGGAGAAAAAATACATTATTTTCAATCAGAGCAATATATACCTACTGATCTATGTCAATGAATTAGGTGAATTACTCTACTGGTTTCACAAATAACATTTGTATAGCCAGTACTATAATTATAGTAATGCAAATATATTAACTAGGACAATATTACAGTTTACTGTAATAAAACTTTATGCAAATATTATTTGTAAAGCTAGTAGAGTAAAAAAATGCTATATTCCTGTTATAGAATTTGTTATTTTTTATTTGATCATTTTGGATAAGATTCCACATAGTAAGGGTTGAAACATTTAGTTTAATTTTTGCTCCACATTATATAGTTTTCTCAAAATTACAATTAATTTGTTTTTTGCATTCAATTATCTTCTAAATTCTTCACCTATTTCCATTACTTTATTGTTAAGTTGTTTAAATTTATTGCAAGTTATTCCACTTTGAAATATTTTCCTAAAAAACTCCTTAAAAGTTCCTATAGAACTATCTTGATGATGGATTATAACCCAGATTACTACTTCTTTTAATTTTATTTAACATCAATCAAATATTTACATTTGTATCTTTATTTATAGTGTTATGTGTGAGCAGTAGCTGATTTCATAAATGCTTTTACTTTAAAAATGTATTTTGTTAACTAATCTTTATATTTTAAAGTAATTCATTCCATTGGGGTACTTATTCCTTTAAAAACAGAGTAATAACCATCTTTGTAGGTTATAAGTAGGTACCTATATAGTACATTTTAGTAATGATTTTAATTTTGTTTCAGAATAGCCCAAGATGGCATACACTCGTCCAAGGGACTTGGATGGGTTTTTTGTCCATTTATCAAAACCAGATACAAAATTTCGGCAACAACTAGGTGTGGATCTTCTTGCTTTTTTGGCTGAACCATCCAATCTTATTGATTGTCAAGATATAGGGCTGTTTATAGATGGATTAATACCATGGATGCAGAGTAGTAACTATAAGGTAAATTAATTAAATAATATTTGTGCAGAATACTGAATTACTATCAGGAAGTTGAATTTTTAGATTACATTTTTGGTCATACATTTTATAGTATTATTCACATTAGTATAAAATATTTAAAAAATCAACTTGTATGGTAAGGTAGGGTTTCCCAGTTACTTTATAGATAATTTATAATAAAATACTCTGTATACATACAGGATCTTGTGTGTTATATCATTAGTAATCAAAACACCAGATATACATTGTGTTATTTATAAAATGCGACATAGGGATTCCTGTACAAAACTGTCAAGCGCGACCAAATAGCGGTAATAAAAAATGACAAGTTCAATAAGTTCAAATACACTTTTCAGTTTCTTGAATTCGCGCTGGTTTAATGAAAAAATGGATAGTTATGTTTAAAAAAGTCGAAACTCCATTTTCATACCATTCTCGGATAATCATAGTCGATTAGGAGATGGCTAGCATGGTAGTGCATGGGACATTATAACATTGTTTTATTTTGAATTTAATGTTTTTTAGACAAAAACTGTAATAAAAGAACTAAAAACAAAAAGAAAAAAAATTCATATCAGTGGCGAATCGAACTGGCATACTTCAGGTTTAAGTTTTCAAATGTCCCGTGCACTACACTGCTAGTCATCTTCTAATTGATTAAGTTTATCCTAATGTGGTAGGTATGAAAATGGAGTTCGACTTTTTTTAAACCAGAACGAATTTAAGACAATTAAAGGTGCATTTTAACTTATTTTTCAACATCCTTTCCTTATTATTTTTTATGAACGCTATTTAGTAAAAAAGTTAGCTCGCGTTTGACAGTTTTGTACAGGAATCCCTGTCGCATCTTTTAAATAACACAGTGTATATTTTTCATATATTTTCTTTCAAAGCTCTGGTACTGTTTGAGGATGATTTATTTTCCAATAAATATTTTACTATTGAAGGAAAATAAACGTTATTTTCAACGATTTTTGTCACAAATAGTAAAAAATTATCTTTTTTAACACGCTTTTATTAGCTTCATTTGTATGTTTGTTTGTATGTATGTTTGTAACTCATCTGGCAGCTACTGTGGAAACTCGCTACACCCCACTCCGTTGGGAGGAGTCTGACTCCGACTCGCTACTCCCCACTCCGTTGGGAGGAGTCTGACTCCGACTTGCTACTCCCCACTCCGTTGGGCGGAGTCTGTCGGAGTCAGACTCCTCACACGAATTATACTTGGAGACAAAAATTATAGCGATAGTGTAATTGTGTCCTGACGAAGTATTTATTAATTATCTAAGTATTTCCGACAATTAAAAAGCTATAATAAAGATGCTGGATATACATGATAAATAGAGAAATTGATTTGGATAAAATCATTGAATTAACAAAGTATTCTAATTGAATTAACATTAAATTCAACTTAAATGAATTTTAAATTCAACTTCGAAATAAAAACGTTGAAGTCGAGATTTTTTTTTATTATAATTTATCACTGCTAATTTTCTCTTTAGCTCGAAGCCCTCTGTTAGGGAATCCCTATACTACCTGCTTCAGTATCACTTTAAAATTTGGCACCTTAAATTTTATTGTCGAAATCTAAAAAGTGGAAAATAAATATAGTTTAAAAAAAACTATAAAACACGATTTTATAATAAGATAAACTAAAAAATAGAAACTAATTTTAATGTATAAATTAATAAACAATAAATAGTATTATTGTGGAAAAAGCGTGGGGTGCTCCATATATCTGTTCTTAAAAAATCGCCACACATTTGTTCCACAATAATACTATTTATTGTTTATTAATTTATACATTAAAATTAGTTTCTATTTTTTAGTTTATCCTTTTATGAAAGCGTGTTTTTTAGTTTTTTTAAACTATATTTATTTTCATATTAAAAATAGTAACTAACAATCAAAAATCTCTACAAATCTCTATCCACTCAGTATCAATCAAAATGAATATCGGGAAATGTCAAGTTAGCTATTTCCTAAAATGTTAAGGCAAAGTATCAAGTGTTTCCTATCTTAGCTGGTGGTGGAATGAAAGTTGCAAGAATGTCTAAATCTGATTTAGGTATTTCTAAACTTTGGGAAATGGTTCGGCAAATCGGGCATAAGTACAGTATTATTATGACTTAGGTACTCATTCCCAGGATTATTTTATATTGTCTCAGCCCCTCTTGGTATTTCTAATCATCAGTGCTCTTTTTCAACATTTGCTATTTCTTTCTATATTCTATTAGAGCAAATACCGTAGTAGGGTTCTGGTCCTATAAATAGTCTTTCAGTCTATGTCTTTGCTAGTTCATCTGCAATTCTATTCCAGTGGATGTGATGATTATGCTGTTCTTCCTTGGTCATTCCCAAACCATTTTAGAATAATTATTGATTACACATACTGTTCATAATACTTGTATCATACTGCATACATAAATCGTATATATGTTTATTGATAAATGTTTTGAAAATTATCTTTAACATATGCAAAATTTCCGCTTTCTTCGAGTCTTTGGCAACTGTTAGATGGAGAAATGCATCGTATTTTTAATTTAAAAATAGCATCTATTTTTAGTATGCTCGGTACACGGATATTTATTAGAAGACAGTCGCTTTTGACCACCCTTTCCGCAACGTCTAATTGGAATGTTAAAAGTTACGTGCATAATTTGCTAATTCGGCTTATACAGGGGTGTTTAATACAGCTTCATTTTTGTTATTCGTCGGGGTTATTTTTTTTAAAGGTAAGATTATTAGATTGCTGAATTTTATTTATATGATGTATTGCATAATCTTGACAGTTCTACTCATCTTAATATTATCACCTAATGAATTGGATTGTGATATGGGAATGTTTCAATGAAAAACATTTGACGACTTACGAAATGGAATTATTGTTTGTAGATGTACAAATTGACACACATTACTCTACGTTCTTACTATTGACTCATTCTTTTTCTTACTGTACCACCACTAAGTCTTTCGCAGTTTCTCTTTCCTTTCGTTTTTATATTATAATGGTTTGGTTGTTTTGCTTTCATCTGTAAATTTCCCACCAACTTAATTGTACCCATTAATTAGTAAAAAATTTTGATTTAAATTCTAATTAATTTGCATTGTTAAATTTCTAGCGAATCTAAATATTTTTTGTGAACGTGAAAAGTTTGAAAAAAAAATTTATAGTAGTAAACTCAAATTGTTTTCGTATTGAATTTTTACAGAGGTTATGCAAAAACATTTGTTGAGAAAAATTAAAGAGATGTCCAAAAACATTTTTTGTCCACGACCACCTAATAATAAGTCAATATTTTACCTACTACCAAAAGGTATATGGTACCCATATATCTACTGTGTATTATGAACCATAATTCACGACTAGAGATGGGAGTACAATATGAAATAAACTATTAAATATGTGTATTTTGTTCAGTAAATTTGTTTCTTAAATATATCGTATCGATACAATAATGTAATTTTTAGTATTGATACTTTTCATAACGATATTTTCTAATATTAAATATTTTAAAATAATATATTTATAACGGTACGTTGTATTGATACTTTCTACAGTATCGCCCATCTCTATATATGTCAAATTATTTGATTTAGCTGTCACAACATTTTGAGGTTAGTAATATGCCAAATCGTTACTGACTTTTATTTAATAAAGAAATTAAGTGTAGTGGACAAAGTATAGTATTCTACTCGCAATTTATGGCCATAATTCACTCGGGTGACTTGCGGCTCGTGACGCAAACGTCACCCATCGTTAATTATGGCTATCATAAATTACTCGACGTTTAATAATATACTATTTTCTATCAAAATATGCCTTTTTACATTTAAAAACCACCTGCCTAATGTCAAATCAGTTTATTCATCCATTTTAAAGTTATCGAATTAAAACATATATGTTTATATTTAGAATACAGGATGTGTCACAACAAATTTGTTATTATAAGTGTAACACCCTGTATATTATCAACTTTTCAGATTCTACTATGAATTTTAATGTAACTTTGTGAAAAATACCTTGAGATATTGATTTTCTTAATAAAATATTCACAGGTACAGATACTTTTAACCTTATAATGATTGAAAAATTGAATAGATCGGGCTTTTAGTTGATGAATATCCATACAGATTAAAGAAAAAACAATTTAATTAGCTTAATTCTTCATTTTATTCAAATTAGCTTGTGAAGCGTTTTGTTAACACAGTAGCTTTATTAAGCATTTAATAAATCTTTAAATTCTGTTCATATCTTCTTTTTTTATCCATATATATCAAGTCAATTATAAAATAGGTATCTATTTTGTCAAGTCAAAATATTAATCATCATGCAGAGGCATCACATCAAATGTAATTTTTGTGATTATGACTATTATGTCAATATCGAAATAATTATCTTTTAGTAATAGTTATTGATAAATATCTACCCAAACAGTAAAAAAAATTAGTTCAGTCAGAAGTTGATCGCCATCAAAAGTGTCTTCACATAGGATAATGCAAATATCTAAATAAAATAATTTTATATAACCTTGTTCTATTAATGGTAAGTAATTGAATATCTGGGTGCGATATATTAAAAGAAACGTTTCAGTCACGGGTAGTTGAAGATTGTTTTTAACTACAGTTTTAGTTGATTGCTGCGTAATGTATATATAGTTTAAAGGAAAATAATATGAAAAAAATAACTTACAATGTCTATAGGAGCTTACTCGATTATTTTATTTATTTAACTGGGGTAAGTTGAAATCAATATGAATGCCTGTGCCTACAAGATTATTCATTATTTTCCACGACCAACAAATGAAAAAGAAGTGCTATATGTAATAGCTTCATTAAAAATCTAGAAAAGTGTGTATTATTTCAACACTAGCTCCATTTGAGTTGTAGGTATAGAAGATATTATGGTATGTCTGATACATACTTGCTTTGTAAACGGCAGGTTCCAAGATATTCTAAACCTTTATAGAGAAGAGACACACCCATTCTTACTCAGGGTGATATAAATGATTGTAACTACTATAGATTTGTTAACGTTACTTAAATTTTATTAAAAATCATAGAAATAATATTAAAAGATAGACTTTTAGAATTTATAGATCAGTAAGAACTTCTCAGTGAAAAACAATATGGTTTTAAATCAATGCGAACCACTTCACAGGCAGTAACAAATGTTGTACATGCTATTGTTGAAAACAAACATTTGAGAATTTCTATGAGGCTTTTATTTTGTGACCTTAAAAAGATTTATCTGATAACATCTCGCTCAAAAAGTTGAAACCTGTAGTGAATACTATATAAGACAATATATTTTTCAAAACAATGTAAAGGAGGTTAGACATGGAGTTCCACAGAGATCTTTTCTTTTCATTTTATACTTTCTTTTATACGTCTTATGACATAACAAATAATTTTATATATGTGGATGACGCAACATGTTTAATAAGCTGCAAAGACACTTAATATGCTGGATGGAATGTTAGTTGAGGTACAGGAAAAAAGTGGAAAATATTTCAATGCAAAAAATTTTCTGCGACTTTATAAAGCTAACAGCAAAGAAATTAATTTTACTAGATATGGGGTATAGCTCTTTTTATGACCTGACCTGATCTAAGATGATGACAGGCAATAAAGCCATAAAAGTATTAGCCGTAACGTAACAGGCTCGTGTTTATTTTATTACCTGAAACCTCAAAACTTTTGGGCGATGTTCATTATTAATACTTTATTTCTCTATTTCTGCACAAGTCCATAGTAGATATAAATTGATTCCCAACTGCATATTATTATTATTTTTTTTTAGGTATCAAATAATGGAATAGAGGTTCTGACATATATGATAGATCGATTAGGAACGGATTTCAGGCCATACATCCAGACGGTGTTACCTAATGTTATTGACAGATTGGGAGATGCAAAAGATACAGTCAGAGAAAAAGCACAACTACTCATTCTGAAATTATTGGAAAGGAACGTATTAACACCACAAATTTTAATTGAAAAGCTTCATCACGGATTTACGCATAAAAATGCTAAAATTAGAGAAGAAGTTCTAAGGTGTTTGGTGAACACGCTGAATGAGTAAGTTTGATTCCTGTTTTTTACCATTAAACAGTGTTATTAGAAAGTAAAAAATAATTATTATGAATCTATAAATCAAGAACTTTCCAATGGCACATCAAATGTCAAAATTTGACCATCTGAAAAATGTAGTCATGCCATTTTTAAAAAATGTGTCTGAAAAATCTTCTGAACATTCACCCAATTCAGCTTTAAGCTCAAGCTAAAACTTGTCATGCTGTTAGAATATGTAGTTTTAATTTTCTTAATATATAGTGTTGAAACTTCACATTAACTGATTTTTTATAAATATTATACAGGGTGTACCAAATTGGTGTGGGATGAAAATAGATAATATAATATGTCATATCAGGTTAATGAGAATTAGGAAAGGAAACGAAAAACGTCAAGGTATACAGGGTGTCCCATTTAAAACAATATAAGTTTGCATTATATTACCTTAGTGACCTCCCTAACAAAAAAATTCTGTGCGTCACAGAACTCTTTAATATTATATCTATCAAAAGTTTCCAAAACGTTTTTTGATATTTTTCTTAATTAAGAAGTTATAGTATCTTGTAGTTTTCGACAGTTTTCAATAATCGCCCTGTATCTTCCAACTGCAGGTAGTTACCAGAGTTGATTTAATAAGGCTATCATTACTTTAACAAAAAAAGTAGTCATAAAATTTCAACATCTCTTCTAGTTTACGAAATACCCTGCAAAACACACCAATTTGGAACATCCTGTACATTTTTTACTAGTCGCTCTTCATTATTTACCTTTTTTAGACACGGAGCCCAATCATTGACGTTGAACAAGTTCATTCCAGAAATCGTGAATCTACTTTCCGATCCTACAGCATCCGTGAGAGATACTGCGTTCAATACGTTAGTGGATCTTTATAAACATGTTGGTGAAAAATTACGTGTAGATTTACAAAAAAGAAATATTGTTCCTCAAGCTAAATGGCTCGTTCTTTCGTCTAAATTCGATGAAGCCAAAGCAAGAGGAGAACTTTTACCGTCTGCTTGTAAAGGGATAGATTGTAAGTAATTTTTGAAAATACTGTGTGTTATTCAGTGGCATTTGGGTTATATTAAGCTTAAAATCTTATATCCTGGAGACTAGTTTATGGTAGTGGTTGATAGAGCAGCTGAACGTGAATGGGATGTAAGAAAACCAGAATATTTTCAGTTACCAAAGGTGGCTTAAAATACTCAAAGATAAATAAAGTACCAAAGAAATGTTTTTGGTCAGATATATCGTATTTTATCAACGAATTTCCGATAGTTTTGAAAACGAAGACAGGTATAAATTCTGGTATAACTTTACTCCCAGAATAACTATACTGTTATTTATACCTAAATTGTAAAACCGGTCCAATTTTACGGGAGGTATCTATATGCAAACGTTGTAAGTGTCATTTGAAAACACCCTATATAAACAATTGTTTTATAAAATAAAAAATACATCGTTAGGGTTGACAGAAAATGTATAGTGACCTAACCTAATTATTTATTTACACATTTAAAAAGATCCATTTACACGGCTAGAAAAACACTATAAAATTTCAAGAACTTACGAGAACTGTTGAGATATTTTAATACTTGTATTGTTTTTCAGTATCTAACGATGAAACTGACAAAGCCATAATGGCCAAACCAATAATTCCCGTTAAAAGACAAGTACTTGGTAGCGCGATGAAACCTCGATCAGGAATGACTAACACTGTCGGAGGCTCTACTCCTTCGGGTAAGTACGAATTGTGAATAAACATAAAAATGTACATATCGCTTTTTTTAGAGCTTCTTTAATCTTTTGTTTGTTTTTTCTTTTTTTTTTCATATATGCCTATATTTGTGCATGACAGTTTTCAGTCGAGTTGGTTCCTTCCGACAATCTTCGATTTCAAGTAAGTTTGTACAGTTTCGGTACTTGGTGGTGGTACTATTTTCAATAATTCGTAGTGGCGAGTATAGTTTTAACATGAAACAACTTCTATTCTGTAACTAATGCCCGTATTCCTAAACGCCAAATAAGAGTTATTGGTCCCATAAAACCGCTATTGGTTCAATAAAATCGTTTTCCGCATTCAGAAAGGACCCGGTAAACTTATTGGTTCAATAGCGCTATTGGTTCCATAAATACGGCCGAATCTTGTGTTTTCGTATTCCCAAACGTTCAATAGGCGTTATTGGTTCCATAAATCGACCCATAAGTTATAGATCGAACAATCTCCCAATAGTGACGCTATAGTACCATTAGCGGTAATGTTGGAGTAAATGAAGTTACAATTTTGATGTTTTTTATGGTACTGTGCTGGAATCAATCGAATAAATCAATTATCAAAGTGTGAGAAACAATATATTTCATATGACCATAATGCTTTGCTACCCGTTTATTAGAGGGTTCGTCATCTTCTCAAGATCAGATTGTACATAAGGCAAGAAAATACAAGCGGTCAGATCATTTCACCCAATTAAATGAAGCCGATTTCAAAAGGCGCTTTCGAATTTCGAAGCAGTCTGCTAGACGGATAGTTGATATATAATAATGCATAAATTATTAGAAATATTTGCCAAGTCAGTAACGGAGACGATTTATTTATTTATTTAATAATGTATTATATAATGCTTGAAGTTGTCCCGCTTTTCTAACTCCCGTCTTCTACAATGAGTTATACGTGTTTACCACGGTGTCCCACGCGGCTTTTTTAGCTTTCACCGAAGTACCGTTGGTTTTTTTATTTTCTATGACACTTTCGTGTCACTTTCGAATGGAAATGACAAAATGAATTATTAGTTTGAGGGTACTGTATATCGTTTAAAGCGCAAGCGCAATGGTTGAATTCCATTGTTACACATCAAAGATATTGAAGTTTCCCTAGATTTTATAAAGTCCATGGATATTGATTCTATAAATCGACCAATAGTTATCGACTCCATAAATGAGCGATGGGAATACCATTAACAGTTATGGAACCAATAAATTTTATCGAACCAATAGTTACAGACCGACTTATGGATGCTTTAGGAATACGGGCATAATTCTTTTAAATTTAGAGACAACTTGAAAACAAGTTTTTAAAGGGGTCTCTACAGTATATTGTGTCGCAAGGGCAGAAAATGAGCTTTAGCAGCCCGAGAGTATCACAAACCACATATAACTAAAAGACTGCCCTCTACAATAAATATTTTGTCTTCATCAAATGTGCTGCCGTCTGTAGTTGTCATGATATATTAGGAAAGAAAATTAAGCAGAAATCTATTAATTTTAAGGCGGTAAATTTAAAACTTTTGCCACATTTTTTTTAATCCTGTTTTGAAACCTCTCAAGCATAAAATAACAATTTCAGGTTTTTGGCCCTTAATGCATTTCTAGAGTAGAAAATACTTTAAAAGTGGTGAAATGCCAATAACCTAAAAATGTTATTTCTTACTTGAAAAAGTTTTAACTACCTTATGGTTTATGAATAAAACAAGACATTAAAAAGAACTCGTTTTATTTTATCAATAATATATAAATAATAAAAATTTTCGTCACAGAGATCAGTTTCTTTTTTATTGTTTTTTTTTATATTGGCAAATTTTAATGTCATTTTATGTAATGAAACTTTTAATATATCTAACCTCTGTTAGTACATTGTGGAGATCAACAACTAATAAATCCCAGTATATAATTATAGTTGAAAACACAACACAAGAACAAAATGAAATAACTAAATATAAATAAACACGTGTTCACACTCACAAACAAATACAACGTAAAGCAATGGCTGACAGATAAACAAACAGCCCTTTTCAGAGGGTTTTCTCTTTCCTTCCTACAATTTCATCTGTTCTATCAACAAAAAAACGCCATCTTTTAAAGAAAACTTGACTATTTCTTCAATCGTAACTCATGACAACTACAGATGACTCTGAATATTGTGTATAGCTTTTTTCACGAGTAAGTTTCCACCCCCTGGAGAGTATTAGATGCACGAGGGAGCATAGCAAAGCGATCAGTAAGGAACACCCTGTATTTAACTTCAAATTGAAGTTTTACTTGACTTCGCTATTGCCATGACATTAGGTTGTAATAGGTTATAGGTATACAGGGCGAGCCCAAAACTGGAATACATCGGTATCACATTTTTTTTTAATATCGACAAATGGAAATTAAATCACAAAATATTATTGATTGTCTAATTGTCGAATTTTTTCGTTAGTGTCGGATAGGGATCAGAATTTTAAAAAAATCTTGTTTTTCCTTGATAGCGGTAGATAGAACTATCCAATTTGGGTATGGAAAATAATGTATCAAAATATAGTTGAAGTAACTTTCATTTAATGATAAAGGGTGATCCTTTTCAAAAATGGTGAAATCAATGTATTAGAGTTTGTCCTTGCCCTGTATATGATTTTTTAGATATGTAGGCAGGTATTGAGAATTATGATATATATTAGATAACCATCACAGACAGATTACTTTTAAACTGCACAATTGAAAGTATTATGGGCGTTGAACTCGTTACGATTTTAAATTTCATATTTGAATTTAACACACTGTACAACTGCAAGTTTAAAATATGAACCTTTATGCTGGCTAGAATGATGTAAAATTTTATTTAAATATTGATATTGCACTTTACCGCACTAATGAAACCTTGTATATTCAAACTCGCAACACATTTTTTCCTCACATACTAACCCACTACCTCTACGACTTTATACATTCTAATTAATAATTCAGCACCAAAATCATCCATACTTTCCTTTCCAAACCATGTAGTTCTCTTCTCTCCCTTCAAAAAGTTGATGTAAAACAAAATGTATCTACCCAATACACATTCATTAATAATTATTAATCAAGCAAATTTGACTATTTTTAGCGGGAGCTATAGACGAAGAAACTTTTATAAAAAGTTTCGAAGACTGCCCAACATTGCAAATATTTTCGCCCAGGGAAGTAAGTGAACATTTGAAAAGCATTCAAGACATCATTTCTGACTCGAACAAAGACTGGAACAAAAGAGTAGATGCTGTAAGTAATTTTATCATCACTGAACACAGTTTACACCAACACTTTACACTATATTACGCGCACTGTCGTGTGATTTAATGTCTGTCAGGGCCTATAGCACGGGAAGTAGATTTTTTTTTTATATTCCAACGGTCACTCTTTTTGAACAATAAAATCTCAAAACTTAGCCTTAGAATTATTTATTACTTCAATTAATAATATTATATGGTTCCAAAATTTCCAACTTGGTAATTTTACCATTATAATATTGTAATGTTCTTCTTATTTAATTATGAATTGAAACAATTTTAATTAGTTAAAATCTACATAATATACAATCTTGAAATTGTGACGCGTTTCGCTAACACAGTAGCTTTCTCAAACGAATGGAGGTATAACGAGACATTTTCAATTTATACAGTGCCTTAATACTAAATTATACGGATATTAACAATAAAATTATGATCTATTTACTAGGAAATAAAATAAAAAAGAAGAAAGAATATGTCTAAATATGGGATTAACTAAAGTATTTAACAAATTTACCTGGAAACTCATTCACAACAATCCCACAGGAACCTTTCTAGGTAAAAAGGGGCCATCCATAAAGTACGTCACAAGAATTTTAGGACTTTTGAACCCCTCCCCCGTCCTTGTCACAGGTTGTCACATTCTAATAACCCCTCCTGATGTGACGTCACACATTTTTTAAATTTATGTATGTAATTGAAAATAATCGAGAGAAAATAACAGCTATTTTCATGTTTTACTTATTTTTATTAAATAATAATCTAATAAAATCAACATAAAGTCCAACATTTCATGAAACCGAAAAAACAAACGACTAGTATTTTAAATTTCAACATGTGACGTCACAAAAGTATTGACCCCCCATGCCCCTTGTCACATGATGTCACACTTCGGTGATACCCTCCCTCCCCATTAACGTGTGACATACTTTATGGATGGCCCCAAAGGTTCGATAGGGGAGGTGGTGTATACAAGTTAATAGGTCTAATAAGAAGAATTTAGCGAGATATCGAGCTCTTAATGAAAGGAGGACCAATCCTGATCTAATCTTAAGGTCTCAATGCTACTTTACTTTTATATTGAATGAGAGCAGCGATTCTTTGTTCAAATAAAATGGGTAGTATATAGCCTGTTTGCATTTTGCTTTTGGAGTCTAGATTTCTATTGGATGTTTGAAAACTCTATTTTATATTCGACAGTTGATTTCCTGTACACGTTTGTTAGGGACTTTATCTTCTTTTGGCATGACTAACTGGAAAAATATGCTGTTTAATACTTTATTTTATACGATTTTTATTGATACCGCGTTCTAGGGAATTGAGTTCAGTTTTTGTACGTGTTAACAGATAAATTGTGTTGGGAGGAAAGGCGATATGAATTGTAGTTGAATCACGATTAGTATATGTCGGTTTTCCCTACGTACCAAATGCAAAGTGGAAACTCAATTAGGTGTTTGGTGATGAGCATATCAAGATTAGCCTAATATATTTGAAGGGTATAGAGTTTGAAATGCAGATGGATCTATAATAACTTCATAATATTTTAAGCGTATAATTGATGTACAATGAAGCGTGGGTACCACTAGGTACTTACTTAATATGCAGTAGGTATATACAGTACATACTCACTACTTTGAGTTTAATATAATGTAGATTTTAACAAATTAAAATTGTTTTATTTCAGAATTTAGTATGGATCTACAACATGTAAAAGCCTCATCTATTCAATTCTTATTTATTTAAACCGTTTTTACCGTGAGATAAAATTATAATTACTATTGGTTTATTAAAGAAACACTTACACACCATAATAAACTTAATTTATATACACACTACTTAATATCTACTAATTTATCTACAATCGGTTTAATAATTGTCCTAATTTATCTTTAACACTTGAATGCACTATTTATATTTACTAATCTATTATCTGTTCACTCACTGTATACTGGAAAAACTGATGGACTCAATCAAAAAGCCGCGTATATATAGTTCTTCGCAACTCTCTGGAACCCCTTTGAATTTACCACCTTCTACGCTTCCAGAACAGTCGAGAATAAACCATAGCATTACTCTGTTATGGAATCTTCCAGAAAGGTCGCATTCGCCAAAATTTATAATTCACGACAGGTCGGCTTCTGAATCAATGAGTTCGTAACAATATAAGCGAAACCCCTCTTGACGCTCCCCTGTTTTTTTTTAAAGATATTGTTACAATGAATATGAATATTTTATGTAAATTGATGTACAACGTGAATTTAATTGAATAAATTTGTTACAGCTGAAGAAAATTCGTTCTTTATGCGTCGCAGGAGCTGTTAACTACGAAGAGTTTTTTGTGGGGTTGAAGAATCTCGAAATACCATTACAAGGAACGTTGAAAGATCTTCGATCGCAAGTGGTACGAGAGGCGTGCATAACAATTTCTTATCTATCGCAAATTTTGCGTAACAAATTCGATAAAACATCAGAGATGCTGTTACAGCATCTAATCAATCTCATCCAGAATTCAGCCAAGGTACGTTGGAAAAAAAAAACCTTAAATACTTCACAGGATGTAAATATATTAACTAATAAATGTTGCTTACCTCTCTTATAATACAAAATAACTTTACTTTACCGATTTGTTTCAGATAATGGCTACATCAGGTCAAATTACAGTTAGATTTATAATACAGAATATCTACAGCACCCGTTTAATACCAATTATAACGAGCAATTGCGTTAAATCGAAAAGCAAAGAGATCAGAAAAGCTTGTTGTGAGTTTTTGGAGATGATATTAACGCAGTGGCCGAAACAACCTTTAGAACGACAAATTCCGGCGTTACAGGAAGCTGTTAAGACCGGGATTGCCGATGCTGATCCAGATGCACGAGTTAGCTCACGAAAGTAAGAAAATATTTATTTTTCACGTTTTCTTACATGATTTTATTCAACTTGCTATGTGTGTTTGTTTTGTTGGACAGAATTTTCAAACAATTATCTTTGATCGATTGAGTTGAAATTTGGTATATTTAAAATAACAAAGTTGACGTCTACTTCTGGTATAACTGTAAGTGCCACATTCAGGAAAACGTTATATTTGAACTAGTCATCAAAAACCTACATCTTCCTGATAGAGGAGTTCAGTCTAAGATCAGTATGGCCAACAAAAAGTATTTTTTTCTGTCAAGAATCACAGTTAAGGTCTACCGTTCAAAACATCAGGTTTTGCATGTTTTTTTATCATCTACAGATTGCGAAATTTCTTTCGGATCTCTTCGGATTACATAAGTACGACAAGAAAATATGAGAAAAATAGCTGAAAGAGAGAGAAAAAATAATTGTGCGCGGTCATCTAGGCCTGTACTTTGTTTCAACTTAGGGGTGTATACTTATTTCCTGAGGCTGGCGGAATGTTGCCGGATGAAAGTGTTTTGTGTATTGTGCATGCCTTCGGAAAAAAGTCAACGATAACGAGACTGTCAAGAAGGACAGTTAAGGTCTACTATTCAAAACATAAGGTTTTGCATGTTTGTTATCATTGTGAACATCTATTTTGCTTTATTAAAATAATGAATACACCCCCGAAGCGTATATCTTGATATTAAAAATGACTTTTTTTTTCTAGGAACTCTCGGCATGTCACCATTTCATTTCTGTTATTCAGTCACTAGCTCTGTCAAATGTCAGTGAAAAAAGTAATTAGAAGAATAGAGATACAGCTAATTATAAATGCTACAAAAATCTAATCAAAATTAGACACAATTAGAATATCAACAAAAATAAATATAACTGACATAACTAGTGATTGAATAACAAAAAGTGACATGCCAAGAGTTTATAGGTTTATTGGCCACCGATATGTTGAGTATTCAGCTAAAAAGTCATTTTAAATTTCAAGATTTACGCTTCGGGGGTGTATTCATTATTTTAATGAAGCAATATAAATGTTCGCAATGATAAAAAACACGCAAAATGTTATGTTTTGATCGGTAGACCTTAACTGTCATTCTTGTCAGAAAAACCACTTTTTGTTGGCCATACTGACCTTAGACTGAACTCCTTTTTAAGATTTTTAACATAACTGTATCCGCCATTACTTTCAATCAAAACTTTTCGCGCCACACCCTGTATACTCGAATATTTATTACCATCTTTTTTAAAAGGATGCATGTCAATACCATAATACACTCCAGTTTATTATGTATCATAATTCACTCTAGTAGATTATATGGGTACCATATACCTTTTGTAAGGAGGTAAAATATTGACTTATTATTAAGTGGTCGTGGACAAAGATATATAGAGTTCCCTTTCTTATCTGTAAGGTCGAACCCACAATTTTAGTTTGCAGGTCTACGCTGTTACCCAAAATTCTTTGATTCAATGCTTGACTATGGACTTTTTACTTTTGAAACAATTTTCTTATTTGATTATATTTTTTACCAAAACCATAATTTTCAGGGCATTTAGAGGTTTCAAAGAACATTTTCCTGACCATGCGGAACATCTGGTCCAATCGCTCGACCCCAGTTACAGAAGAGCGCTACAGGGAGAAGGAATGTCGGCTAGTTCGTCCCAAAGTAATATAGCGAGTGGTTTCAAAACGCCCAAAGTGTCATACGGAAGATCGGCCACGCCTAGCGTAACAGGTACATAATAAAATTATTCTTATAATTTTTGGATATCCAATCGACCTATTGCCCAAATATAACTACGTAATTTTTCTTGTGCTGCTTTATGGAATGCAGGCAGTACGGAAAATTTATCTGCCATTGGTAGTGGTCTACAGAGAGTTCCATCGTTACCTCGTACCTACAGGCAACGCAGTGGTATACCCGTACTTAGTAAAGATAGTATGTATTTATTTAATTGTTATTTGTTAAATTGTGTATAAAAAACAGCCCGAGAAAAATGTGCTTCTTGAAAAATTATATTGAAACAAGCTCTCCAGTGATGTGTGATCTACATAGTGCCTATCTTACAATAATTTGGTATAATATATGGGGGATTCCATTTAAAAAGCATGTTTAATTTTTAACAAAGTGATGGAACATCCTTCCATAATTTGAAATAATTTTAAAATATCAACCTTGATGAACGGATTTACTATTTTTCTTGCCAAGATATTTTTTATATCTCTTGAAAAATATTTACGTAACCTTCTACAGCGGTTTAATTCTTCTTCACTTAGCAGACATAACATAGTTTTTTCAGAAACATTCTCCATCGACAGTGTACAAGTGTAAAAGGGGTGAAAGTATTAAAAAGGGACGTTAGAGAGATCAACACAATGTACAAAAAATAAAGTGTGAATGTCAAAACGAAAATATGTTGACTTATCGCAAGATGTAAACATTTGCTATGCCCGAACTCTCTTATAAAGTCATCCGTTATTTAAAAATAGCGCAGAACGTAATTATCGTATCGCGCTATCCGTGTTTGCCCGATCTCTCTGTTTTCGTTACCGTATTTACTCAAAACTGGTGTGATTTGAGGTTATCAAATCTCATGCTGTTTAAACAGACCATGAGTTGTGTTTGATTCCTTTTGCGTTGGTCCTTAATATTGAACCCTGGACTTGACACGAAACTCCAAAAAATCAAATAGAGAATGTATAGAGTTCAAGTTCATTTTAGGTTTATGACAATCCCAAAAAAGGTACCTTACTATGATCTAAGACATACTATACCTCATTTAAAAACCAGGAGGAATAATTTGAATTTTAGTTGGCAAATCTGAAGACCTCTGATTGGTCAGATTCCGCCCAGTTTCACACAACAATTTCTAGTCAACTGATAATTCCCATTTTTGATAGTTCTGACAAATAAATATAATTAATTTTGTCATCGCATCCGCTCTTGTTATTTCATTATTTTCACTCAGTTTCCTTGAAACTTTTCCTTTGAAAATTTCAGTAAGCAATTGTATTGAATATCTGTAATTATGGATCCTTCTACTTCGAGTACAGCTCTTTGCTTAGTAAGGTAAAACTGTGTAAGGTCATCTAGGACTGTCAAAAATCAAATACATTGAACTTATATCTACAATAAACATCTAAATAATCTACTGAACAGACGAGAAATCGACTTATGGCTATGGGCGGCTGATTTCTTCATCAATTAAGGCATATTTAATAGATTTGGAACACGACTGTTGATTACTTTTTCAGAACATACTCTTTAGTAACTAATCTGGTAACTTTTGATGGTGTAAGGCTTTTCAAATTACTCTTTCTGGTTATTAAATGGACTATAGGTCTACCCATCCTTTACATTAAGATAAACAAATAACTTGAAAAATTTCAAAAAACACAATCTAAAATATAAAAAAGTATTTAATATATAATTTTGCAAAATTATGACGTACCTATGCCTAAACTCGGCGATTTTACATGTAAACTCGTTTCATGTTCGCTATTATTGTAGCAAGGTATTATATTTCACGACTACTAAATAAATAATTACATAATAAATAATAATTTCTTTGTTACATTGAACAAAACAACAAATATTAATAATAATATCAAATTGTATTAAAAATTGATTTTTTTTCTTTTTAGTTAACTGTGTTTATTTTGTCAAGCAATTTATTTCTTTGTTTTTATCTAATTTTAGATATATTGTGTAAAAATATTAAGTAATTTTAATATTTTAATCAGTAAAATAAATATCAAAATTATTATACTTTTGGATCTCCCATTTGTGGTCACGATCAACATTTTAGGAAACTCTGTGCTAGATAGATCTTATATAAATGGTGAATTTTATAGGTACAAAGATAAACATTCCAGAGATGATATTTTTAGAATTAACGTCAGTATTTTTTTATGTGCAATATGTTGATACGAAATATATAATTTTTAATCAAAATCCAGTTGTCTTATTTTAAATTATTGTAAAAATCGTTACTAATATTTTCTGTCTATGCAATTTTCCCAGATATATATTTTAAGTGCTATTAAATTTTTCTAATATCATACTTTAATTTGATCATTAGATATGCAAGAACTATATATACTTTAAGGATATTACTATAAAAGCTTGTAAAAGTAAATTTATTTTTTGAAAAAATTCAGCTAACCATAATTACAATACTAGACAAGCTTGTATTTACTTTGATTTTGTTTTTATTCTGTCAATAAGGGTACAGAATATTTAGGGTTACCAAAATGTATTCATGCTCAAAAAAGGAAGAAATGTCTGCCCTTTTTTAATTTATTTTTAATGTTTGTTTTTTAACCTTACGTAATATTACTTGTTTCTATATATTAAATATACATTTTATCAACAAAGGTAAATTTTGCGATAAGCATTGAATTGATTCAATTTGGAGTTTTTCACTTTCTTTTTAGCGTAAACTGATGGAACTCAATGCTTTCTACTAATTATTTATTGTTTCCAAAATGCAGAATTCTATAGTATTTTAATACCATTGATATTTCTGAACAACCCCTTTCTCTACATCCCAATCCTATTCTTATTTCTTCATCATTCTTCTATTCAATTCCCCTGAGTTGCTGTTTTCCCTAATCTTTCTCATTTTTTTTTATTTGACAATTCAACTCATTTATGAAAAATCGCTTATGCCACAGTACAATTGTCATTTTGACAGCGGCAAAAGTTGAAACAGCGATAAATGCACTTGTGGTTTTTTCACTTATGAATTTGTTTATCAATTATCACAGTACAACTTATTGAATTTCTAAACACTAACAATGAGCTGATCAATTTCAATGACTGCGTGTTCGATAATTGTACATTCAAATAAAAATGTGTTTATTTTTGATGTTTCATAAATAAAGTTTGCATTGATATGTTTCTAAATTTCTTATTCATTGAATTGTTCTGCCGAATTACACTCGATGTTTGTATTGATATCGGGTAAATTTGTGTTGTTCAACTTCTAAACTGCTTCCTTTAGCAATTTGACTCGAAAAACTGTCAACCTAAAATTGACCGTTTTTCTCGTCTGATTGCTAGACAACAGTTTCTTATTAAACAACTCAAATTTACCGATAAAATACAAACCTATCGTGCAATTATAAGTGACAAAAACCGCTTCTACCTCTAGGGTTACTAGCTACGGAGTTTGCAATTACATTATTTCAGGAAAGTTTGTAACAGTTTGTGAAAAATGATTATGTTCAAGGAGAAAATATATGGAGGGTTGCAGTTTTCTCCAATTATATCTTGAAGGATTCTTCCCATTTTGAAGGTTGTTTTTCTAGTTCCATATGATTGAAACTTTCTTCCAGTTCCATATATGATGGACATTAATAAAATATATTACAAATTTATAGGGACTATGCTTGCGTCAGTACATAATAAACTGGTGCTGGCGTTTTCTTAAATTTTACTTGTTGGTAAATGCTGGTGCATCTACTTCTGTTAATTAGGTCAAATTTACACTGATCATACTTTGTTCTTCCATTAAGCCATCCTCAACCTTTGTTCAGAGTTAACGAAATTGAAAGTCACTCGCCGTATTGTGACAAAACCTATATGAAAAATATTACAACTATGGTTTTTAAATATCTCACGTTATCTCTGGTACTGTTCTTTTAACATTTACCACTAGATAAACACCCGGTAGGAAACTTTAGCTTTATATTTTAATAATTTTTTCATTTTTAGATTCGTCTAAAAAGGGTTTTCGAAGTAACTCTGCGATTGATTTACAAGCAGCCCAGAGGGCTAAGGCTAGAGCACAATATTCGGCTATAGCTAGAAATAAAATTCAATTCGGCACTGCTAGTCTACGTAAGTTGATAAAAAATATTTCATTGCTTGATATAATTTTTGCTCGAATCAAAAATTAAGTAAACACACGTTTAATATTTTTCTCTATAATAAACTAACAACATTTTTTTGATATTTTTAGTAATTTTTTTAGAAAAACATTAAATATTGATAGTATACGTAACAGAAAAGATGTTTGATATTTTTTTGAAAGTGGAAAAAGTCAGTAATCTAATTTTTTGTTGATATTACCTTAATTTTTTCAAATTATATAACTTTAAATTCATTTCGGAATATCTCTTCAATTTAATCATTGTAATAGTACTTTGTTGCATTGTCAGTAAATTTTTTCTAGTGTCGCTGTTGAATTTTTCAAACATCTTAATGAACTATTCATTATCATTAATAGGTATTTTCACATTTACTACCCAAGTGCTATTCTACCAACCTCGCTTTTAATATACCACACACATTGTATATGTACCATCCAGGTGGCCCTACGAAAAGCATCGCGGTTTTTGACTGACTATTCAATTAGATTAACGTCATTTCTTCATTAAGGTTCATTGTATACTTTGAATAAAATATGAAGATATCTATTATATTAAAATTGTCATTTATATGTAGATGATTTTGCTTGTATTAATACTAAACCGATTTGCTTTTTTTACATGTATGACATTAGAAGGTGAAGTAGCTCAACAAGGTACTTGGTACTTATTTATATTTATTTTTAAACATTTCGTAGTAATTTGATATTTATTATATTTTTTCAAACCGCAGGAGTTTCATATTGTTACAATATTCTATTGAAAACAAGGTCAGAAATAAAAATGAGTATAGGGCATGTCCACGTGACGTCACAAACTAGCTGGTGGTAAAACAATAAACAAAGCCACGTGGTACTTGATAGTGAGGTTATGCTGCTTTATAATGTTAGATCGTGTTTGAGTTTAGTTGGTTTTGCTTCAGTGTACTTTTGAAGTTATTTAAATTGTTGAGCTTGCATATTTAATACTATATAATATAGGTTAATAGTTGTTTGTTGTTTGATAATTTTTCATCGTGTCTATTGTTTATTGTTTTACCACCGTCGTATTGTCAATGTCAGCTGTCGTGGACATGCCCTATTGCATAAATCTAACTATATTGGAACAAAATGAAATTCTTTTTGCATTTTTCGTATCCTATAAAATTACTACGATCTTTTTGTAACCTTCAACTTTTAAAATTAACTATCAAAGGGGTGTATGATTTTCATTCATTTTTGTATTAATTTTGTTAAAAGCGGTTTCGAAAATTTTGAAATTCATCCAGTGACAAATAAATTCATTTTTGTAGGTTTGAAAACATGTTTGTATCAATATTGTCTATTGTCATCATTCTCGTTTACATTTTAATTAAGCGTGTACAGTGACACACAAATTCATTTGCTTTTTATGTTTACAATTAATTATAATATTGCTTTAGTTTGTTATTTTTGTGTAATAAAAATAATATTGATTATTTAGTTGGCAAAGTTGAAAGTTATTTACTGCTCGATTCGTTTTATTAACTAAATTTTTGTATAGTTTGTTAACAATACTCCGTTTTTTTTAATATTTTAAACATGAATGTATGTAAATGTAAGCGTTTTATTCCAAAAATAGTTTCATACATGTCTAGATCAGTCAATTTATATTCTCCAATCTGAACTATCCATCTATAATTTCTCTACTATTTCTCTTATTTCCTTTTATATATTTTCCTTTCTTTTATATTTTTCCACATTTCTTAGACTTTTTTTCTTCCACTTATTATCAATTCTATAACCTAGCTCGAAAGTCTTTCGTAATATTTTTGTTGTTTTTAATATTTTTTGAACTTTATAAACTTTTAAAATGAAATTATAGTAATCCATATCGGTTTTTGAAACGTATTTCTTATTGAAATTGGTAAACTTCTTTTCTTACTGATTCGTCATTCCTAGTTCCAATTTCTAGACAACATTGAATTATTTTTGAATCTTACAATTTTTATCACAGCATACATTGTTTAGAATACTTTATTTATGCTACTTTTAAATCAAGAAAACCTATTATAGAAATACACTGCTCAACTAATGAAGTGAATAATATTAAAATGAACAAAATCAACCAAAAAAAAAACAAATAGTCCATAAAGAAAAATTTATGTGTAAGAAAAAATGCCAAATTAAATGAAATAAAATCATACAAAATTCCTTCATCAAGCTATTTATAACAGAAGTTAATACCGTCTAGGATCACCTCGGGGTCACCTTAGTGCTTTTACTATCTATTAAATTATTGGAGAACTGCTCTGGAATACCTTTCCAGATGATTTGCAATGCGACTAGTCGATTTAATGTTTGTGGAGGTTGTTCAAGTCGATTTAATTGCCTGGACATTTCAGTACAAACATACTCAATGCAATTCATATCTGGTGAGCAGGGCTGCCACCTCATCCTATTAAACTCATGATGCGCTACTCCAGCAGTCATAAGATTAATAAAAAATATTGACTTAATAAAATATTTTCTAAAGTTATTATTATCCACTTCAATTATTGACCAATGTATTTAATTGAGACATACTATACAAAAACCTACAAGGGAAAATTACCTTTCCAAAGCTAATAGCACTGCCATATGTTTTATGTAAATTGAGACAAAGTTTCCGATTACATTTATATTCTTTTACGCTACTCTACCCTCAGCTCCAAAAGGTTTTCGCGGGACTGGGGCTCTAAAAAGAGAAAATGAGAACATAAAAAAATATTTTAAGCAGGTTTTAAGAGAAATAAGGGTTAATTATACATACAATGGAGTTATTGTTTTTAAATATGAAGCTTTTAATGGAAAAGTCATTTTTCCTCCAAACCATCCTCTCATCTTTCATGCATTTTGCTTCTGTAGTAGTCGTATAAATTTAAAAAGTAAGTTTTATTAGACAATTACTCAAAAGGAGCGAAAAAAAATTATCAATTGACTTAATAGAACAGTTGATAGATTTTTACATTGAATTTCAAGATAATTTCTCAAATGTTCTATTTACAGAAACCCTTTTTTCACCTTAAATTGTATTTCAAGCCAATCAACACCATTAATTATTATAATAAATAAAGGTTCATCACTTGATTTGTTTATCGCTCCTTAATTGAGTAATATTTATCAATGTGTGATGAATATTTTGTTTTCCACATTATAGCAAGGCCCAAAAGATCACCTGACCCTGTTGCTACACCATCTCCCGAACGTATGAGCAGAACCAGAAATCGTAACTCACAGTCACAACGTAAGTATTTAATTACCTATCCATACTATTTACACAATGAAAATATCTTAGATTTCAATAATAGAGGAGTTCAGTCTAAGGTCAGTGTGACCAACAAAAAGTTGCTTTCTCTTACAAGAATGACAGTTAAGGTCTACCATTCAAAACATAAGATTTTTGCATGTTTTTAATCATTGCGAACATCTATATTGCTTTGTTATAATAATGAATACATCCCCGAGCGTATATCTTGAAATTTAAATTAACTTTTTACCTGAATACTAAACATATCGGTGGCCAATAATTCTAGGAACTCTTAGCATGTCACCGTTTCATTTCTGTTATTCAGTCACTAGTTATGTCAAATGTCAGTTATATTCATTTTTGTTGATATTCGGTTAATTGTGTATGTCCATTTTCGATTAGATTTTTGTAGCACTTCTATTTAGCTATATATATATATATTCTTGTAATTACTTTTTCCACTCATTTGACATAACTAGTTACTGAATAACAGAAATGAAATGGTAACATGCTAAGAGTTTCTAGCATTATTGGCCACTGATATGTTGAGTATTCAGCAAAATAATAATATTTTCCTACTATTTTTTTCTGTGACAGGAAAAACGACTATTTAATAGTGAAAGGACATATTACAATATACTAGTCAGAATGTTATCGATATGAAATTTGAATTTTTAAACTAGTAAGCTGTTGTTGTTGTAGCGACAATTAGACCTGCGTTGCTAAATAAAACTTCAAAGTAATCAAATATCTGTCAATTTAATTCTGTGATTTGATTCAAAAATTGCGAACTCAGTGATTTTTCAGTAGTTATTTTGAATAATATTTAGTTAAAAAAGTCTGATTCCGAGTTTTCTCTGACTCCACCGGAGTTGATAGAAGCAGCGCAAGTAGCAAAATAGTTATTTGTTTAACTAGGCAGTCAATCTACTTTGCTGCCAAGTTGAACATATAATTTTTTCTCCGATTGTTCATGAGGATATTGTATTTGCAAATTATTACAATTCCCACAATCTCTTTATTTTAGTTGGTTGCTATGGAAATGTATAATCACAGGCAGCAAAGTAATCACTTTCGTGGCAGGAAAAGTAATACTTTACTGATTGATATCAGTCAGCAAAATAAATATTTGCTGCCAATCGGAGAAAAAATATATTTAAATGAACAAGAAATTATTTTTTATTCGGCTATATATTTTCAGCAACAAGTCGATCGGGATCTCCGAATTCCCGATTAGCGTACATTTATCACAGGACTCCAGAACACGAATCTCCAAGACCGAGAAGATTATCCTCCGGTATACCCAGATCGACCCAAGGCTCCCGTGATACGTCTAGGGAAACTAGTCCGAATAGAAGTTTAAATCGATTTAGAAGACCTAGCGATAGACCGCCTTTGAGTCCCGCTTCCAGACCGGTTTTGGCACAAAAAATATTACAACAAAGTAGGGAAGCGGAGAATGCTTTAGCAGATGTTTTCGTAAGTAGCCATCATCAGCATTAAATGTAAATAGTATTATGTTCCGTTAAGATCATACAGTTATTGATAATATAAAAAAATACCTATTAGTAATAATAATTATTATTATAGACTCAATAATGTTGAAAAATTCAGTCTTTAAGATCTTCCTGCAACATTTTCCAAAAGAACTCAGTCACCTACATTTTTTGCGACCCAATTTTCAAATGCTTATTGTCTTCTTGATTATTCCATCAGGTTCTCCATGCTAGTCTCCGACAGTGGTTCTTCTTAATCGATAGGAAAATACAGAGACACTATTAGAGAGTTATTGTAACCACTTTTTCTTCGTCTTTTAATAGGGGATTCCTTTATTTTGACATTTACGCATGCGCATTTGACGTCTTTTATTAAAGGATCTTTAATAAAATAAAGGCAGCCTGTATTTAAATAAAATACAGGATAATTTAACCTTACATTATTGATTTGAGTTGATTTCGTTCCCAGTTTCTCCAAGTATTTAATATAAAGAAATGTGCGAAGAACCTAAAATGATGCGATTTAACTACCTGTTATGTATTTTTTTCTTTTTCGGCTTGGAACGTAACTCACATTCTGAACCGAAAGAGAAGAAAATATCTTAGTGTTGAATCAGTTACAATAACTGTATTTTACATACCCTCAATTTCATCCTTTATTACAGGATCCTTTAATAAAAGAAACCTTTATTTCTGTTTTACAATAACTCTCTAATATAGTCTCTGGCACTACCCTATCTTTTTCGAATTTAATCTTAGCTGCCACCATATCACCCATGCATAGTTCCATAATCTCCATCAAGTTGTATTCGGATCTATAGCAAATACATTTTATTATTCTAACACAATCAGTTCCCATCATCAGTCCCATTCCCCTAATATTAAGTCCCACTATCTTATATTTGTTTATCCAATGACAATGACTACATTATCAACCACCACTCTCTGATGTAGCACAGCAATGGCTGGCTTTTTGTGCTGCAAGTTAACTGGCCTACAAAATTTCCTTTTATGTCTCAAAATCTAAATGCATATTTGCATGTATATTGCAAAATGTCTACATATTTCTTGGCATTAAAGTCTTCCGACTCCATTGTTGCAAATTTCTATTCCAGACGCTGTCAAGCAATCATTTGAAGACGTTTCTGTTTATTATTGTAGTTCGGATTGATCTACATCTCACAGGGATAACATAGGTTAAATGTTTAATAAAAAAAACTTAAACTTGATCTTTAACATTTCTAATTTATTGTTTCAGAATACATCGGATCATTATAGGAGTACCAGAAAGAATATTAGATCTGTGGATAATCAATCGGATGAATCGGAAACATCCAGTGTGTGTTCGGAAAGGTCAGAAAGATCTTTTGATTCGTTTAGAAGACCGTGCGATGTAAGTTTTTTTTTAACTAAATTAACAATTTCTTAATATCTGATAACGATATATTGTAACTTCCTTTAAATATGTAACTTTCGCATTTCTCTTACTTTCAACAAAATTCTCCATACTTATCTTTGTTTTAAAGAGATAATATAAATATTTGTAATCTCTTTGAAAATGATTGTTAGCACAGTACACATGGCAGCAGAAATTTTTTTTTTCGATTCTACTTAAAAAAAACTGGACTTTCCAATTATCTCTATTACAACCAATTCTTCAATTTGCTGGATATGTCCTAATATGTGTTATTATCAAAGGTAACCATAACCACCTGGGCCCAAGAAAGCACTCCTATTTCAATTTCTTATAAATTTGAAGCGTTTATATTATTTGATTCTAAATAATCTGAAATTAGTGAATTTATTTACATTTTGTTGAGAAGTGACAGAATGCCGAATAACCCAACATGATATGTTTCATTTCTTTACAATTTCTATCACTATTTTTAACTCAATAGCTGTTGGACCATGGTCTGAATAGTAGTTGTGTCTGTTCCGGACGAAATTATACCTATTCAAAAATATGTTTTGTGAAGATTTTTTTCTTATTCGGAGAAAAAAATAACAAAATATTTCATATTATTCATTCATTGCTGGAATGTGAATTTAACCGAATGTGCATCGATTTGCCAATGCTTACCAATGTTCGTGAGTCCCAAAAAGTTGTCTTAACTTAGAAATTAGAGTTATTTTAATAGATCTTTTAAAATTCTGCAATGTCCAATCGCTAACTCATTTTTTATTAATCCTAATCTTAGATTATTTTTGGACAACTTTCTGAGGCACGCTGGTTATCAATATATGCTTTTATTTTGTTTGAAATCACTCTCTGTACCATTTTATCATTTTTTTATGTTAGTCATATTCATGGAGCGGCTCACAGCAAAGATTATCAAGAGATTTGTGGGAACCGTCGAGAGTGAGTAAACTCATCTATCAACGATAGCTTGCTTAGTTGCTTTGTATTTGCATGCCATGCTACTTTTTCTGCATTTTTCCGTATGTCCGATATTTTTGATGTAAAATTAGATTATAGTAAATTCATTTTAGTTTCGATATCTTTGCAAATACCATTATCAAAAGATTGACATTTCATGCTTCCTAAACAGTACACATGAAAAAGTAATGAAGGTCTTCCAAAGGGTTGTAAATAAATTGTTCAATACAACAAAACCGTCAACACAAAAATCTGACACACTTGAAAACTTCAGGCATTTGAAGAAATTGATTTGTATGTTTTCCTGTAAATATTTCAATACATAATAGGTATAAGAAAAAATCGCCTAATGCTACAAAACATGGACATTTTTTAAAATGGTCGACCAATTTTTCTGGTGAACGCTCTTCAATCTTGAAGTAATAGAGGTTGTGGTGATAGAAGTGATAGGACATTATTTCTGTTGGAAGTCATGATACGATACCCTAGAAATGTTGGCTAATTTTGACCTGAAAAATAGTGTTTCCAACGAAGAAGACTAGGAAGACGGGAAAATTTCCCACAAAATTCTTTATATTTTTTTCGTATCATGCAATTTGCTTGAAGTTTCACGTTTGACTGGATACATGGTACATTATTAATCATTAAAAATGTTAAATATTCCAGTTCCTAAAAATTGGAACTATCTCCGTGCGGTGACAACCGACCTAAGAAAATTAATTGATCTGCACTCGTGCCATGCACATAGCCGAACACCCAAATATGTTTTCAATGATATTCGGATGAGTAATCCGAACATGGAAAGCTACATTGCACTGTAAAAAGTCGAGCTGGGTGCGCATCAGTGCACATAGTCGAATACGGGTTATGTCAATGTCTTTTAAGCTTAACTTGACATTGACAGTTGCAATAGTAGTTTCATATGTACCTTGAACTTGTATTTAAAGTTGTAGAGTAGTTTTTGTAAGTTTTGCTTAAAATTCTATGATTTAGTTGTATTAATTAAATCAAGAGCAAAGGTAACTATCTAATTAATTTAATAATTTGGAACTCATTTACAATAATCACGCTTTTATAATATTTTAAAACGCTTTAATCAATTTATCTTCAAATAACATCTAACAACTCGTGCTAAAAATATCTCATCTTTGGAAAAACAGTGACACAATTGCATTTTTTTAAATAAGTCATTTCTAAATCTCAGTTTTATCAGGTACAAAAAAGACAAAATTGTTACTCGTCCCATACGCGCTAGATGGCAAATAGAACTTATGGAATGTGCAGTGACTATACTATACAGGGTGTCCCAGGAGTTCGTACCAAAAACTTGGGAGGGGCTATAAATGCAACAATTGGCTTTTGTGAACATTTTTAGAGATGTCAAGTCCTCTTGTGACATCACGATAACATTAACGGTTTAAGAGATACTGGCAATTTTATGTCGCACTGCAAACCTATTGGCGCATTCAGATTTATTTTGAATGACGATTACAGGAAGCATACTGTATTATTAGTAAATTATTAATAAATCGATACAGTCTACATTTACTGGATTTGTGTCAGTGTGTCTCCAAAGGTGCGACATATACGTCTCTTGAAACCTGTTCCCTCTTCAACAATTTTATAAAGAATTTCGATTCTGCAACTGTAATCGAAATAGAGATGAAGGAGTATAATCAAAATCTGGACAAATCGGAATGCTGGATGATTCCAAAGCTATTTGGACAATTGGTAAAAACGTTATCAGTAGAAATAGAAAACATTCTATTCCTCTTAACGAAATACCCATCAAAAACTCCAATTTTAACAGAACAGTAAATAAAACGAAAGCTTTTTGAGGTTCACCTTGAATGCATGTACACTGCAACTTTCAAGACAACAGTCGCATGCTTAGCGAGAAAATCTCATATCGAAATAATGATATTTCAAAAGCTATTTTAACTAAGAAACACGATGATAAAAATCTGGCACGTTTAAGTAAAGTATTATTACAGTTTCATGTAATATTGTATTTAATAAAGCGCATTACCAATAGATATCACAGAATGATAATTATTCGCTTTCTAGTTTTTAAAAACAGTGACCGTTCAAGCCCACGTGGCTTGTCAGATTCTTCAAATTTTGGTTTTCAGTTGCAGGCCCAGCGCCTACAGTGTTACCAGTCTCATTACTTAATTTACTGACCTCGTATATTGTTACATTGTTATATCGATCAGTATTTTTCTCTTCTTCTTTTCTTTAAAAAAACGTAGATCAAATTCATCAATTAACGGTTAGTTTCACAAGTTTTTTTTTATCTGGAATTAAAAATACAAACTCTCCATTGCTTGACAATTACCTTAAGAAAAGAGAAGTTTGTGAGACTAGTGGTGGCTGTAGTAGTCTTTGATGTCATAGTTCTTATAATTAATGAAACGAGTTTTTACTTATTATACTTTTATAAACGCATGTTTTTTCATCATTACTATCTAGTGGTTTTATTTGCCAGACATTTCTACTCTAAGTATTTATTTTTAGTGTACCTAGATGACATGAGAGTGCAGGTTTTTCGGTAACACATTAAACATTCATTCAAATAACCGTATTTTAATTCTAAACCTTATAATTTAAGTATAAAATCTATTTATTTATTTATTCTAATATCATCGATGATTTCTTTTCAGGATATTAATCAAATAATAGCGTTATGTGCAAGTACGAATTGGCAAGAGAGGAAGGATGGTCTGTTATCATTACAATTTTATCTCAGCACCGAAATCATGTTGACTCCTGGTGAGCTGAAACATCTGACAGAAATATTTACCAGAATGTTTATGGATTCCCACACGAAGGCATTGACCTTTTTTCTTGATACTCTAAATGAAATAATCAAATTGTACAAGTCGGAACTGGAATTTTGGCTGTATGTACTTTTGCAGAGGGTATTCATAAAAATCGGCACCGAAACTCTCAGTTCTGTGCAAGTAAAATTAATATCCACCCTAGAGATCATTAAAAGTAGCTTTCCTGGAAAACTGTTGATAGCTAATATTTATCGATTTCTCATAGACGCCACCCAAACGCCAAATACAAAGGTTAGTAGATAAAAGACAGACCGTTCAATATGTTTTCATACAAGGTCAACTAATTAACAGAACATTTGATTACCGAACGTTTAATTTTTCTTTTATATTATTTTATATATTTTGCAGGTTAAGAACGTTGTTTTGAATACTCTAACTTCGTTATGCAACGATCCCGAAAATGCTCAATATATTTCTCAATCTCCAGCTAATCAAGCTCTCCAAAAAATCATCACCTACGCTCAAGATACCAAATCCGCAGAAACACGACATGCTGCCAAACAATGCATCGTCGCTCTGTGGAATTGTAATACCCCTCAAGTAACAATGCTTTTAGCGGAATTACCCAAAGAATTACAGGACGTAGCATCCAACGTTGTACATAGCCATATGAGAAAAAGTTCGACGGGAAGTGAACCGGGAAGTCCAATGGCGATGGCAAGTCCCAAGCCTCTTTCTCCCGGCGTATCACCTTTAAGAGATGGGTTGGATCAAGAAGAGTTTCATAGAAGGTTGAGGAGAACGACAGCCGAAATTCAGAACTACAGTTTCGAAGCATTAGGTGAGTTTTTAAAGTTTCTGTTATGTAGCACACAATACGTAAGTATTTTTTAAAATGGTTTCATTTTTGTGTAAAAATTTTCATTTACCATGTGAGTACCATACAATTTTTAAAAGGGAAACATTTATTTGCAAATCTGTCTATCTACCATGGGCCTACCTTGAAATTTCTATAAAGGAATCACTTTTTCTCCGATCATGGGACCTGTTTTCTATGCGCAAAGCTCAACATTCCATAATAGTGGGCAGTTGCTAAGCATTTAGAAAATAACAGTGCGGTAATGTTACAAATAGATTATTTACAATAAAATGGAACAAAGTATAGTAATTGTTGTTAATATTTATATGGAGGGCAACGAAAATTTATAGACGTTGAAGCTGCATGGCTAATTGTTTGGTTTATCTCGTAACCACTTCTATACTTTAATATGAAAATAGAGAAACCTATCTAAACTCACTTTATTACATCTTGAATGAAATATTTTCTAATTAATTTTTTAAATGTAAATCAACCATCGAAGAAAAAATAAAATGTATAATTCGTGGGAAAAGCATATTCCTAAACTCCTGTGTAATTATCACAGGGAATATTCACATTTACCATAGGCATACGATAAAATTTTTCAAGGGGATTAATTTATTTGAACAAATTTCCTTCCATCATAGGTCTATGGTGAAATTTTTTTAATAGGATTAATTTTTTGTGAAAATTTACATTTACCATGGAAGTGTGATAAAATTAATACCTATAAGGCCATGGGCGTGTGATACAATTTTCAAAAGGGATTAATTTGTTTTTAAAAGCGTACAACATTTTTCGAGCGAGTTAATTTATTAGAAATGAAATTTCCATTTGTTGTGGAAGTGAGAAAAAAATTTTTAAAGGTTCATTTGTTTTCTATTCTTCCACTTCTGTCGGCAGTCCTCTACTATTTTTTTAAACTGATGGGTCAAAATGAAACATACTCGTACTGAGCATACTTATTATTTTTTGGAAATCAAAATGTCGGATTTCAAAAGATATATTGTTAATTTCATAGGTTCTAAGTTGGATCGAGATAGAGATACAACTTCCCAAGATTCCGGTATATCACAGATGTCCGCAGGAAATGACGTTGCCAGAGAAGAAAGATTACTAGAAGAACAAATGGAAGAATTATCAATTAGGCCGAATTTTAACATCAGATCGGGATCCAGGTCTTTACCTTATTCGGCAGTTAATGGTGTTTCCGAAACTGATGGTAATAGTTTTAGAAGTTTAGGTATGTGATATTAATATATTCAGATCTCTTCTATCTTTCTTTTCTTTTTTATTTTGGTTTCTATTTCTCTCTATCTCTCCCTTGTTTCGTGTTCTCCTATTCTTTTTTCCCTTATTTTCTTACTTTCTCTTCTATTTTCTATTCAGTCTTTTTCATTCCCATTTTTTTTTCTCTTTTCTGCATCTTTTTCTTTTTTGTCTCCCTATTTTTTTCCGTATTTTTCTTGTTATTCTCTTTATCTTTCCTTTTTCTCTATTCATTTGCTATGTTCTCCACATTTGTTTTCTTTTTTCTGTCAGTTGTCTCCATTATATCTTCAAGCTGTTTCTTTTCTCCAATATTACTTCTCAACCATTCCAATCCGGACCACACTGACAGTGTGATTAAATTTGCAAAATATTTTTTATTGCAGGAGAAATTAAAGACTCGGAACAGATAGTACTGAATATAATTGAAAATTGTTGTTCACCAATATCGAATGAAGAGAAATGTAAATTGTTGTCACAACTACAAGACCTTATTAAAAACGGCCAAACGGAACACATAAAGAAAAATTTCAAGTGAGTGTTTTATTTGATATTTTTGGTTGGTTAAAATTTTTTAATTTTTGTTATACGTTTTATAGGAAAATATTGAGAATTTTGATAGATAGACTGTTGGAAAATGATACATCAATACAAGTAACTGTTCTTCAAACGCTTAAATCGATTTTCCAAACGGAGGATTTGAGAGAGTGCTGGAGCAATTTTGTTGAGCTTCTCACTATGAAAGTGCTCGAAGCCCACCACGACGACAAAAGGGAGGTGAGTAAAATAAAAAACATCGATACATACCTGTGACAATAACTCTCTTCATATATATTAAGTAATTCTCAAGAGGTATTACTATTTGGTACAAAATATTAAAAAATCAGACCGGCATCTAATCAAATATAATTTCTGTCATTTTGACGATTATACGTCAATATCGAAATAATCAACAATAAATATCGTATGGCCGTTTGCACCGATTGATTTTTAAGTCGACCTAAAGTTAAGTGGCGCTTTAAGAAAGTTTTGATTTGCACCATGAACAACTTGTCATTTTAAGCTGCACCTAGCTGAGCTTAGAAAATCGCTTGCTTATTCTCCACTTATCCTCAAAGTGGAGATATCTAACCTAACATTCTTGTGTTTTGATTGGTATATGTCAATGTTTTTCGATTTGTAGGTTATGAAAGAAGCTGAACTGACGGCGGCAGCAATGACCGTCTGTCCGTTTGAAAAAGTTGTCGAAACTCTAGCACCTATAATTAGAACTACTCCTTATCCTTCATTACTTGGTGCCATAAAAATGCTTGCTAAATTTATAGAAGCTCATCCGAATGAAGTGACCGATGAACATCTCACCAAAATAATGCCAGGACTTATTAAGGTAAGAATTGTTTATAAATATAGGGACAATATTCAACACTTTTTATTATTTTCGTATGTTGACATTGACATCTGTGATTGGAACTTCTGATTTGCGATGCTTTTTTATGGATTATCTCTGCAAGAATAAAAACAAGAGATGTGATTTCTTCCAACGAGTTGAATGACGAGCCCTACTAAAAGTCGATATTTGAATAGATTATTTTATTCTAACACAGGATAACAACAAAAATATCGGATATTTGTTTATTAATATCGAAAATATTTTTATTGAGATTTCTATCTATTTTGTTGTCATTTAAAAAAAATATTCATCGGTTTTGACCATTTAACTAAGAGTTTCCTGCATATAAATTTTTATTTTAGTTAATAAATGTCACTATTATGGCATATTTAAAGTTTTCTTCACTGAGATTGATTTCTCCCCCAGAATTAGGATCTCAGACCTTATGGACGAATAATATCTACCTTTTATTGGATAATTTGCGACCGAGAAATTAATATACCTTAATCATTTGTTATTTGAAAGATTTTTTAAATTAATTGCAGGGCACAGATCACAACGAAAGTCCCGTTAGGAAGAGTTCGATATTTTGCATGGTCGCATTACACAAGGCTGTTGGAGAAGAAAGACTTTCCTCATACATCACTCATTTATCAGGAAGTAAAATCAAATTGTTAAGATTGTACATCGATAGATCAGAACATAACAATTCCGTACCTACAAGTCCCAAAAATAATGGCAGCTAACCTTCAAAGTAAAAAAGACATAATGAGTTATCTTCCATTGACTAATCGCTTATTTTATGTAACAATTGGTATATTTTTTTCAATATTTTTAATATTAAACGACGCTGAATTTACAAAAGACATACTACTAACTCATTTGTTAAGTCTTCATACGACATAAGGAAGTTTCCACTACATCCACATATTGTCTCCAGGATATTCATTCTTGCATCAATTTGGCACCCACCTTTTTTTTCTCGCTCACGTATTTGTAAGTTTATTTCCTTTCCATTGCTGGATATGTATTTTTTTGTAATTATTAGCGTCCTCATGCCTTTTTATCGTTTCACTAACCATCTTTTCTATTTCTCCCGGTTTCCTCACATGCTGTCTGTGCTCTAAAGTTAGTCTAGGGAAACTTTTGCCATAGAAAATTTCTCATAAAAGAGCCAATAGTGTCTAATTTTACATATTTCTCAACAATCTACAAGTTTCTCCTTTTTTTCTGTATTTTCATAATTGTTCCATCTTTTCATATCTTGTTCGTAAGTATTGCACATTATTCCCAATTTCACCCCCTTTGTTTTTTCAGAGTTCAGTCAACTCATGCCAAATCTTCATATACACGTTTTCATACAAAACTTTACATTTAATCCAGTCAAGAAGGTAAATTGTGGGCTGTTATTTGAAAATAATGGCAGCCACTTGAAGTAAATTAAATTTTGTTAGGGATGATGTGTCAAATCCCATAATCCAACTGAGGAAGTGTGAATCTTAAAGGGGGTGGTGCATAATACTAAAATAAACTGACCTGTTGGAAAAATTACCGATTTTGAAACGGAAAATTCAGTTTTTCATGAGATGCACCACCACCGAGATATGGGGCATGAAATATTTAGTTTTATTCAAAAAATCCTCATTATTAAGCCTTTTTTTGGTTAACCATCCGATGGTCGCGCTAAATTTTATACCATCAAAGTTTTAAGTCGAACCAGTGATTTTTCTACTTCATGAAAGTGTTTACTTTATTGATTGGATTAATTATGTTGTATATTTTCGTTCAGCAAAAATTGTATGAAGTGTACCGACGCCTTGTTTAAAAACCTTACTAGTATTTGACTAACGTTTTGTTACAATATTAACAATTTGTTTTAATAATTTTTATTAATCATTATATATGTATCTATTTGATTACCAACATTGTGATTACTTTTATTTTAGGCATGTTGTATTCTACGCGATTTCGTGTCTTTTTAAGAACATTACCTATTTGTTGAACTATTTTATGAAACAATTCGAGTTCAAACGTGTGCGGGTAAACGTTTTTGTATAACGTATTTTTTAAAACGGTTATCACCGGATTTTGTTACATCTACTGATTAAAAAGTAGGAAAAAATATTTTTTTGCATTGAAAAAACGATTAATATCTAATTTTTCTCAATAATAACTAACTGCAGCACAGACTAACGTATATACCCGTTTCATATATTGACGTTGACACCTACAAGTGTCGAGAAAAACCCTCCAATATCCTCTAATTAAGAAATCGGATAGATCCTTGTAACTTTCGGATAGTACAGGATAATGCAGGACATTTGATCTTACTTTCCTGGCTTTTTTATTAGTTTTTACGTCATTAATATTCCCCTGCTTCATTATTTAACCTTCATTAATTCATTTTAATTGATTCCATTGAAAAAAACCCAATTAAAAGAGGAGTAGTTCAAACGTACCATTTTTTCAATCCTCTTCAGAATCGACGGTTTTTGTTCCGTCACCTTTTTTGAATACAGGCGATGATGTTTGTTTCCCAGTGACGGGTATTTAATAAATTTTTGTTGGTATCTGGAGGGTTTCCATGTATTGTAGGTTTAAGTTATTTAAGCTTGCTCGAGCTGTGAATGCCATTCCTTTTCGATATTTTTATATAATCGGGATTTGTGGATATATATTGTTTTAGAGATTTCTTTAACTTATAAACTGTTTTTTACTATTTTAAATTGTTTTGGTCGGAATATTGAGTGTTTATTAAAGATATGCAATGTAACATTAAAATTAATCAATTTTAACGCACCTAAAGATAAAACCAAGAATACACTAGACGTTACGGATATCTTCCAGTGAATCATGTATTTATTGATCAGCTATGAATCGCTGATTGTATAAAGTTAGTCTTAAATGATGTCTAGAACAATATATCTAGTCTCACAACAACAGACATTGTCTTATATTTTCATTGAAAATTTCTCAACCGGTTAAACGCTATGTGATTTTTTTTTTAGTTTTACAAATGTGTATATATCGAATTTTGATGTTATATAGTTGATAAGATTCGTACGTCTTTATGAACAAAAAAATATGTTGGAACATTTACTTTGCAGTTGGGTTTGTTCTTCCATTAGTTTTTGACACAATTATTATTGTTTTTAGTTTTTTATATTTTTTAAAATCCAATAAATGTACATCGGTACTTGCCAATTATTTTTCAAGCTCTTCAATCGCTTATTTAGTTTCTAGTGTTAATTTTATTTCAAATCAAAAGTTTCCGAAAAATAAAATTATCTATGATTGTTACAATATTTTTTCCGTCAAAAATCTAATGGAATTCTCTGTTGTTTCTACTTGATGTTAATTTAACTAAACATTGTTACAAATAAGTTAATGTGACTTGTTGTGATTTATGGAACTTTTTTAATGTTTTGACAAAGTTTTATGTCTTTAATTACAATATGCGGTTACTTTTTTAATATATATATAAAGATCTAGGTTTTGAAAAATGAGATATTTTATATGCCAAAAACGATGTATTATTTAACGAGACATCATTAAAAGAGTTGTACATATATTTTATCGTTAGGTATTAGTATCTGTAATCTCTGAATAGCTTCTCCATGAATGTTAATTTTTGCTACTCCTTATTAATAACTATCCTTTCATGTAATTAATAAATAATGTAACAATTGTATGATTTTTATTTATTACCTTTACCTGTACTGTTTATATTTGGAGAAACTTTCACTGAAACCTTCTCCCTAGTTCCATCCAGTAGCCTCCCAGGTTCACTGCCGTGGAATTCTGTAGTATTCCGCAAGTATGCCCACTAACTGGAGCTTTTTTAGTGGCCAATTAAGGTATCAGTGTCTAGGATACCTGTCAAAACTCGTGAGTTATAACTTCTTCTGAGCTTAGATGTTCGCAGATTCCAGTATTGAAGGTATTAACTCTACTAGAACTTTCCAATTGTCAGATTATCTTTAAATTCGTTTTTAATATTATATTGGTGCTGATACCTCAAAATGGTCTGGTCTCACCCCTGTGGACCTGTAGATACGTCAAGAAGGCTGCGTTAATGGTTATGGAACGATTGCGCACGGCTAGGGCTAGTGTAAAGGAGTAGTGTAGGAGCCTATGGTAAGAAGCGCTTACTGCGCTACCACTGCTGCAGGCAACCAATAACTGGGGAATGGGGAAAATACCAGCGTGGTTCAAACAGAACAGGCTAGTATCTCAATTGACACAAGAGAACTGACCAGAAGAGGAATTTCTGGCAAAAACATAATAATCTGCACTGATAGACAAGCCCTATTAGCCTTGAACAGACTACGTGTTATATGCGGGTGAAAGGGCACGACAGGAGTAAAGGTGATCGCATTGCAGATTCTTTAGCCAGAGAAGCGGCTGGACTAATAATTTTAGAATCCAATGACACCTACGGCCTGACGACTTCGACAATTGCGGAACTAGCTAAACGTTACACCCAAGCTCAATACCTCAAGAAACGGGATGGATTCAAAGGATGCAGTCTTGTCAGGATTACCCTGGGAAGCTGGCGTCGAAGAAATATGACCAGGACAAACCTACGTTTAACAGTAGGCCACTGTCAACAAAGGAAACACCTCCATACTATGGGAACTGTAGACACACCTCTATGCAGGATGTGAACAGGAAGATGAAACTGACAGGCATGTCTTATGCGAGTATTCGGAGTTATCGTCAAAAAGACAGTGTTCGGTAAGTCTTGGGCTACACCTGCTGATATAAAGGAGATGTCTTCTAGTGACCTGTCCACCTCACTTCTGGGAAGGACAGGATGAACGATGACCTAGGAGGACAACTCCTCGGGAGGATGTACAATGGGTCACATGTGGCCTACGTGCTGTGAGCCTACACTCACCCTTCCTACTTTACAGATACCTCAAATGGGTACCTGAAGAATGTTTCAGGATCATAAGCTATTTTGTTACCTTCTATCCAATATGTCATATCCACAGCAAGGTAAGAATACAGCTCTTGCTTAATTCAGTTTTTTAAACATTCTCATATCATTTCAGAGCCGATTACACGCAAGAACTCATGGCTGCCTGAATATCAGACATGATAACCATTTGCTTTCCAGATCAATATTGTCTGGGCACATTTTCCTATATGGCGTGAATTTCCCAAACTTTCAGAGTGATTATAGTTTCTGGTCCATACACTCCTATTCCAGCCCCTTTTCTCATTTGGAACCATCCTAGCTATACTACTTAATGGAATTCTTTCCTTCGGTATGGTAATGTGTATTCTGTAGTGAATTTGAAAGCTCTTCGAAAAGTCCTCATATAAAATTAACAGTAGCGTTAATAATTGTAAAGAAATCGAACAAATTTCTTTAACCAAAAGAATAAAATGGAATTTTAATCCGGCTTCTTGGTGATGAGGTGGGAACGGTTAGTTCCAGTATTAAAAAAGCTGCTTCGTCGGCAATTAGCCTTGCTTCACTACATCGACCTTTATACGGTTTTGTGTGATATTGAAGCAGTGATTAACATGTTTCTGATGTTGATGATTGGGAGTCTCTAGTCCCTTCAAAGTTCTTAAAACCATTACACTGTATTTTTGATGAGGATGTTGATTTTAAAAATCGTTTCAAATTTCTACAAAATGTAATAAGAAAATTATTAAGGGGGTGGTTTCAAAATGTGTTCAGAATAAATATGGAACTGGTTAATGTAGGACGCAGAAGAAACGATAATAGGAGAAGTTCATAGTGTTAATTGGTTCAGATAATTATAAAAAACGGATTACTTGGCCTTTTGGAAAGGTTGAGAATTTGTATAGAGGAAAGGACGGTATATACAGGGTGTCCAAGGAGCTCGTACCAAAAACTGAGGAGGTGATAGAAAGACTAAAAATAATGTTGGTATTTCACATAAAATTTTTTCTCCACGCCCTTCGTTAACGAACCATAGGGCTCTAAAAGTTGGGAATGAATAATGATTTTTTATTTACAATTATTAAATTGCTGATTGGAAATTAGTGATATTTAAACCGTTAATAAACACCATAATTGCATACTTTTTGGCGTGATATACAAATCTACAACATAATTGTGAACTTAGGTACCAACTAAGTTAAATGGTGGATGCGCCATTTTATTTTTATATGGAATACCATTATTATTTTTAGTCTTTCTATCACCTCCCAAGTTTTGGTTTGAACTCGTGGGACACCCTGTATAAAGTACCAAGAATAAAAACGAGTAAGGGTGAACCTACCTACAACTTTTATATTCATTGGAGTTGTCTTCTCCGACTATAAAATCAAACTCTAAAGAAAACGAAAAGTTATCTACACTGAAAACAAAAAGAAAATACGTTCTGGAACAAAACTAAAAACTCCCTTTAAATACCAGAGCTGATTGATTTTATTTTATTTGATCTGCTACCTTAATTCTGGGACTGCAGCATGTGGGGACTTTAGGGTAGAGGTAATCATAGTATTTTAATGTTTTGAAGAGAGTTCTCAAATAAAATATAAAAAAGCTGTCGTGACATTATTTCTCTATTAATAAACCTAGGCCTAAATCCCATAAATTATAGATGTACCTAATAATGAAATATACTGCAAAACTTTAATTCGAGATGTAACCAATACAGTTTTCAGTATAAGTTCTTAATGTGTGATTATAATTTCACATATTGTCGTATTGAGCTACCAAATTGTGTTTGAATGTCCTCAAAATGTCCTTTACCATTTAAGAAAAACGTTTATTGTCATACATTATGAAAATATTTAAAACATTAATTTTCTCCTTCCGAATAAGTCAAAAAGGGATGTTTACACTTAAAGAAATTACGACTTGAGAATAGTTTTTACATGTGGCTTGTTTGATGGCGGAACTGCGAAGGAACACACCTGCATTGCTACCACTTCAAATCTCTTAGGAAGTACTTTATCCAGTCTCTTATTACTTCCTTCTTCTTTAGAATGATTATTACTTTCAGAAGATTTAAATACTCATTTCAAAACTACCATTAACAAAAAAAAATAAATAAGATTGTAAAAATATCATAGATTTGCTATGCGGATGTCTCACTATTTTTTATGTCATAAATTCAGGATATTTATCTTATACAGATTGCGAAAATCCTTGTGGAAGTGTGCCGGGTTATACAAGTGCGACAGAAAAACATCTGAAAGAGAGAGAAAGAATAATTATGCGCGATCATCAAGGCGTGGTCTTAATTTCAGAAGCCAGTGGTCGAATGTTGATTCTCTCGTTTTCGTTGACTTTTTTTCGAAGTCATGCACAATAGGTAAAACAAAACACTTTCATCCGGCAACATTGTCTTTTACAGAAAGAATTCAGATTTAAACTGCCAGCCTCGGGAAATAAGTATACACCCCTAATCTTTCTCTCTCTTCCATATATCCTTGTCGTACTTGTGTAATCCAAGGCGAGGATTCCATAAGGATTCTCGCAATCTGTATATGAATCTATGAAGATAATCCAAACTGGACTTTGATAGGGTTTCACGGGAAAAGGAATTTTGTCTGTCTCTGTCACTACTCCCCCACTTATAAATAACGCAAGAGGTTTGTATTTTTAGCGGGTAAATTTGGGTTGTTTCATGATAACTACGATTTAAGTATTAAAATATTTACTGACAACCAGGCTCTGCTTAAAGCTATCAGCAAACAAAATGTCTCTAAAATGGTTGCCGGAACATGAGGCGGATTCCAGGGAATGAAATGGAAGACCAGCTAGCTAAAGAAGGCTGCTTTAGATATTTCCTCATAGATGGCGTCATGATGCTGTTTTTATAAATCACATTTGTTGTATAGGAGCATAGTAGCAAGTAATATTTATTTTATTCTGTTTTTTATTATTTGTTGTTAAGGCGGCAACAAAAATACATAATCTGTGAAAGTTTTAACAATCTAATTATTAAGGTTCAGGTGAGTTTAACAGCACGTCTGTAGGATCTACGTGGGGGAGTGCGGCAAATCATGGAATAGAGCCAATGATCCTGGCTTGGGGCCATGTTGTGCAACCGTACAGTAGAGGTCACATGAATAGACTATGTGGCGGAAGTGATCGTCGCTTAAGGATGTCCGCAAAGGGGTGTTCTCTCGCCTACAAATCACTGACATGGAAGGCACATCTTGATAGTCACCTAAGCAAGGTGAAAAACACGTATTGGGCCTGTAGGAGAGCCATTGGTTCGAAGTGGGGACTGACCCCCAAAACGTTTATATGGTTCTATATAGTGATCATGCTGCTCTGCTGGCCGAGGGTAACCTTGAACAAGGCTAGATCGCAGCTGACACGCCTTCAAAGTGTGGTCAGTTTGGGGAAGTTTTCCTTGGCATTCGGGCCTCTTCACAATGTGATCGAGGCTGAGGCGGGGAGTGCTTTCCTGCGCATGAAACGTCTGGGATACGTGCGAAGAGGGGAAGAGTGTAGACACGTCAAGAAGCTCCGGCTCCTCTGGAAGATACTCCAGATCTGGCTCGAGCGGCTGACGAATGCTTACGCAGGTACTACTTCGCAATCCCATACAGGGCTATGAGACCGTCTGGTACACAGATGGCTCATGCTCTGGTGATAGACCAGGGGCTGGAATTTACTCTAGAAACTCAAGAACACAAATCTGTGTACCATTTGATATATGCTATCTTGGAATGTGCGCAGATAAACCTAGACAGAGGTCATGTCGATCGCCGCATAACCATATACACCGACAGTCAGGCAGCAATTAAAGCCCATCAACTCAGGACTTGCTATAATCTTACAAGTCGGAACGCAGGCTAGAATGGATTCCGGCCTACTCCAGTTTTGAAGGCAACGAGATGACGGATGCACTGGCTGCGGAAGGGGTGGCAGCTCCTTTTTGCGGCCCGGGCCCGACCCTGTGCCTAACAAAACAAACAATACGCAAGGAGACGAGGAAGTGGCTGAGGAACCAGCACCTCGCTCATTTGAATTCTCTCCAAACTTCTACTGAAGGGATGGACTTATGGACACGCTAGGGCTATTGAACTACCAAGGAGTAGGCTGAGGAAGATAGTAGGACTCCTAACAGGGCACTGCTGTAAGAGGAATCACCTCTTCAACCTAGGAGTAGAGGAAAGTTCTCTATGTAGGGGTTGCGGCATGACTGATGAAACATCAGTCCGTGTTCCCTCAGAGTGTCCACATTGGGGTATACTACGCATCAGGCAAATCTTCTGAGTACCTGTTATGGTCTCTGAAGACACAAGCAGGCTTCCACTGAAATAGGTTAGGTCAAGGCTCGCCTGCACATTTAGTAGTAGTAGTAGTATGGTTCATGAGATACAGCCTGGTGACAGATGGACAGCGAAGTCTTAGTAATAGGGACCGTTTTTCACCCAGTTATGGTAAGGCGAATATATTTTTAAATTTTGATGAACTGGACCTGTAAATTTATAGGTAATGACTATCCATGTTATTGGACATGCTTTTTTTTCAGAGATAACATTTCGGTAAATACACTCTGTATAAGCAGCTGATTTTTCTACTATCTCCATAAATATCGCGTTTGTGACCATCCGCATTATTGCAAATTCGTAGTAGGAAGCTTTTCAGTACGTTCGCGCAGTTATTAATTTCATGAGGGAATAAGGCACGTTATTGCGCAGCTCAAGGCAATTTTCTGGGTAGCATCCCGAGAGACAGCTAAAGCGTTGCATAATTATTTAATTATTGAGTATAATCTAGCTACCCGAGCGTTCTCGCATCTAAACTTTTATTCCCCCAGCTTTGCTTCATCGGAATTGAGTGCACAGAGTGAAGGGTTATTACCATATTTTTCATATCGTCATGTTTTTATTCTGACATTTTTTATGTGTTTAATGCCAGTAACAAAGAATTATTCGTGTATGTATTTTTAGCAAAATAAACAGTAGCTTATATGAAAAAAAAATCCCTAAAGAGGCGGATTTTTGATTTTAATTTACCAATTTTCGAAAGAAACATACAGGGTGAATAACATTTGAGTGATAAAACGTCTTTACCAGTTTTTTCAAACTATTCAGTCACCTTTTTTCAATTCGCAGATTTCCTTATTTGCTGTAATTATTCCAAAAATGTATCAGATTTTGATCCAAATTGGTACCGGGTGGACGAGAATGCAGAAGCTGTTAGTTATTTTAATATTGTATCCTATGTATTTAGACAGATAACTCTATCGCTCAAAATAATTCATTAGAGGCCTCACTATTGCGGGTACAAATGTTTTCAGGAGCGAATATGAGGGGGGATTTTGGAGGTTGAAACGCAAATAACATAAAACTTCTGAGGCGACATAGAAGAACAAGACCGACTTTGACTTCTGCGCAAGACAGTTGGCAAACTTCACGTCACTTTGATGAAATCTGATTTACTATTGGGACTCCATAGATGGCGCTCCAAAATGTCAACGTCATATCCTAGCAACGAGTAAAACAAATCAGCTGCCGTATAAGCCCTTTGATATTCAAGTGGTTTTATTTTGCTGTTTTAGTTATTTTCAGTGTGTGTTTTGTGAAACTTTTGCTTTTTCTTGGATTTTGCTTTAGTATTTTGTGTTGTTAAACTAAATTTTGACTTCTAATATTTTTATTTTCGGAGTAATAGGTAGGTATGGTTGATATTTGTCAAAAATAAAACAAGCTTAGGTCTGATTTCGTGTTTTTATTTTATTTTTGATATAGTTATATCTACAAAAGTTACAAGGAAAGTACGTTTGTATTTAATAATATTTCAAATCTTCAATACCGACTTATTTTCTCTTTGTTTTTGTAACTATGGATTAGGTATACACTGACTATTCAAAGTTTATTTGAATTTGTAAATGCTGAGCCTTTTTCTAGGGGCATAAATGAGGGACAGGTAGTAGTACGAATTTACGGTAATAGGCTCCTTGCAGATAATTTTTTTATTGCATTAAAATGATCAATTATACGTAAATATCATCCCACAGAAACATTTTCCAATTTTGTTTGATATTAAAGTCGTAATAAATAATTGAAATTCAAACGACTAAAATGCCGCCAAAAACACATTTCAAGCAACAGTGACGTCAAAAGGTAAAAATGTCAAGTTTTGACGTGTATCAAAGTTAATTTTGACGTTGTTTTTGGTGATTTTTTGAGAAAAAATGGTTTATCGGTATTGTATCGTGCCAGGTTGTGGAAGTACAACAATCTCCACTCTTGGAAAAACATTCATTAAGCTACCCATTGAAGAAAAACTCCGAAAAAGGACCCAGAGGTAAATTATCAGATTGTGCCTTTAAAAATCCTTCAGACATCTTAATATTTAAAATTAACGATGAACAAAGAAACACAACAGTAAACACTATTAAACAATAAATTGATGCTAACATATTTCAAGTAAAAATGCTTTTAAAATGGATAAACGGGAAACCAGATTTGAAGTTTACATTTAGCGGACGACAGGTTTACCTTGTGACGTCACGACCAATTTCATTGCGTTTTCGTGTGACGTCAAATTTAAAGGGCTTCGTGAAACTTTGAAAGGGAATTTTTGAGATAATTTTGAGTACTTCTTGGAAAAAAAAATGTGGAAGGATATTTATTATACTTTAAGAGGTTTTTAGAATACTTTAAGGTAAAAAAAAATTATCTGCAAGGAGCCTATTACGTTGACTTGCATATAATACAAAAACAATTCAAAACGAATTGTTTTACTCGTTGCGACAATTACGTTTAGTTTATTTGTTCAATGGTACAAAACATATGTCATTGTATTGACATAAGTCATGAAATTTGAGTTGAAAACCCAGTAAAATGACATTGGAATTAAAAATGTCACACTTTTGGACCATTGTTTGTTATTTTTTTGTACTGGTTTTGTCCGAGACTGAAAAAAATATACTGAGTCAAGAGGAAAGAGATCTGATCAAATGCTGTTTTTACAGTTTGGACTGCTGTGACCAGAAACCGACCAATTTCGAAGTTAAAGCTGTTTTAATAAAATGCCATAAATCAGAAAACGATTTTGAAAAAAAGTCTAATATGATTATCGTAAGGAAAGTAAGATCAGAAGTTAATGACGATGTTAACGAAGATTTGAATAATTGTGTAAAGAAAATCAAAATTTCCGTGAAGATAAAAAACATCGGGTTAACTAATATCAAAAATCAGTATATTCTAATCGACCACGTATTCGATTCTATTACCGGACAAAAGCAAAAACTTTTTATGCCTTATATACTTAAAATTATTCAACAACCGATTATGGAAACGTATGGTATATGGTACGAAAGTATGGTAAACGCAGAAGCAAAAGAAACAGTGAACAACAAAAATACACCAGGTAAGTCCTCAGCCTTGACTCACTTGATGAGTTACACACAATCTTAGCCTTATCAGACATGTTTATAGGAAGTATTTGGGATTAAAATTGAATTAATTGTCGATAACATTAATTCAGATTATTTTGGAAACACCCTGTATACACTTTGTATCCAAGATCTGTACGACTGATACATAGATACTCTTCATGCACGAAATATAGTAATTTACCAATGTTTTTCTACTGGAGGCTGATTTTTATTGACATTGGGGCAAAAATTGATGTAGAATAAGATGAAGCAGGTGAAAAAGGTGCGATTTCAGTGAAAATAACGTTTTCCTACGATCACATAGGAAAGTGACATATATCGCACAGTCTAGTTCTATGGAAAGTGGCCTTTATCCATACGCCTACGGAAATAACTATTTACCTAACAAGCGCGGAAAATGAATGTTTCCGCACGAGTTTGCCGTTTCACCGTTTGCCTTATCCGTAAGTGTGCGGATAAAAAAGCTGTCAAATTGAATGTTAAAATCCTAGTCTATTTACCCAACAAATTTAAAGTCCGGTATAGTTGGACCACTTTTATTGAAATTAACAAAACTTCATCGAAATGTTTAGTAACATTCTGAATATTCGTGTAAGTATTTATTACATACAAGAGTACAGGTTGGTGATAACAAAACTAGAAAATATTATTCTCAAAAAGATAAAACTAAAAAAAATATCATTGCAAAAAATTTGGGTTAGACGGACCTTCTCCGGTTTAGATGGACCATCGACATCGGGAGAGACGGACCAGTAGAAAATGTATTCCTAGAGCTAATGACAAATGTCTCAAATAATAATGAACATATGATTATAACTAATATTAGTACACAAAAACATTTATTTCTTTTTTGCGGCCATTTTTCCACATTCACTGCATAAGTTGATATAACCAGTACATCCTTCATGCGTCCAAGCTTTGCAAATAACGCAACAGAGCCATTAATCTTTCTTTTTTGTACTAAGAAACTCCTCCCGCGTTCTGATGTTCTTTTGCGTTTATATTTAGTCGGCATGGCTCTGTCAAAGAAATAAATGTATTGAATTGACCTATATAAATGATTTTTGGCAATATAATGTATGGTCCAACTCACCCTAAAATATGCGATCCATCTATCCCAAGCTTACGGGAGAGATGGACCACTGGTTATTCATACTTAATCAAGGTGAAAGAGCTCCTATTTTTAGGTTAAAATAGTCTACAGGAGCTATATAATCTATATTATGCATAACTGTCTTGTGAAATTTACCTAAAATCAATTCACCATCACACAATAAAATTCTCGAATAATTTATTACGTAGTATTAAACTAATCGGTCACAAAAATGTATTTCAACGTTGTTTAACGACTATATTCGCTCAACTGGTATAGCGTAACTGACATTCCGTCAAATTAGGATCGCGGGCGCCATCTGATAAACACGTCTGCAAATTCTCGCCCTGGGGGTGTATTTTCGTTCTCAGTCGAAATATTTCGTGTTCGAAATATTTCGAATGAAACAATTCGATTGATATTGGCCCAACGTATTTTCGAGACGTCATCGAATTAAAATTCGTAGGCGGAATTGAAATTCGAATGACCATACGTGACAACGTCGCAATTTATACGGTACCAACTGTAGAGTTCTAATAACCATGCAATATTCCTGCCTTGTGTTTGAAGTTTTGAAGTGTCAGTTTCAATAATTAGCAAAATATACATTTTACTGCAAATCAAAAGGAACATCTTGCTGCCTTCCTCTTAGATCACCCAGAGCTAAAAAGTGGAAAATTTACTAAAGAATTCGAATCGGCACAAACATTGTGGGAAGAAGTAAGCAATTCTCTAAATTCTGTTGCCTTGTTCAATCTATAAATTTTTATAAATTTATTTTCTACAAGACTTTCAAACGGGTCAATTTGCTCGTTTAATACTCGACCGTGTTGTGCTAAGTTTTCGGCCTCTTCAAGTGCTCCTATAGCCGCCAAATTAATTATCGCATCATCCATTATTAAAATATAACATATATCAAAATTATAAAATCAACAAACAACAATCATACCCTTACCAAAGTAAAAGTCAAATTTTTTTTTTTTTTTCTACGTTTTTGGCACTGGCAGAGCCAACAGGCCAGTTACAAAGTCAAAATTGAAAGTCGGAAAAGTCAGAGAATCGCTTTTGCGCATGCTCAAAACTCAAATTCGTGCACGGATTTTGAATTCGATTGGTTCCAACCCAGTCGGAATAAATCGATTGAAAAATTTCGCATACGGACCAATTTCTATTACACGAAAATACACTTTTTGCATTTCATTCGAAAATTTGACGTAAGGTCGCATTCGAATCAAATTCGATTGAAACGAAAATAACGCCCCAAGTCCGTCTATCCCACTGGTCCAACTATACCGGACTTACCCTATGTCAAATGGGTATTTCTTAAGTTGATTTGTCGATATAATATAATTTATTACTTTTAATTTCTACAGTGATTAGAATAAATAATTAATTCTGAATCGCAATATTTATGTAACAAAAACAGTTTTATTTCTGATGTTCAGTTATCTATTATTGTTGTTAGTTGTTAAAATAAATGTTCGTAATATTTTGTGTACCAATATTTATTCTAACTTTTTTATGAAGTCACTCTTTTTCATCGCATAAAAATTATAGTTTTCTGGGACACTTTGAAAGGTACATAAGTAATCAAAACTATATAAAGTAATTACAAATATACATATTATTAGGTAAAACCTCTCACATCTACATAAAAACGCAAGATTGTATATTCCTGATTCGGTAAAAGTATATCGCATGGTCGTAGGAAAAATAGTGTACTTAACTTGTGCGAAAGTGATTTTCCGCACTGGTTATGTAATAGACTATTTTTTCGTGTATGTATATCTTTTCATCCTTCAGTTTAACAGAAAAAAAAATAAGAACTTTTTTTTCTCCTCAAAAGATCTAAAAAAACTAAACTTTGAACCTCAAAAAATATAAATTAGGTCCGAAGTTATGAGCCATCATCAACCTTTATTTAAAATATTAATAAACAAAATGAGCAGCTGGGAGCTGAGATATTTACGTTTTACTTTTTTTGTATATGCCAGACATTAGATTTTATTCAAATTCACCAATACTGGTGAAGTTTGTTAATAGGCAAACGATTTTATTGCTCTTTCAACTACACACACCTCCAAAAGTCTTGGCCCCCTTTGGTATTTTGAAAAAATAGCAATAACTTTGCAAAATGTACTTGATACTTCAATAATTTAATTTAATTTGTGCCTCGTTTCGCTAACACAGTAGCTTTATCAAACTAATTTAGATTTAAACAAATTAAATTGATTTATTTCATCATTCAGTATGCATGGATATTCATTAAGTAAAAGCCAAATATACTGAATTTTTATACTCTGCATATAATATCAAACATTGAATAATAGTATATTATACAGATACACCACAGTGACGAAGAAATTAGCCTCGCACCTTATTCTGTTCGGTCAATAATAATAGTCTTCACCACTACCAACCAAATTGGAGACAAAAATTAAAAATAATTGACATTATACACAGCACACGAGATCTGTAATGCAGATATTAACACATAAGCCAAACGTATAGTGTTGACAACTGGAAGCTAATTGAGGAGCTAAAAGTGGACTATGTAATGGGGCATCGACGCAATAGCCACGAGATATAGCTTCGATAATATGTTCAAAGTAACTATACCAAACAGGGAAGACTGGAAAAAAGGTGTAACCATATATGCGGAGCCAGTATAGTAGGGCTAAGGTAAGGGATAGTCTTCTCAGTGAGACTATCAAAGAATGTCACAATTTTCCAGGCGGAAATGTCAGCGATTCACCACTGGGTGGAAGAAATTAAAAGGCAGAAAAGACAATATATCGTTGCAATTGCCATTTTCACAGACAGCCAAGCAGCGCTAAAGGCACTCAATTCCGAAATGGCCAAACAATGCCATTCGTTGGGCCGGAACCCCTTTGCAGCTTTGCAAAAACCATAACAAGAATGGAAACAAAGAAGTGGGTCGCCTACAAATCTCTTAAATGGTGGAGAAACTCAACAGGACAGAGGCAAGCGAAGCAGTATTTGAACACTCGCTGAAATTTACAGCAGATCTGATGGCCAAAGATAGGAAAACTTTTAAAGCTGTAGTGGGTCTGTTAACGGGACATTGTAAGCTCAATAGGCATTTAAAGCTGATGAGATTGACGAACGAAGATAAACACATTTTATGTCAGTGCGATAGCCTGGCAAATATGCGGTATTTTGCATTAGGCGAAGAAAAGCCATTGACAGAAAGCTATATGAAAGGTTCAGTCTCCAGGCTAATAGGATTTTTAAAAAGAGTCTGGCTGGAGAATGAAATCTAGATTTTAGAGGGCCACAATATATCTGAAAAGGTCGCAGGCCAAGAGCCACCTCATAAAATCTATCTATCTATACACAGCACTACAAGCGCTACACGAGAATCGTTTACCTCGTCTTCCTACTGACAAGTACACTGTCTGTTTTCGCTCCATAGATTATGAACGTACTATTAGATAATGGTAGGTACTACTTTATGTCATGAGTCATTTTTGTTTGAGCGCGAATTTTAGACTAATGACATTTAAATTCAAATAATTTTATTTTGATAGGTGATTTTAGCATCAAATACGTTAAGGACAATCTCCCATGTAGGTATATAAAAGTATGCTGCACAAGTTTTTGTTGAACTGCTCTCTCTCTCTCTCTCTCTCTCTCTCTGGATTCTCAAAATATTTGAATTAGTCTATTATTGACCTAGGTTGATAATAGAAGAAATTATTAACCACTAACAGAGAAATTCAACTTCTCAGTTGGCTGGAAGAAGCAAAGCAGTCTATTCGTTTTATAATTTATATACCGGGTGTCTCATTATATTCTGACTGTTTTTAAGAGCTTATATCTTCGAAACGGTTCTAGATAATAAGATGCGGGTAAGCCGGAGGTAGGCCATTTATATAAATGTGTCAGAACAAAACTTATGGTAATTTTAAACCTAACTGTGAAAACCGCATCCTATTATCTAGAACCGTTTCGAAAATATAAGCTCTTGAAAACAGTCAGAATATAATGAGACACCCTGTACTTTTAGTTTTTTCATGTTAGGTTATAAAGGATGTGATCCTGAAGATTCGACTACTTCAAGCTGCGAAAAAGTTGAATACAAAAATCAAGTTATACCCTACAGTGACGGATTTTGTTGTTCTTGTAAATCCGAAGAAAACGAACAAAAATTTTATTCCACCCATCAACCGTCAAAGCTGTCGTATATAACGTTAGACTATTTCAACAAAAATAATACGAATCCAATCGATACATATCAAGAAGGTAATTATAGATTGTTTTCTTGTTGCATATTGTATATTCAAGTTATTAACCCCCTCGTATATTTCATACAACATTCGAACGTTATAATTCTATAGTATGGTTCATTCAATATCCTTTTTGGTGTACGTCATCGTTTGTGACGTATATCCGCGTTTTCGGTATATCGATTATTTTATTTTTGATTTTGACATATATCTAACCTTAAATTTGATAAATAAAATCACCAGAATCGTATTCAATCAAATTCACTTTTTAAAAATAATAATTGATCGTTAACAACAAAATACAGACCTGACGAGGCATTAGAAAGACACATTGCCAATACAAAAGGTACGTCTGCATCCTGTTTTGAATTTTAAAATTTCTCCCGATTGATAGGTTGCGCTTGCGCGTAATCTAAACATCAACTAATTAATTTTAAGTCAATGATTGAGGTAAACGTTTGTAATACATTTGAACGGTTGATTATGGTGATATTTTGATTAATCGCAAACCTTCCTTTTTTCAATTTCTTCCAACGTTGTGTGCTAGGACATTTACAGTCGATAAGGCACACCAAAAAGGTTATTTATATGAACTCTACGAACTTAGGAACCAAGTTCGTGATGAACTCTAGCTTTAATGTGGTTGTTTCCATGGTAGGGGCACTTTGAACGCGCTAGGGTGCTGCCACCTTTGAGAGTCCCGTCAGTACTAAAATTGCCAATTTAATGAGAACTAGGAGAACTGTAATACCGTTAGTAGTAGAGTTTGTTTGGTGACGTTTTCTGCTGTTTTACGTTTGTCTTATATTAGTTGAATGTTATTTCACACTTAACCTCAAAATTATAATCAATGACATATAGATTGCGAAAATCCTTACCGAAGTATGCCGGGTTATACGACAGAAAAACAGCTGAAAGAGAGAGTAAAAATAATTATGCGCGGTCATCAAGGCGTGTTGATTGCCCCCCTATTTTAACCGCTGTTGCAAGGTGCATATTAATTTGTACAAATGATATTTTTCTCTCGTTTTCGTTGACTTTTTTTCGAAGTCACGCACAATAGGTAAAACAAAACACTTTCATCCGGCAACATTGTTTTTTACAGAGATAATTCAGATTTAAACTGCCAGCCCTAAGTGATGACCGCGCACAATTATTCTTTATTCTCTCTCTTTCATATATCCTCTTCGTACTTGTGTAATCCGAGGCGAGGGTTCCGATGTAATTTCTGCAATCTGTATAATTGTTTTCAAAATATGACAACTGAACTGTCAAAAGTCACAAATAAAATAAGAAATACATTAATGACGTCAAAATTCCATCTCATTCATTTCATGAATGAGAGATCAAGATGGACAATGTATGTCGTAACGGCAAAGGATGCTTGAACAAACTCTAGTGGCAGATACTTCCACATATTTCAGCGCTGATATCCTAACCTGCAATGAGTTCTTCAATAATAAAGTATAAAAGGTACTCACAACTTTGGTTAATGCCACTGCTGCATCGTCATCCATTCCTATTATAATCTGCAGGATCTTTGCTCTACTGTAGTTCACCAGGTGTCCAAGACATACAAAATGTTCCCATTTTGACATTTTCGTACACACTTGTCACAAGTGCAACAATAAGTTGAAAAGGATATTTTATATTCCAGGAGGCTTCGAAGGATCCAATATACAAATACGTGGTAACCAAGATTGTGATGATAAATATGCACCACCTGACGTTAACTCGGACGCCTACCACTCAAGCAGTCATTGTCTCAACTATTCAAGTATATGGTACTTTGTCTATCGCTTACAAAAACCGAGAGTACAGCACAAACTTTCCCTTCAAATATTCCAAAAGTACCAAGTACTAGAACTAGGTTGGGTTTGGAAAGATATATCGAAAAAAGTTCCGATTCTAGTCGGAACTGATACACAGTCCTTTATCGACAGTGAAGATTCTATAGTGGTACATTACGCAGCTGCAGAAATCAACGAAGTAAATTTCGGTCTTAATTATAAATTACACAAGCTGCTTATTCCAGACATTTCCAATATAGAAGATATCGAGAGTCATCCCGAAGCACAAGAAGGACCAGAAGAATATCTTGTCGTTAAATCCAATAAAGTGCAATCTAACGGAAAACTTTGTAACGTAGCGGGTGTGGGTTACGAAGCTTTCGCTAAACAACCTAACCGATGCGGAATGCCAAGCGGCTCTTGTTTAAAAAATCAACCTTTACATATGTGGCAGGAAGATAAAGCTAAACAAAAAATAGGAAAGAAAGGAGATTACTTTTTAAAATACTTCGGAGTATTACCGGACGAACCTATAACCCCTATTGAAGGCGACAATAAAACGTTATATTTCTTTTTTACGAAACCACACACTAGTACTTTAAAAATCGAATTCAAAGACGACGAAAATTCCGTATTAAGACCGAACAGTCTAGCAATAATAACGGAAGTTTTCGTAGACGGTACTGATTACAAAAAAACTACTATTACAGCGAAAATTTTCAACTCCGGCTTAGTATCTAGCGTTTTCTACGTAGCTTTATCCGAATGCCCGCTTAGTTTACCCGCTAGCTTCAGTCACATCACTTCCATGCCTGTTTTAATACCCCCGCAACACCAGCATATGTTTAAGCTGGATATACAATGTCCTTTGATTAAAGGAGGATTTTTCTGCAGTCTACTGGTGTTAAATACTGAAAAGGAATTAATAGCCGTCAGAAAAATTCGACTGGAAAGATATAATCGGTGTGTTTGTATTTGGTATTGCGTTTGCGCTTGCTACGGTGAAGAGGATTATTTAAAATGTGACGTTCTTTCTTTGTTAGCGTATCACGCTGCAGGGTTTCAAGGTAGTATGCCCGTGCCGCTTCAAATTGTGGAATACTCCTTCATGGATCACCTTATTTCGATGATGCTTTATATAATTTTAACGTTGTGCTTAACGTTTTTATTAATGGGTTTAATTAAAGCTTTGTTAGGTTTGTGTATGGTGCCTGTGGGTCTTTGGGGATTGGATGTTGTTCTTGATCTACCCAGGAGAATCAATCAATACTACGAGAAGGAGATAAGACATCGACGTGTTTCTTATAACGAGCTCGGTTGGCCCGTACATCCCGATAATAGTAGCGTTAGAGTGAGAAATATTCCGTTACATGTCGAGTTTTGCATAAACGTTGTATTTTTTATTATTTATCCGTTTTGTATTTTACATACGCTTGCTAAAAGGAGGAATTTGGATGAAGAGATCGATATTTGTTATTGTAACGGAGGTAAGGCTGTTAAGAGGAAAAATAGCGGTTTGCAGAACACCTTAATGAAAAATAAGTAATAATAATATTATATTTTTATGTATACAGTGTTATTATTTTATTTTAAAATAAATAATGTTTTACCGAATAATAGTTATTTATACTGTATAAGTATTATACAGGCAAAAGTCCGGGACAGGACAAATATCGACGAAAATATAAATTTTTTGGAAAATCTTGTTAAGCTGCGTCCACGCCGAGTCGACACTGTCGATCGACTCTGTCTCAGGGTAGGGGATCTCTGAAGGCGCATGGGTGCTGCCACATAAAAAGTCCCGTCAGTACTAAAATTTGTAATTTGATGAAAACTGTAACGCCATTAGTGATAGTTGCAGATTCTTCCACATACATATTAGCGCTGACATCCTAACCTGACAACTGCCTGACAACCACTAACAACTGCTTATTTGTGTGTGTGTGTGTTGAGAATGGACGAGTTCTATACAAGGGAATTGCTGCCAACATAACGAATAAAAAAATACTGAAAAAGGTTAGTCGCATAAGGAAGTGGTTTTTCCAATCTATGTTTAGTTTTTCTTATATATTTTGAGTCCCTTTACCACCCATGTTGTACCCGAAAAGTTTGGAGCTTTACCCGAGAAGTTTGTAGGTCAATTTAGCTTGGGGAATTTTATATCTCACAGTTGACGAACAACTAATGACAGCTGTCTATACATGTTTATTTGGCTTTGTTTGTGTTCTTTGTGTTTCGTCAACTGTAAGATGCAAAATACCCCAAATTAATAATACCTCCAAACTTTTTGGGTACAACATGGGTGGTAAAGGCACTCAAAACATATAAGAAAAACTAAACATAGATTGGAAAAAACACTTCCTTATGCGACTAACCTTTTTCAGTATTTTTTTGCTCGTTATGTTGGCAGCAATTCCCTTGTATAGAACTCGTCCATTCGTATTTGGTTTTTATTATTTATAGTAGAACTTTTACTTTAAGAGACAATGTCAATTATATGTTATATGTTATATGTTATATGTCATTGTTGACATCATAGCCGTGTGTTGTAGAAATGGAATGGGCACAAGACAAAGGCATAGCCTTTATTGAGGCATACAAATTAAAAACAAATCTGTGGGATTCAAAAACCCAAAACTACAAGAGCAGAAACTTGAGGCACGATGCCCTCATGGAAATTGCTAAAGAATTTAGCGTCGAAAAGCAAGCGAAAGAACAAAAAACTGTTACATCATCTTCGTCAGACATGTTGATTTCGACTGATCGACAAACACTTGATGTCAACTCGGTGTGGAAAGATGCAGTTTTGTCGCTTGTCGATCAACAACCGTCGATAGACAGAGTCGATCGACACTGTTGACTCAGTGTGGACGCAGCTTTAAAATTATTACCCCACCCATGGATGAATCTAAAGTAAAAACCAAACAAAGTTGCGTGCACGTCACCAAGGTTGTATTTCTATGGCATGTGTGGCTACATTTCTATCGAAAAGTATATATACTAAAATTTGTTAATTAATCAATGAAAAAACTTTTGTACCAAAATAATGTATAAGCAATATAGCTTTATTGGGCTTAGACGTCCCTCGATGTGAAAATTTGTGTTAAAATTTTCATAAAGAAGCTTCCAATTATTGACGGTAGAATAGTCACTGCCAGAAATAATGTCATGTTGCCGCGTTGTTTGTGACTTTTCTACTCGTGTAGTGTCATCGATTTTTGAGGTTATAGTTACGTGCATTATAAAATTTTCTTTTGACAAATATTTATAATTAAATTTTTTTTTTCAAAACAACAAAGCATTTTCTTCTCTGATTGTTAAAATGCCCAAACCGCCCAAACTTGTGGCTTTATTAGTAAATTATTTTGAACAAGAAAGGAATAATAATGGTCCTTTGTTGCCCTTAAATGCTGTACAAGAGGTAGGTAATACGTGAATGAAATATCCTTACTTTACTTTACGAAAATTTCTATTATTTTTATAGCATGTAGCTGCTGCTTTAAATATCAGTGTAAGAACAGTGAGCAAAATTTGTCAAACAAAGAAAAAAGATGAAGAGTTTGAGCCACCAAATTTTGTAGTTTTCATTGATAATATTGTGAAATATTCTACCTTCACGTTTTTGGTTGACTCCAGTTATTTTCTGTTAATTTCCATATTTCGTGAACAATCTGACAATGCTGCAAATGTTCACAATGATGACGTGCACGCAACTTTGTTTGGTTTTTACTTATAATTCCATTTTAATTAAATATCTTCATAAAGGCTATTTGATCTCAGAAGGGTAAGTACTACTTTTGCCATATTTTTACTCAAACTTTCTTTAATGTTTCCAGGTAGGCCTAGTTGTCTTCTGCTAATTGTATATTTGGAGCGATCAATCAGAACATGTTGCAATGTCAGTTCTACAGGTATTGCACAGTGGTTGCCTCTGTCCTATCAGCAAATAACATGTATGGCCTATTCTTAGTCTGGTAATTATGGTTTGTCCCTTTCGACTAAAGTCCTGAAATGTGTTTTCTTCTCCAATTGATGGCTTTATTTCTTTAAGTTGTGTTTGTTTACTCATCCATTCCCTTTTCCCATTTAGTAATATTTTTTTGATTCGAGTGATTTTGTTGATTTTGGAATCTTACTGGTATGTCTTCAATTTCTCTACTATTAGCTGCCTGCTTGGCGGCTTCGTCTACAATTTCGTGACCTTGAATCCCCACGTGACTGGGTATCCCCATAAACTTTACTGTTTTACTTTGCTTTTGGAGCCAACTTAATGAAGCCTGAATTCTTTTGATCTTTGTTGAAAGTATGGAAAATCTTCTTATACCACAAATTTTACTGCAACTTAAACTGTAATTTGAAAATATTTTGAAATATGCAGGGTGTTTCAATAAAGTGTGGAGTATCAAAGTTATATTTTTTCTTATATATTCTATTGCATTTATAGTACTCCTTCATAATGGTTCTCTATACCTAATATACAGAGATTTCAGAGTTATGATGACTTTAAAAATGTGAACATTTCGAAAACATTAATAACTCATTGATATAACAAATTCTAGCAAAGGACCCTGCACCATTTTATAGGTAATCCTGGTTCTCGTACGATTTTCGATTTTTTTTGGTATGTTGTAGTCTTAATGATAACTAAGAGATCGTGATGGGTGAAAACTGTGCAGGCCCTCCGGTTTGGCGGTGGTAGCGACTGATCGGTTGGTTGGATTTAGCCTGGGTTTATATTTATATTTTCCTGGTTTGGGAACAAACACCACCTTCTACTCTCTCCATGCAATTGGTATATACCCTAGAGCATAGCTGCTTCGAAATATCAGAACCAAAGGATCCATCATGATGACTAATCCCTCTTGCAAATGAAATAATATTTAAATAATAATTATTTCAATATAAACCGCAAATTTGCCTTTGTAACATGACGCCTCTGCAATTATTGTTATTCTGCTTAGCCTTAATTGATCGCTGATCGGTGGCAGTAGGTAATCCCCATGTTATGAGCGGAACCTTAACAAGCAAGGAAGTCATGTATCAGTATTTCTTTTGAGAATTCTGACGCTGTCAGGGACACCTTGCATGTTCTCACAGAATTCTCTCCGGGACCTCTTTTTGGATTCTTACATTTTTGTATTACATGCTCCTAGTTTAGCTTTAAATGCTTCCTAGCTAGCAACAACAAAAAAGAACATCATCATTCAGAGACTTTTCAAAAATTTACTGTATCTATATCGTATCAATGATAGTTACCTTAAGGATTCCAGGACACACTGGAATAAAAGGAAATGAAACGGCAGATGAACTTATAGCAAAGAGGGGAACTGAAATGCCTTTCTGGGGGCCTGGACCCTTTTGCGGAAATAGCCTCAATGTAATATTGGAAGAAATAGGTGAAGCCGAAAGAATGAGAATATCTGACCATTGGAAAGATCTAGTAGTGCTTATGCAATCAAAGATTCTTCTGGGTGACTACAACCTGTTGAGATCAAATGACTGTATAAGTAAAACTGCGCTAAGACTTTCAACTAGGATCCTAACGGGACTTTGTCGCCTGAATGGGTACCTGGAAAAGCTCAAAATAGTGGAAGAAGAAGAATGCAGATATTGTTGCATGGAAGAAGAAACCTCCATCCACATACTTCCCAACTGCACAGCACTCCAGAATCCTAGAGAACAGTACCTGGGAAATTACTGGATAGAAGAGGAACATTTACCTAAGTTGAAGCCTGTAGATATCCTAAAATTCCTTCGGGAAATAGGACTAAAGGAGCTAATAGTTTCAGAGACTCTTCTCAGAAATTAAGTAGAAGTAAGAGGCACAATAGATCCTCTAGGTCTCAGTGAATGTTACCCCAAAAATACTTACATTCATCGTATGCATTTGCTCAAATTTTTTTAATAATATTAAAAATATTATTGTTAATACTTTCTATATATACCTAAATAGGTAGGTAGAAACCTATATTATACCTATAATATATTTCACGAGTGGAAACCATTATTTTTAGTAGTTCAGTAGCAATTTCTAAAAAGTGTATCCTTGTTTTGACTACCTACTTTGTGTTAGTTTTTATTGTGCATTCAAATATAGTTCTAATAAAAAACGTTTTTATTGTGAGGATCTCCACTTAAAAATCACTTAAAATATGTCATCAGAGACGGCGGTTGCTACTTCCAGAAACTTTTTAGTGTTTCTCATGGGTGAATTATAGATGGATTAGGGCAATTAGTAGCTTATGGCGACGAAAATAGAACTAGATTTTATTTTTAATTTAAATAAGTGAAATGAATACAGCCTATACCTAAGTTTTTTATTCTCAGTGTCGTACCTACATGTAATAGTCTAGAATCTCTAGAATGAGTTTTTACCAGTGGTGAAATCGGGTTGGTAATACTTGACAAAATTTGCAATTATGTTACATCAAAATTTAGAATTGAAAACTTCCAGTTCAACCGAAAATGAATTTTTGATTTTTAGTTAAAATACATCCGATTCAATTTTCAAATATCAATTTGGCATTTATTCCAATTTAAGAGGTAATAATGGTGGCGCGTCCGCCAAAAAATGATTATAATAATAACTTTTAAAATAATAATGTTTTAGACTCGATTATTGTGACATGATTTTAATTCAGCTCTTGTTATTGGGCTATTCAAATAAAAAAAAATATTATGTAAAATGGTATTGATTTCTTCGAAGAAGTTGAAATTTTCTCATCGGTGCAATTTTCTCTGAAACCATGTGATATTTTCACTTCAAAATTTCATGTATAGTCATATGCAATCTTATCGTGCGGGTCATACGATTCAACAAAGACATAGGTACTCAAAGTTTTGGTTTTCTTTTATTGCGTTTAATTATAACTTCCAAATAAAATCCGTAAGATGAATAAGACAGACTTATACAATTTTGACGGGAAAAAGAAGGATATGTATTTAGTTTTCAGCGATTCTAAAAAGTCTTTCACCAGCAGTTTCCATTTAAATATGTCAGTTCTGTCACTTTGACAATTTAAAGTGACAATATGAATAATAAGTTTTGTATCTTCAAGTAAAAAATTACTTAGTACTTAGTTTGATGGATTATTTCGAGAATTGAAGAAAAAGTGGAAATTCGTTAACCAGGGAAATCTCACATTTTGGTAACCTCTGTGTTTTCTGATTTGATACATATGGTTTGAACCCGCACGATAGGAGTGCCTTTGACTATATAGAGAGTACCATGGTGCACATGCTATGCATAGTCTTGAATAAATATTTTTGAAATAAACCAAATAAAAAATAAAATCCCATAGAAAATTATTTCAAGAAAATATGCAAGGCTACTTGACCATAGGAAACCATCTCGACTACCAAAATTTGGTTAAAATTGTTCCATAAACAAATGAGAAAATGGTACCGAGAGGAAAATTTCGACTTCTTTTAAGAAATCAATACCATTTTACAAAATATTTTTTTTTTATATTCAAATAGTCCAATAACAAGAGCAAAATTAATAAAATCATGTCACAATAATCGAGTCTAAAACATTATTATTTTAAAAGTTATTATTTTAATTTATTATTTATTTATTTTAATCATTTTTTGGCGTACGCGCCTCAGTCTTATTCCGCTCGGGCAAAGCCCCTCGCGAAATTATTATGGTGCTCGGTCAATAATAGTCTTCACCCACTAGCATTGTCTAATATATTAGACAATGCTACTAGGTATATAGTTTTCATTTATCTACTCTGTACATGATATGAAGTTTAAAAGTGTAGTTAATATTCACACTTCAATTTACTAAATTCACCAGTTAAAAACGTTGGCTGTTTCATTCCAGAAATCCAGCAATGTTGCTCAAAACATCTTTATAGCCCCCATAAAAATATAATCAATAGAGCTTATAAGCCGTATTATCGCTCGCTACAGAATCCACCCGTTATTAGGGCTGGAACAATAATACTCTATATATCCGTTTTAATAGATGTAGACATTCACTAAGAGTTCATAAGGAGTATTTCAAGCAAAAATGGAACTAACCGCCACAATAATTAAGTACCATAAGGCGGAGCCACCAATCAACTGATCGATGCCCACGTAGCCAACCAGCTTTAAGGTAAGCCCCGCCTTCGGGTTATTGAGTAAGTAAGTTCCCGAGGGTTGAAAGTGGATATTCTGTTCGACAGTTCTTAGTCTGATCGTTTTTGTGACTTGTTTCGGTTTAAAGTTTTCAAAATGTATCATCAAAACGAATCTAAAAATACTGGTGTTGTGCTCGATGTTATTCCTCCTCATTATAATCTTCATCATGGTCAACCAAGTCCTTCGCAATCGCCTAATCAACTCTATAGAAAAGGTAAGATGTGCTCTATTTCCTCCAACCTGATAAGTGTAGTGTAGACTCGGTGATGATTGCATCCGATTTTTTAAAATTTTTGAGTAAATAAGCATGTTATATTCATAGAATCTATTGAGCAACTCAATGATACCTCAATCTAGATCTGTTCCACTTTAAAATACATTAAAATATAGAGCCATTATATCTTGGATGATAGAGTTATTCATGTTTAACTTTTACTGATTTCAATGTCTAAATGAGCAGTAAACCTTAATATAGATATTTTCCACTTTAAAATACATTGAAATAAATATAGAGCCATAATATCAACTTCTTTGATAAGATATGGCATACCACTGTTGAGAAACGCGTTCTCAGGCTTATTATTGTATTTTGTTTCATGAATTTATGTAACCAAGCTCATCCAGCTTTTTCCTTAGTACTATTTAACAGTAACAACCAATTGAACTACTTTTCATATCCATTTGGTATGATGACACCCTGTGCCACTAAATGAAATATCCTGGGTGCTATTTTATCAAATGCTGGTAACAGCAACTTGGCTGATAGAGTTATTCATTGTTTAACTTCATCAATGTCTAAATGAGCAGCTCAAGAATTCTCAATCTAAATATGTTCCACTTCAAAATACATTGAAACTTAGAGCCATATAATATCAACTCCTTTAATAAGATACAGTCTGTTCGCTGAATCTTTTCCCATGTATGAAATGATTCACATACTACTTTTTGCATTACGTCTCTTTCCTACTCACAGAATCTTAACCCCCGAAATAAAACCGCTTGTTCCATTACAGCGTAATATAACAAACAGAGATAGCTATATGATGAATGTCGACGATAGGTTAAACGCGAATCTGTACGTTGACGTCGTTGACAGACCAAAGACTTTGTTTACAACTACGACCTACGTGTTATTTAATGTATTGATGTATTGCGTTTGTATATTAATGATGACGCATGGGAAAAGATCCAACGAACCAACTGTATATAGCATACCACTGTTGAGAAACACGATCCCAGACTTATTATTGTATTTTGTTTCATTAATTGATGTAACCAAGCTTAGCCAGCTTTTTCCTTGGTACTATTGAACAGTAACAACCAATTGAGCTACTTTTCATATCCATTTGGTATGATGGTACCATATGCCATTACCTACCTATATTAAAAATCCTGGATGCTATCTTATCAAAAAAAGCTAGTAACGGCAACTTGGCTAATAGAGTTATTCATGCTTAAAAATACTTATATTCATATTATCATAAGTCTATCACAAACAGCAGCTCAAATCTGTGAAATTATAAAATATGATGAAAAGCTTTTGAACATACAAAAAAAATGTTAATGTTATTCACTGTAGGCTTTTGGTGAACTCTATTATAGTGGGTTTGAATTCAATTAAATCGCTAAAATTGGCAGGGTGCCATCTGTATCGACATTTCCACTATGTTCGCGAATCAATTGTCAAGTATTTCGATTCAAGATTATGACGCAATTATGACAAAACTAGTGCTGTAAATTGAGATTCTATGATATGATTTCAAAGTTGCCTGTGTTCTAAAAATGTATATTTGATGCTAATGGCATTAAAACCGTCTTCCCTGAGTGATGGTTATAGAAAAACTAATGTTTACATACAGTAATTTTGATAAAGTTTGTTATATGTTGTATAGTTTTAACAAATAGCACGATTTTCAAAAAAATACAGGGTTAGGACAAAATATGCAACCAAGTAAATATATTTCAAACGAAAAGGACGATATTTGAAAATTTGCAGGTAAGTGCAATGAAACAAAATGATGTACATTTATAAGTAGTTGATGGCATTTCCGGTTAAACCGGAGGTGTTGTATTAACAAAAAAATGTACATCAGATGCATTTTGTTCCATTGCACTTACCTGCAAATTTTCATAAATATCGTTCTTCTCGTTTAAAAGATATTTACTTGGTTCCATACTTTATCCCAACCCCGTATATATGCTTATATTGAATATTACATTTTGAAAACGACGGCGGAGTACCTACTATAGTTATCTCACGTTATTTCCAAAATATAGATACCTTGGTCTTCCCTACAACTTTCTATTGAATAAAATTCAAATATTTTGAACTTTTAAGACCTTCTAACAAGGAACTGCATGATACTTATCAAAAACACCTATTTTTTCATAAAAATGCTAGTTCATCCAAAATGCTCCTTTGTGGAGAGGGCCTAAAATACCGATATCCTGACATTTGACGTATCAAAGCTAATATTTAACCAATTTAGGTAAATTTATGTCAAAGATTAAACATCCTGCTAAAAAAAAAGATCACTACGCTTGATTTCAAAAAAGGAAGGATGATACTATTTGAAGTAGTAATAACTTTAATTTACGATAGTAACGAATTTTCACGTTAAATATCAATTCGTATTAATTTTTATGAAACATCTTTGACTAACCGACGCCAAAAGAATCAAAATAAACTACCGCAAACATCTTAAGAGCCCACTTAAGCCGTCTGCGCCATCAGTTCCCCTATTTATTGCTACTAATAGCTGCTTAATTTATACAGGAAGTAACTTGAAGTTCTCGTCTATTTCAGATACATCTAGTCCAGTTAATTCGGATTTGAAAGTCGCCTCATCTACGAGTCCTTCTTCTGTAACGGACCCGAATATCAGAAGATATAGAACGGCTTTTACGCGAGAACAATTGGCTCGATTAGAAAAGGAATTTTATAAGGAAAATTACGTGTCTCGTCCTAGAAGATGCGAATTGGCAGCTCAATTGAATTTACCAGAAAGTACTATCAAGGTAAGTTTTCATTTATGCGGAAAATTTATTTTTTTGGATTCAGAAACAACCGGAACAAACAAGGGTGTGTCACAATAAGGGTAGAAAATGAGCTGCATGTGAGACACACAAACTGGTTTTCGCCTACTAATTAAACCAAAAAGTTGGAAAATATAACAAATTTGACATTCACTGGCGTTTATTGAAAAAAATCGCGTCAAAAGTCAAAGTCATCAAGCGACAGATGGTGAAAAAATCGTGGCGTTGTGAGTTTTTGGCACTTGGGGTGTTAATAGTATATTACATAACATAACAAGAGTTGTAAGTTGCTTATTACATGCGAATAGAAAAAGCGGCGAGTGTGATAATTCTATGAGCATGTAATAAGCTTACCTATTTGTGTACTATACTTTTTCTACGAATTTTAATTATTTGTCTTTAAAACAAACGTACATCCACCTATTAAACTTCACTATTAATATATTTTAGAAACTTTTTATACTTCACTAATAAAATTACCAAAACTTAATTTAAGCTCCAAGTCATATTATTTGTTGAAACAAAATGTGTCAAATGTTGTGTCTATAGCGATTTTAATGACTACAATAAAACTAAAGTGCTAGTGTAGTAGCGTTCTTTATCGAGCCCTACATCTATGGACACGATACTCTCCCTGTGATAACCCATCCAAGCACTAACCGTGCTCGACACTGCTTCACTGTAATTAGCATTCCACTACAGTGCCAAGATGACGCCCTTACATGTATAACCTTCTGTGCAGTATTAGTACGTTCTAAGTAAATCTTTATTATGAATATATTCCATTATTTCCTCACAAAATTCCATCATTCAAAATTTCATGAGCTTTTCCCAGTTTATACGAACGATACCCATTTTTCTTTTGAATTTTTCTAGCAGCTGTAACACTTAATGTCACTAAAACAGCCATTTTCTCACTAAAAAGTGAAGGTTCTTGTATTGCAGTTAGCTTTATTTGGTACGCAGATATTATGCTAAAATTTTGGAAAATAAAAAAGTTTCTCGGTTACTGAAAATAGTAGTAGATTACAATTTTCTCTAATTTTACAAAAAAACTAGGTTTTCTATACTAATGACACCAACACAGTAATCTTCGCTTATTCTTCTGCCGATTAAAAAAAAATTGAAAATATCTTGTTAAGTTCCGGAGATATCGCGAGGTATTAAAGCAAACAATTTTGACAGATTTTTGACAAATTTCACTATAAAAAGTGTTGTACCTGTTAAAAAATGTTCTAATCGTCGAGGGACCTACTCTATCATTTTGTAAAGACCACATGTGATTGTAACTAAAAAAAATCGAGAAGGAAGCGACTTTTTCTCCGTATTTCAGTCGATATTCCTTAAAACGCGTTACCCTCCTACCGTTTCATATAAAATTTTACAATCAGAAGCACTGTTTATTTTATTACAAATTTTCCCTCGAACGCACAACCATTAGTGTTTATTATTAGGTTTAAGTTGTCGTATCAATTAGCACATATTACTTTATCAAATAAAACATTTATAAACCTTTTAAAAAGTTCAAACATGCCGACGAGATACTAATTCGAGAATTAACATTCGAAAAAAAATATCAACTCTCAAGTCGTCGGTTGTATGGTAGGTTAATGGACAGATAAGTCGGAATGATATATTTTATAATGTGCTAAGTACTTAAAAGGCAGTAACCGCGCATTGGTTATTGTTTTGGTCGTATGGAGAAAAACTTTAGTTACATACGATCAAACGAGTACCTAACTCGAAAAAAAAACCTTTTAAAAATATACTTACAAGCAACCAAAACTTTTATAGTCGATTCGAAAATTATTGATGGCACAGTGTTTATGGAATTTATACAATGTGTTCATAAAATAACGCGAATAATTATTATTAGCTGAATAAACAGTAATATGGTATAGTATAGTCAATAGTCTTCTTATTTTGCGTCATCGCTTGTGACGTATATCCGAGTTTTGGTTATGTCGTTTATTTTATTTGCTATTTTGACATAAACCTAACCTTAAATTTGACAAATAAAATCATCAGGATCGTATTCAGCCAAATTCCAAAGGGGTTTGAAATTAATAATGACCAGCTTCTTTTTGTAACTGAAAATACTTGAGAAATTTCAAAATTCTGATGTTTTTCCGTATATCTAGGCATATATTTGGATGAATATAACAATAAGATTAATATTCACTTTCCATAAACAATAATTGACCGTAAACAACCAAGTACAGACTGACGAGAACTGTCAGTGGGAAATGAGAGAGACGTAAGACTCATTGCCGCTACGAAAGGTGCGTCTGCATCCTATTTTCACGATGTAATTGGCATTAAAACTGTTATAAATATTGTGATCTGTCATAATATATATTGAATGTCTTTAACTGAGTGAGATAAAGTCGATCATTGGTGTTGGCAATAGGATGCGGACATTTTGACCTATACTGTTCTCTATTCACGTTGCGTTTCTTATTGACTTGTATGTAGCCATCTTGTGTGTAGTTAACAACAATTTTCCCACGTCTCTCGTTTTCGTACAATGTAATATACCTTATTTTTTCCTTGTTGCAGGTCTGGTTCCAAAACAGAAGAATGAAAGACAAAAGACAAAGAATGGCGATAGCGTGGCCCTATGCAGCAGTATACACCGATCCTGCGTTCGCAGCATCTCTTCTACAAGCCGCCGCTTCGTCGTTACCTCTTCATTATCCACCACCACCACCTATTTATACTCCTCATTATCCTCGATATCATCCCTATCCCAGTTTTGGTGTTCCTACGCTGGCGAATCACCCATTGAATGTACAACAAAATATTGGTATAGCAGCTTCAACCATTCCTCAGGGTATGCATCAAACTCAAGGTTTGAACCTTAATTTAAATTTCGATTTTCCTCATGCATATCAACCAGAACATCCTAAAATTTCTCCCAATTCTCCGGGACAGTCGGAAATTAGTTTAAGTCCTCCCATGCAAGAGGGACTACTGATTCAAGCATCCAAAATGTCTCCAGCTACGCAGGTTAGCGTTAGTGAAAAGCCGAAATTGTTCAAACCGTACAAATCTGAACTGTAATTTTTATTCGTTTACATGTTTTGTGTGTTACAATTTGTGATCTTTGTACTAATACCTGTTTTGTAATATTATTACTAGTTGTATCTTAAAATGGCGATATTTGCACGATCTTCAAAAAATAGGATATTTCTGTAAATATATCTACAGCTTATTGAAGTTTTCGTTCTAAAGAAAAACCGCACGAAAATAATATCACGTGAATATTGAATGACTTAGACATTTTAATGCCTGTCGTCAAATACGCAGCTGATTTATAGAATAGATCACTCGTTGTCTTTGTTTATATGCGGGTTTTCTTGGATTCTTTTATAGTATAGTAGGATATTTTAACAAAGATAGTGGTTTTTATATTCGAAAAATGGTAATCTAACTGTCAAAAGATAGTTCTGTTTGAATATAAACCAGAAAAACAATAGGTTCCAAAAGGAGGTAATAATTAGAAATTATTTAAAAAACAATATGGACGACGTCATTAGGTTTTCTTAGCAAATGAGCAATAAGAAAAATAAACTTTCCTGACTTCTGTTATACGGTAAGATCGGTTTCGACGAAAATCAGCAGTTTAAATTATTAATTTATGAATTAATAGTAACTTTTTCTTGTTTTTATGGGTTTTCAAAGAGAATATTTCAGTTTTAGTATTTTTAGATATAGATCGAAAGATTTTATGAGGTAGCGCTTGGCCTATTCCACTGCGACCTTTTCAGATCTCTAGATAAATAAATTGTACTCTATGAAAAGCAGGAGGAAAAGGTATCGAAAATCCAAAAAAAAATTATAGTGGTTTATTTTTTCTTCACAATTTTATATAATTTCAAATAACAATAACTTTTTAATAAATAATTTTGAAGAAATCTCTTATTTCGAGTGAATTTTTTTAATTTTATTGAAAGTAAGCTCGGAAAATCGGGAATTACAAAATACTTTCTAATAGAACTTAATGTCCACGTTTTCGTTGTTAAAATGTCTTTATCGCCCAGAACAAATTTAAAATTAAAAATAAAAATCCTATCTTATTGAACATTATCATTTGCCACTGTTTTTTAAAGAAAAAAATCAATTTGGTAACAATTGTAGATTTCTTTAGGTACCAATAAAATATTGTTATAAACTATTAAATGCAAGCCGCCAAAAATTGATGTTAATTATTTTATTTTGTACATAATTTTAATTTAATATAAAGTTTATTTGTATATATTATTGTTGATATATTTTTAATAAATTACTTTGAACTGTATATTTCTTTTTTTCTTTTAATAACTGATTGATCCAGTAGAATTGTTCGAAAAAGAAGAAACTTCAACTACTAATAATAAGCGAAACTGGTCTGGAAGATCGAGGAGTAAAGGACTTTGCATGTGACCAAGACCCACCTTGCAAAGTACTTGTCACTTTTCACAAAATCACCTTGAATTCTGGAGTTGACATTATTGTTGGGTAAAAGGCTGGAGAAAAAACATCCTATACCTATTAACGTTTGTCAATAGTACCTATATTGTATAATTAGTGGGAAAAGTATCATATTCCCAAACGACTGTGATGGTTACCTCCTGGTAACACAGGAGTTTGGGAATATGCTTTTCTCACGAATTATACATACTATTTTTTCTTCGATCGTAAATTGACATTTGAAAAATTAATTGAAAAATATTCCGTCGTTGCCCTCCAGTACAATTTACAAATTGTACAAAGTATACAATAAATGTAAATATTAACAATAAATATGTGTTCAAGAATATCGTTATAAGTTAGATGTTTCTTTTATTTCTTTCATAACAACTCTATCAATATAAAAAATAAAACCATACTTTGTTTCAATTTATTGTAATAATCCATTTGTAACATTACCGCACGCTACAGCAGTGTGGTAAGAATATTACCGCACTGTTATTTTCTAATTGCTTAGCACCTGCCCACTATTATTCAGGAATGTTGAAATTTGCGCATGGAAAACAGGTCAAAATAGTGTAACTTTTCCCACGATCGGAGAAAAAAATATAAATGTATAATCACAGGCAGCAAAGTAATCACTTTCGTGCCTAGGCAGCAAAGTAACCACTTTGCTGCCTAGGCAGGAAAAGTAATACTTTGCTGATTGATATCAGTTAACAAAATTAATATTTGCTGCCAATCGGAAAAAAAACATTTTATTTTAATACATTTTTTTAATTAAAATAATAAGAGCAATAAAACTTTCAAGCTGACAACTTGTCAAACTTGTATGAAATTTGTTAAGCAATTTATATTTGACATAACATTTCTTGATAGTGATTGGCCAAAATTAATAGGAAGGGAATAATCATTACAAAACACACGAATGTCAATACATTTTCTCAACGGTTCTTGTACATAGACATAGTTCGTTCGACCCACAAATTACTTTGAATCAACACGGGCTTTGTTGCTTATTATTTGTATAGGCAGAGCCATACAGAGCAACCTTAAAATTCTTGAAATTTCGGGTATAAAACATTTGCAAGAATCGTATTGCTAACGTTGCGTTTGAAAGATATTCGAGCTCTCAGTTCCAAAATGGTGTGGGAATGCCTAGACAAACTCAATGAACTATGGCGATCAAAATATATTTACCTTACTATGGATTCCAGCACACACTAGAATAGAAGGAAATGAAATAGCAGATGAACTAGTAAAGAGGGGGACTAAAATACCTTTCTGGGGGCCTGAGCCCTTTTGCGCAAGCAGCCCCATTAATGTAATATTGGAAGAAATAGAAGAATCCGAAAGTAAGAGAAGATAAAAAACTGGAAAGATCTAGTAGGGCTTAGACAATCAAAGATTCTTCTGGGTGACTACAACCTGTTAAGATCAAATTAATGCATAAGTCAAAGTGAAACTGCGCTAAGAGTTTCAACAGGGTCATAACGGCACACTGTCGCCTGAATGGGCACCTGAAAAAGCTCAAAATAGTGGAGGAAGAAGAATGCAGATATTGTGGTATGGAAGAAGAAACCTCCATCCACATACTTTCCAACTGCACAGCACTCCAGAATCCTAGAGCACAGTACCTGGGAGATTACTGGATAGAAGAGAAACATTTACCCAAATTGAAGCCTGCAGATATCCTAAAATTCCTCCGGGAAATAGGACTAAAGGAGCTACTAGTTTCAGAGACTCTCCTCAGAATCTAACTAGAAATAAGAGGGCACAATAGATCTTTCAGGTCTCAGTGAGTGTTACCCCAAAAATACATAGGTACATATACATTCACATCCATAAGTTAATATTGGTTTTTATATATTTTTATCTTGGTATTGATCGATTCTAATTCATTGTTTATGAATGTTTTGTTCATCGCATAGTAGAGTTTCATTGTTTTTTTTTATTCATTTACTGATTTCTGCTTCTTGAATTCCGTATTGAAATGTTGTCACTTGTTCTATAACTTGTCTTTCTACATCTATTTCTTCTTGTCCTTCTCTTATAACCATAACTTTTGTTTGGTTTTTATTCATAACTATCTCGTTTTCTTTCAAGATACTATTCCATATCCATTCCATTCCATATTTCTATATTGTGATTCAGATCTTCTTCAGTTTTCGCAAAAATAACTATATCGTCAGCAAATGACCCTTCTGAAACTACAAGGTATGTTAAGATCCATGTATACTATATTGAATTTTTTGTTTTTATTTTTACATTTCTTTATTATTTTGTCAGGCATATTATAAGTATATTCATAATAATGCTGATTAAACTTTTTCTTAAGTGCACCTTCTATTATTCGTGCTAGACATTTTCGTTAATTTTTTTTTATCCAAATAACTGTCAAAACCATTTTATAAACAAGCAGAATTATCAAGAGTGAAGCAAAAAGATGCATCTGTGATTGAAATAGTTCTCCAAATAAGAAAAAATCAGTCCCATGTAATAAAAACGTTTATTCCCAAAATTAACTTATTTCCCTCGGTTACCGAATACTTTTATATTATCTCTTTAACTTTAAAATTTCAATGATTTGTTCTGTCGTTACCGTGACAAAATATTATTTTATTACACCCCCTAATAAAAAGCCGAAAGGCAACCAATAAAAGAAATGTCGACCTTCCAAACCGGAGGGTATCCATCCAATTACAAAACTATATGGTCACAACAAACCGCATTTTTGACCGCTTTGCCATAATATTTGTAACTTGGAACCGATGGAACAAATTATCTTTGTTACGGAATATCTATCTTCGATATTTAAATGTCACTTATGTGGGAGATTCGTTGAAAGTTGAACCGATATATTGACAGAAAACTTTGTCACACTAAATCAGGCGTACAAAAATAAACAGCCACTGTTTGAAACCATAGAACATTGTTTATTTAGTTAAGCTGTAACTTTAAAAGAAACCTTCAATAGAAGTAAGTAATAAATTCTGAATAGAGGCTGGAGGAACCAAAATAAGAAACAACAAATTCAATATTTAATAATAATATCTGACAAACAGTGGGCCGTCATGGTTGACATCATCAAGACATGATCAAGACCTCAATCAACCATAATATGGAGAAGGAAGCATCAAATAAGTGGCTCTCTGATAGAACATTGTTTCTCCACGACTAAATACGACCAAATCATTTTTACATATTTAGCTGCATAATGATATACATATATTCTTCACACCAGTGAATAATGAAAAAGAATCCACTTTCCTTAGCCAATCACATACTATTATTATCAGAATTCACGCTAAATGAATAAATCAAATCGTCTCTTTTAAAACGTCAAATACCTACCTAATAACACAAGTTTGATACGTCAAAATAAATATACAGGGTGTTTTCAAATGACACTTACAACGTTTGCATGTAAGATAGCTCTCGTAAAATTGGACAAAATGATATAAGGATTAAGGGGTCCAGCTCATACACTTTTCGAAATACAGAGTGTTGAAGTATTGAAAAATTAAATGTTTTAATTCGATAATGAATAAATCGATTTTACATTTGGCAGGTTGTTTTTAAATGTAAAAATGCATGTTTTTATAAAGAAACATTTGTCAATTCTTGATCCAGTGGTGTACATTTGGAAAAATATGTCACTTTTCTCCTCCCGGCATTTGGGGCTATTTTAAATTAATTTTATATTTCTCATTGTTTTTCACGTAAAAAACACATAACCTTCACATATCAAAAAATGTTTAGTTTTCAAGATATTTAATGTTTTTATGTAGACTGCAACCTAATTTTCTAATAACAAAATGAAAAAAATATTTTTTGGTATTTATTTTAATAACTGCCAAACTACTAATGGTTAAAATATGTATCAGAAACTAATTTGTGAAGCAGCAATGCATCTTAAACATTGGAAGAAGACTCTCAAAAATATTTGTCCAAACTTGTGCTTTTATTGAGTAGAATGGCTATTATTCACTAGGATGATTCCAAGACTCACTCACTGCGCTCGCTCGTTTTGGAAACTTAATCCACGTGATTAATGGAAGTCTTTTTCTTTAGCCGTGGAGAAAGTATAGTTTTCTACTTGAGTAGAATGGCTATTATTCACTAGGATGATTCCAAGACTCACTCGCTGCGCTCGCTCGTTTTGGAAACTTAATCCACGTGAATAATAGCCATCATTCTGCACTCGTTGAAGAATATACTATTATTTAGTTAAGCTTTAACTTATAGAAAAACCCATTCGATAGAAGTAACTAATAAATTTTGAGTGATGGCACCAAGAAAAAAAGGAACAAACAAATTTTATATTTAAAATAATAATAAAGACTCTGACAAACATTGCGGACATGGAAGATACGAAAATTTGTATCAGATTAATTGACAACTTAAAGTTAAAAGCATAAAATTTTTTTATACAGTGTGGTCCGTAAGTGATGGTCCAAAGTAAAATGAAAGATTCTTCGCCTAAAAATATTACAATCTGACGCAACTTCCTTTAATAAAATATCGATGATTAAAATGATACAGGGTACCAAAGTTCAAAAGTCAAAATTGTTTTTTCTCACTAAATTGGATGATTTTGGATATACAAACGTAAAAATTCGGAGATAGCGGCTCTAGGGCTAGGGTAAATTATAGTATGTTATCCGTTTCGTTGTATTTTTTAGAGGGCGCTACAAAAGCTATGCTGTTCGTATAACTTATTTATCGTTAACGGTATCACTCTATTTATTGAAAAATATTAAAAAAATACAATACAAAAAGGTATACCTATCATTAATCTCAAAAGCTACTGGTTATAAAGATATTCGCATTTTTCAACCCCCTTATAAATCTTCATTTACTGAGAAAAAGTTGCGCCAGATAACAGATTGTTATATTTTTAGGCCAAGAATCTTCCATCTTCACTTTGTTCCATTACTTATGGACTACCCTGTATATTAATATCCCGAAACTTGTAAATATCTCTATTAAAATTTTTTATTTTCTATACTCATATTGTTCCTCTTCCGTTCCGTGGGGTTCGTGTCACTTTTTCAATGTTCAGATATTTCAATAATATTTTCATGACGCACACTGTATATTGAAAAGATTATGTTTGGGGTGGCAATAAAATATAAAAATAAGTTAACACTGCGGATAGATGAAAGAGAAAAACATTATGACAAAATTGGATTGGGGCTGGTTGGTTTACAGATTTATTGTAGATTATTTGTGTCGTAAAATAATATCATTATAAAGATTTGCTATAAAGTTGAAAGTATAATGTTTTCGCAAAGTTTTATGATAAATATTATTATTGTACAACCAATATAAAATGGTTGTTGAAGGTAGGTATTTATGGTGGTGGTAAAGTTTGGAAAAAAATTAAATAAAAAAGGATTGTTATGTTTAAAATGTTTTCCAAATTTAACAATAATAATGATCACCCTATGATATCCATTTTTTGGGCTCCTTATTACATAAATAATAAAGGTATTATACACCAAGGTGGTGAAAATTATTATTATTGACCGAGCACCAAAATTATTTCGCGAGCGGCTTTGTCCCAAGCGGATTGAGGTTCGTGGCTTATGAATGCCTTTACCACCATAGTGTATACACAATTTTTTCCACTACTAGCAAAATTTAAGACAAAAATTAGAGCAAATATGTTAAAGATAATCTCCTGGGTATACAAAATTATGTTGCACAAGTTTTTGTTGAATTACTATCCCTGGATCCTCAAAATATTTGAATTTGTCCATTTTTGACCTGGGTTGATAATAGAAAAAATTATTAACCACGAATAGAGAAATTTAACTCACAAGTGTGCAAGAAGAAGCAATAATTTTTTATTATTAACCTATAGGTGGACAATAATGCAGGAATTCAAATATTTTGAGAATTCAGGGATAGTTGGAATGTGATTAATCCTATAGTCAAAGGCACTCTTAACGTGCGGGTTCAAAGGTCACTAACCATATGTATCAAATCGGAAAACACAGAGGTTACCAAAATGTGAGAGTACACTGCAGATTGACGAATTTCCACTTCTTTCATTCTCGAAATAATCCATCGAACTAAGTACAAAAAACTGAAAATTGCTACTTATGATTCAAATTGTCACTTTGAATTGTCAAAGTAACAAAACTGACATATTCAAATAAAAACTCTGCTGGTGAAAGACTTTTTAGAATCACTGAAAACTAAATACATATCCTTCTTTTTCTCATCAAAATTGCATAAGTCTGTCTTATTCATCTTACGGATTTTATTTGGAAGTTATAATTAAACGCAATAAAAGAAAACAAAAACTGTGAGTATGTCTTTGATGAATCGTATGACGCGCACGTTAAGACTGCATCTGACTATAATCAAAATATTACAATAGTAAACAGTTTAAATGTATTACAAACGTTAATCCTAGTCTTTGACGTAATAAATTTGATTATTTACTGTTTAGATTAAGCGCAAGCACGACCTATCAATGGGGAGAAATTACATGTTACAAAATATGATGCAGACGTACCTTTTGTATCGGTAATGTGACTTATGTCTTTTTCTAATGTCCCACTGACAATCTTGTCAGGTCTGTACTTTGTTGTTTACAGTCAATTATTATTTATGAAAAGTTATATTGTTATTATACACGGAAAATCATCAGCATTTTGAAAGTAACAAGTATTTTCAGTTAAAAAAAGAATCTGGTAATTATCAATTTCATAGCTTTTCCTAATGTGGCTGCATAAGATCCTGGTGATTTAATTGATCAAATTTCAGGTTGGCTATATGTCAAAATAGCAAATAAAGTGAACGACCTAACCGAAAACTGGATATACGTCACAAATGATGACGCAGAACAAGAAGGCTATTGAATATAGAGTTTGTTCAACCATCCTTTGCCGTTACGTCATACATTATCATTCAGCCTTCAACAATTTTGGTCATTGGTTATAATTTTGAGGTTAAGTGTAAAATAACATACAACTGATATAAGACAAACGTGAAACGACAAAATACGTCACACGTCACATATTATGACGTAACGTCAAAGGATGGTTGAACAAACTCTACAATAGTGATTATTTAATAATTATTTATGTAATAAGGATCGTAAAGACGATCATTATGGTACAAGTCGTGAATGTTATCGATAACACGGCGTGTGCCATAATGATTGTTTATGATTCGTATTACATACAAAATTTTATCTGATGGCATTTATATCAATACATTTCCGAAAAATTAAAAAACTGCAAAATATCAGAAGCAATTTTTAGTGCCAACAACCAAACAGGATTACAGGTTTGCCAACAATCATCAACTTCTGATGTAAAAACTGTAGAATCCATTGGAATTAATATAACAAATTGTAGTAGATAATTGTTCTTTTACCATTTATAATAAATAGTTTTGTACATAGTGCATGCATTTTGAATAAACTTTTTTGATCGAACCATTACATGTTTTCCTTATATAATTTCATTATGGTACTTAGTCCCATAATGAGCTTCCTTATGTCATCAAAATTGAGTGACATAACGTTGTCATTATGACATGCCATCAGATAAAATTAATATAAATTATTAAGTAAGTTTGTACCTACACTTTATAAGAATTTTGTGTATCTGTTTTGAATAAACGGACAAGGAAGCTAAGTTGGTTGCAAATGTATTTATCAGTGTAATACGGTATATTATTATTTTGGAAATAAATATTTGTGAATTATTACCTAACTATAGTACCATCTTCTCGGAAAGTACCATTAATTTATGTCATACAATTTCTCGGTTCTAGCCAGTTGTTATAGCCACAGTACTAATTTGCGAAAATTTTATTTCATTCAAAATGTAATAGAACCCAATAAATCCATAAAACTAGTTCAACGAACAAAATAATATATGTTGTAAATTTTATTTATTTATTGGGATAATATAACAATAACCGGCCCTAATAACAGTCTGCTACCGTGACGATTAAATGGCCAGTGGCGTACCCATTTGCTTAACCAACAACCAACAAAAACCATTTTTTATCCTTAAAAACTCACCCCCTACCATTTTTCCGAACTCGGATCGCCCGTAATTTATTTTTATTTTTAATTCTATCATATTCCCCTCCTTTTCTAATGGGTTTCATCCTACTAATATTTTTTTTCCCTTTTTACCATTTTTGAAGGCTTTGGCCTTTTCTAGAAGTGATTTTTGACATTGATGCCTTCATACCTTTTGTCAATATTGACGCTTTCCTATATTGTGATTTTATATTTGGAAAGCGCTTGGTGCTTTTTCTGAACATTCATAGTTCCTGGTTCGTAAACTCATATCTAAGTTAGTCCTATTGTTTTTCATTGTAGACACCGTAATATTTATCCAATTCTACAGTCATACAATATTATTTTCTGTAATTACAAATTAAACTATTTCAAAGTTCTTATTAATTGTAAAAAAACTTAAGGTACGCCTCTGTTATTGGTCAACCGATAGGAATTGCGGATATAAAGTTTTATAATCCCAACAGTCGGCTTTTAACAAAGTGTAACCCCCCGTAGTATTTGCCTAGTCTGTATTTTGGCTACTGAAGACTTTTACCAGATCCTGAAAGAATATTAGCGATTGTCACAAAATGTCATCCACTTAAATAATAAAAGTTGTATCTCTTGCTCATGACAATGTCACGGATCCGAAAATATTTCCTTTACAAAATATAAAATAAAATAATAAACAACCTGAATGGTGTACAACACTATTAAAGGGTGACTTTTTGATTTTAAATGGGTATAATACCTACCTTAGGTAGAGACTGTCCTAATGGATATTCTAATAATTTTTATAACTACTGTGTAATAATAAATAACTCCTTAGGTTCATGTTCACTTGAATAATGTAATTTTTTTGATAAATGATTTTTGTTATTGTTACTTTTATTATACAGGGCTGAGATAAAGTATGGAACCAAGTAAATATCGTTTAAACGAAAACAACGATATTTATGAAAAAATAGCAGGTAAGTGCAATGGAACAAAATGCATTTGATGTAGATTTTTTTGTTAATAATATACTTCCGGTTTAACCGGAAATGCTATCAACTTCTTTAATTTAAATGGGACACCCTATGCATTTTTACAGATTTTGAAAGAGCTTATTTTGAATTCATACATACTGAGTTTAGTGTAAAAAAAATTGTAAAAACGAGGAATATAAAACTTTAATCCTTCTTTGAGTTTTTTTGTATTAGAGCAAAAAACTATAGATAATAGCTATTTTGTGTATTAAGAGCGGAAAGTGATACTTTGCCGCTTGAGGCAATCTGCCGAAAGCGGAAACGCACTTTCTGCTCGAATTGCACACAAGATTTTTTCTACGATCACCTTATTTTTAAACAAATAATAAAAAAAACATGAAAAGTACACTTTACTAGAATGTGATGTTGAAAACATGTAACAATTACTTATTATTTTTATTTATTGCCTACAATATTAAAGTTGAATGTACAGTTTTGTCCGTATAAATCAATACTATGAAAATAGGAATCTGCAAAAACGATCAAGAAAATTGTCAATCTTAACAGCGTTATATTTGTAATAAGTTGTAAATATTAATTTTTATCTTGAAATAAGAAATAAATCCTTCACTGTAGTATTGAATCAATGTATGAGGTTTAAATTATTTTATAAATTCAATAAAATTAAACATATAAAATATACACCCCCATCTATGCGAGCGGAAAAGTACGCTCTAGAGCGTAAATAATGTCAATTATGACAGATCGCAGAAAACATCAACTTTGCGGTTAGATTTGAGTGTGCAAAAGTCTACTTTGGGACCTTTGGGTAGTGAACGTAGGCAAACTAATTTATTGATGTTGTTTGAATGCATAGTAATAAATAAACGAGTGTTGTTTAGTACATCTTTTGTTCTCCAAGTGTCAAATTCTAATTGACGGAAATAAATTTTACCATTTAGAATGGTTCAATTAAGTGAAAGAGAGCTTATTGAAGTTTTAATTATGATCGGTTATGGTGATCGTGTCAGAACTCACGAAGAAGTGTGTCATATTTTTAATAATTTGCATTCGGAGAGAAATCATATATCACGTTCAAGAGTAACTAGAACATTACAACGTTTTAATACAAATGGGATGGTAAAAGACCACGAACAGCAACGAATGAAACTGTTAAACAAAATATTGCAATCGATTTAGAAGAATCACCTCAAACTTCCACCACAAATTTAGCACTAAACCATCAGTCGACGTTCTGTAGGAATGATATTGAAAATTAAAAAAGTATCATCCGTACAAGGTACAGTTGGTTGAAGAATTGTCGGACGTTGATTTTGACCGACGGCTGGAATTTTGCGAACCGCTAATGGACATTTGTAATGTCGACGTAAATTTTGCTTCTAACATAGTTTTTTTCCGATGAGGCAACTTTTTGTTTAAATGGAACAGATAATCGCCTCAAGGTATTGGTCAAATTAGAATCCTCATTGGATTCATGAAGCACATACCCAGCATCCATACGGAAACTTGAATGGTGACAAGTATTTGGATCTACTAAATTATTCCTGCACTTAAACAAAATGGGCAATTACCACAAAAGATTTGGTTTCAAAAAGATGAAGCACCTCCCCACTATGATAGACGGGCTAGGGATTTTCTGAATGCGAATTTTCCAAATCGATGGATTGGACGTAGAGGATTCTTAGAGTGGCCTGCTCGTTCTCCGGACCTTAGCCTGCTAGACTTTTTTCTTTTGGGTTATCTAAAATCACGTGTTTACGTTAGTCGTCCAACAAACTTACAGGAATTGAGACAAAGAATTATTGATGAATGTGAACTAATACGTGAAGAAGTCTTGGAAACAGTGACTCAAGAATTTGTGGCATAATTGTCAGCAAGTAAACGGCGAGTATTTTGAACATTTGAAGAAATTTTGTTTCTCATTATTCTACTGTACAACTAATATAAGTGAGTTATTTGTTTTTACAATTTTTTTTACATTGAACAAAGTAGGTATGTATGAATTAAAAATAACAAGATCTTTCAAAATCTGTAAAAATATATAGGGTGTCTCAATCAAATTAAAGAAGTTGATGGCATTTCTGGTTAAACCGGAATTATATATATTATTAACAAAAAATGTACATCAAATGCATTTTGTTCCATTGCACTTACCTGCCATTTTTTCATAAATATCATTGTTTTCGTTTAAAAGATATTTACTTGGTTCCATACTTTATCTCAGCGTGCATTTTGTTCCATTGCACTTCTCAAAATTAATATTAACATTTCAGTTTGTTGCATTTTGATCTGCTCACTAGGAATTTTCACTTAAACAATACTTAAATTATGTAATTGACAACAATTTCAATAAGATAAGTTTATTTTCATCTATTTTATACGCATTTAGATAAGATAGCAAACGAAGGGTAGTTTGTTTCATATTTGGGGTGAATTACTTTTATATCTAGCAGGGCGGAAACCCTAAACTGAACGTTCAATTCCAAAAAATAACATTTTTATGCTATAATAACCAAGTATTCAAAAAGAAAACAGTATTGATTTTTGATTCACTCTAAAATGATTCAAGTACACTTAAAGCAACATTAATAAATGTCTCATATCATAGACGGATCTGGTTGCCCTATAACTGGATTTATGTATATTGTTCTCCTTTTTAATGAGAGCACCTTGAAACAACGTTTCGAAGAATGATAATTTCACTAGGTGTTCACACTATTTTGAATCAATCTAATCGAAAAGAAGAACGATACAATAGGGTACACGCATATTTCATAATTTGTAATAGTAAAGTTTAAAGTTAATATCAAAAATAAGTAATAATAGGAAATAAACCAGTTTCCATTATAAATTAATTCCAAATTTTAAAATAAAATTTAAAATTTAATGTACTTTCCGACCAGCACCTGACTATTTCCGAGCGCTACCGATGATACGTGTGATGTCATAGCTTGTTATTACTTTTGTCAATATGGCCGGTATTTCACTAGATTATGTGTAGTTTTGTGTTTATATTGTATTTTAATTACCTATTAATTGCTTCATTGATGTAAAAATATCATTTTTCTATGACTGTTGAGAAATGGACCCTTTTTATGTAACATTTTTGTTGAGTAACTGGATGCATTACACAAAACAAGCCACGCCCCGTGTGTAATGATCCATTACACACGACTATCTGGCCAATCACCGTCAAAGAATGCCATTACACACGACTATGTTCGGTGCAATGTTTGAATCAGACTCGCTATGAAATGTCATAATTTGACTTTGACAGTACCTATACCTACCTACCGAAGGTGATTTAGAGCTGACTTTTTATTAGAATGGATACAGAAAGTGAAAACGAATTCAACTGCTCAAATTTCACCATCAATATTGTAAACAATAAATGAATTTTCATTGTAGCTTCCAAAATGGAATTGTTTGACATAAAGCATTAAGTTAATTCAATAAAATATTCTCTAAATATCTCGTTCGTTTGAATTGATAGGTGAACACTCAGTCATAGAAAAAGTATAGTATTCTACTTTCGTGTAATCGCTATTACTCACTCGAATGATTACGACGTTCGCCTGCGGCTCACGTCGCAAACTTCATTCTCATGAGTAATAGCCATCATTACACGCTCGTTGAATAATATACTATTATATATTTGTTTGAGACCATTACGTGCGTTTGTGTGTGCTTTTTTTATTTATAAAAGTCAACGTAAAGTGGATATAAATATTCGATATTTCCGAGGATATTTTGAAACCTTTAGAAGAATAGTATATTATTAAACGAGCAATTTATGATAGCCAATATTCACGATGGGTGACGTTTGTGTCACGAGCCACAGGCGAGGGGCGCAAGTCAGCCGAGTGAATATTGGCCATAAATTGCGAGTAAAATACTATACTTTGTCCACGACCCTTGATTTCTTTTATTAAATAAAAGTCAGTAACGATCATTTGGTATTGCCTCCAAATGTTCTGACAGCTACATAAAAATATAATTTGACATATATAGAGATAGGCGATACTGTGTAAAGTATCAATACAACGTACCGTTATGAATATGTTTTAAAATATCATTTTGAAAAGTATTAATACTAAATATTACAATATTTTATCGATACGATATATTTCAGAAACAAATTTCCTGAACAAAATACACAGATTTAATAGTTTATAAGTTTATTCCATATTGTACCCTCATCTCTACTCGTGAATTATGAACCATAATACACTCCAGTGTATTATGAACCATAATTCACGACAGCTGATATATGGGTACCATATTATACCTTTTGTTATGAGGTAAGATATTGACTTATTATTAGGTGGTCGTGGACAAAATATTTTATTTACTAGTTCAGTGACGATTCTTTTATATTTTGTGAGTAAAAATATGGCTAGCGAAGGTTTTGTAAAAGCACAAACTGATAACTTGCCCAAAGTATACCCATTTATGCTGCTTGAATTTATTAAGTCAAACAGCTGCTTTAATGCAGAGGAAATAAAAGGAGTTGAAGCATTTTCGTAAGTACGATTTAAACTATATGTATTACCTATGTATAATATATACCAACCATATTTCGACGCCGTATAAGAAAGTCCCTGTCTCACGAGCCGTTTCCACTATTTTTCTTACGAATATACTCAAAGATGACTTATCGTGCTTTTCGGGTACCCACTAGACACCACTGAATTTCACTCCTGTTGAATAATATTTCTGCACATTTTCAGCGGAAACTTGATGTGTGGTTGTAAGAAAAAAAATTTTTTATGGTTTATTCCTAAACATATACCTAGGTACATAACCTCCAACTATTAAAGAAGCAAAATTACCAACACAGAATTGTAGTCTTCACAAACAAAAGCAGTAGTATTTGTCGAAATATTGTCTTCATTCCGACGCATATATAGCTTGCAACCACAATACCATTCTCTCAAGTGCATTTTTGCTTGCGCCACCAGGTAAAGTAAGAAATATTTTGTTTGGAGTTTTAATAGACGTCGATTTACACTCTGGAACAATGCAATATTTTTTTTTGCTTTATCCATTTTTAAAGCTTTCAGAAACAAATTAGGTCACAAAAACTCAGAGCGTGATACACGATACACGAATAAGAACGTAAGCAAGGAGTGACGTCAACGGTTGAGGCAGCCATCTTTATGACGTAAAACGCGTTTTGGCGGACTTTCAAATTTTATGATTTTCAAAGTCGTTTTGAAAGTAAAGTTAATATTTTTTTGAAAAAATAAGCATGTAAGGTGTTAGGAGACCTAATAAACCGTCAATTCTTACCAATAGCAAAATTTATGCCTGTACCCTATTGTCCGATTTAAATTTTGAAAACGGCTTTTAAAAGTAGAAGTCAACAGCTTCAGCTTGTATACTTATCTCACATTTTCATACAAGTTTGGAGACCATTGCTAAAAATGCTTCTGAACATAGCGCGTCGCACAGAAATTTGGGGACAAGACACACCGAGGCAGTAGCGAGAAACGAGTTTGAATACTGCTGAAATTTCCGGTATAACTTTCTAATCCAATACTATTGTTTTTTATTGTCTAATTTAGACATTTGATAGTTATTTATGCAACAAGTGCAAAAAGTGAGTGTTTTTTGCACGCGACGTGAAATTGTCCAACGAGGTCTTTAGGCCGAGTTGGACAACAGAATATAAATATGTTAAGAACCTAACCTAACCTAATTAAACTCGACCCGTTCTTCTTTTTTTGTATCTTTATGGCCTCCACCTTGTCAGTACTCAATCATAGCTGGTTTTCGCCTTGACCATTTAAATTTTAAATAATTAAAGATTTTTGCAATAATTGTAACTCGTTGAGACTAAGTAGTAAGATATACATATATTATTGTTGTATTAAAGCAGGATCAGATACTTGCTATGGATTTTTATTTAATTTGAATGTTTATGTTTGTCATTAATCATCACAAAACTGACACAAGAATGACAGATGAGTGCAATAAAATATTTTTTCTACTCCTGTTTTATAATATACTTATTAAAAGACTAAAATCTGTATCATAATGAAATTCATTATGATACAGATTTTCATTATGATACAGATTTTTAAGCCAATAGGAATGCGAAATTCGCACAATATTTAGTATATAGCCATGGATACCTGGTTGACATTTCTGAAATTAATCATAATTAGGTCTGTTCCCTGCAATAAAAGTGTAGCACTGAGCTGTACGATTTTATTTATTTTAATTATGTTTTAATGCTTCTTGCAGTTTACAAAGGCAATATACATAGATATTCCCAAATTTAGTAATTTTATACGTATTTTTTCACAGATAGACCTGAATTCTTCAAAATTATATAGCTCAGTGCTACACTTTTATTGCAGGCGAACAGACATATTAAGTGACACTTAATTTGATAGCTGTCAAATAATTTTGATTTTCACTATATTTAAAATTGATTTAACTAATAATTATTGATTAAATAATTTTTATTAACCGGATTAGAAAAAATATTGTATGCCACTTTCATGTAATGGCCATTAATACACTCGCATATTATATACGAAACTCGCCTGCGGCTCGTTTCGTATCCTACAATATGCTCGTGTCTTAATGGCTATCATTACATGTTCGTTGCATAAAATACTATTATTGCCCTAGTGCAATAAAGTACCACTTTTTCCATTAAATGTGGTTCACAAAGTGTTGTTTTTGCATGAATGTAGAAAAAATAATTAATAATTAATTCCATTGTTGTCAAAAAAAAAACATGAAATCGATCGTCCACATACAATACCTCTACGTGTTGAATTTTCGAATAAAGTAATTTCGGCACGTGTACATCGTAGTGGACATAAAATCCCCTGAAAATCCATCCGAATCCAATCAAACCATCAAATAAATCGGGGTAAATGTGCGTAGAATGAAATTAATAGGCTGTAAGTAGCATTACCTCAAATCCATTGTCGCACTGGCATATAATGGTCCAATTTGATCAATTTAATCTATTCAGTTGTGGGTGGCTAAGGGATATTATTTCGGCCACATCTGTCATCGGACATTAACGCTAATTGTTAGGCGAGTCTAGTTTTCACTGGACTCTCGTAAAAATAACTGCACGTTCTCCTATCGATTGTTATACACACTGAAATTAGATTTATCGCATGTATAACGGTGTATGTTGGTTGTAATGCAAGTAGGTATTTATAATAAATTGGAAAACAGTCTGGTATAGTTCTTTTCACGATCTAAGAAACTGACCTGACCTGAGATAGGATTATGATTATATATTATACAAAGTATGAAAAGTACAGGGTGTCTCAAATAAATGTGACTGATTTTAAACATAAATACACATCTTATCAATTGCTCCAAAGAGATGGGATTTTCACTAGTTTCAATAGTTTATCAAAGAGATTTTTTAGCCTTAGCTGGCATTTTATCAACAAATGATGTTTTGCTAATGTTGGTCAAATTCAAAGGGGAAAATATCAATTATTTTGAATGGAACACCCTATAATTTTTGATCTCATTCAAAAGAGTAATGATTCTCCTTTCCAAAAATGTATATTTTTCTATATTTTGTTTCATTAACAACAAAGATATTCGAGGTTTCATGTAGTAGTATATTTTTAATTAGTAGTTTTATATGAACGTATTTTGATGCACTCTTATTTGGGACACCCTGTATTAGCCATGACAGGTTCGTATTTATTTTGTTGAAATTATTATAAATATACAGGGTGAATCATGACCAACGGGATGGAGGTTTATAGTGAAACAGTAAAACATTAGCATATTAAAGTATAAGTGGATATTAAGGTCTCTAAAACACGCGCGATTTTTCGAGCACGGCGGCACGGAGAGCTCGAAATAGAGCATGTGTTTTGGAGACCAGTTATCCACGAATACTTTAAGCTATTTTTTTTATTGGTGCACTTTGAAATTATAAATATTGGTATATGTATATACTACAAGAAGAACTAAAAAGAAATGGAAATAACTGATAATGTAAAATTATTGAATTCGTGATGACATTAGTTTACCTTGCGTTGTCATGGAAATGTTTTAATAGTATCAATTTAAATACCATTTTCCTACAACCACTATACAAAACACGCTTTTCTACACAAATTTTTATACGCAAAGCAGCCATTTTCTCAATTCTTTTGATAACCGTTGTAAAAGTAACGCGAAAAGTACACGCTATGGAACTTTTCCGCACCGAAATGTCAAACAAAGCTACCTATGACCTGTCAACTTTTTTTACAGTTCAACTTTATTGGTGTAGGTACAATTTTTAAATTTAAACTAAAAGTAAGTGAACTATCTATTTCATTATTTATTTTAATTTATTAATTACTAAAACATTAACCTATTAAGCATTATTTTAGGAATCATGAACCAAGATGAAAATAATTTATCTTTTGAGCTGTCCAATTCGGACATTGAAAATACTCCTCCAGATATTTCTTTCATTAATAAATGTGGTTGTAGAAAAAATATTGTGTACAACTTGTACGCTAATCACTTTTCGCACTAGTTGTACAAACTAGTTTTGAAAAATCGAAATACCTCGAACACTATCAACTGTACCTACTTTCCATATTCATTTTTATAAAATTGAAATTGTTAAATATTGTTCAAATAAAGGTTTTGACGTTACAAAGTACTCCTGTCAGATTAATAATAGAAAAAATTGTCATTTAGACCATTAGACATCACACTCCGTTTCTCGAGATGTTGATGTTGCCATATAGTAACTTTAAAAATCGCGCGTTTTTGGAAGTTCGCTTAAACACGCTGGGGCGTGCTTTAAATAGGTAAAAGGGTTCACCAATAAAAAAATTAAAATTTTTGTCACTTCAGTAGTTTGTACATTTTAAAATTATTTTGAAGTATACAGGATGTTCCAATAGAGTGTGGCGTAACAAAGTTATATTTTTACTTATGATACAATAAAATACTCCTTCATAAAGGTTCCCCATACCTAAAAACAGAGAGTTCTGTTTCTGTTTTTATTTATCAAATTTAAGGTAAGCTAGATGTCAAAATAACAAATAAAATAAACGATATACACCGAAAACACGGATATACGTCACAAACGATGACGCACACCAATAAGGCTATTGCATGTACTATAAATTTTCCGAACCAAAAAAGAAAGTTTCTAAAAAATACCTTTGCTACGGATTTGTTTACACACTACGTAGGGTTTTTCAGTTTGTCACGATTTGTCGTTAAATCGAACTTTATCCAGCCTTTGGGAAATCAGAAACAGCCATGACGCGACTTTAGGTGACCCGAGGATATCAACCTGCCGTGATTCTTATGCGCGACCGAACAAAATATTTATAATAGCTACTCGATTTTGTTTTAAATTATTTATATGTTTGCTTCGTACTACTAGTGGATTTTTAAAGCAAAAATACTGCTTCATTACAAAGAAAACGATTTATTGTTAACATTCAGTAGAAACCAGAGCGGTGCAGGATCTTTCTTTGAAAGATAATAATTTATTTTTTCTACTAGCGTGCGGAAAGTGAATCTTTTCCGCACTAAAAGGCGTGCTGAAAGAGTCACTTTTCCGCACTAGTGCTGAAAGTAGATTTGTAGAGTTTTTGGGAGTATACTGACATTTGAATATTTAAAATATGTATTTCTATGGTTGTAGTTTACCAAATGACTGAAGAGTTAAAAAAATTTTTAGAAATCTGCAATAATTTTTTGATAAAGAAAAATTATTTTTTTTCAAAAATTTTTCATGCTCCTGGTAAAAGCCTTATCAAATGGGTGCCAAATAATAATAATTAAGTTGCTGATATGTATTTAATAATAAATGTTTCTTTATGTTAACTTTTGGGTTTTTTCCGGATGCTATTAGAAAAAATAGTGTACCTAACACGTGCATAAAGTGACTTTTCCGCACGCGATTGGTGGCCGAACTCCGCTAGCGTCGTTCGGCCATCTGCAATAGCGCGCGGAAAAGTATCACTTTCCGCACTAGTTAGGTAAACTACAATTTTCTACACCCACATGTACCTATATTATCCATTTTTTGCACAGTTTACAGAATGGAAATGTAGGCCATACCGGTTAATTGAACGTATATATTCATATACATCCTAGAACGTATATGAAATCCACCAATCAGCATTCGCGTTTAGAATTCGTCAACTCCCCTTTTTTGAATTTCAAAGAAACGTCAAAATAACTTATCGAAAAAAAGGCTTCCCTAGAAGCACTGGATCAAGAATATCTATTTACAATAATAAACATAAATAAAATAATCCGTATAAATTAACAACAAATAGATACTGAAAACAGAATAAAATGGGTATTAAAGAGGACTTCTGATAGACGTCAGCTTTTATAAAACTATGTAATTCATATGACGTTATAGATATCCATTTTGAACATTCCTCGGTAGTCGAGTGGTAAGGATACCAGGCTATCGCGCGCTAGGTCCAGGGTTCGATTCCCAACGAAGAAATTTTTTTATTGTTAATTTTATTTCTAAATAATTACTCCGCTTGATATTGATTGGTAAAATTATGAAAATTGTTGAAAACTTTGAAATTGAAGTTATATTACTGTCGAGATTACAGTTTATCAAAATGTTTATTTTCTAGATTTTTTAAGTGGGTAGTAGAAAAAATATACTGTTCGACTCGTGTGGATTGTCCATATCGCACTCGAACGATTGAGCACTCCGCCTACGGCGTCGTGCTCAAACTTCGTCCTCTTGCGATATGGCCATCATATCCACACAAGTTGCACAAACTACTATAGTCGACAAATGTTTTTAAATTTTTGATTTGGTGAGGATTTTTCAACTTTAATACCCTACATATCGGAAACTAGTCATAGGATTGAATTAGTCCCATGGACACTTTTAGTCGAAAAGTCGAGGACAGCATCATACAAAATTTATAACATTTGACGGAACGCCACTTTGTCATAAGAAAAGCGCGAGGTCCTTTGATATACGAATAATACGTATGAATAGCATCTTTATATCCTGTGAATACGTCGTAGAAAGATATTCAGAATGTAGTAGATGCTCAGATGTGAATTCGCCGTATAACAGAATTTATTAGACCTATTTATTTCAGGGACCAGATTACATGCATATAAACGTTGCTGGCTTTTCTCCTCTCCTCCCACATCTCCCTTTCTCGTTTCCATTCTATCCCGAACGAAAATTCAGTCTTTGTTGTTTCGTATTCCTTAATAATATTCAAGGATAACGAAATTTATAGTAGATAAAGTTTCACGATGAGTTATCTAAATTATCACATAATTATTATTAAAATAAAATGTACAAAAAATATACAAATCAATACAGAAAAATGTTTCGAGAAATACTTTTTTTTCAAAATTGACCAGAAAATATACACTTTCTGGACCATTTTTCGTCCAGATAATAACGTTTTGCCGATCAAGACCGGAAAGTTGACGTTATGACCGGCAAAAGCTTTTTTCTACGAGCGGGAGGAAATAGTTATTTGTTTAACTAGGCAGTCAATCTACTTTGCTGCCAAGTTGAACATATAATTTTTTCTCCGATTCTTCATAATGAGGATACTGTATTTGCAAATTATTACAATTCCGACAATCTCTATTTTGGTTGGTATGGAAATGTATAATCACAGGCAGCAAAGTAATCACTTTGCTGCCTAGGCAGGAAAAGTAATACTTTGCTGATTGATATCAGTCAGCAAAATTAATATTTGGTGCCAATCGGAGAAAAATTAAATTTTCCACACGCATTTTAGTGTGGAAAATCTGGAAAAGTTTCCAGGACTTGCCTACGTCTTGCCTCTAGCCAACTGAGAAGTTGAATCATAGCGCTAATATATTATGTGTGGTAGAATCTGCAACTACCACTAACGGCTTTATAGTTTTCATTAAATTACAAATTTTAGTACTGACGGGACTTTTTATGTGGCAGCACCCACGCGCCTTCAGAGATCCCCTACCCTGAGTTGAATTTCTCTATTCAAATATTTTGAGAATCCAGTAAGATAGTAGTTCAACAAAAACTTGTGCAACATAATTTTGTATACCCAGGAGATTGTCCTCAATGTATTTACTGCTTGAAATTACCTATCACGATAAAATTATTTGAATTGAAATGCCATTAGTTTAAAATTCGGGCTAAACCAAAAATGACTGATGACAAAAGGAGTACGCTCATAATAGATGGAGCGAAAACAGACAGTGTAATTGTCAGTCAGACGACGAGGTAAACGCTTCTCGTGTTGCGTTTGTGAGAGCTGTGGTGTATAAGTATAGCTCTTACCCCCAAGGTGTTGTGTTGTGAACGCAATACCGATGTAATTTTTTAGCTATATTATATTTAATTTTTAACTTAAGCGATCGAACTTTATTTCTTATATCATAACAACACATGTGTGTCCTCTAAAACGAACATAACCATAATTCCCCGAATGACATTTGACATTCAAAGTGTTATACACTTTCGCTAAGAATGTATTGCCAACCGATGAGACTGAATACGTATACAAAGCTGACTTTGTACTTACTACGAACAATGCCAAGACCACTGATATATGACTACAAATTGTTCATTATAGTGATATTTTGATTAGGATTCCAACGTAACGACATTAACAATCGATAATCCACACCATAGAGACGTTATTACTACTTTGATGCAAAATATTTCAATAGAGGAGTTCAGTCTGAGGTCAGTATGGCAAACAAAAAGTGGTTTTTTCTAACAAGAATGACAGTTAAGGTCTACTATTCAAAACATGAGATTTTGCATGTTTTTTATCATTGCGAACATCTGTATCTGTATCTGTAGAGTAGGGAGGGTGAGTGTAGGCTCACAGCACTTAGGCCACATATGACCCATTGTACATCCTCCCGAGGAGTTGTCCTCCTAGGTCATCGTCCATCCTGTCCTTCTCAGGAAGGTGAACAGGTCACCAGGAGACATCTCCTTTATATCGGCAGGTGTAGGCCAAGACTCACCGAACACACACTCTCTTATCGACGATAACTCCGGACACTCGCATAGGACATGCCTGACAGTCTCATCTTCCTGTTCACACATCCTGCATAGAGGTGTGTCCACTAGCCCCATAGTATGGAGGTGTTTCCTTAGTTGACAGTGGCCAGTCAGGAATCCCACTGTTATACGTAGGTTTCTTCTGGTCATCGCCAAGTATTTTTTCGGCGTCATCTTCCCAGGGTCGCCCAGGGTGATCCTGGCAAAACTGCATCCTTTGATTGCCTCCCATCTCTCAAGGGATTGAGCATGGGTGTAACGTTTGGCTAGTTCCGCAATTGTCGAAGTCGTCAGGCCGTAGGTGTCACTGGGTCCAAGAATTTTCAGTCCAGCGGCTTCCCTGGCTAGAGAATCAGCAATGCGATTTCCTTTACTCCTGTCGTGCCCTTTAACCCACCTCAGGATAATATTGTTATCTGCCGAGGCGTTAGCTAAATCTTGGTGGCACTCTAGTACTAGTCTTGATATAACACGTTGTCTGTTCAAGGCTAATAATAGGGCTTGTCTACTATCAGTGCAGATTATTATGTTTTTGTCAGAAATTCCTTTTCTGATTAGTTCTTTTGTGGCAATTGAGATACCAGCCAGTTCTGTTTGAACTACGCTGGTATTGTTTCCCATTCCCCACTTGATCCTTAGGCTTAGTGCTCTCGAGTAAACTCCACATCCTGAGCCTTCATTCATTTTTGAACCATCTGTATAAATGCGTATTGCATCTGCAGCATCTGGCTCTGTGTTGTGTTTTATTTGTATTTTGTAGGGTTTATTAAACAAAAACCTGGGTTTAATTGCATCATTGGCTGCCTGCAGCAGAGGTAGCGCAGTAAGCGCTTCCTGCCATAGGCTTAACCGCAATTGGCCCACTCCTACTTCGGGGTTTACACCAGCCGTGCGCAATCGTACCATGGCCATCAACGCAACCTCCTTGACATACAGGTCCAGAGGGGTCAGACCAGTAATAAGCTCCATTGCTGCGGTTGGTGTTGTTCTCATGGCTCCTGTGATGTTCAAACAGGCCATTCGCTGTATTTGATATAGTTTTTGAATGGCCGTTGCTTGTAGAACCTTCGGTCCCCATGCAATTGCTCCATACGTTAACATAGGTCTTATTATTGCAGTGTAGATCCAGGAGACCACTCGGGGTGACAGCCCCCATGTGCGTCCCACTGTTCTCCGACACTGTTCATAAGCCACATATGCTCTTTTTGCTCTGCTGTGTAGATGAGAGTTCCATGTTAGTTTCCTGTCGAGGGTAATACCAAGGTATTTCACCTCTTCCGAAAAGTTTAGTTTGCTTTTGAAGATTTCGGGGGATTTTAAACCCGATAAACTCCTTTTCCTGGTAAAAAGGACCATCTCAGTCTTCCTGGGATTGATCGAAAGTGAGTGTTCCTTACACCACGTTTCAATTAATTTGAGCCCATCCTGCGCTCTATCGCACAGTGTGTTCACAAATTTGCCTGTCTGCAAAATAACTATGTCATCTGCGTATGCAATTGTGTAGATTCCATTGTTGTTGAGGTGATTAATCAGGGTGTCCAGGACTATGTTCCACAGAAGGGGTGATAAGACCCCTCCTTGCGGACATCTCCTCATGACCAGTCCTCTTACTGTGATGTCTTCTACATTGATACTTATTGCTCTACTAGAGAGCATCTTGAGTATCCATTCTCCTACTACCAGAGGTACATTCCTGGAGTTGAGTTGCTGGGTAATTGTTGGAAAGGTTGTTTTATCAAACGCTCCCTCTATGTCTATGAATATACCCAGGGTGGATTCTTTGTTGTCCAATGATCTTTCGATTCTGCCAACCACTTGGTGAAGGGCCGAATCAGTGGACCTTCCCGGAGTATATGCATGCTGATTTGGATGAAGTGGGTGGTGAACTAGCACTTCATCTCTTATGTACCGCTCGCATAACCTCTCCATTGTTTTTAAAAAGAACGATGTGAGACTAATTGGTCGGAATGCTTTTGGTAAGGTGTAATCCATCCTACCTGGTTTTGGTATGAATACCACTCGTACTTCTCTCCACTTACGGGGAATATATCTCAGAGCCAAAGAGGCTCTGAAAATTCCAACCAGGTGCGGCATAAGAATATCCATCCCCCATTGAAGTAGGGCTGGTCTTATTCCGTCAGGTCCTGGTGACTTGAAGGGGGAAAAGCCCGATATGGCCCACCTTATCTTGTCCTCGTCAATTACTGAACAAGCAAATTGCCAGTCGTATTGTGAGGGTGTTGTTGGTACTTCCATCCAGTTTGACGTTCCAGGAAAGACAGAACCTGGGAAGTGAGTTTCCATAAGAATCTCAGCGCTCTCTTGAAGGTTGGCTGCCTTGTCGCCATTTTCCCTTGTAAGGATGCCGATACTCTTATGTTGGTCGTTTGAGAGCGCCTTCTGTAGCCTAGAAACCTGTGGGAAGTCTTCGACTGCCTCACAATAGGCTCTCCAGGCCTCTCTTTGCTTTTGTCTGCAGACTTTTTTGAACTCCTTGAGGTTGGCTTTGTATATTCCCCAGTCCTCTTCGAGTGTTGTTCGTTTTGCCTTGTTAAAGGTCGTTCTCGCTGTCTTTCTGAGGTGTTCCAGTTCAGGGCACCACCAGCTATTGGTCGTGCCACCTGTCTGAACCATCCTCATCGGACAGGATTCCTTATAGGCAATGTCCATTTTGTTTTGGATAGATACTGTGTACCTTTCCAGTTCCTCATTATTGCTAGGAGTCAGGACCTCTGTTTCCCGCAGAGCACCTTTTAAGAGTCGATTGTAGAGAGCTACATCCGTCCTCTTCGGGTCGCGAGATTTTACAGTGGTCCTGAGATCCTGGCTTACCGTGTAGGTAACATCTATTTTGCTTTATTAGAATACTGAATACACCCTGGAGCGTATAACTTGAAATTTAAAATGACTTTTTAGCTGAATACTCACCATATCGGTGACCAATAATTCTAGAAACTTTTGGCATGTCTCTATTTCATTTCTGTTATTCAGTCACTAGCTCTGTCAAATGTCAGTAAAAAAGGTAATTAGAAGAATAGAGATACAGCTAATTAGAAATGCTACAAAAATATAATCGAAAATGGACGTACACAATTAAACGAATATCAACAAAAATAAATATAACTGACATTTGACATAACTAGTGACTGAATAACAGAAATGAAATGGTGACATGCCAAGAGTTCTTAGAATTATTGGCCACTTATATGTTGAGTATTCAGCTAAAAAGTCATTTTAAATTTCAAGGGGGTGTATCCATTATTTTAATAAAGCTATGTAGATGATGCAATGGTAAAAACCATGCAAAATCTTATGCTTGGAACAGTAGACCATAACTGTCATTCTTGTCAGAAAAAATCACTTATTGTTGACCATACTGACCTTAGACTGAACTCCTCTATTGTATTTTGAAATGGTAAATTTCTTTTTAAAATCCCTAGTTTTTTGAAGAGTTGATTGTATTTCTAGATGACTTATACTTATTTGGTCTTTTTTCCAGATTCTTCTTGAGCATTTCATTAAACCTGCATGTATTTTGCTCTTCTATAATAATGAACTTACCTATACAATAGCCAGAATAAGAAAAAGTAAATAATTCTCCATGAATTTGTTTTCAAGAAAATTTCACCATTTAAAAATATTTTTGTATTTATTAAAAATGTATCCTCGACAAATAACTAAGAATGAGGTTTGTCTGATGGAGGATAGCAACCACCCTTCGACTTTTTCCCTAACAGCTTTGAGAGACCAATTGGGCGTCACGGCGCCGCTTTCCGCATCCAATAAGCGCCGCGCACCGACCCATAAAAATCCTCCGGCAACATTATCAGCCATGATAGCAAGACCGGCCCGCTCAAACTGATTCCTTTCATAAATCCGAGGGAATTTGAGAAAATTATAGTGATTTTTCACCCTTTCCTCTTTATTCCACATTCTGTGACTTAGTAATAGGTAATATTCAGGACAGTAAATTTATGTTGTTTAGAAATTGTTTTCGGTCTTACTTAAATCGTTAAAATACATTTTCCGTCGACCGTGTATTGACATATGCTTTTAATGTTTTCAAAATTAGACAAAATCATACATGAATGACCCACCTCTATTAATGCATGATTATTGACAGTTACCTGTGGTGTAGGCAACCAAACATACATTTCAATATCATTATTTATTTTTGTCAGTTCCTACCTATGAAATAATAGTATATTATATTATAAGGATTAAGAGTATATTATTAAACGAGCAATTTATGATAGCCATTATTCACGATGGGTGACGTTACGAGCCGCAGGCGAGGGGCGCAAGTCATCCGAGTGAATATTGGCCATAAATTGCGAGTAGAATACTATACTTTGTCCACGACACTTTATTTCTTTATTAAATATAAGTCAGTAACGATTTGGTATTATTAACCTCAAAATGTTGTGGTAGCTACATAAAATAATTTGATATATTATATAGAGATGGGCGATACTGTGTAAAGTATAAATACAACGTACCGTTATAAATATATTGTTTTTAATTACTTATATTTAGACCAGGGTCGATAATTTTTGGAACCAAAAAAAATTATAGTAGCATGAAACCTATTGGAAGAGGTAGAGAATATAACAAAAACGGAAGGAAAAATAAATTGGGCGATCTGAGGTCGGGAAGGGGGAGGGGGTGAGTTTTTTAGAGTAAAAATCGGTTAATCTCGATTTCCGGTAAAACTGCAAGTCTTATGAAAAAAAGTTGAATAGCAAAGTTGTAGGTAATAAAAAGATCCACAACTTTTGTATCGACACTTTTTTCACATAACCTCAAAATTTATGAGAAAAATTCGAATAACTGAGTTTTTGGTCTTTTATTTTTATCTTTTGCAAAAAAATTTATTTTTTCACGAAATTTAGTGAAAACTCACCTTTGTGTGTCCCAAACATACAGTAATTTTTTTGATTTAAAATATTCATTTTTTCGCCTTATTTTGACTTAATATCAAAAAAAACACCCTAATTTTACCGGAAATCGAGATTAACCGTTTTTTACTCTTAAAAACTCACCCCCTCCCCCTTCCCGACCTCAGATCGCCCGTAATTTATTTTTCCTTTCTTTTTTGTTATATTCCCTACCTCTTCCAATAGGTTTCATGCTACTATAATTTTTTTCCACTTTTTACTATTTTAAAAATTATCGACCCTGGTCTAATTAGAAAATATCGTTATGAAAAGTATCAATACTGAAAATTACAATATTTTATCGATACGAGTATTTCAGAAACAAATTTCCTTTGGTTATAAATTTGAACACCTATTTATTATTAATTATAACAGCGATAGCTACTAGTTATGTCAAATGTCAGTTATATTTATTTTTGTTGATATTCGTCATGTATGTCCATTTTTGATTGGATTCATGGATTCTGTAGCATTTTTAGTTAGCTGTATCTCCATTCTTCTAATTACTTTTTCCACTGACATTTGACATAACTTGTGACTGAATAACAGAAATGAAATGGTGACTTGCCAGAAGTTCCTCTAGTTATTGGCCACCGATGTTTTGAGTATACAGCTGAAAAGTCATTTTAAATTTCAAGATATACTCTTCGGGGGTGTATTCATCATTTTAATAAAGCAAAATACATGTTCGCAATGATAAAAAACATGCAAAATCCTATGTTTTGAACAGTAGACCTTAACTGTCATTCTTGTCAGTAAAAAACACTTTTTGTTGGCCACACTGACCTTAGACTGAACTCCTCTATTGATCTTTAAATGTCATCAAAACATTTTGAGTTTACAATAAAGTTTGATTTTATAATTCTAATTAATAATTAATCTATTCTCTATTAAATCACAATATTTGATCTCTCCTGTATATGTGAAGACCATTCTATCAATTGATATTTCATCTCAATATATTTGGTTTTTGGTTACAAAAAAAAAAACTACGTCTTTATACAAGTAAAAACTAACAAGCTTACTTGAAACTGTTTCACATTTTGTGAGAAACAGTTTTGAAAAATTATTGTATTCTTAAACAAGTTTATCTGAAACGAATCTACTATGCGTCGGTACCGTGATGGAGCTTTTGTATGAACACCTTCCAAGTATTTTAGATGTCTCTGTAGATTATCTACGGCACGCTTCTACTCACTACTCTTTATTGTTAAATATTTTGACAGGAGTTAAATAATATGGTAATAATAGCTTCATAGTCCTTGTTACAAAACGAATTTTTTGAAATTATTTTAAAGAAACGAGGCCAAGGCCGTAACGGATAATCGTCCGTCAGGTTGTAAATAACAATTTTCAATTGGTCAATGGAAATTTATTCAAAAGAATGATGTATTGTGCCTACGTTAAGACTGATCTAATTTGGTACCTATATAGGTATTTTACCGTTAAGGAATGTTTTTAACTCTATGTTAATTTAACTGTTCTACGTAGTTCGAGTCCACGTGAGGTTATGTGACAGTCCAATATTTTTCGCCGAAAATTTGGTCCATTTAGATATTTCGTTGATCCCAATAGGAGAAATCTTATACCATGTATGTATGTATTTTTTTTTGGGGTGATATTCACTGAGACCTAAAAGATATATTGTGCTCCCTTACTTCTACATAGTTTCTGAGGAGAGTCTCAGAAACTAGTAGCTGTTTTAGTCCTATTTCCCGGAGGAATTTTAGGATATCTGCAGGCTTCAATTTGGGTAAATGTTTCTTTTCTATCCAGTAATCTCCCAGGTACTGTGCTCTAGGATTCTGGAGTGCTGTGCAGTTGGAAAGTATGTGGATGGAGGTCTCTTCTTCCATGCCACAATATCTGCATTCTTCTCCACTGTTTAGAGCTTTTTCAAGTGTCCACTCAGGCGACAATGTCCCGTTAGGATTCCTGTTAAAACTCTTAGCGCAGTTTTACTTTGACTTATGCATTTATTTGATCTCAACAGGTTGTAGTCACCCAGTAGAATCTTTGATTGTCTAAGCCATACTAGATATTTCCAATGGTCAGATCTTCTCTTTCTCTCGGCTTTACCAATTTCTTCCTATATTAAATTGGGCTGATTCCGCAAAAGAGTTCAAGCCCACAGAAAGATAATTTCGGTCTCTCCCTTTGCTAGTTCATCAGCTATTTCATTCCCTTCTATTCCAGTGTGTCCTGGAATCCATAGTAAGGTAACTATATTGTTCTCGCCTAGTTCAAATCTTATACCATCCTTTCGGATTTGATTTTTGCCAGAAAGTTTTTGATTTTAAAGAAAAACTTTTCACATGTGATATAGGTATGGTTTCCTCGTCTTCCCATATAATCTGTTTAAACAATCTTACTGCCTACACAATCTTCTGCAGTGTACTGTCTGCCAACTTCTTATTTCCCCCTTGTGCTGTCTTCGTAAGCACTGGGTTATATTCAACTCTTCCGGTCTCTCTTCCACGGTTGTTTGTCTCGATTTTAAAATAGTTTATCTTACAATTTGCTGCATCTCCACCTCTCCAAGCCAATTCATACTCAGCAATGTGATAAAATTTTCTTTGGAGGCCAACTGGTTCTACCTTACTCCAGGACAGTGCCATTTCAAAAATTTCTCTATTTGTAAGAGCATTATAATTTACCTTTCTTTTTTTTTTAGGATTGCTTGTAAAATTTTGCGTTTTGACTCGCGTGCATTTCTTGCCTTTTTAAACTGTTCACTCTTCAGTGGAAGTTTCTGCAATGAGTTCATGTTTTTTTCCAAACAAAACATCGCAAAATTGTCGCCAAATTGATGTAATTGAAATCGCAGCTTATTGTTTTGCTTTCAAAAGTTAGGTTAGGTTATTGTCTCTGGAAAAGTTAGAGCAAACATTTTTCGCTGTCATAATAACAAAATCACGCGGATTATGGGATTTTTTATACATGAATTAAATTGTCATACTAAAAATGCATCATTTTTCAACAGCAATCGTTTCCAATTATAAATTTTCTCGTATTTAGTTGAAAAAAAATAAAAAGAATATGAAAATAGAATAGTAGTCAATATTTCCCTTTAGAATGAAAAGTTCACGATAGCCGAGAACTACAGAAGGGAACAGTAATTGTTCAATTGGGAATTGGCCCTAATAAAAGTGTAAATCCATAGGATGACTGACGCGATAATACACTATATATCATCTCTTAATCGACGAAAATTATTTTCAGCTGAGGCGATTCAAATATGTCATGTTTTTCAACAGCTGATGCGTTTTATTTACTGCAGCGAGCAGGCAGACTCAATATTTTTATTATCTTTAAATTGTAATAAAAATATCGGAAAAAAGCGTAAAAGGGATAAGAAAATCGAAGAATACTGATTTAGCTGGGAGCCCCCTTAAATATTTATTGTAATCTGTTATTTAGTATTTGCTGTTATAGGGTCAACAAAAATACATAATCTGTGAAAAATTCAACAGTCCAACTATAATGGTTCATGAGATACAGCCTGGTGACTGACGGACGGACAAATAGACAGAAAAACGGACAGTGAAGTCTTAGTCAAAGAGGCTGAGTTTCACCCACTAGGTACAGAACTCTAAAAATCACTTATAAATATTATTTAAAATTACTAAGCATAAGGATTAAGTGGGGAATGGGAAACAATACCAGCGTGGTTCAAACAGAACTGGTTGGTATCTCAATTGCCACAAAAGAACTAACCAGAAAAGGAATTTCTGACAAAAACATAACAATCTGCACAGATAGTAGACAAGCCCTATTAGCCTAAAACAAATGTTATATCGAGGCTAGTACCTACTAGAGTGCCACCAAGATTTAGCTAACGCCTCGGCAGATAACAATATTATCCTGAGGTGGGTTAAAGGGCACGACACGACAGGAGTAAAGGAAATCGCATTGCCGATTCTTTAGCCAGGGTAGCCGCTGGACTAAAAATTCTTGGACCCAGTGACACCTACGGCCTGACGACTTCGACAATTGCGGAACTAGCCAAACGTTACACCCACGCTCAATCCCTTGAGAGATGGGAGGGAATCAAAGGATGCAGTTTTGCCAGGATCACCCTGGGCGCAGGGCGACCCTGGGAAGATGGCACCGGAGAAATATTTGGCGATGTCCAGGAAAACCCTACGTATAACAGTGGGATTTCTGACTGGCCACTGTAAACTAAGGAAACACCTCCATACTATGGGGCTAGTGGACACACCTCTATGCAGGATGTGTGAACAGGAAGATGAAACTGTCAGGCATGTCCAATGCGAGTGTCTGGAGTTATCATAAGAGAGTGTGTGTTCGGTGAGTCTTGGCCTACACCTGCCGATATAAAGGAGATGTCTCCTAGTAACCTGTCCACCTTCCTGAGAAGGACAGGATGAGCGATGACCTAGGAGGACAACTCCTCGGGAGGATGTACAATGGGTCACATGTGGCATAAGTGCTGTGAGCCTACACTCACCATCCCTACTCTACAGATACAGATATTTAAAATTATAAAGGTATTCCAACCTAACAATCTTTTTCATCATTACAGATTGTAGATGAATCACGCTCAAATCTTGTCATACATTTGGTTTTTTTTTTTTTTTTTTTTTTTTTTTTTTTTTTCCCGGAGCCGTCCTTTCGCCGGTACCACTTCAGCCTCCTGGGCTTATTGTGGATACTCCTAGTGTTCTGACTACAACCTATTCAGCCAGTCCGTTCCCTGTATTAGCTCATACAGGTTCTTTGCTGGTTGATTGTAGAAGTCTTCTGGAGTCATTTGGGTTCTGCCATACAGTTTCTGCCTTCTGTGGTCCAGCGACTCACAGTTGCATAGTATATGCAGAGCTGTTTCGGTATCCTTTTTGCATCTTCTGCATGTAAGGTCTCCGTTGTACAGCCCTATTTTGTTTAGGTGCTCTTTTATGGGAAAGTGTCCCGTAAGTAGCCCCGTAATGGTGCGCAGCTTGTTCCTGCTCATTAAGAGCAGTTCTTTCGCTACTTTTTCTGATGGTTCTTTTATGAATTTCTTCCCATGTATTTGCCCAGTCGTGTTCTTCCAGTGTTTCTTGTGTTGTTCTTTCAACCACCCTTTCAACCATGACCTCGTTAAGCATCTGGGGATGCCCACAGCAGGTTCGGGTCCGTTCATCAGAGTTGACGATCCTACTCTCGCGAGTTCGTCAGCTTTTTCATTGCCTGCGATTCCTTTATGACCTGGTACCCACTCCAGTGTTACACTGTTCCGAGTCGCCAGTCTTCTAAGTTCTTCGCCGCATTCCCATACTAGCCGAGATGTCACCCTATAGCTCTGAAGTGCTTTAAGGGCGGCTTGGCTGTCGCTGTAGATCCTGATCTGCCTGTTGTGGTAGGCTCTCATGCTGTTAGCCCTTGCACACGCAAGTATTGCATAAACCTCTGCTTGGAATACAGAGGCGTATTTTCCTAGCGAGACGATTCCTTCATATTTGCTCGTCTTGCTGTATATCCCCGCTCCGGTGCCGAGTTCATTTTTTGATCCGTCTGTATACCAGATCAGTTCATTCGCCCTACTAAGTGGTGGTGCGTTCTCTTCCTCAAGCTCTTTTCGATCTTTGATGACAATTTCGAAGTTCTTGCGAAAGATATATTTGGTAGTCATTTGGTCTGTTGGCATTTTGAAAATGTCATCACCCACCTGCCTTATCTCTGTGTGTCCTCTCCCATGTACCACATCATGGTCTGGTGCTTTTTCCAGTCGGGTTAGTGCTGCCCTTGCTTCGTACATTATGACATAATGTAGTGGAGGAAGGTCTAGCATTGTTTCCAGCGCCGCTGTAGGAGTAGTCCTCATTGCCCCTGTAATGCCAGTGCATGCAAGTCTTTGGACCTTGCTTAGTTTTAGCATAGCAGAGGATTGTCTGGTCTTTGGCCACCATACCAAAGATGCATATGTGATCCTGGGAATGACAACCATTTTGTATAGCCAGTGTACCATGCTGGGTCTTAGTCCCCATTTAATGCCGTAGGTACGTCTGGCAACCATGAAGGTCACCTCCGCTTTCTTGATCACGTGCTGGAGATGTCGGTTCCAAGTTAAGCCTGGGTCTAGAATAACCCCAAGATATTTTACTTCATCCGACAGTCGTATTGGTTCACCTTGAAGCGTCAAAGGGCCAAGTCCTTCCCTTTTCCTTCTTCTGGTGAACGCAATTATCTGTGTTTTCGAAGGGCTAATACGTAGCCCTTCTTTTACAGTCCAGCCTGTTACTACAATTAAAGCCATCTGGAGTCTGTCTCTGGTTGTACTGTTGTATTTACCTTGGGATAGAATTACCAGGTCGTCTGCATATCCTATGGTGTCGAATCCTCCTCTGTGTAGGGTTCTAATGAGCCCGTCCATGACCAGGTTCCACAGCAGCGGGGATAGTACTCCCCCTGCGGACAGCCCCTGGTTGCACGTACGGCCATTGTTTCCCCCATCAGAGTTGATTCTATGAGCCTGCTTCTGAGCATGCAGTCTATCCACCTGCAGCTCGTGGCATCGATCCCTAAATTCCTCGTCGCCTTGGCTATAGATTCATAGGAGGTGTTGTCAAAAGCTCCTTCTATATCAAGAAAGGCTGCCAGCAGCACCTCTTTGTTTTCCAGCACGTATTCAGCTCTTTTTATGAGTTGATGTAATGCTGTTTCGGTTGATTTTCCCTCTCTGTATGCATATTGATCTCGGTGTATTGGTCTTGTAGCCAATATACCGTCTCTAATATGTCTGTCGAGAAGTTTCTCAAGAGTCTTCAGCAAAAATGACATTAGACTGATTGGTCTCAGAGCTTTAGCCGTGTCCTGTCCAGATTTTCCAGGTTTTGGTATAAATGTTGCTCTGATGCGTTGCCAGGTTCTTGGAATATGCCCCAGAGCTAAGCTGGCTCTGAGCAGTTCACTTACCCTGTTGTGCAGTGTGCTTCCTCCTTTTTGGAGTAGGATAGGATAAATCCCGTCTGGTCCCGGTGATTTATATGGTTTGAAGCTGTTAATAGCCCATTCTGTCTTTTCCGCATCTACCACAGCCTTCGCTGTTTGCCAGTCTATCCTGGATGCCCATCGTGGTCTATCCAGTTCTGTCGCTGGAGAGTTCTGCGGCGGAATGGTGGGTATTGATCCAGGGAAGTGTACCTTGAGTAGCTCTTCCAAGGTTTCTTTTCCATTTTCTGTATACTGTCCGTTATCTTTTTTGATAGCGTGTATAGTCTGATTAGGGTCCTTGGAGAGAATCTTCTGCAGTCTGGCACACTCATGAGTCTGTTCTATCTCCTCACAGTGCCTCCTCCAGGAGTCTCTCTTGACTTTCCTTACCAGTTTGTTGTATTCAGTTAGGGCCCTCTTATAATCCGTCCATTCTTCTGAATTTTCTTTAGTTCTATTGAACTTCTTCCTCAACTGTCTCCGTTTTTCGGCAAGTTCATTTGTCCACCAGGGCACATTCCTGTTGGATTTCTTCCTTACCGTTATGCAGTTGTTTTCAAACGCTGAGATAATTGCTTCCTGTGTTAGGTCTGCTGCTATCTCTAGGTCTGTTGTGTTCTTGATTTTTACCATCGTTCGGTCTAAACTGTTAACTAGTTCTGCATTATATGCTTCCCAGTTCGTTTTTCGCGGGTTACGATAGTATTCTATTTTCGGTTCGGTTCCCGAAATTTGAAAGTATATAATAATAATAATAATAATAATAATAATAATAATAATGACTTTATTGCTCATAATAATACATGATAACGAAATAGAAAAATAAAATAAAAATAAAAAGTATAGAACTACCAGCGAGCAAAAGGCGACGTTCGCGCTAAACCACTAGATTCTGGAGAAAATAGCGATTAAGTGCGCTCTTCCACGCGGCCTAAATAAAAAAAAAAAGTATACATTATGTTATGTGTAAATTAAAATTTAGGATGTTTGATTGATCCACTGGATATAATCTCTCTAATTTGTTTTTTGAATCTAGAAAGGGGTAGTGTTTTTATGTTTCTAGGCAGCATATTGTAGATTTTTGCAATCTGATATGAGAAGCTTGGTCGAAAAAACGTTGTTCTGTGGGGAGGAATAGTGATGGTTTCTTTAAAACGAACATTGATGTTGTGTGCTTCGGATCTTCTCTTAATTTTCTCATAAAGGTAGGATGGCATTTTCGTTAGCATGATCTTATGATAGGTTACAGCAGCATGTAACAGTCTTTTATTATTCTGGTTTATCCAGCCCAATTTCTTTAGGTGGAGGGACACTGGGTTGCGTCGTCTTATTCCGCAAATTAGCCGAACACATGAGTTCTGAATTCGCTGGAGCCTATTTCTATCGAATTGTGATAGCGCCGGGCCATATATAATATCACCATAATTTAATTGAGATAATACTAGACTTTCACACATAATTGCTTTGGATGATTGATTGAGTAGTTGCCGATTTGAATACAAGAGCTTCAAGTTTGAAAATGCTTTTCTAACTATCGTTGAGATGTGATATGAGAAAGTTAAGGAGTCATCTAAATAAATGCCTAAATTTTTTTCACAGTTAGAAAATGTTAGTTCTTCGTTCCCTATTGACAGATTTATTTTATTTTTAACTTTATTTTTCGTTGACTTGCGCCCGAACAGCATGACTTTCGTTTTAGTTGCATTAATAGACAAGCAGTATTTTTTAGATGTATCCAATACATTTTGCAGATCTTCATTAATTCTAGACGATATTGTATCAGCTTCTGATTCTTTGAAATCAAGATACAACTGTGTGTCATCGGCATAGAAATGTGAGTTCATGTATTTGATATTCTTCTGAAATTGTGAAGTGTACAGACAATACAATAAGGGACCTAGTATAGAACCTTGGGGTACACCCCGTGCTAGATGGCCTATTTTGGACGATAAAGGTCCCAGTACAACCTTCTGGGATCTATCTTTTAAAAAGGATTTCAAAAGTTTCACTGACGAGTTGTTGAAACCAATATATGAGCAAATTGATAGGAGCATGTCATGGTTTATTTTATCAAAAGCTTTTGAATAATCTAACAGTACCAATATACAAAGTTTATTGCAGTCTATGTAAGAGTAGATATCATCTAAGACTTTAAGTAATGCGGTGGTACAGCTGTAGTTTGGGCGAAACCCTGACTGGTGTTCAGGTAGGATGTTGCTATCAAACATAAATAATCGTAATTGTTTGTCCATAATTTTTTCTAGAACTTTAGAAAGTGTACAAAGAATGCTTATAGGTCTCAAGTCGTTTAAATCATTTGGAGTATCCTTTTTGGGTAAGGGTATGACGTTAGATTGCTTCCAGATGGAAGGGAAGACAGAATGATGCAAACAGTGGTTTATTATGTGGGTAACATAGGGCAATATGTAGGGACAACAATGTAAAAGCATAGTTATATTAATTCCATCCGGCCCGGTAGCTGTAGATTTTATCGAAAGCAATTTTTCATAGATTTCAAGTTCTTCTACCTCCCGAAAGGCAAATGAAAAGTTCTCGTTTAGCCTTGTCGATGAGTAGTTGGAAATTATTTGGGGATCAGGAGAGTCATGAGCTCCTATCCCATGAATAAAGTAATTATTTATATCATCGGGTTTGCGTAAATTAATGGGGATATCTGGAGAGGCTCTTTTATTTTTAACTAGGTCCAAATTTTTTAACTCTTTCCACAAGTTATTTTCTTGTCTCAATCTAAATTCGAAATAGGCCTTTTTCTCGCGTTTTATGGCATAATTTACTTGGTTCCGTAATGTTTTATAATAATTGTAATGATTAATGCATTTAGATTTATTAAATCTTTCTAATGCTTTATCTCTTAATGAAATCATCTGCTTTAAAGTTGCAGTCAGCCATGGTGCTTTTTTCCTAGTAATTTTAACTACTCGTAAGGGGGCATGCATATCGAATAAGGTAAGGATGGTTTTATTTAAATAATCAATCTTTTGATTGCAGTCGTCAATATGATATATCTCGTTGAAGTTAGCGGCTCTTAAATTCTGGGTAAAAAAGTTAGAATTGAAATTATTAAAGTCACGATATGTATATGAGAACGGTTCGAATTTAGTAATAGTAAGTGCAATATTGCACGAGGAAATCGAGTGGTCCGAAACCAGTGAACAGTCTGTTACATTTATGTTATTCACTTTCAGTTTTTCGGAACAAAATATTAGATCTAGTAGTTTAGGACCTCGTGTGGGTTTGTCGACTATTTGAGTGAGGGCATGTGAGTCAAAAATTGTTTGAAATAATTTACAAGACGTATTATATGGCTCAAGAAAGTCTACATTAAAGTCACCCGCGCATAATATGAAACTAAAATTAGGAGTTATTACGTTTAATACTTCATCGAGTTCATTTGCAAGCTGCTGAGATGAGAAATCGTTCGGTCGATATAATGCACAAACAGCGTAGTTAGTGTGTTTATTATCAAAATATGTGTCTGTGGTCAGAAAAGCTTTCTTCCTCGGACACATGCCAATTACTCACGAAGTTACTTATGTAATGAGTGCCAATCGTGATATCGATAACCTCCTTTCTGTTTGAGTTAACGAAAGTTGGTTTATTTCCTTCATTTAATACGTTCAAATTGTTAGCCGTAATAAATTCTAGTAATGACTCACCTCTTTCGTTGGTGTTGGTGCTTCCCCAGTTAAGATTGTGTGAGTTGGCATCGCATGCAATGATCAGCTGCACACCCTTCTTTCTGGAGTACTTGACCAGTTCTTCGACTTCCCTGGTTGGTGGTTGTCTGGGGTCATCGTAAGGAAGATAGGCCGATGCGAGAATTACTTCTCTAGTCCCATTTCCTTGCCCCAGTGTGATGAGGACCGCCGCTAGGTCCCTACAACAAAAATTTGTTAGTGAAAGGGCTTTTATACCTTTCTTAACAATAATGCATGTTCTTGGATGGTCAGAGGTTCTGTCATAAATCAACTCACCAATGCCATTCAGTCCCATAATCTTACCTCTGTTAATCCAGGGTTCTTGAAGAAGGGCCACTTCATACTTCCCTCTTATCACAGTAAGTTCCGCCGAAGCCCCTTTACTGTGATGGAGGTTCCCCTGATGTACCCTGAATTTCACCACTCGGCGAGTCCCCCCCCAGGACCCTGAAAGTAACCATGTTTAGCTTGTAATAAGCTTTTAACTGGTTAGCCACCAAGGCCCCATGGGAGACCTCGTCGATGGAGTAGGCTAGGATTTGGCCTTTTTCTTGAACCTTTCGACTCAGGAGGAGCCAGCCGTTCACCCTCAGGTTGACATTTTGCTTCCCCAAGCGTCCTCGCACTTTTTCCTCCTGATCCGCCGGTCCAGGGATAAAAACTATGACCCTGGGTCGTCTAGGGAGGTCCTTGGCTTCGACTGCTGTCAAAGCCGCCCCCTCCCATAGACCCTCCAGGCCCCCTGCACTACCCCTGAGCCAGTCAGCTGTCTCCTGGTTTGCGCACGTCAGCCACAAGACGCCTCCGCTGAACGTGGTCCTGGTGAACTGCAAGTTCGTGCCACTGCCCGAGGGGGCGGCATCAATCGCATCCACCAGTCTGTCTTGAACCAAGTCCGCTTGCTCTTGACTCAATGTTATTTCCGGATGGCGTTTGTCAATAATTGCCATCCGTGTTCCTTTGGCGACCTCGCTGTATGAACCGGTCTGTGGGGGTCCACTCCTCGGTTTTTTGCTCGGTCGCGGTTTCGGAGGGGTCTGAGATTCCGACCTGTTTCTCTTCCCCTTTTTGGTTTTGGGCTCATGTTCTTTAGGAGCCTGCTTTTTGGGCTTCTCCTGCGTCCATGTTCCCTCCGCCATTTTCCTTGCCTTGGTCTGCTTTCTTTTGAAGGCTCCCGAGGTTTTCCTTTCTTGCTGGACTTTTCCAAGCCCAGCGATCTGTTTTGTGATCGTATCGGTGGTTCCGGCTGTTCCCACTGATGCGTCACTCTCGCTTCCGACGATGGTCCTGTCTTCGTCTGAGAGCATGCTCTCTGATTCAGACTTCCCGCCGTCGTCTGGTTTTTTTCTTTCTTCTGGGTCCATTTAAGTCCCACGAGTAAGGGGGAAGGGGTGTGTCCAACCCTGCGGTGCCCCCTGCACAGGGTTAAGGCTAAGTTACTGCTAGGGTTTCGCCCGTTGCCCTAGAGGAACCGTTCGTGACACTATTTGACCCTAGTGCCATTCATCCCTCGGCACGGTATCTCACACCTTGGATTTAGGTTGGTTCGATCCGCTGTGTTCTGTATAAACAGGGCCACCACGTGAAGGTACACAGACGGTCTTGGGATATGCATCCTCGAAGGTTTGCTAGTCCTTCTCTGCTAATCCCCTGAGTCGGTAGCTAGAAGCCGACTGCTTGGCCCCTACATTTGGTTTGAGAACGATCTTGTTTCTACAAGGCCATGAAACAACCTCAGAAAGCAACAAATTATGGTAGGAAAAAAACTAAATATTGACCTGTTATTCCCAAAATACTGCAACTGATGTGAAATTAAGTTATCCCGACAGAGTTTTTATATTTTCTTAATTGAAGCAAACAGTTTTAATTTAACATTCATAAAAATAATAATACAGTTATTTTAAATCCTGTAGAATTTAAAAACCTACGTCTATGAAGCTGTTAATCCAACCCAATCTTAAATCTATTACATTGTTGACTGCAGAGGATTAATAAGATAGGGAATCCGAACAATTTGTCACGCGCAACTCGCTATCATTCCTCCCCCAATTTTTACCCTCCCGATTTTCTTCGTGCTCATTTCTCTCTGTAACGCAGATGATAAACATTTATCTAAATTACGTTAAGCCTATGCTCGCAGATAAGATAATTTCAAAATGATTGTAATAAAAACATAGTCTCACATAATAGGATATTTTTAAATAATCAAGATTTTGCCATTTATACTTTCTGTCAACAATTATTATTATTAAATAACTACCACTCTTTAGAGCATTCGAAAAAAATTAGACCCTAAATAAATAATTAGCTATTTATAGTAACACTACCTCGATTGTTAATCGCACTACATATGTATGAAGTAAAATAGTAAAAAGTAGTTCATTTCATCTCTAACGTCTAAGCATGGAGTTTTAGTGTATATTTGGCTGCCTACACAATCATTGTTTTCAACTAGAAAACGAGAGATTTGTGCATGTTTGGGAATAAAAATGTACCTACTGTAATAATTATGCAACGTATAATGCATACACGTCATTAATATATGCATTATATGTAAATGTGAAGTTGTCTCTAGTCTTAGTTTGTTGTTCTGTGTTTCAGCTGGATCGGATTGACAACTGGCATTGTATATCGATTGTTGGTAATTTATTCGTTACATTTGATGCATTTTTTTAGTTGTTTGTTATTATGTTATTTTGTCGGAATTTCATAAATTACCCACCTATAGTAAATTTAGTATTTAGATCTTGTTTTATAGCATATAGTAGGTACTACAGCATAGAGCAGCAAATAAAAAATTCGCTACTGTGCGGAATAGAGAAGAAAGAGAACGTAGGTTTGGAGTTGCTAGAGCCTTTTGTAAAAACTTTTGATGTCAAGATATTGTTAATATAAGTGAAATACATAATAAGGGAAAACCACTACTCTATTAAACATCTATTAAAGCATAAACACGAACTGCAAATGACATGACATGATCATATCGCCGCATACTTACAGGATAAGAGTTTGTTGTATGTAGGTTTAATAACGAATTTCATATTGTTTGTACACGACGTACGTTCAGAAACGTTATATTCCTACTTATACTTATAATTAATTAAATTGGTCACTTACCTATTCTAGGTAAATAAAGGGCTTGGATCTTGGAACACACTTATCACTTTCCATCGACACAACTTTTTTGCCAACGCCAAACACTATAAGGCCCGGTTTTATAAGCTCGGGTTACCCCTGCCCCGAGAGTTATCCCTATGATGGTCAATGGGATAACTCTCGGGGCAGGGTTAACTCGAGCTTATAAAATCGGGCCTAAACAATACATGTTTTTTTTTTCTACCTACCAATATGTCATTGTATGTGTGCAAGGCACGTTTACACAACACTCAAAAAATTAGGTAAATAACCATTTCCGTTGACCGTGTATTAACATATGATATTAATAACGTTCTCAAAACTTGAAAAAATCATACATTAATGACCCCCATTAATGCATGATTTGCCTATATTAATCAACGATTTTCTGCAGGCAACCCAACGCACATCTTATATATTGACATTTTGTAGGCAACCAAACATACAATAGCGTCTTAAAAAAATGAATCCTAGTATAGGATACTTCTAGTTTTTCGCTTACCTATCGTTTTATTTTATTGTTCTACAAAATTAAAATAATTATTAGAGTTAAGACACCCAAAAAAGAATTAAAGAAAAACACAAATAGTGACATTTGAACCAGCGACCATCTCTGTACCTATTAACAATCTCAAAATGATCTCGATTGTTAATGGCCCTCATTAAAACACTTATTGGTTGAATAACTATTAACGCACATAAACAAACATTTTTGACAAAAGTTTTATTATGATTTTTTTCATAACTTATAAATACAAAATTAATAGCACATAATAATAATAAAACAGAAGTAGAACATCATAGATGGATCGGATGATTCGGTAATAAATATGAAAATAAACTCGACCCTTCATAAAAATAAATGGGGAAGTCACCCTTACCCAATAATAAGATAATGTATTACTATATCTCAATTGACTTTAGATTGTCACAACAAGGGATATATAAAATCAAGATTTGATATGGAATTATTTATAAGATTATATTTTAATGAATTCGACACATGTTTCTACAAATTTAATATCTGAAATAGGGGTGGTAACTGGTAGGTATAGTAGGGTTAACTCTTTCTGATATAATAAGCGAGTCGAAATTTTATATTAAATAATTATTTAACACCATTACATTTATAGAAATGTAGATATAGGTTTACACAAACAACATGTTTAATTGTGCTTTTAGGTAAGTATATCTTGTTTTTACTGGCTTTTATTGATTGTTGTGAATTCATATTTTAGCAGGTAGGTATCCCTTTTTTTGTGTAACACCAGCTTTTAAATGTCAATTATATTAATATCTTCTTTAAATCCAATGAATCCTGCAAAACTTGAGATTGTTACAAGATATTTATTTTTGTATTTGTTATGTGTTGTATTCAAACTTTTTAATAATGTTTCGTTTGGTATATAACGTTACATGACAACGATCCAACGTAAATTTGGAAATGCACGCCATGTAGGAGATTTATTGACTGTTATTTAGCCTCAATAAATTGAAACAATCCATTAATTTACTCGCTTGTTGCTTGCTCTCCTTTATTAAGCAGTAAATAACCGTTACTAGTGTAGCTTTATGTAGTAAGACAAATTTAAGCTTCTATTTTTACAATATGTATAATAAAGTACTTTGAAGTTATATTTACGTTGCAATATTAGTTAGGTATATTTGAGTAAAGCACTTTTAGGTACCTACTCATTATTTGCGATGTTAAAAACTTAGTAAATTACAATTTTGAACAGATAGATGAAGTAGAAAGAAATAAAAAGAAAAATTATGTTTGTGATTATACTTTGCCAATTTTCATATTTTCTAGGTTTGTTAAAGCAACAAAATTACTTTGAGGAGTTAGACCATCAGGGCCCGCTCAAATCTGCATGACTTTTTGACCAGTTCACTGTACAGCTACCAGAAATATATTTCAATCTGGATTATTTTGATTTGACATTGATAACAGTATCAACACCATGCATTGAGAAAACTGACAAAATGACAATCTGCTTCTAATGCAAAAAGAGTTGATCATTTCAAATAATTAAACTAAAAACCATGTGAATAATTCTACTGCAAATAGGCAGGAAAAGTACACAAATTAAATAGTATTAGGATAGTAAAAGATTACCACAAGGAAACAGGTTAGACAATATTACCAAAATTCATTTCACTTATGCAACATTGATACGCGTGGCAGGTGATGTAGGTTGCCTACTTTCTACATAGCAGCCTTACCAACCATATACTGCCAAATATAATAAAATGGCAGTATCAGCTCCTAATAGTCCTAATACTGGAGACTGTTTTTTAATAAGGAATGTGTAGCTTATGTATGAGTATGTTTTTCTGTAGTATGAGGTTTCAATCATATATATTTCGTATTTTTTATTAATAAATATAAATAACAGATTAAACCAAATTTGAAACACTGTCAAGTTGTTCCGAGATTTTCTTTTCAAGAAGGGGAATTATTTGTCGATCCGGTTTTATGTTAAAACTCAAAAACACCACCATTCCTAGTTTTTTAGCTAACTTACTGGATATATTTTTAGATGTTTCTTCATTAAAATCTCCTAAAAGCTGGGTACCAATTGGGTTCTTCCGATTATAACGATCGATAACAGCCATGGAAAAGTCGTTAAATTGCATGTCATCATTTTCATTTACATAAATAAGTATAGAGTCCTTCATCTTTATTATTTCTAGTATAAAATTGCGCTCTAAAATTGATTGAAAGTTAATATAATATTTTAATTTTTGAATATAAAAGTAGCTGGAGAAACATGAATATATCATTAGATATTCTTACAAATAAATAGTTGGTAAGTTACAGAAATAAATTATATACACTTATTGCCAAGGCAAAGCACATTATTATATCTCTCATCATAATTTATAAATAACATTAATTATGGAAATTATATTTACCAAGAATTGGTACTTCATAAAAGAAACTATTCAACTTAGTAGGCACATACTGTTTTTTCTGGTTAGGTATATTTGCTTTATCACCTAGCATGTTGAATTTAAAGACATCAAAAATCAAAATTTTGTTTACTACAAAACCAACTGGAAATATTCTACTTCTTTTTTATAAAATGTTGACATTTGATGGCCTTTATTTATATAACTGGAAAAACAGGATCGTTCAGACCATAGATAACATAATACAAGACCAAGGCCACCTCTAACTGGCCACCAACCAACTAAAGATGGAATAAAACGCACATTCAAGTAGCAATCCGATAGCAAATTTTAAAATTTAGTTTTTAATCAGGATTGGATACAGGAGAGCAGCAAGAAAGTAGAGTGGTGAGACTGAGAATTGAACAAAACTACTTGCAAACAATCTAAAATATTTTCACTTTTTCAGATAAATGCACCCATTCTTCTTAGATCTCTTGAACGTACCAAAAAAACGTTCTCAAGCACAGATCACGGACTAGAAACAGTTATCGATCTTTTTACTGGAGGCGTTTTCTTTGTCAGTGAATATTGACATTGCGCAACAAATCACCAGGTATCTGTCAGTGATAAGTGCGTAACATTTGGAAATAAAAGAAACGTAAATATTTTTCTACTTTTTAAAGATGTCCTATGCTTATTTGTTTAAGTATATAATCATTGGAGATACAGGTAAAGTAACATTTGCTACAAATGTATCGTTCTTTATGTGTTCTTTAGAATTTTAACAATTTCTTTGTATTTTTTTATAATTCATTGTACTGCAAACTATATTGTTTATCATGCCATATACAGCTTATTAAAAGTACATCGTACTTTTGAGGATATTTTAATAAAATATATATTCTCTAAATTTATCTAAATAAATGTAAAATAGTAACAGGATGTTAGAAAGTTTATCTTTATCAGTAAGAACGACTAAAAACTTTATTTCCGAAGGTTATGATTTGTAACTAACACTAAAATAATCTGCCTTCAATCGTTATCCTGTATAGTTATCAGCAACTAACCTGTAAAAATAAACCATATGGGTTCTAATATGTGGCTTCGAAAACTTGGATGTGCATTGTGAACTCAGCTGCAGACACTAGGACTAGACAACTAACATGTTAAAAATATCTGGCTATAAAATTTAATCTGTTACAAGAAGGATTATTGATTTTATGTGTTGAATTTATTGCCATATATCTGTTTTCCAGTAATATTGTTTTGAATTATTTTTAGGTGTTGGTAAATCATGCCTATTGCTCCAATTTACAGATAAACGTTTTCAGCCTGTTCATGATTTAACTATAGGAGTTGAATTTGGGGCTCGAATGATTACAATTGATAGTAAGCAAATCAAATTGCAAATTTGGGATACTGCTGGTCAAGAAGCATTCAGATCTATTACCAGATCATATTATAGAGGAGCTGCTGGGGCATTATTAGTATATGACATTACTAGAAGGGAAACTTTTAATCATCTAACAACATGGTTGGATGATGCTAGGCAGCATTCAAATTCAAATATGGTTATTATGTTGATTGGAAATAAAAGGTATATTTTTGTCTTGTTAAATAATTTAAACTTTGCTTCTAATTCTAGTAGTATTTACTAAATTTAGAAATCATATTTTATTATGCTCTATTTATTTTTCTATTTACCTACAAATAAATATATATTTTGAAACTGATGTTACATGTAAGATTGGTTAAGAAATTTAAAGAAAATGTGCAATTTGCTGTAATATTTTAATCTCAAAATTTATTTCAGTATTTTAAAAACTCTATATACTCACTTATCACTTATAAATATACTCATTATAAATACATTTAGGATACAAATATTCAAGAATTATGGTAAATATTATCAGCAACACTTGGCTGTAGGTTAATTATATATTTTGTTATGCAAATAAACTAGTCAAAAAGACAATTTATTGAAACATCAAAATAGATTATATCAGTAAACAATAACCAAAAATGTGAAGTCAAATTAAATTTGGGATTATGTAAGATTAAATAATTTGATTTCATTCACACAAACTGCAATCAATATATTATTACATTATCTAATTTTAACAGCTATGTATGTATGTATTTTTTTTTGGGTAACATTCACTGAGACCTGAAAGATCTCTGAAATTAGTAGCTCCTTTAGTCCTATTTTCCTGAGGAATTTTGGGACTGCAGGCTTCAACTTGGGTAAATGTTCTATCCAGTAATCTCCCAGGTACTGTGCTCTAGGATTCTGGAGTGCTGTGCAGTTGGAAAGTATGTGGATGGAGGTTTCTTCTTCCATGCCACAGTATCTGCATTATTCTCCCTCCACTAATTTATGCTTTTTCAGGTGCCCATTCAGGCGACAATGTCCCGTTAGGATCCCTGTTAAAACTCCTAGTGCAGTTTTGCATTGACTTCTGCATTCATTTGATCTCAGCAGGTTGTAGTTGCCCAGGAGAATCTTTGATTGTCTAAGCCCTACTAGATCTTTCCGATGGTCAGATCTTCTCTTTCTTTCGGCTTCACCTATTTCTTCCAATATTACATTGGAGCTGCTTCAGCAAAAAGGTTCAGGCCCCCCTTTTTGCTAGTTCATCTGCTATTTTATTTCCTTCTATTCCAGTGTGTCCTGGAATCCATAGTAAGGTAACTATATTGTTCTCGCCTAGATTGAGTTTGTCTAGGCATTCTCACATCATTTTGGAACTGATTATGCAAGAGCTCAGTGCTTTAATGGCAGATTTTAACAGCTAACTTTTGAACCGATTTTTTCATTTGGAATTTTCTTCATTGTTACTGTTGTTTGGATTATTATCATCTAGATTTGTCTTGCTTTTAAAAATTCGTTTTCCATTTTTTTTTCCAAACTAGAATGTGAGAGAAAGAAAGAAAGAAACAGTTTTATTTATAAAAGTATTATTGTAGATTCCACAAAGTAGGAGTCCACACAGTGAATTTAATTATTGCTCAAGCTTTAGTTACTTGAATATTTAAATTAATTAATTATTTAAATGTGTAGTGATCTTGAAAGTAGAAGGGAAGTTATGAAAGAAGAAGGAGAAGCATTTGCTCGTGAACATGGTTTGGTGTTTATGGAAACTTCTGCTAAGACTGCAGCTAATGTAGAAGAAGCCTTCATAAATACGGCCAAAGAAATCTATGAAAAAATTCAAGAAGGAGTTTTTGACATAAACAATGAGGTAACGTATGTTTATTTTAAGATGAACTATTTATACCAATTTTGTTACTATATGTTCTTTTGTTACGTGTCAATTCTACTTCCCAAACATGTTAGGTAAATAACAATTATTTGTTGTGTAGGCTAATGGAATTAAAATAGGACCCCAACATTCCCCCACTAATCCCTCCTTACCAGGATCAGGAGGAGCTGGAAATAAGGAAGGATCTGGATGTTGTTAGATTCAACATAAAAATATCTGTTTTAAAGAACTGTTCTAATTATAAGAATTGTTCTTCTTAAAAAAGCGATCAATACTGTTTTTTTATTCATCTTCAAACTATATAAAAAAAAAATAAAGTTATGCCAAAGTAGATATAATTTAAAAAATCAAATAATTAGATGCAGTTTCACCTCACAAGTTTGTTGTAAATAAATTGATCTTAACGCTCAATATAACTTTACATTTTTCAATAGGAAGTAGATGGCGTTACCGAGAAAAATTTGTTGGTGAATAAAAAAGCAGTTTCAAAATATTTATTATTCAAATTAATTGGATTTGAAAAAATTGAAGATAAAAAAATGTATAATATGTCGAATGAGGGTCAATTTTTTTTTAATCCAATGAAATTAAAATAATATCGGTATTGGGTCTAGATGTTACAATTCAGTGATACGCGACGTAAGATAAATTATTTTTGTTTATTTTAAAACTATGTTTGGATAAAGGAAAAATATTTAAGATGGGAGGGGGGGTAAATAACGTTTTCTAGTCTTAACGCGCTGTGTAATTGATTTATCTAGATCAATCTTAATACAGGGTGTCCCACTATAAATATATCGACGTGCAGTTTTCGATTAACTTCTTATTCCCTTTAAGTTTTTGTTGACAGTTGCCAATTGTATACTTTCTTCCGAAAGCACCCAAAATTGTATACATTATCGGCATTTTATCGAAAGATTTAATTTTTTATTAAACAACAATTCCAAGCGAAATCATATTTCAACAACTTGGAAACGTTATAACTCGAAAAAGTAGTTTCTGTGTTTACTCTTCTAGTACAGGTTTATTGCTTTAAAGTCCTAAATAGTGAACTACATTTATTGGAAAAGGATGTGAATTCGAATATAAAAAATGTTCTTACGTACAATTAATTTCCTGCAAGAATGTCAAAACTCGAAAAGCATTATATTTGATTAAAAATAGTAATAGAGAGATATTGCTCGCTGAAAAATGGTCTACGGTAATTACGTTTGCGGTATTTTGACGTTTATTAAGTGCGCGATTCACTGCTTTACGTCTTTACATAATTGTCCTGCGCAGTTGGAAAAATAGAACAAATCAGATCGGATTTCTGAGGTTAAGATTTTCGTTTATCATTGTGTTTATTACTAAGTTTGTGTTTGAATCTTGGGTGATTTCTTGTGGCCTATACTGTTTATAACAATTATGTCACCTCCTACATAACACAGCGCAACGTTATTGAATTATAGTGATGACAAAGGCTCTTATAAATTATAAATACCGCATCGTATGCGGTATTGCAATTGGCAATATTTCTCTAATGTTGAATAGAGATGTTTTCGTATTCAAAATTATTTCCAGTCAACATTCTCGTAAATAGTATACACCCAATACCGACGTATTTACTATCAGGTTAAATGGATGAACATTTTATTTTTTGTATATTTAAGGATCACATACGGTGTTGATTTTTGTTTTTTTGTTTTAGCCAAAATGTAATGTATGTAAAGTTTTTTTTATATTACGTAGTTAATTTATTTTCCTTTATCCTGCCAAGTTATTAAAGATTAAATATAATTTAACATGGATTATGCAATTAAAAGGATCTTTTTATGTAAGCTTCTTATCAAATACATTATTAATTCCTGACAATGTTTTATTTCAAAGAATTTTCTTTTGTGTGTGAAAGTAGTTTTTAAACTAAGAGGAGCATTTCAAGAAACCTCAAACACACCACTAAAAATTACTAGATTGGGAGAGTGTTCCGAAAGGGTCGTGTTCAGACTTATTGAACTAATTGACACTTATGTGAAATATGTATTGTACTGCTCGCATTTGTCGTGGCCAATGAGAGATCAAGGTTTGTCTAAATACCTAATCGTAATTGGACCCAGGACATGAGGCCAGACAATGGCGAACACAGCTACCAAATGTCACATTATTGTGAAAACATTGTGGTTATATTATGTAAAATATTATGAATGACCATTTGATAATTTGAGTATAAATTGGTATAGTATTGTATAAAATGCAATTAGTACATGTATGTTGAATTATCCTTTATTTACATTGAAAGTTTAGGTAAAATAAGATTTTACTTGTTAACTTATAAACTTTGCTTCTCTGTCAGCGATAAATGACCCAAACTTAATAATAGCAAACGCAAACAGAATGATACACAGCAAACGCGCAAAAGTGGTAATAAAGATTGGAATATTTTTATGTAAATAAACACAAATGTCAAAACTGACAAATAGCGTTGTCAGTTGTATCAAGCTGTGTGAAACGGACGGCTATCTGACCAATAATTAGCCTGCAGAAATGCCAACTTAAACTCAAATCGTTCCTCTAGTTTAAAAACAAAGTATAGTGCCATAGGATTTGTGTATGAATATTTCAAATTTTCGTTTAGATTAGATAAGGTGGTGGTTACTTGGCCTATACCACTGCGACCTTTTCAGATCTATTGTGTCCACTGAATCCAGATCACATTCTCCAGCCAGAATCTGCACATTTGCCAGAAAATCGCACTGGTATAGAATGTGCTCAGCAGTTTCCTCTTCCAAGTCACACAATCTGCCCATGGCATCAACCTATTAGCTTTGTCGGCCATCCCTGTTAACATATCCACTACGACTTGTCGTTCTTTGCTTAATAATAGGTCTGCTGTAAAAGTTTACGAATGTCTCTAATGAACTGAATTTTAAGACCAACTTTAGAGAATTCACAATTAAATAGTATTCAATAGTTTTCACAGTCAGTGGTAATTTTTCAAAAACTAATATAATATAATAACGTTTTTAGAGTTTATTGGTACTTAAATGTCAACATGTTATATTTTATTACAATAAACATTTCATGTTTCATTAAAACCATCTATTGATTCCTCGTTATTGGCTTTCTTACAATCTTATCTGTTCTTACACTCTCTGTGTACTCTTAAAAATATTTCAAGTTAGGTTTTTTGTTGACTGTAGATTACTTGCAATGTAGTCTAAAAGCGAGTGAATTAAATAAAAATATAATATTCTGTGTTAATGTTAAGTATTTAACATGCTTTCCTAAAATTTACATGTTTTAATTGAAATTTAATTTAAAATCAAGTTAAGAATTGTGCTTACGTTTTTCAACATCCAGTACAAGAAATTATATTTGTTGTCGATCCAGAGGATATGATTTCAAATTTAACCTGAAATACAAAAATAAATTAAGTACATAAATAGTATGGAGTATGAAATACACTTAATGAAGGAACTCATTGCATGTCTGGGCATCACAGAGGTCAAGAGAATTAATTACGATAGTTTTTGGCCAATCACAAGATGAAGTAGAATTCGACAGATGGCGCTCCGAAATTTCAATGTTATCTTAGCAACGAGTAAAACAAATCCGTTGCCGTACAAGCCCTTTGATATTTAAGTGGTTTTATTTTGCTGTTTTAGTTATTTTCAGTGTGTTTTGTGAAACTTTTGCTTTTTCTTTGATTGTGCTTTAGTATTTTGTGTTGTTCAACTAAATTTTGACTCAATATTTTTATTTTTGGAGTAATAGGTATGGTTGATATTTGTCAAAAATAAAACAAGTTTAGGTCTGATTTCGTGTTTTTATTTTATTTTTGATATAGTCATATCTACAAAAGTTACAGGGAAGGTAAGTTTGTATTGAGTAATATTTTATATCTTCAATACCGACTTAATTTCTCTTTGTTTTTGTAACACTGACACTGACTATTCAAAGTTTATTTGAATTTGTAAACGCTGAGCCTTCTTCTAGGTGCATAAATGAGGGACAGGCAGTTTTAAATGCTGGCCATGTATTTTTGTATGGTAGCTATAGAGGAAATAAGTGACACTTTCATAAAAGTGCAATGAAAACAAAAATAGAATAACATAACCTCTTCCATAATATCTCTGATTATATATAAGAATGTAATCTTAGAAATGATGACAGTTGAGTTGAATAGAAAAACACAGTTTTAAGCTTGTCACTGACACAAAATTAAAAACAGTGCAAAACGAATTGTTTTACTCGTTCCGACAATTACAATTTTTTCCGCCAGAGGTCTTATTAAATTCTACTCCGCCCAATAGTGTAAATATATAGCTAAGATCTTGTACAAACTGGTGAAGAAGACATAGGTGCTGGAATCCATTTGAATGCAGTGTTATATACAACATTATGAAAAAATTACTAGGTACTTACATTAGTGAGTGTTTCTACAACAAATATGGCAGTTTTTGTATGCATTGTAATTTCTCCAACTTTTACTTTTGATGGACCTTTAGCTAGAGCCATCAGTATTATTATCTGATCTTGACTATATTTATCTACACATACCTCTTCATCTAAAGATACTAACAATTCACTTGCAGCCCTTCTTCCTGTATCTTCAGATTTCTCATTTCTTTTGCCTAAGGCTGATCCTCCTAGAATGCAATTCGTACTTGTTTCTGCGACCAAACTAAAATTTAATAATAAACTATATATAATTAATGAGATTAATGTATATTAACTTTGTTATAACTAATTTTCCTACTTTTGCAGTGTCTTCATGTCTTTGAGTCTATCTGCTTTTGTTTTAAACATTTAATTAGCTTGATTAAAAATCTTTCATAGATTAGGTTTTGTGTTAGTTTATTGAAAACACATTTATTGATATCAAGGAATACATACATACATACAACATTATTAGGTACTTACATAATACCTGAGCAATTGTCTGGAGCAACTCTCAATTCTTCTTTATACCTTTCAATTTTGACTGCTCCATATTTATTTAAAATTCTTGAAGCACTATCTGCCATAATATGTGCAAGTTTTTCAGGTAAAGTACCAGCTACAAAACTCCAACCATAAATTGAAGTGACTTTACCTTGTTCTAATAACTGAACTGGTTTTAGTTCTTCAATGGGGGTTACATTAACTACAACTTCACCTCCTCCCTTAGGAAAATATCCCCGTTTTAATAAATCAAAATCAAATGTTGCTCCAAATTTTTCCAAAATTGGTCTGAATACTTCAGTGGAATAATCTATTTGAGGTGCCATTTCGGCATTTGTACCACCACGAAGGTACAGTTTTGTTGGACTGGTAGCAAATAATACACATGGAAGGGCTATTTGCAGTAATAGGCTTATACTGCCGGCTGTCTTTACCTCAGCTTTGTAAGAGCCACCTTTAATTTCTTGAGGCCAGAATTCTACTTCTGTTGAACCTAATGCAATGCCTTTTGTTTTAGCTGAACAAATGTCTCTTACCAATTCTAAACCTAAAAATGAATAATTTTGGTCAAACTATATTAATGTAGGGTCACTTAGAAATTTAAAGTGTTTTACAAATTACACTTAATAACTTTCATTAATAGAAAACTATTGTTACCTTTTAAATGTTGTTCCATTAAGCCTGGTTTGCTTCGGCCACCTCTAATGTGTATAATACGAACTGGTATCTTTTTCAATGTACTTATCGTTATAGCAACTCTTAGGATTTGGCCTCCCTAAAAATGAATTCAAGTGCGAATTAGATAACTTCTTCCATACTTTACTCTTAATTTAATATATCTAATTATTAAGTGTTTAATATGATAAGAAGTGAAACTACCAATTAATATTATTGTCTTTTTTTACAGTTAATAAAACTCACTCCCTCCATCATAGAACCATCAATTTCTATTATTTCTTGATTCATTTTATAAAATAATTAAAAAATAAATTTTCTCAAAAATATAAAAACAATCTGCACTAATATCTTCTTCTTTTTTCTATGTTCTGAATCTAGTGTTTTATGGCTGTGCAGTAAGCCTTTCATTATATTTCTCTATGGTCTTATGCGCGTAGCTTTACCAGCACCATTGTCTAATGAGAAATTATATGATAGACAGTACCAGCACCATAGAGAAATATACTTTTTTATTTTGTCTATGACCAGCACCTATAAATAAAATCGTAAATCTCCCTTCAAACACAGACCACCTACAACCAACCAACCTTCAAAGCAGGGGCAGAACCAGTAAGAGGTGGTCTGGTCGGAGTGCGTTCGGTTATATTCTCCGGAGACTATTCGATTCTCCGATAGCGTTCGAAAATCAGTTTAGATTACTATCTTATCCCGTTCGGAAAATCAGTTTATTCTTTAGGAGACTCTCGAAGCTATCTATCAAATTTGATCGAGAAAAAGTTAGTCGACATGCGCACTCATGTCCTCCTCGTTATTAAAAACATCACTACGCGTTTTTTCCATTTTAAAAGCTTGAATGCTAATTCGTTGGGGCTACAACTACTTATAATAATATATCTATATTATTTTATTAGTATCTAATGGGTTAGGTGCTTTGCAACTAAAACCGAAAACATCTGATCAAATGAAACGTTGCCAGATGAATTATTAGTAAACAATAATTAATACTCTACATTTTGAAAAATGGGCGATTAGATATATCTTGTCTCAAGAAATTTATTGAAATACATTAAACCACAACCAAAGAGAATTAAAATAAGTAAAATTTTATAACTTGAAGTAAATATTGAAAAAATATGGTAACAGCGTAAACTACCAAAGAATACTTGTATCTAAAGTGTCCGGAAATTCCTCAACCGGAGAGTATCCTGTCAGATTACTATTCTATCCACGTTATCTAAAACCGAACGCACTCCTGGTCATAGAGAGATTAGAAAGCCTCGGTACTTGCCATTGGCTCTAAACTTGAACAAAAAGAAATTCCAATTTTCATATATATTTGTATGTAGATAATATAAAAATATCGGACATTTATTTACATGAAATTTGAAATTATATAAACTTGTGACGCATCCTAAGAATAATAATTATTCCTAATTATATTTCACAATTACAATACGGTGAAATGTTCTCTTTTTTTTCCTGAAGATACTTGTTTGTATTATTTTTTCTTACTTTTGTTGGGGAAGTTGAGAATGAACATTCGGTGGGTTTGTATTTCAATTTCTGGTACTCTAATCCCTTTAATTCTTCTGCTGTTAATTTACTTTCGAGAAATTTTTTATCTGTGAATTCATTTTTACTGGGTTTTCTATACGTCATCATTCTTTGTACGAATTTTCGGTGAATTTTACTTTCAGATTTTATAATTTCCTCTCTTGTATATGTATATTTCTCAAATACAGCTCTTTGTTTGAACCACAACCTCATATATTCGTTATTCATTAAAAATTTTATATTAACGGGATCATTATTTGCTTCATATGACGGCTTGAATCCCAAAAGATTCTTCTCACGAGCTTTGGAAGAAATGATATTATCCTGTTTTCTAATCGGTACTGCGGGAGTCCATTTTATACCCGCTTTATAAGATGATTTCATTTTATTAGATGGAGTACTCATCAAAACTGAAAAATATGTCAAATTGACAAAGCTCAAATTATAATTTGAGCACAAGCATAAAACAGATATAGTTTTCCAACCAAAACTACAAAAAATTCGATCCCGTCAAAATTTTCTATGCTTGGGTATAGATACACTTATTTGAGTTTAGGAAAATTGAAAATTTTTGCATAATAAAAAGTAATTTGGCTTAATAAAGATAACTTATAATCAGACTACTATTTTTGAAAGAAATATTTATACTATCAGTCTTATATCTGTCAAAATTGACTAGAATTTCAGTAAATTTACTCAATTAATTTTGGAGATTTATCATTAATTAATGAGCAAGGAGAATGCCAATAAAATAATTATCTCAGGAGTTAGCAAATAGTTCACACCATGGCCAAATTTACGATTACTACTGAATAAAATTAAACCTCGGAAATGCATTATTTCTTTTTATTCAAAGTTCTTTGTTTTTCAGCATGAATAACAACTTCATCTTCTACAGAAAGACCTTTACGTCTTCTAATTTCCTTTCTCAACCGACAGGCCCTTAGTGCAGATTCCACATTAATTTCTGTATCTTCTTCGTCATCATCTTCAACTGGTTCGTAAAAGGGATCACCATCAATTATTTCATAATGACTATACCTGAAATTCAAAACGGAAAGTTGAAGCGATTTTATTCGTGATGTGGAGAGATTATTATTAATATTTCAACTCATTATTTTTTTTGTTTGGTAATAGGTATTTTATAAACTAAGTTACCTTAATGTAGGATTTGCTTGCCCAGATGTAGTTTTTCGAATATCACTAGCAAAGTCACGACTTTCAATAACAGGGATCTGTGCTTTGACCAGAAATTCTCTTTCTTCATCATCCATACCAACACTGTCAAGAATTTTTCCATGTCGTTTATTCACAACAGTGTAGACTTTGCCTAATATACTAGGATTAACTTGAATTTCAGTAACATATATAGGCTCCATTAAACGTTGCTCTTGCTTCTCCAAAGCTTTTTTAAATAGCTCACGAATGTTAGACTCAATTGCAGATGTCGTTTGAGGTGATATGTCTTCTAATTTTATCTCTGTATTGAGTTCAAATTTGGTGACTATAAATACACAATTACTTAGAGGTTCTTCACATAAAGGCCCAGCCTTACAAATGTTATTAAAAGCTTTTATAATACAATGATCAAACAGCGATCTTCTATCATTAATATTCAATTCAAAGAATAAATTGTGATTATAACTGTTAGTAGCATTAATCAAAAGGTTTATAAATATATCAGATTGACCAACACTCCAGATTTTCTTATGCATGGTTTCCCAAGATGAGTGAGAAAAAGCTGCTTCTAACTGACTCATAGCATGAGTTAGAGATCTTTTTGTTACATTACTCTTAAATAATTTTTCTACAATTTCACCATTATTATTTAGATTATCAAATGATTGTTTTGCAATATCAATAAAACTTTTATATTGATGTTCTTCAACCATTTTCAAAATATCATGATTATTTTTAATGGCCTCTAAAATAATAACAGGAAGAGATACTGCAATAACTGACAAAGAAAAATGTGGGGTATCCAAAGTAACATTATTTTCAACATCTTGCAGAAAGTTAGAATCTTTTTCTACTATAGTTTCTCTTAAAGAGACCATTGGACTAGAAACATGTATATCAATGTTAGCAAATTTATTTTTCAAATCCTCTATGCATTTTTCCAAGTGTACATCTCCCGCAGTAAGGAGTACAAGTTCCCCAGATTCTTGTATAATAACTTCTACGCAAGAATCACTTTGTAACAAAAACTTCAATCCTTGACGAAGCAAGGGTAACTCCTTTGGATTGATGGGTTCAATGGCATGTCTAACAACTGGATCTAACCTGGTATGTTCTATTAAAGGAATTACATTTAAATGTGATGACAAAGTTGCTGTTCTAATAACACATGATTCTAAACATCCAATTCCACATAAGTTGCCTGCAGGAATGGAATCTACAAGTGTTAGTTCCCTTCCAAAAAGCATATATAACTCCTTAATGATTACTTTACTAACATTTGTATTCTTTTTTACAAAATTGTCAGGATCTCTTGCAATTTCAATAGGGTCTGGCAGATATGATCCACTAAGAACAAATATCTCTTGACCTACATGAAGGTTTCCAGTGAAAACTCTAGCTAGAGCTATTACAGCAACATCATCATTGGTATTGCTAGAATTTTCTGAATTTGGATTGGGAGAAAATGGCACCACTTCAGTTTTCACAATTGCTTTCTCCACTTCAGACTTCACTATTGTTTTCTCAGTTCTTGGTAAGAATGCTTTAGGTTTATTTTGTGAAAGATTTTTTTTACTTATACAAAACATTTTGGATATATAAGATATTGAAGTAACATCCGTTTTGGTTGAAATGTCTTCAAAATTAGGTCTCACATTTTCAATGCATTTACTAAGATATTGATCTTCACAAAATCTGTTAACAGACAGTAGATATTCAATTTTGTCTTTTCCAATACTAATAGGTGAAGGTATTTGTCTTAAACATTGTAATAAAAGTGTTGATGCTAAGGGCTTCCAAGCTTGTAATATTGCTCTGACTTGGACTTTTGGATCATTGTGAGTCATATCTCTAGTTATAGCTGTAATATTCAATTTTTCCAAGATATTGCTAGTTTTGTCTTTCTCCATTCTTATTATAAGACTTTCGTAGATGTGAACAATAGTCTTTAAACAAAACTGAATAAATAAATTACATTTTTTCTTATCTATAGCCCCTATTTTAATCTCCCTTGTTGAACTAACATAACAATCAAAATTCCACATTTTTTTATTAAGAGTATCAACAGTTTCATTTTTAACTAAATTAACAAATAATCTAGATATCTGTTTGGTAGTAAATCCCCAACCATCAACAGCACTAGCAAATATAACATTACCACTATCTGGACTAAACAACAATCCTGTATCCTCAATATCAACTTCACTACTACTAAATTCATATTGATACAATTCAGCTATGGTTGCATTACAATCTTCGATAACTCTTAAAATACACTGAAATATTTCATCTATGGTCTTTTTGAGTTCCACTATTAATCTATCAAATTTGTTCAACACTAATATCATGTGTGTATGTTCTTTAAAGGCATTCTTAATGGATTCTCTTGTTTGGACACAAACACCTTCCACAAGGTCTACTAAAATTATAGCTCCATCACAAACCCTGAGAGCTGCTCCAACTTCAGTTGAAAAATCTATATGTCCTGGAGTGTCGATCAGATTTAATAAAATTTTTTTGTATTTATTGTCTTCTTCATCATGTACCAAGTTTAAAAGAGAAACTGCACTACTCTTCATTGTAATTCCCCTTTGTTGCTCATCTGGTCTATCATCTAAGTAACGAAGGAACCCAGCCATTCGCTTGCTAACCAAACGATTCGTAGCCAAAAGGGAATCAGCCACAGTTGTTTTACCATGATCTACATGAGCTAATATACACACATTTCTAATACATTTTGGTTCATTCATACAAAAATGAATTTCTTCGATAGTGGGTTTTATGGAATTCATAATGTAACGATATGTTTCGTTTTATTGCAACAGTTAACTCACTACAATAAACACGTTTCAATCTTCTATTTAAATAACTATTATTATCACGTTATTCCTTGTTTTCACATAATATTCATTTTAACACGAAAACATGAAACAGATTGACAAATACTGATATAAGTGATATAACCATAATTTTTCATCTTCTTTTTCGTTAGAGGTGTTGCCAAGCTGATGATTTTTAAGCAGCTACACATAGACAAAATAAAAATTATATTATATTTCTCTATGCAGCTACACTTATTAAAATAGCCATTGCAAGTATTTTATGGCTTAGACGCTATAATAGTGTAATATAAATAACCCTTTCGCACAATAAAACAGACACTCTACATACATACTTCTTTAAAAATTTCAACAAATATGGACACTGGACACTGGCAATGCCGTCATTAAAATTTACTGTCAAGTAGCTGTCAAATTATTGTCAGGAAGTGTCAAGTCAAAATTTAATTGTTGACAAAAAATATTGTAAATGTGAACTTATAATAAAAGCTAAACTTAAATAAATGGCAAGTGCAAGTAAATATTGGAAGGTCATATGTACGTATAGATATATTGCTTACATAAAAATTGATTTCTAAAAATCCAGTTGCAATTTGCCATTTTGTGTACAGTTTAATTTACAACAATTTTCTTTGTAAACTGGCCATTTTAATTAATATCAGTAAATAATTTTGTATTGTCGAAGTACAGGTATTTCTGTTACTCCAGATACATCTATTAACAGAACTCCTGAACTTATACATTTAATTCTATAATCTATATCCAACAATTTTACTCAATTGGAACATTGGTTTGCAAAATTAATTTCTCTATCTTTTTTCATGAAGTTAACAACAGTTAATAATGAATATATCTTCCTTATTGCCACTCTAGAGAGAGCTCTTGTAGTAAACTTAATTTTGAATTATGCCTAGTAATAAAAATATGCTTTTTTACATTTTCTTATATTTAATTGATAATAATTGATAATTTTAGCAGTTCAAGACCTCAATGATCTATAATGGCCAACATACCCATGTATATCATCTTTAACTAGAATGAATGATTCCAAACAGATATTACAAACTAATTTAACCATGGGAGATAAAGCTACGGTTAAGGTAAGATATGCAATTTAAGTAAATGTCTATAATATGTAATCATTTTTGGTAAATTGTTTGAATGTCGAATAGAGTGCTGGGTGAACAATGACCATATTTATGTAGGAAAGTGAAATGGAAATGAATTAATATTGTGAGTATAATGTATGATAATTAATTTTAGGTCCATTTGCCAAATGGAGGATTTAATGTCATCAGATATAGTGATACAGTTGAAATTAAAGGAATAATTCAAACTGTTACTGAAAGGTTGGCAACAGGAGAAAGATACTTTAATGGTCTTTATGCTTTGAGACTGTCTAGAGCATCCTTAACAGAGGTTTATTTTTATTTAAGGATTTTTTACTGGATACGATATTAAACAGATTTTATTTTAGATACATTGGCTACATCAAGACACCACAATGAAACAAGTTCATGAAAAATATTTAACAAAGCATCCCAACTCAGAATGGAGATATGATCTAAGAATCCGTTATCTACCTTCCAGTCTCAATGAGTTGTATGATAAAGATAAGGTTACCTTTTATTACTATTATGATCAGGTAAGCTAACACTTTGTACATATTTTAACACTTTGCCAGTAGTTGCCTTTTTATCCCCCAAATTTCATTGGTTTCAATATCTTTTAGGTTCGTAGTGATTATCATACAAAGTTTCACAAAAATATTGATCAAGATACAGCAATTCAATTGTGCTCTTTGGAGATTCAGAAATATTTGAAAGATAGACCCCAAAATGTTTCTGACAAAAAAATTAATTTGGAATATTTAGAAAAAGAAGTAGGAATGCAGAAGTTCCTTCCTAACAGTATATTAGAAAAGATAAAATGGAAATCATTACGAAAGTCTATACAAATTCAATTGAAAAAAATATCTCACCTTTCTGATGTTGAAAGTGTGTTAAAATATTTAGAAACCCTTAAAAATCACATTAATTTTGATGAGGAGAGATTCAGAGTGGATTTTGGAGCAAATTTTACTGTACCAGTTGAATTGGTTATTGGGCCATCAATTGGAATATCTCATACAGCGAATTCTAAAAAAATTGCAGACTTTGATCAAATCACTGCTATCCAAATACAGGTTAATGATCATGGTGAGAACAACAAAGCTGTGTTACAACTAAAAATTGCTGGATCTCAGGATTTTGTATTTTTCTCATGTACTAATTTGGACATAGCTGAAAGTCTTGCTGATTTATTGGATGGATATTGCAGATTACATTCCCATTCACATAAGTCAATTTGGAATCAAAAAGGTAATTTCTATTTGTAATTAAAAGATTTTGAAATGAAGTAAAGTAGGTTTTGGTTCTATAATTGAAATCTTATTGAGTTAATTATAACTGTATATTTATTCATTTAATATTGCCTATTATATGAATGAAAAAGCATATATTCAAGTCTTAACATTTTCAGATACCAAAGATTATATTTCAGTAAAATCACAATGTTCTGAAACTGACAGCTACACTACAAGAACAATGTTGTCTGAAGACTATGCAGAAATTGTAGAAGAAGGAGACTACTCTATACCTGCAGGTATTTAATACATTTTCATAAAGTAGTTCAAATGTACTCCCTTTCTAATAATGTAAAATGCAGTTTTCTATGTATAATTTGAAACATTTCCATGCAGTAGTACAACTAAGAAGAGAAAATATGTACACATATTCTATATTTAATTATTTTTAGTAAAAAATTATGAACTTATTAGAAGTCAGATAGAACTACAGGATATCTTGGGAGAAGGTCAGTTCGGAGATGTACATAAAGGCATTTTTAAAACTTCAGATAATGTTTGCATTCCAATTGCTGTTAAAACTTGTAAAGGAGACGCTGATCTTGCTACTACAGAAAAGTTCTTAGAAGAAGCATGTGAGTTTTGTGTTTTAATGATTATATTTTAGTAAAATTAAATCGTTTCACATATGAAATAGTTTCAATTAGTTTTTAATGTGAAAAATAATCCACCAGAGGTTGCACTAGTGTAGTGTACATAAGTTTTGATTCTGAAGTGAAAGTGGGAAACAGTTAGGAATTCTCAATTCCATTTTTCTCGAGAAATATTTGGTTTAAAAAGTTTTGAAATTTGAAATTTTTGAAAAGAAGTACTAATATCTTTCAATAAAATACCAAAAACCCGTTAATAAACTATGTATTTATACAGGGTGTTTTCAAATGACACTTACAACGTTTGCATTTAGATACCTCTGGTAAAATTTGACACAAAATGATATAAGGATTGAGGGGTCAAGCTCATTTACTTTTCGAAATACAGGGTGTTGAAGTTATAAAAATTATGTTTTTATTTGATAACTTTAAAATGGATGAATAAATTGATTTGACATTTGGCAAGTTGTATTTAAATGTAAAAAGGCATATTTTGTTGAAAAAACATTTGGCGATTCTTGAGCCAGTGGTGTACATTTGGAAAAATATGTCACTTTTCTCCTCCCATGTTTCACGCCACTGGCACTTGTGGCTATTTTCAATTAATTTTGTATTCCTCCATGTCTTTCACGTAAAAAAACCTAACCTTTAAATAGCAAAAAAATTGTAGTTTTCAAGATATTTATTGTTTTCATGCAGTCTGCAACATTATTATCAATAATAAAACCACAAGTTTGGACAAATATTTTTGAGTCTTCTCACAATGTTTAAGATGCATTACTGCTTCACAAATTAGTTTCTGATACATATTTTAACCATTAGTAGTTTGAAGGTTATTAAAAAAAAATACAAAAAAAATATTTTTTTCATTTTATTATTAAAAAATTGGGTTGCAGACTTCATGAAAACATTAAATATTTTGAAAACTACAAATTTTCTGGTATGTAAAGGTTATGCGTTTTCCACGTGAAAAACATTGAGGAATACAAAATTAATTAAAAATAGCTACAAATGCCAGTGGCGTGAAAAATGAGATAAGAAAAGTGACCTATTTTTCCAAATGTACACCACTGGATCAAGAATTGACAAATTTTTTTTTTACAAAATATTCCTTTTTATATTTAAAAACAACCTGCCAAATGTAAAATTGATTTATTCATCCATTTTAAAGTTATCAAATGAAAACATTTAATTTTTCAATACTTCAACACCCTGTATTTCGAAAAGTAAATGAGCTTGACCCCTCAATCCTTATATCATTTTGTCAAATTTTACCAGAGGTATCTACTTGCAAACGTTGTAAGTGTCATTTGAAAACACCCTGTATATTTAGGAGCTCTTTCAGAAAAAATTGATGCGGTATTAATTTTTAGATATCATGCAACAATTCGATCATCAGCACATTATTAAATTGATCGGTCTGTGTTCAAAGTCTCCAGTATGGATAGTGATGGAACTAGCCAAATTCGGCGAGTTACGTTCTTATCTACAAAAAAATAAAAACCGATTAGATTTGTCAACGCTCTTACTCTATGCATTCCAATTATCGACAGCTTTAAGTTATTTAGAATCCAAAAAGTATGTACACCGAGATATCGCCGCTAGAAACGTCCTCGTCAGCAATGACAGGTGTGTAAAATTGGCAGATTTCGGCTTGTCCAGGTGGATGGGAGACGACCAAAGTTACTATAAAGCTTCCAAAGGAAAGTTACCAATTAAGTGGATGAGTCCAGAAAGTATTAATTTTAGGAGATTTACGACAGCTAGTGACGTTTGGATGTTTGGTAAATATTTTTTTTTATTATCACACACATATTGGGCGGAGTAGAATCCAATGAGACCTCTGGCGGAAAAAATTGTAATTGTCGCAGCGAGTAAAATAATTCGTATTGCATTGTTTTTGTATTATATGCATGTCAACGTAATTACCGTAAATTCGTACTTTATTTGTTTAATTTTGTGTCAGTGACAAGCTTAAAACTGTGTTTTTCTATTCAACTCAACTGTCATCATTTCCTAGATTACATTCTTATATAATCAGAGATATTATGGTTATGTTATTCTATTTTTGTTTTCATTGCACTTTTATGGAAGTGTCACTTATTTCCTCTATAGGTACCATGCAAAAATATATGTCCAGCATTTAAAACTACCTGTCCCTCATGTATGCACCTAGAAGAAGGCTCGGCATTTACAAATTTAAATAAACCTTGTCAAAATTCAGTTCAACAGCACAAAATACTAAAGCACTATCACAGAAGCAAAAGTTTCACAAAACACTCACTGAAAATAACTAAAACAGCAAAATAAAACCACTTAAATATCAAAGGGCTTATACAGCAGCTGATTTGTTTTACTCGTTGCTAAGATGACATTGACATTTCGGAGCGCCATCTATCGAATTCTACTTTTCCCAATACTACATAGTTGATAAATTAGTATCACCTCACACAGCTCAAAAATTAGCTTCATTGTGAGACAAAAGTTACAAAACGAAAGAATGACTTTAAAAACATAATTTTAGGAGATTTAGAACTACCAGTGATCTCTGAATGTTTGGTAAGTGCCGTTTTTTGAATTATCGTATGGGCAGACTGGTAATTCTTAGTTATTTGTCTCATTGTGACAGATTGGATGCGAGTATGTGAATACTAATCTTTTAATTTCTATGTAACTACCACAATCTACGTATTTTCACGTATTCCATCCTGCATCTGTCCTTGTAAGTTTTATTTTAGACATTTTCTTCCATTGCCGCGTGAATCAAATAAACATAACCTTGAAAAGTCGTTGGAAGACAATCCATTAAAAGCAAAATTTCATGTAAAATTCATCAACGCAGGTTATCTAGTATAGTAATATAAAAAATTTTTATATTTTAGGTGTATGTATCTGGGAAATTCTAATGTTCGGTATCAAACCATTCCAAGGAGTAAAAAATAACGACGTTATAGGAAAAATAGAAAATGGCGAACGTCTAGCTCTACCACTAAATTGTCCTCCACGTTTATACTCTCTTATGTCGCAATGTTGGTCGTACGAACCAAGCAAAAGACCCAATTTTAAGGATATCAAAGAAATACTCCAGGAAATTTTATTTGAAGAAAGAAGCGTACAACAAGATACTTTAAGAAGAGAAAATAGAAAAATGGCAGCCATGTCCTGGGGACCGAGCGATGAGTTTTTACCACCACCAAAACCTAGTCGATATCCTATGCATGGTTGGTAACATTTTTTTTATTAATGCCCATCAAAACTTTCTACTTTATTTTATTTCTTGTTTGTCAATGCAATTTATTATGAGAGTATGTCAAAGGGTAATGTATTAACTTTTTTTTTGTGAAAATTAATATTGTGTCGTCTTCTACTCAGTTCCCCTAATTGTCATATTTTCGTATCACTGGAGAATTCGGTTTATTCCAAGTAATATTAACTGTTAAAATAACCTGTCAATTTTGATATTTGCCATTTGTCTGCTCAGTAATTTCTTAAGCAATTGTACAGGACAAATATCATGGTACTGAGTATTTAGTACTAACCATTTACTGTCCGCACATCTTAGTGCTCCCCCTTGCGCTGTTTTTTTGAAAATATATGGTTACACTCTACTCATTGAGAACCTTCTCCACCACACCAGTTCATATAAAGCATTATGATGTATGTATGTATGTATTTGGGGTAACATTCACTTAGACCTAAAAAATCTATTGTGCCCCCTTACTTCTACTTAGTATCTGAGGAGAGTCTCTGAAACTAGTAGTTACTTTAGTCCTATTTCCCGGAGGAATTTCAGGATATCTGCAGGCTTCAACTTAGGTGAATGTTCCTTTTCTATCCAGTAATCTCCCAGGTACTGTGCTCTAGGATTCTGGAGTGCTGTGCAGTTGGAAAGTATGTGGATAGAGGTTTCTTCTTCCATGCCACAATATCTGAATTCTTCCTCCACTATTTTGAGTTTTTTCAGGTGCCCATTCAGGCGACAATGTTCCATTAGAATCCCTGTTAAAACTCTCAGTTCTACTTTGACTTATGCATTCATTTGATCTCATTAGGTTGTAGTCACCCAGAAGAATGTTTGATTGTCTAAGCCTTATTAGATCTTTCCAATAGTTGGATCTTCTCTTCCTTTCAGCTTCACCTATTTCTTCCAATATTACATTGGGACTGATTTTGCAAAAGGGTTCTGGCCCCCAGAAAGGTATTTTAGTCCCCTTCTAAGCTAGTTCATCTGCTATTTAATTTCCTTCTATTCCAGTGTGTCCTGGAATCCATAGTAAGGTAACTATATTGTTCTCGCCTAGCTCATTGAGTTTGTCTAGGCATTCCCACACCATTTTGGAACTGATTACACAAGAGCTCAGTGCCTTAATGGCTCCTTGACTATCTCTCATTATGATAATCTTTGTCCTCTGTATCCTTTATCAATATTGAACTGGGCGCACTTTCTTATGGCGTGGATTTCCACTTGAAAGATACTTGGGGTTTTTTCCAAGCTTTCGGAGTGTTTGGTTCCTGGCCTCAACACTCCTATCCCAGATTTTCCTATTGCTTTTGAGCCGCCTGTGTACCATTGAATGGCATTCTTTCCAAGTCTGGTAATGGTATTTGGATCCCATTCCTTCTTGTTGCTTAGTTCTGTAACGAATTTGTGGAATGTCCCAGGCTGTCTGATTTCTAAGAAGTGAAGAGGTGTTTTTTTAATGATTCCCTCACCACCTAGTATGTATCTTGCTCTTTCTGCAACACTTTCCACCACCATATGTAGAGGGGTGAGGTTGAGAATCACTTCCAAGGCTGCCGTTGGGCATGTTCTCATTGCTCCTGTAACACATATACAGTCTAGTCTTTGAATAGTCAATAGACTAGTTCTACTACTCCATGCAATGACTCCATGAGTGATAATTGATCTCACTATGGCAGCGTACAAAGCAATTTCTTCTGCAAGCCAGACGTTGTGTTTTCATCATACAGTTTTACCTTGATTTCTTTTTTTGTTCAAACTTGCACTTTGCTTCCTTTTTTCGGACATTCTTTAAAGTCCTCTCCATTATTTTTCTTCATATTGAACCCATAGTCCATCAAATTAACGCCTAGTTTTGATGTAGTAACATTGTGATTGTCAAAGTCTTTCAATTTTTTTTAGCCTTGGATGTCTCATCGCTTCAAGAAGATCATCCTCCAGCTGTAGTTTCTCAAACTTACATAGTGGCGCAGAATCCGGAGGTTCTAGCTCATCTTATGAAGGAAAATGAATGCAGAGGCTTCAGCGCTGCAGGCTACACCACTCCAGCTTCGGTATTTAACACAGTAGCTGTAAACTTCCACAAAAAGGATAATATCGATCCGGTCCTCATAACAGAACCTATTCCTATAAAAAATCTCCAAAAACTCGATCCAGAGGTCCCCGAAACTCCGGAGTCCGATAAAAAAATGGGCACGATCGAAAGAACTTCTTCTCGCTCGAGTACGAGTAGCAATACTCCGAAAACGGGCTCGTTAGAGAGAACTTCTCATGAGCTATTGGGATCTCCTCAGTTGGGAAATTCGATTTCCCAAAGCGTTTCGGGTGTCTTTAGTCCGAAACTTGGTTCTTTGGAACGAAAATCGCACACGTCATCCAGAATGGGATCGTTGGAACGACAACAAAAGTTCTCATCGAGAATGGGATCTCTGGATCGAAATACTCACATAAACTTACAATCCTGTAGCTATGACATTAATAATATTCCCAGCTTCCATCCAATTCCTGCTGGTAATCAATTTAACGATAAGTCAAAAATGACAGGAAGTCAATACTCCGAAGAAAATATTTACGATTTCGGCGGCGCCGATGTAAAAAGTTGCGCTCACAAACAACCGTTTTTTGTGCAAAAATATGTGTCTCAGGTTCGAAAGATGCACGAAAGTTTTGACGTTTGAAACTAGCTTGGCTTGTGGAATGAGTAAAAGAGTTCACTGCAATTTTTTTTATCGGCACCACGATTGTTGTTTCTTATCGAGCAAATAGTTATTTTTGTTTTATTTTTAACGGCACCAGTGGTAAAATGGGTTTTCTATTTGAAACGTTTTTGACTAATATATGACTTCCTATAACCGTACTTTCTTATCTGTCGATACTATACGAGATTATTTATGAAAAAAAGAAGATGACGATCCAAAAATGTCATCTTTTTAATTGTTTATTGAAAATCGGAGATGCCAGAAAAACTCATGACCATCAATACTATGCTGGGTGACACAGAATTGCTTTGCTATTTGCCTCCTCATCACGAGTCTCGATTATTACAACCCAACTTCATACAGAGTATTTAATTTTTAAATCGAAATTGATAATTACGAATATTCAATGTAAGTTTTACTATTTTTACTATCTATTTACGAGTAGGACTCTATACTATATGCACTGACATATAATATACATTAATCGTAATTTATCTTGTATACAGTGTGTCCCAAAAAGTTTTATACAATTGGAGAAAAAGTTTATCTTACATTTCACAGAAAAAAATATTCTTGATAAAAAGCTCTGCATCACTTATAGATCAATAATCAAGTACAAAATTTTTAAAACATTGCCTGGAATACAGGGAAAATCGAAATTATAATTTGGAGTGAGAGTAAAATACGTTCAAACTGTAGTGGAGAGCAAAATGTTCATTGAAATTTTTATTAAGTAGCAAAACATGATGCACACTTGTAGATTAGTGATTTTTTCCAGATAAAAATTACAAGATTATTGCAATAAACACGTCAGCAATTGTTAGATTAATGTGCAGTACGAAATATCGTAAGAACCCTATCAACAAATGTCAAATGTTACATAAGTGTGTGTGTGTGTTTGCAATTATTAGAAATGCCAGTAAAATTGAGTATTAAAGATAAAATTGAAATTGTTCTCATTGTTGGAGAAAATTATTAAACATGTAGGGAGCAGCAGAAATCTTTAATAATAGACACCTGTAGACACATAAGTGCGTTAATAATTCCTATCACACGTGTTACGTACACAATTTTATCTACAACTGTTTATTAGTATTATAAACAGTACCTATATTATAAAATAAAAAAAATTCCAATCCAACGTATTTTTAATAATATTGACTGCAAACATAAGGTACTGTGTATCATATTTTGTGACCATATCATCAAAAACAAACAAGGATGTGGAAATGAAATAAATTAGTTATGTCATCAAATTTTCAAATTTGAATGAACAAAAATCTATAAAAATGAGTTCAAGCGAAGACAATCTCCTTTCGGAAATTGAAAATGCAGCTTCCAGTGATATTTTAAATATTTAATTCTGGTATTAATATGTTTCTACATTCTCATTACCGCACTAGTGCGTTAATGTAATCAAAAACGCACTAGTGCGGTAATATACGTCATTATGACACTAAAAATAGTGACAAATCGTACTCGTTACATGACAGTTGTAGATAAAATTCATTAGTTGGGTATTATTCATTGTTGATGAGGAGGTTATCAATTTTTTATCATGTCATTCCTTTATTCAATAAATAATCTAATTAATAATATCTTGGAATTTTTATCTGGAAAAATCACTAATCTACAAGTGTGCATCATTTTTTGCTACTTAATAACAATTTCAATGAACATTTTGCTCTCCACTACAGTTTGAACGTATTTTACTCTCACTCCAAATCATAATTTCGATTTTCCCTGTATTCCAGCCAATGTTTTAAAAATTTTGTACTTGATTATGGATTTACAAGTCATGCGGAGCTTTTTATCAAGAATATTTTTTTGGTGTAATGTAAGATAAACTTTTTCTCCATTTGTATAAAACTTTTTGGGGCACACAATACAAATCATCTCAATGCCCTTTTTATTATAAATTGTCAGATATAACTTTTTTAAAAGCATAGATTTTGTTCAGTACCAAGTGGGAGAGGTAGTGATTATAATATAAATATCCTTCCAGACATTTCCTTACATATTTCACAATGGTCCTTTTCGGAAAATCGTTTCAGTAAGCTCCAGTAAAAGATATGGCAACAACGCGTTGTTGAGATGACAAATCAGACAAATAGTTAAGAACAAAGAACGCCACACCACCACGTGTTATGCCTGAAACTCTTATTCACCTCTGGGTGTCTGTCACATAACGTGTACTTGCCCTATAGGACTTATTAATAAAGTTCCCTTTTATGCATTGTGAGGCTCGAAACATTTTTTATAAATATCTGCATGCTACTGCATTTCTACGTTTTCTGTGTTTGTGGTAATTTTGGACGTTTTTTTTTGGAATGCACAAATATATTTTTAAATTTTCTTCATTCTAATATTGCCTGTGTCATTGTTTTAATTTTTTTAAGTAATACTTGGAATATTTGTTTAATGATTATAAAACAACAAATTACGTAATACTCGCTTTTAGCAAAAGTCATCTTGTAGTTGCGGCTACCGTTATCCACCTCTTGGTTTATATAGGAACTAATAGAAGCTAACTGTCATTTTAAGCGGAAACTATTGTAATGTTTTTCATATTTATTTAAGTCCGGTTCTATCACCTGGTCAAAAGTGATAGTTTGTCAACTACTGGTCAGGTGTTGACCTTGAGGTTAGAAAAAATGTGTTCTATCATTATATGTCAGCTACTTTTGACTAGTGACTAGTGGTATTCGTAAATGTACTTTCCATTATAAAGATATACAAAATTTTACTTTTTCACCTTAAAAACAAATTATATTTCTCTATGCACCTTGTTTTGTCGGATTATTTTCGTTTCTATAATGGAAGAACAAAAAATGAAAGAAAAGAAAAGTAGGGGAAAAACTATTTCAAAACCCGGAATTGATGCTCTAATGGTATCAACCAAAAAATATAAAATAATAGAGAATAAAAGCACAGATGCCGCAACCTTGAAGGCAAAGTAGCAATGTTGGTTCATAATTCACGACTAGAGATGGTGGTAGAATATGAAATAAACTATTAAATCTGTGTATTTTGTTCAGGAAATTTGTTCCTGAAATATATCGTATCGATAAAATATTGTAATTTTTAGTATTGATACTTTTCATAACGATATTTTCTAATATTAACTATTTTAAAACAATATATTTATAACGGTACTTTGTATTGATATTTTACACAGTATCGCCCATCTCTATATATGTCAAATTATTTTTTATAGCTGTCACAACATTTTGAGGTTAGCAATATGCCAAATCGTTACTGACTTTTATTTAATAGAAGAAATTAAGAGTCGTAGACATAAACCGATTTAAAGCGAACAACCGGTTATAACTTTTTATAATTGGTATTTACCAATTACTTTAAAGCGATTTTAGTTATCACTGGTTATTCAATATGTCGTCACTGTTGGGTCTTTTATGTCGTCATCATTTGACATTTGTTATGACCGGTATTTACTCAGGTCTGGAGCTGTTTTGAATTTAATCCATATAGGTAATGTTTTAAAATATTTGCTGTCATCCTGTGTTAACAAAGAAAATAGTTTGTTGTTTGTAATACCTTCTCTAGTCCAATTTACAACAAGCATATCAATATCGTTAAAAAAAACTCATTTAATATTAACGGTACAAGTTCCATTCTATTTTCCATTTTGCTGTCAACTTGATTAATTAAAAGTGAGGTTATGGATATAACCGGTCAACATTTGTGATTAACGCGATATCCACTTTGGTTATTCTGAAAGGGTCCAACTGGCAAGAAACAGCTGACTGCTAGCTGACTTCAAAGTTAACCAAAGAGTTAACCCAAAGTTATAACCGGTTGTTCGCTTTAAATTGGTTCAAGTATAGTATTTTACTCGCAATTTATGGCCAGTATTCACACGGGTGATTTGCGCCCCTCGCCTGCGGCTCGTGACGCAAACGTCACCCATCGTGAATATTGGCTATCATAAATTGCTCGTTTAATAATTGTTGCTTTCGTTTATTTGGGCTTCAAGAATTTGTGCGTGACGCCTTAGTCGTCAAGACTTTTGAGAAAAACGAACACGATTTTTAGGATCCTCAAAACCACTTGTCATGTCATATCATCATCCGAACTATCATCTGATATTATTGATGAATTTCCTGTTTTTAGAAAAACAGTTTTCGACTATGATGTTATTGATAATATAATTTTGCATATTTAAATATTTTCAGTAAGATTTAAATCGTAATCGGCACAATCTTAACCTTTAAATAAACGTCAAACCTGACAAACGTCAAACATTTAATGTCCATGGCTTGAAGCCCATACTTTTCGGTATGTGCTCAAGGGGCAAGGGGAAGGTAAGACTAGGCGTCACGCCCGGTAATAAACGAACGAAATTTAGTCACTACGAGCTGCTACTAGCAGCCAAAAGTAAATAATCGAAAACACCTAATATACTAGTATTTATTTGTCAAGACTGTCAAATGTCACCAAAATTAGGTTAACCAGTGGTCACAGTCTTAACAAAAACTCAAAGTGCCTGCTACTTTATCCTTTGGTCAAAGAACTTCAACCTATGGTTATAACGAAGCAAGTGGTCATAGAAAAGCAAACCGCTTGTCAGATCTTGTTAACCATTACTAGAACTCTTAACCGGTCCTTAAACTGGTTTTAACGTGGGATAAAATTATACACTCATTATGGCTGATTACTACTGGTTTCTTAAAGAAACACACACTATGATAAACTTAATTTATTTACACACTACTTAATGTCTACTAATTTATCTACACTCGGTATAATAATTGTCCTAACTTATCTTTAACACTTCAATATTGCACTATTTTTATTCACAATCTGTTCACTCAATGTATACTCAATACTGACTGTTAATTTAATTTTAAAACGATACCTTACAAGTGTCACTGTTTCCTCCTTCAGTGTACAAGACCTACATGTGTCCCTAAAAAAAGTTAAGAAATATACCGTTACCATAATCTTAGGTACACCTGTCCAAGCTCTAAGTTAAAGTTCCCTTTTAAAATTACAGTTAGCTTCTGTTAGCTCTTAAAATCCTAAGTATTCAAGATTTTTAAACTTTTTAATGAACGACTGGAATAATTGAAGCCACGAGATCTCTATAACGTGACTGCAGAGTGCAGAGACCTGTCCAATAAGCGAATTGAACGTGCGAAATTAGTTCCTGTTTAGACGATCGGTCTTTTTTTTTATTTATCAACACTTACCATATAAGTAGGTGGTAAATATGTCCCTAGTGCCTTTTATAAGTAAAAATCTGAGATTATTGCAATTACATCGTTCAAAATAAAATACAGACGTTCTTTTCGTAGCGGCAATGTGTCTCATAGCCTGAATTATTCCAGTCGATAGCGATTTCTTTCATTTTCCAATATAATATGTGCGGGTAATGTTGTAATTTGTTTGTTTTTAAGCAATATAATTGTTAATAAATTATTTATAGGAAATTAGAAAGTCCAATGTACATATTTTGCAGTGTATTCCGTCTACTTATGAAGAACAACTGTTATTAGAAGATGGTAAATATGAAAACTCAACTTATTTTAATACCGAATTGAGAAAAAAACTTAAACAGCAGCAAGAGGAGTCCGAAGAAGATTCCAAGTGGCTGTCGGAATCGGAAATACATTTGGTAAATGAAATTACCGTAAATTAAAAATTAGTTACAAAAAGAAACTGTGGCTAATACTTTGATAACTCGTTATTTTTTTGTAGAAAAGGTTAAGTGTAAACCACGAACAAGATGTTACCGATAATGGCCTAATTAATCGACCTATTAGTTACCTAAACGTTGATGATTGTGAAAGAAATAGTGGCAGTCTACATGTAAATAAAGAAAACGAATTCCATAGTAGTACAGATTCTGTCAGTAGTCAGCTACACACTTCCATCGGTAATATTCCGACAAATCAGACTGAAGATAAAGACAATATATCGCAATGTGGATCTTTAGTAAGCGAAACGGATAAAAAGGTTAGTTTTCATTTCTAACTTTAAATTATTTTCCTCATCTATTAGCCCCGTCTCATTGTATTTGGCCCAATCAGTATTACAATAACATTAATATAGCAGTAGAAATATCTGCTAAAAGACAAGGTCCTTTTAATGTTGTTCTAAATCTAGTAGTATATCACTTATTCTCTGGTAAACATAATTCGAGAAGCTCTACCAGAGTTTTGCTAAAAGATCAAACACTCTTCACAACCTTGAAGGGATTTGAGTTTAAGTTAGCATTTCTGCAGGCCAATCATTGGTCAGATAGCCGCCCGATTCACACAGCTCTTTTGATAGAACTGAAAACGCTTTTTCTCAGTTTTGACATTTGTGTTTATTTGCATTAAAATATTCCAGCCTTTATTACCACTTTTGCTCGATTGTTGTTTATAATTCTGTTTGCGTTTACTATTTCATATTGTGTTTGGATTTATCACCTCATATTATTGTATTTGTGTTTTTACTTCTTATTTTGTGTTGTATTGCTTTGTAACTCTGAATATGGACCAAGATTGTACTCCAAGTACCAGTGCACTTTCTTCTCCCCCGAAACGAAAGAAATTATTAAGTTTGGGTCATTTATCGCTGACAGAGAAGCAAAGTTTATAAGTTAACAAGTAAAATTCTATTTTTAATAATAGTTTTACACACATAACCTACGGTAGGTACCTACAATATTATCGTATTTTTTCAAATCAAAACCTGTTTAACTTTATTTTGTGCTACACCTAAACTTCGATCCAATGTAAATAAAGGACAGTTCAATATATAAACTAATTTTATACATACTATACTTATTTATAGTCAAATTATCAAATGGTCATTCATATTATTTTACATAATATGACCACAAAGTTTTCATAATAATGTGACATTTGCTAGCTGTGTTCGCCATTGTTTGGCCTCATGTCCTGGGTCCAATTACGATTAGGTATTTAGACATACCTTGATCTCTCATTGGCCACGACAAATGCGAGCAGTACAATACATATTTCACATTAGTATCAATTAGTTCAGAAAGTCTGAACACGACCCTTTCGGAACACTCTCCCAACCTAGTAACTTTTAGTGGTGTGTTTGAGGTTTCTTAAAATGCTCCTCTTAGTTTAAAAACAAGGTATAGCCATATCACTAGGTCAATGCAATACAGCAGCCAGAGAGTGCTCTTAACATAGTAGCATGGAAGTGATGGTAATTATTGACTCGGTGAAAACATGTTCCAAGCAACTACTGGGAAAAGTATTGACAAAATTATTGATGATGGAAAGACGGATTTTTGACAAAACATGGTGATTAAGACTGTGCAAAGGAGGGCAATCATGAGACCAGACAAGATGCAAAGACTTGCTTGCTTTAGTATACAATTTAATTGAAATACTTGAGAAGTATGAGAACCTAGTTTTGTTTTCTATGTAGAGAAAAGTTGTATTTGAGTATTTTAAATATTTCTCAACGATCTATCATGCCTCTAATTTACGGGACACCCTGTATACATATTTAAAAAAGTAAAAATGAAGGACATAATTATCTCTGCTTACGAGCAATATTTTTTATTTTCAGGATTTAAGTCAAAATCCGACAGCGAATCTGGATCGCACCCACGACCGTGTGTACGAATGTACAACTGATGTAGTCAGAGCCGTGATGACTCTCTCGCAGGGCGTTCAACAAGCAGCGGCTGACGATTATTTGGATCTAGTCAAAAAAGTAGGAATAGAACTCCGATCTTTACTTAGCAGCGTCGATAACATAGTATCATTTTTTCCAACGATAGTCCAAAGAGAAGTCGAGATGGCTCATAAAGTTTTGTCCAAAGATATGGCGGAATTGGTTAATGCCATGAAATTAGCGCAACAATATAGCAGTACCACTTTAGATGCCGAATACAGAAAGTTAGTATAATTATTGTTTATATTTTATATAATTGTTTCCAAAAAAATTTTTGTCTGGTATTTCGTTTAAATTGGTTACTATAATCAGTTCAGTCTAAGGTCAGTATGGCCAACAAAAAGTGTTTTTTTCTAACAAGAATGACAGTTAAGGTCTACTGCTCAAAATATAAGATTTTTCATGTGTTTTATCATTGCGAACATTTATATTGCTTTATTAAAATAATAAATACACCCCCGAAGCGTATATCTTGAAATTTAAAATGACTTTTTAGCTGAATACTCAACATATCGGTGGCCAATAATTCTAGGAACTCTTGGCATGTCACCATTTCATTTCTGTTATTCAGTCACTAGTTATGTCAAATGTCAGTTATATTTATTTTTGTTGATATTCGTTTAATAGTGTATGTCCATTTTCGATTAGATTTTTGTAGCAAACCCAATTAGCTGTATCTCTATTCTTCTAATTACCTTTTTCACTGATATTTGACAGAGCTAGTGACTGAATAACAGAAATGAAATGGTGACATGCCGAGAGTTAATAGAAAAAAAAGTCATTTTTAATATCAAGATATACGCTTCGGGGGTGTTTTCATTATTTTAATAAAGCAAAATAGAAGTTCGCAATGATAAAAAAAAATGCAAAATCTTATGTTTTGAATAGTAGACCTTAACTGTCCTTGACAGAAAAAAAACACTTTTTGTTGGCTTCACTGACCTTAGACTGAACTCCTCTATTTTATATTAGGGGTATGCTCGGTGCAGCTCACATTCTTGCAATGGACTCCAAAAATCTTCTGGATGTGGTAGACTCTATAAGAATGCGACATCCGCAAATTAGCTTACAAATTTTCAAACCTGAGGATTCTTTATCCGACGTTGAAAAAATTCCAATAATTGAAGATGAAGAAAAAAGTGATAGTTTGCAGCTCTCGCCGTCTTCGACTCCGGTTTCCGGCGTGCCGTACACCGATAACCAGTCGACTTCGTGTTCCAGTTTAAATGATAAAATTTTAAATAATTAATTCGACAAATTGAAATTAGATAATGAATGGTATTATATTTGCTTTGAAATCAGCGTATTTAATATACTTAGATAGGAAGGAACCGTTTTGTAGATAATAGATATGTTTTTTTTGTGATTTAGCTTAAATTTATTTAATGTGTCTTCCCCTTGAAAAGATCTACTATAATCTAATATTGGAGAAGGTGATACCTGGTAATGTAAATAAAAAGTTGGCAGTTGGCGATGTTAAAATACTCTATTCTCTTTGTCTTGTATTGTGAATGGAAGGGTAGTTATTTTTATTCTCATTGTGTTGGTAGTTTAGCACACCTGAAGTATTCTAAAATAATCAGTTCTAGGTGATTTCACATGTGTGAATTGGGTATACAGAGTTCTTATTTGAATGCAGATATACAGGGTGATTCATTAAGAATGTCCAATCTCTGAACTGTAGATTCTAGACCTCAAAATATGATGATTCTGCTCAACATACCTTATGCAAATATTGCTAGTTTCCGAGATACGGGGTGTTCTAAGTTTAAATTTAAATTTTGATTTTCGCAATAATTTTTTATGTTTTCACAACTTCTCTTTGAAAATTGGCAATTTTACGTTTTTTGGCATGAGGAATCATAATTTGCACTCTAATTTAAAATTGCTAATAGAGGGCGCTAGTTACACTTGTTTGTGTTAATTAAATCAAAGTAAACTTTGTTTGGGCTAGGCTTACAACTAAAATAATAAAAAAATATTAAAAAGCGTTAAATGTTACAAAAAAAAGTTACTCTTCTTTGATTCGTATAACTCAATCGGTTATCGAGTTATTTGCTTCTAGAAAGTTCAATAAATTTTAATTTTTTCATAAAAAAATTTTATTATTCCTTAAATATGTAACAATAACAAATTTGTAAACACAAATAAAAAACTTCAAAGCAAATGCTCAAAATGCCCACCATTTACTTCAATACACTTTATGATCCGCTTTCGTAAAGATCTCTTAATATCAAATTATCAGAACACCCCGTATCTCGGAAACTAGCAATATTTGCATAAGGCATGTTGAGCAGAATCATCATATTTTGAGGTCTAGAATCTACAGTTCAGAGATTGGACATTCTTAATGAATCACCCTGTATAGTTCATATAATAACCTTTTTGGTGTGCGTTATCGATTGTTAGTGTCTTTCATATTGGAAAAAGGCAGGTCTGTGATTAATCCTAATCAAAATATCACAATAATTATGAACCGTTTGAATGTATTACAAACGTTAACCCAAATTTTTGACTTGAAAAAAATTTGATTAGTTGATATTAGATTATGCGCAAGCGCGACCTATTAATCGGGGGAACTAACATTATTCAAAACAGGATGCTGACGTACCTGTCTTATTGGCAATGTGTCTTATGTCTTTTTCTAATGTCCCACGGACAGTTCACGTCAGATCCTTACTTTGTTGTTTACGGCCAATTATTACTTATGAAAAGGAAATATTAATCTTGTTACTATATTTATTTAAATATTACAAAAATATGCCTAGATACAAGAAAAAACATCAGCATTTTGAAAGTTCTCAAGTATTTTCAGTTAGAAAAAGAAGCTGGTAATTATTAATTTCATAGCCTCTTCGAATTTGACTGAATACGATCCTTATGATTCCATTTATTACATTTAAGGTTAGATATACAGATTGCGAAAAAGCTTATCGAACCATGCGGATTACACAAGTACGATAAGGAAAATATGATAAAATCAGCTTGAAAGAGGAGAAAGAATAATTGTGGGCGGTCATCGAGGCGTGAACTTAGTTCTAGAGGCCAGAGGCCGAATGTTGTTCGCTTCCCTATTTCAACCGCTGTCCGCGGTTGCCAGAAGCGCATATCAATTTGTACAAATGATATTTTTGTCTCGTTATCGTTGACTTTTTTTGAAGTCATGCATAATAGGTAAAACTAAACACTTTCATCATTCTATCTGTAAACAGCAATGTTGTCGGATCAAAGTGTTTAGTTTTACCTATTACCTATGCATGACTTGGAAAAAAATTAACGATAACCAGACAAAAATATCATTTGTACAAATTAATATGCACTTCTGGCAACAGCGGTTAAAATATGGGAGCAATCAACATTCAGCCTCTGGCCTCGAGCAGTAAGTACCTACACGCCTCGATGACCGCCCACAATTATGCTTTCTCTTTCTTTCAAGCTGATTTTCTCATATTTTCCTTGTCGTACTTATGTAATCCGCATGGTTCGATAAGCTTTTTCGCAATCTGTATGTATGTCAAACACACAAACGATGACGTACACCAAGAAGGCTATTAAATGAACCATATCATGTTGTATGAATGATCTTCTCATGAAAAATCTTGAATATAAGGTGTTGAACTTTACAAAATTATGATATTTTCTCAATGTTGATAGTTATTGATGGACAAAATCATAATGGGAAATCAATCTTTTTTTATTCTCACAAGTTTTTTTTATGTCTTGAAAATTTAACTTTTGGATGATTGAAAAAGAAGTTAACTACATAAGGGTTAATTATTTGTAGTGGGTAATTATAACGTTAATGTGATTTTGCTCCGTGCTAGTTATTAGAGACTTTTAGCTTGTCTTAAATCACGTATCCGTTTACGTAACGAACTGCGCAAGTGTAGACCCATTACGTCTCAGCCGATACGATTCGTTGAACGTATTGTTACGTACTCTACTCCGTATACTTAAACGTATCCGTATCCCGACTAATGTCAGTATTCCGTGCTATTAGTGCTATTTTACAGGTCTTCTTCTTTGATATTGGTTTTGTTTAGTATGCATCAAAAATAGGTCGTCCAAATCATCATCGTTCTCGTCTAGCAGCAATTGATTGTTTAATATCGCCCCCATTTAACACTTTACAAAAATATAAAAAGATCAAATAAGGAAACTTTTAGGTTATACAATTAAAAACAGAACGAAACGATAAGTTTTCTGCTAAAAAGGTTTTCTTGACAATTTATTTACGTCAACGTAGCTTCAATACGGATACGTGTAAAAACTTATGACAAGCTAAAAGTTTTTATTGAATCTTAAGGCAATCGAGAACTTCGTAAATGTGTAGGTATATTTATTTCTTGTCATTTTGGGATGATTTCAATGTGGGTAACTATTGGGCCACTGAAAATGTCTAGCTAGTAAATACTCGTTGATCACGTTCTCCAATAAATTGTCGTTGTGTGACGTCTTTCGACTTTAAACCATTTATTCAAATTTTTTGTAGATAAGCAAATCTTATATAATTTTTTGTTTATTTTTTTCTAAATAGTGTGTTCAGTTGTATAAAAAATGTATTTGATGAGATTTTTGTTTAATAAAATTCATAATTTTTAAAAATATGTTTTTTTTGTTGCCTATTAATTTCTGTAAGATTGATGATTTACGTATGAATATACAGGGTGTAGCACAAAGGCAGGTCATAAATCATAACACATCTGTATCTGTAGAGTAGGGAGGATGAGTGTAGGCTCACAGCACTTAGACCACAATATGTGACCCATTGTACCGGGTGGTCCAATAAGCCGATCTCTCGGCTATATATCAAAAACTATTCATGTTATTACTTCGGGAGAAAAAATTCCTTAGTAAAAGTGGCCAAGAGAAATTGCTGGAAATTACTTTCAAGTTTCTAGGTTAACCGCTAGGGGGCGTAACCTGTAAAGAAAAATTTTAAAACCAGTTTTCTGTGGAATGTGCCTAATTAAACCAAGTGTTGAATAAGAAAAAAAGAAAGAGGACTGAATTCCGCACAAATCTGTTCAAGTGCTTTTTTCTCAATTTTTCCAAATAAAGGGTGGGGAAAGTGGGAAAGTGTTTTTGGATAAACAGATATAACTTTGGTTTGAATCAACCGAATTTAACGAAATTAGTGTCATTAGAAAGAGGGTGGATGCATTAATTACATCTACTATAAAACAATTGTAATTCGTTTTAATTGTCATAGGTATAGGGTACTTTCGAATGAAAAAAATTGAAATTTGTTTTTCTTGGAAATGTTTTATGGAAACACCTAATTATTGTGAATTGTAATAAAACTGTATTAAATTCTCAACAAAATGGCGCAAACCGCATGTTGATAGCTTTTGTCGAAATCAAGATATAAATAAAAACGCACAAACATAAATACCTAAGTATGGTATTGACTCACCCTGGTATTGTAACTTAATAGTATATTATGTTACTAGGAGTAGAAGGCCAACATTATTGTTGAGCCCAGATTCTTGCACTGCCGAGGCGCTAGCCGAGGCTGTGCAAACTGGGCGAAACATATAATGGGCCTTCTGCTCCGAGTAACATATACTATTTTTTCTTCAAGCGTAATAATGATTAAAAAGAAATAAGAAAGTACCTACCTTTGTTGCTAAATAAACATTATTTGGTGCATCCTTGAGAAATTTATCAAATTGATCTTGTGTTAATACTTTTGATTTTTTCGGTGTATAATTTTCCCCTTGGCGCTTTATAAATGCAATTAATTTGCTATATTTTTCTATTTTAACATTATGTTTAATGTTTAATTGACTTTTAATCATTGAATACTGTGCCCATAGAGTAGAACTTTTAAACTTTCTGGACAAATTCGTGAAGTATGCAAGCATAACGTTTTCCGTGTATTGCTGTACATTATATTCATTGCACCATTTTAGAAATTTTTCGTATGCTAAATCATACAGTTTACGCGACTTCGTTGGAATTAGAGTTTCAATACTGGAATTAGCTATTTCAACTAATTCCGGAGGCGTACATTGCAATTCTTGAGACATTTTTCACAAAATTTTCAAAACAGACAAACGTCAAATTAAATAAGTTTAAAAATGACAGTTCCTACCTACTTGATTACAACGCCCCATTATTTTATTAGTACAATAATGAAAATTAATTTTTGTACTAGTAAAATAATGGGATATTTCTACGGTCTGTGTTGCAAAAAGTAATATAGTTATTATTATACGCTTGAAGAAAAAATTAGATATGTGGAAGGAAGACCATACAGATATATTTATCATTAAAACTCAATGTCCAACTAAATGTTCAAACTGTTTTCCATCGTTGTCTACACAAAGCTGCAATATATCGCGCTTAACAGCTGCTTCAATCTCAGCTGTTGATATAGTATTTATTGCGTTTCTAATGCGCTGTTTCATGTCGTCTCTCGTGGTTGGTCGAGTTTGGTACACTAAATCCTTCAATCTTACCCATGCACAGATAAAAGTCCAGACATGTTAAGTCTGGAGATCTAGCTGGCCATTGAAATATACTCCCCCTTCCAATCCATTTATTTGGATAATTTACATTTAAATAGACTACAACTTGACTGGAGAAATGCGCGGGACACCCGTCATGTTGAAATATCATACATCTTGTTTGTAAGGAAATATCTTCTAATAAAACGGGCAACTGATTTTCCAGAAAAACCAAATATGTATTGCCATTTAAAGTTCCATCAAAGAAATATGGACCTACGATCTTTCCATCAACTATATCACACCAAACATTGATACTCTATCTACCTTGTAGCTGCACTTCCTCCATCCAGTGCGGATTTTCTTCAACCCAATAATGCGTATTATGCATATTAATACTACCCGCACTATTAAACGTTGCCTCGTCCTCCTCGTCTCCAATCATATCATATATACAATTCTGCATCCGATATATTCATCGTGAATCGAGTACCAATATTAGCAATATCAATTCTTATTGAGAAAAGTGCAACCTTCAATTTGAATTTTAATATAATACTACTTAAATAGAATGCAATGTTTTGACTGCTGTCAACAAATAAACAATATGAAGTCCCGTCAAATTTATAGTCCTGGCCCACTTATTTTGGAAAAAACTATTTTGAATAGTATGAAATAACAATGGTCAAAATGGATATCGACACTAAGATTCTTTAGCTATGAAAACATTTGAAAGTACTGTCTTATTATTTAATTCAAGTTATAATACAGGGTGAGTCAATACTATACTTAGATACTTATGTTTATGCGTTTTTATTTATATCTCGATTTCGACAAAAGCTATCAACATGCGGTTTGCGCCATTTTGTTGAGAATTCAATACAGTTTCATTACAATTCACAATAATTAGGTGTTTCCATTAAACATTTCCAAGAAAAACAAATTTCAATTTTTTTCATTCGAAATTACCCTATACCTATATGACAATTAAAACGAATTGCAATTGTTTCATAGTAGATGTTATTAATGCATCCACCCTCTTTCTAATGACACTAATTTCGTTAAAATCGGTTGATTCAAACCAAAGTTATATCTGTTTATCCAAAAACACTTTCTCACTTTCCCCCACCCTTTATTTGGAAAAATTGAGAGAAAAGCACTTGAACAGATTTGTTTGGAATTCAGTCCTCTTTCTATTTTTCTTATTTAACACTTGGTTTAATTGGGCACATTCCACAGAAAACTGGTTTTTAAATTTTTCTTTACAGATTACGCCCCCTAGCGGTCAACTTAGAAACTTGAAAGTAATTTCCAGCAATTTCTCTTGTCCACTTTTACTAAGGAATTTTTTCTCCTGAAGTTATAACATGAATAGTTTCTTATATATAGGATATAGCCGAGAGATCGGCTTATTGGACCACCCGGTACATCCTCCCGAGGAGTTGCCCTCCTAGGTCATCGTCCATCCTGTCCTCAGGAAGGTGGACAGGTCAATAGGTGACATCTCCTTTATAGGTGTAGGCCAAGACTCACCGAACACACACTCTCTTATTGACGATAACTCAAGACACTCGCATAGGACATGCCTGACAGTTTCATCTTCCTGTTCACACATCCTGCATAGAGTTGTGTCCACTAGCCCCATAGTATGGAGGTGTTTCCTTAGTTGACAGTGGCAAGTCAGAAATCCCACTGTTATACGTAGGATTTTCCTGGTCATCGCAAAATATTTCTTCGGCGCCAGCTTCCCGTTGTCGCCCAGAGTGATCCTGGCAAAACTGCATCTTTGATTCCAGAGATACCAGCCAGTTCTGTTTGAACCACGCTGGTATTGTTTCCCATTCCCCACTTAATCCTTAAGCTTAGTGCTCTCGAGTAAACTCCACATCCTGAGCATCATTCATTTTTGAACCATCTGTATATATGCGTATTGCATTTGCAGCATCTGGCTCTGTGTTCTGTTTTATTTGTATTTTGTAGGGTTTATTAAACAAAAACCTGAGTTCAATTGCATCATTGGCTGCCTGTAGCAGAGGTAGCGCAGTAAACGCAGACCCCATGTGTGTCCCACTGTCCTCCGACACTGCTCATAAGCCACATATGCTCTTTTTGCTCTGCTGTGTAGATGAGAGTTCCATATTAGTTTCCTGTCGAGGGTAATACCAAGGTATTTCACCTCTTCCGAAAAGTTTAGTTTGCTTTTGAAGATTTCGGAGGATTTTAACCCGATAAACTTCTTTTCCTGGTGAAAAGGACTATCTCATCAGTTTTCCTGGGATTGATCCACAGTGAGTAAAAAAATATTTAGATAATAGTTATTTGTTTAACTATGCAGCAAAGTAGTAGATTGACTGCCGAGGCTGAATTCATAGCCGAGCGTAGCGAGGCTAGGATTTCAGCTACTTTGCTGCCGAGTTGAACATATAATTTTTTCTCCGATTGTTCATAATGAGGATATTGTATTTGCAAAATATTCCCACAATCTTTTTATTTTGGTTGGTTGCTATGGAAATGTATAATCACAGGCAGCAAAGTAACCAATTTGCTTCCTAGGCAGGAAAAGTAATACTTTGCTGATTGATATCAGTCAGCAAAATTAATATTTGCTGCCAATCGGAAAAAAACTAATTTTTCTACTAGCGTGCGGAAAGTGAATCTTTTCCGCACTAAAAAGCGTGCGGAAAAGTCACTTTATTTAATTTGTAGTTTTTGGGGAGTAGGTATACTGACATTTGAATATTTAAAATAGGTATTTCTATGGTTGTAGTTTACCAAATGACTGAAAAGTTAAAAAATGTTTTAGAAATCTGCAATAATTTTTCATGTTCCTGGTAAAAGCCTTATCAAATGGGTGCCAAATAATAATAATTAAGTGGCTGATATCTATTTAATAATAAATGTTTCTTTATGTTAACTTTTGGGTTTTTTCCGGATGCTAGTAGAAAAAATAGTGTACCTAACACGTGCGCAAAGTGACTTTTCCGCACGCGATTGCTGGCCATCTGCAATAGCGTGCGGAAAAGTATCACTTTCCGCACTAGTTAGGTAAACTACTATATTGATGTTTTTCGTATGCATAGCACTAAATAAACGGGTACTGTTTAGTACGTCTTTTGTTCTCCAAGTGACAAATTCTAATCGACGAAAATAAATTTTACAGCTTAGAATGGTTCAATTAAGTGAAAAATAGTGTATTGAAATTTCAATGATGATCGGTTATGGTAATCGTGCCACTTATGAAGAAGTGCGTCTCATATTTTTAATAATTTGCATCCGGAGAGAAATCCTATATCTCGCTCAACAGTAACTAAAACATTACAACGTTTTAATACAACTGGGATTAATACAACTGGGATGGTAAAAAATTTGCCAAAACTTAAAAGACCTCGGACGGCATCGATCGAAAATGTTGCAATCGATTTAAAAGAATCACAATTCCCACCACAAATTTGGCACTAAACCATCGCATCAGTTGACGTTCTGTAGGAAATATATTGAAACGTGAAAAGTATCAGCCATATAAAGTATAGTTGGTTCAAGAATTGTCAGACGATGATTTCGACCGACGGCTGGAATATTTAGCAATAATATAATTTTTTCCGACGAGGCAACTTTTCGTTTAAATGGAACAGCGAATCGTCATAACTCAAGGTATTGGTCAAATGAGAATCCTCATTGGATTCACGAAGCACATACCCAACATCCATTCGGAAACTTGAATGATGACAAGTATTTGGATCTTCTAAATAACGAAATTATTCCTGCACTTCAACAGAATGAGCAAATACCACAAAATGTTTGGTTTCAACAAGATGGAGCACCTCCCCACTATGATAGTCGAGTTAGGGATTTTCTGGATGTGAATTTTCCAAATCGATGGATTGGACGTAGAGGATTCTTAGAGTGGCCTTCTCGTTCTCCGGATCTTAGTCTACTAGACTAAGAGAAGTCTTGGAAAGAGTGAACATTTGAAGTAATTTTGTTTCTCATTATTCTAAAATAATGAAATGTACACCTATTGTTCAATTAACTAACAGTGAGTTATTCCTCGTTTTTACAAATTTGCTTACAGGAAGTTCAGTATGTATGAATTCAAAATAACAAAGCTCTCTCAAAATCTGTAGAAATATAAATAGGGTGTCCCATTTAAATCAAAGAAGTAGATGGCATTTCCGGTTAAACCGGAAGTATATTATTAACAAAAAAATGTACGTCAGATGCATTTTGTTCCATTGCACTTATCTGCAAATTTCATAAATATCGTTATTTTCGTTTAAAAGATATTTACTTGGTTCTGTACTTTATCTCAACCCTGTATATTACATGGTCAAAATACTATAGAATATAGATTACTGGATAGAACAGAAACATTTACCTAAGTTGAAGCCAGCAGATATCCTGAAATTCCTCCGGGAAATAGGACTAAAGGAGCTACTAGTTTGAGAGACTCTCCTCAGAAACTAAGTAGAAGTAAGGGGCACAATAGATCTCAGGTCTCAGTGAATGTTACCCCAAAAATACATACATACTACTCACTTATTTTTTTTAAATATCCAATTATTATTGTTATAGCACTGATCTATATGGCTTATAGGTTACCACAGAAACCTGAACGTCAACTATTTTGACGATTCCCTACATATATTTTTATTCAAAACCTATACGCTTGTCGAGAATAAACTTGCTATCATAAATTAAACATGGAAGATAAAATTAAAAAATATGAAATAAATATTCCACAGCGGCTAATGTTTCCTAATAAGCCACCTTACGATCCTGCAGGTCTTTTAGATTACATGGAATCCAAAAAGATGTCAACGGTTGAAAAGTGAGTATATCAACAAATCTGTTATTTTGATTTTTTATCTTACAAAAAAGTAGGGTAGAAGAAAGGAGGAAGGTACATATCACTCTATTAAAATGTGTCCGTTAAAAGGGAGCCAATAGAGGAGTTCAGTTTAAGGTCAGTGTGGCCAACAATAATTGTTTTTTTTTCGGACAAGAATGACCGTTAAGGTCTACTGTTTAAAACATAAGATTTTGCATGTTTTTTATCAGTGCGAACATCTATATTACTATATTAAAATAATAAATACACCCCTGAAGCGTATATCTTGAAATTCAAAATGACTTTTTAGCTGAATACTCAACATATCAGTGGCCAATAGTTCTAGGAAATCTTGGCATGTCACCATTTCATTCTTTTTATTCAGTCACTAGCTCTGTCATATGTGAGTGAAAAAAGTAATTAGAAGAATAGAGATACAGCTAATTAGAAATGCTACAAAAATCTAATCGAAAATGGACATACACGATTAAACGAATATCAACAAAAATAAATATAACTGACATTTGACATAACTAGTGACTGAATAACAGAAATGAAGTGGTGACTTGCCAGATGCTCCTAGGATTATCGGCCATCGATATGTTGAGTATTCAGCTAAAAAGTCATTTTAAATTTCAAGATATACGCTTCGGGAGTGTATTCATTATTTTAATAAAGCAATATAGATATTCGCAATGATGAAAACGTGCAAAATCTTATGTTTTAAACAGTAGACCTAAACTGTCATTCTTGTCAGAAAAAACCACTTTTTGTTGCCCATACTGACCTTAGACTGAACTCCTCTATTAGGGTGGCGCTATAGTTAATAGAATTAAAAAAAATCTTACTGGCAACTCTATAGGTCGGCGTCTGCCAGTTTGTTTTCAAAATGATTAGAGCTTACAGAATACATAATATGTGAAACTATTCTAGAATATATCCGGATTTTGATATAGTTCATTCGGAAGATTTTAAATCGGAATTGGCTAAACTGCAAATAGTATTACATGGCTCCGAAAAGATGCTGAGCCTAAAAAGAAAAAATCTCGTCGGAGTTAGAAAAGACCTAGACAAACAGTGGAGGGAACTGGATAATAAAGAAAAACAATTGAGAAATAATTTTATACATTTCGATCAAGTAACCACTGTTTAAAATTACGTTTATTACCGCTTATATTTCGAAAATTTGCTAGACTTCGTTTCACTAAAAAAGAAAAAGAAGATACGTGAAGTTTGCCAATTGCCTTGCGCAGAATTCAAAATTGGTCTTGTTTATCTATGTAACGACATTTTCATGCCATTGGAGTTATAAAGCGAACATCGCCAATCGTTCAAAGATGTTTTATTTAAACTATATACATAAGATAAATACATTTGTATTCTAATTTTATTCTATAGTCAAAGGCACTCTTATCGTGCGGGTTCAAAGGTCACTAACCATATGTATCAAATCAGAAAACAGAGAGGTTACCAAAATGTGAGATTACACTGGTTGACGAATTTCCACTTCTTCTTTCATTCTCGAAATAATCCATCGAACTAAGTACCCTTTTTTTGCTTGAGGATACAAAAAAAAACGGAAAATTGCGACTTATTATTCATATTGTCACTTTGAAATGTCAAAGTGACAAAACTGACATATTTAAATAAAAACTCTGCTGGTGAAAGACTTTTTAGAATCGCTGAAAACTAAATACATATCCTTCTTTTCCCGTCAAAATTGCATAAGTTTGTCTTATTTATCTAACGGATTTCATTTGGAAGTTATGATTAAACGCAATAAAAGAAAACCAAAACTGTGAGTATGTCTTTGTTGAATCGTATGACCCGCACGATAAGACTGCATCTGACTATAGCTACAAAATGTTACGCTACTGAAGTCGAATGTCAATTTTACGATATGGCGGTGACTTTGACAACAAGTTCGGGCATACGACTGCAGCTTCAAGTGGGTTATTCTTAAGTGAAGCGAAGTCTAGTCATCTACTGAGTTCTGGGCGTAGCTATGCAACATCAACTACAGCTCAATGAGCGAACCCGTGTCCCAATATGGTCAAATCAAAGTCTATTGGTCAAATTGTCTTACCCCTATATGCCTTTTCTACAGGGTAAACTAAATAGAACGTAGAGTGGACATGCACTTTGCACATCAATGAGCAGATGTCACATTAAAATCGCTTAGGTACCCTAGCAACAATTGTTTTTTTTACACTATTCTGTCGGAGCCGTGTCCTGTCCTCTAAAGAGGTAGTTCGGTTATGGGAAAACGATAGTTCATTTCTCCTAAAAGCGTGCTCTTAAAAACAATACGCAAAAGTATTTAATTGAGCATAGTAACCGATTTTCTCGAGCAAATCCTGTAAAAAGAACACCACAAATGCATTTCTCATAGAAATACCATCAAAATCCCCTCTGTGGGAGTAGGCTGTTCGATGCTTATAGCCTGAGTCGTAGCTGTAGCTACACACAACAAAACTAAAAATACATTGATATAAATAGACGCATTCACACGAGACACAGATAGGAGTACGTAGTGTTTAATGTATTTTTTTATTGTTGAACCCTTTTACCTGTTTAAAGCACGCCCCAACGAGTTTATATCGAACTTTAAAACACGCGCGCTTTTTAAAGTTACCATGGCAACATCAACATCTAGAGAAACGAAATATAATGTCTAATGGTCTAAATGACAATTTTTTTCATTATTGGTCCGACAGGAGTAGGTACTTTGTAACGTCAAAACCTTTATTTGAACAATATTTAACAATTTCAATTTTATAAATGAAAATGGAAAGTGCAGTTGATATTGTTTGAGATATTAATATTTCGATTTTTCAAATTGGTGGAAATGGTATTTAATTTGATTATCAACATTTCCATGACAACGCAAGGTAAACTAATGTCATCACGAGTTCAACCATTTTACATTATCAGTTCTTATTTCCATTTATTTTTCTTTTAGTAGTAATAAATACCAGTATTTATAATTTCAAAGTGCACCAATAAAAAAAATAGCGTAAATTATTCGTGGATAACTGCAGCCTTATTCATAGTCATATTTAGTGGCTACTAACACACCACTAACATCCCACTAAAGAAATTCGTATTCATAGACGTATTTACTGGCTACTAAGATCTTACTAATTTTAGTGGGCAATACATTTCTTAGTGGCGTTACAACGGGTATTTAAGTTACTTTTTTACCTAACCTAAAAAGTCAACAAACGTCAAGCACGTAAAATCGAGCGTTCACTTCGTGTTTGTTACTGTATAGTGTATAGTATACCTATCTTCTACATTTGTAAAATATGGAAATAATTCCTCATGTAAGTATATATTTTGATTGGCAGTATCTGCAGAATATTTAATCAGTTAATATAAATATCTTCTAGAGAAAAAGACCCCGGTCACAAAATTGGGACAATTATTAAAAGGATCTATTTATTGAATTTTTAAAAGGCGAGATCCCCATTATCGAGAACAAAACCTCTATTTTGCAGTCTATCATTTGTTATAATGTTATGTATAATTACAACTGCAACTATAGCTGCTTTTGTTGTATCCAAATTTATGTTTATCCCATTAAAAAACATCTAAATTTATTTTTCATCACACCAAACATTCTTTCAATAATGATTCGGGTAGATATGTGTGCCCTATTATATCTTTCTTCTGCCTCATTTCTTGGATTCAATAATGGCGTTTTTGTAAAAAACTGTTTATTATCATAAACAATCAAAGGATTTTGCTTTTCCAAGTAAACTTTCGGATTTCGGATCAATACCTAATCTAACAACCACTTCTTCAGATTCTTGGCCTCTTGCTTTGCGGCATCCGACCATCCAACAACCAACATCTCAAATACAAAATAAAATTTCCATTGTTGCCGCATTCATTTTTCTGCTAATATTATTTTAACTAGTGGGAAAAAAATATGCGACTATGAATAGGAAACGTTAGTGGCTTGTTAGTATGATGTTGGTGGCCACTAACTAGTGGTGTTTTAACATTATTTTAAGTAAACGACTATGAATAAGGCTGCTGTCTCTAAAGCACTTGCTCTATTTCGAAAAATCGCGCGTGTTTTCAAGACCTCAATATCCATTTATACTTTAATATACTATTATTTCAGGCTAGTTCATTATTGTGTTTTTATTTGCTTAGTTACCAACTATCTAATGTACTTATGCCCGTGCGGGCCATAAAGTGAAATAATTTTTCATCAACATCTTCTACGTAGTTTGCTTGCATCAAATTTTCAATTTTTCGTATTCCATGTCGTAAGCTTCTTTAGACTTTTTTGGCAACAGATTTTCAGTTGCTTTCTTTGCTTTTTCGATAAATACGTCAGGAATTTCAAAAGAACGAAAGGAGTGATCTAGGCGAGTTTATACTATGAATGTCGCTAATTTAGATTTGCAGATACTGCTATAAATACGCCCACAATCCAGTAGGTAACATATTAGAGAGATTTTAAGCCACATAAAATTTTGACATACGTTAACGCTAAACGTTAAACTGAGCAAGCGCAGTCTTTCTAAAATAGCGGATGTCATTTTTAATTTTAGTTTTTGAAGCCATAACCTGTGAACGACGTTTTATACGTTAAACGTTATTTTTTTTGGTGTAACTAACGTCAAATTTTCTATTTGTTTATCTTGATTAGTACACATTAATCAATGACATTAATTGTGGATAATATAGAAAATATTATTAGACATCGAAATGATCAAGGTCTAATAGACCACAACTCAATAAGGGGTGCTATTCTACAAATTAGAATATTTTGAAAGCATACATCAGGCAAAATTGACGTTAAAAATCGGCGTTGACAAGTTAAAACATTCAAATATGTTTATGGTACATTTTGGAAGCCAAAATATAATTGAGTGTTGAAATATATCATTTAAAATTATTTGTGCAAAGTTTCAATAAATTTTGAATAGTTTTTCATATTTTTTCTTTCATTCATCGAAATAAACATAATACACATGGCAATTATGTTAAGCCTTACCACTTGATAAAGTTTCGTTTATTCCGACGTAAATAGAGAGATTTTAAGCCACATAAAATTTTGACATACGTTAACGCTAAACGTTAAACTGAGCAAGCGCAGTCTTTCCAAAATAGCGGATGTCATTTTTGATTATTTTAGTTTTTGAAACCATAACCTGTGAACGACGTTATACGTTAAACGTTATTTTTTTGGCGTAACTAACGTCAAATTATCTATTTGTTCATTTTGATTTGTACACATTAATCCATGACATGTAATTGTTGATAATATATAAAATATAATAAGAGGCCGAAATGACTAATAGACCACAACTTTAAGGGGCGCTATTCTTCAAATTACAATATCTTGATAGCATACATCAGACAAAACTAACGTTAAAAATCGGCGTTGACAAGTTAAAACATTCAAATATGTTTATGGTACATTTTGGAATCCAAAATATAATTGAGTGTTGAAATATATTATATAAAATTATTTGTACAAAGTTTCAATACATTTTGGATAGTTTTTCATATTTTTTCTTCCATTCATCGAAATAAACACAATACACTTGGCAATTATGTCAAGACTTACCGCTTAATAAAGTTTCGGTTATTTCCACGTAAATAACGGAGTACGTTATCGCTTATTAAGGTAATCGGTTATTTTTTTACTACTGCGCATGAGCAGAATAACCGATAACGTATAACGTTGACCAAATAAGTGGCTTAAAATCTCTCTATTAACGTAGTACGTTATCGCTTATTAAGGTGATCCAAGGCCTCCTACAACACTAGGCCGGAATGCTGAAATTTGGCAACTTTGTAGAGCGGGCTGATCATGTCAGACTTTTAACATGGCGAGACCGTGGAATAATATTTATTTACGTTTATAGTGCCTCTGTATTTATAATTCGTGATATGTAATAGATGATCAGAGGATTGTAATAGTGTGTACAATCTTTTTAAATTGATTTTATGAACTTGGTGCTTGTTATTCGCAGTTAACAGACTGACAACTTCAACATAGGACTTCTGTTTGCATCCGTGTTTTTTAGGTAAGATATTTAATAATATATATAAATAAAAAGATTTTAGCATCAGTATAATTTGTAAACATACTCTCTAGTATGTGGACTCATATAAAATATAAAGCAATTAAGGCATAACATGGTAATTGTATCAAATAAAGGATGTTTAAGAATTTTCTTAAACTGATTGAAATTGTTTAAAAGTGACTTGAACCAAGACTAATTTTTATATTATTACACAATTTCTGATTCTTGTTAAGCCATCAAGCCACATTAAACATACATGAAGTATATAAATTAAGCCAATAAAGTTATTTACTCATAAACTAATAACTCGACTAATAAGTGACACTTCTATTAAATATTTTATTTTGTTGTAGATGTCTGCAAAATGTTCAGTACTAAAGTTGTATAGATTTCAACAGTGAAGGATATATTACAGTAGTTTCCACCCAGTGATAAGCTGAAGAAAGGATCCTACATACAAATTGGAGACTAAGTCAAACTTCAGTGTGTATTAAACTCAGTATTAAATATTTCCCCAAAGATCAAATTTCATTCACTGATGTGTACAAGGATAAGTATGGTGATCTGAAGACATTTACAAGGAAAAGACCTGTGTTAAGGGAAAATGTAATACCACAAATATTTCCCCATCTCTCGAAATATCTTCCAGTGGAGAAGAATCCAGCTGCAAGAGGTAATCCTGGAATGGGAAGAAAAAGGACAGGAACAACAAGAAGAATGGTTAAACAGTGATGTGATAGTGAATTTTTGTGAAGATTAAATCTAAATTGAGTGCTCATTTAGAGAAGTGACTGTCAATAACAAACAAACTGTATATATTTATATTTGATTGGATTTGACAATGATGAACCATATGTCAGGTGTAGTATAAAACTATTTGAATGAATAAATGATAATCTAGGTAAGAATTGAGCATAATTTATTCAGTATTTAGTTGATTTATATTTATTTTAAGGTGATGTCTCGTCAGCTGTAGAGGCTGATTTTATTCATATTTTATATTCTTATCAATAAAATACCTTTTGCAGTATTATTTTCTTTGGTCTACCCATATATATTTCGATTTTTATTCGTTTAAAATGTTTTTTAGCCTGATTTATTTCATATTTCTCAGTCCTACGATCGTTTTCATCGGCCCTCTTTTTGAAAGTCGCGCCACGTTGCCACATCTAGGTTTCCGGCCTTGTGTTAGAGGTGGCCTTGGGTGATCGGTTATTTTTTTACTACTGCGCATGAGCAGAATAACCGATGACGTATAACGTTGATCAAATAAGTGGCTTAAAATCTCTCTAATAACGGAGTACGTTATCGCTTATTAAGGTGATCGGTTATTTTTTTACTACTGCGCATGAGCAGAATAACTGATAACGTATAACGTTGATCAAATAAGTGGCTTAAAATCTCTCTATTAAAAGACAAATGTTTTGTACAAAGCTGCCTATATATCTGATTTTAGTTTAGGTAACCATATATTCCTTCACTATAATCTGTTTTTTAGTTCATTAAGGAAAATATGGAAAAGCGAGAAAGGGCAGAGAAGAAGATAAAAGATGATATGAAACTATGTGAACAAAGATATAAAGACATCGAAAAATGTGAGAACGACTATGTCGCTTTAAAAGCGACAAAGTTTGAAATGGATAAGAAAATTAAAGAATATCGGTTGTATGAGGTATCATAATATAGTGTTATGGTGGGTTTATACACTTTACTTAATTTTAGTTTAGACGTAAATTTAGTGTTAAATTTAGACTTAATCTTATCAAAGGTTAAAGTGTTTATACAGAATTTTAATTTAATGCTACGCATGCGTATAAAATGGAATTTGGGGATTTTTATACTTAGCATTTGACATTTGACACTAATTCTAACTTGTTTCGTGTTTATGTGTTTATTATTATCACAGAGTACATGTTATTATTGGCAAAGGCTATTTTTTATCAAAATTATAATGATACGCAAGAACAAGAGAGCGATGGTTTGCCTGGTGTGGCACTCTGTCAATCAGCGCATGTGTATATCAACAAAATTTAGTTTTATCTTTAAATTTAGTGTGAAGGTTTCAATTATTGAGCACTTTCAAGGTCAACCCTTACATTTAACACAAACACAAATTATGACTAAACCATCCCATTGAAGTATATGGTTTTTAAAATTAAGTCTAAATTTAACACTAAATTTACGTCTAAACTAAAATTAAGTAAAGTGTATAAACCCACCATAAGACCCAAAGGGTTTCCGCTTAAGCCATATATAGGGTAAATTCACAGACATAATGTCTGTGGGTAAATTCCATAGCTGTATTTTATAATCTTTTTCAGAACTTCTTGGATAAAGTCGTGGATACTTCTCAAGAATTTATATCAATTCAAGATATGATAAATCGATACATGACACTCTTGAGCGCAAAACTTAGTTTAGCCAAACTCCAGGAACAAAATCTTGTTGCTCTTGAGAGAGCAAAAAGTGATATGGTAAGTGAAAAAAAAAAAGAATAAGAATGGCGAAAGAAGCAAACTTGTGAATATTTTGCAGATGAAATTAATCGAGGAAAAGAATTTTATAATAATGGGTCTAAATAATCAGATCGCAAACCTTCAGGCAAGATTCGAAAATGCCAAGATTAAATCCATTGAGTGTGAGCATCTAGTGCTAGAAATTAAAAATAATTCGGTACGTATAAAATTTTAATTAATTTCTACCTAATTTGCTAATAATGAAATACGTAAGTTTTTTCTACATTCATGCAAAAAACAACACTTTTGTGAAACACATTTAATGGAAAAAGTGGTTCTTTTTTGCACTAGTGCAACAAAATTTTTGTTGCACTCATCTGTCATTCTTGTGTCAGTTTTGTGATGATTTATGACAAACATGAACATTTAAATAAAATAAAAATCCAGAGCAAGTGTCTGATCCTGCTCTAATACAATAATAATATATGTATATCTTACTACTTAGTCTCAACGAGTTACAATTATTGCAAAAATCTTTAATTATTTAAAATTTAAATGGTCAAGCCGAAAACCAGCTATGATTGAGTACTGACAAGGTGGAGGCCATAAAGATACAGAAAAGAAGAACGGTTTGAGTTTGATTAGGTTAGGTTAGGTTCCCAACATATTATATTCTAATTTTCCAGTTTTTGCATAAATGTAGAAAAAATGTTGTATGCAACTCTTGCAAAACGTGTTTTTTGCACTCGACGTGTTGTCCAATATGCTTTTCCCACGAATTATACATACTATTTTTTCTTCGATCGTTGATTCACATTTAAAAATTGATCAGAGAATATTCCATTCAAGTTGTAGTCAAGTGAGTTTAGATAGGTTTCTAGCTCTATGTTTATATTGAAATGTAGAAGTGGTAACGAGATAAACCAAACAATTAGCCATGCAGCTACAACGTCTATAAATTCTCGTTGCCCTCCAGAACAATTTACAAATTGTACAAACTGTACAATGAATGTAAATATTTACAAAATTAATTTGTGTTCAGGAATATCGTTATAAATTAGATGTTCCTTTCATTTATATCATACCAACTTCATCAATATAAAAATTGAAACCATACTTTGTTTCATTTTATTGTAATAATACATTTGAAACATTACCGCACGCTACATCAGTGCGGTAAGAATATCCGCACTGTTATTCTTCAATTGCTTAGCAGCTGCCCACTATTCTGGAATGTTGAGCTTTGCGCATAGAAAACAGGTCAAAATAGTATAACTTTTCCCATGATCGGAGAAAAATAACTATTAACTTCTTCAATAACTTTTTTTTTAATTTAACAATCCGAAAAGGATCTATACCGGGGTAAATCAAATATTTCCCTAATAGAGAGGGATTATATTAGAATGTTTTCACTTTGAAATATTTTTCTTTTTAGGTTTTACAACTGCACGAGATAGACGAAGTAAAATCATCTATTTGGAATCTGTACACACATATGGCTCAATCCAAAAAACATCCTCTAAAGATTAATAAAGATAATGTTGAAGATCAAATGATGTATATCAAGCGAACGCTAACGGAATTGTCTAAAGTTAATCAGATACTGAGAAAACGGGCTAAAGTAGGGGTTAAAACTAAACCAAAAACATAAAATGTTTGAACAGACATTATACATTTTTTTTATTATATGTTTATTGGTTTTAAAGTATCACATTTGTTTTGTACATTATAAAAAATAGGATATTATACACCAACGTGGTGAAGACTATTATTATTGACCGAGCACCAAAATTATTTGGCTTTGTCCCGAGCGGAATTAGGTGCGAGGTCTATAAATATCTTCACCACCATGGTGTATATACAATTTTTTCCACTACCAGTCAAATTTAAGACAAAAATTAAAAGTAATTCACAAACGTACCACGAGAAGTGCTTACCTCGTCGGCTGACTGACAAGTACACTGTCAGTTTTCGATATATTAAATGTACTCTTTATATCATCAGTCATTTTTGGTTGAGCGTGAATTTTATTCATATGCTTTTATCTTGATAGGTCATTTCAAGCAGCAAATATGGTAAAGACAGTATACTTAGTGGAAAAATAGTATATAACATAACAAGAGTTGTGAGTTGCTTATTACATGCGAATAGAAAAGTATGGCACGAGCTGCGTAGCGGCGAGTCTTGTAATTCTATAAGTATGTAATAAGCTTACAACTCTAGTTGTGTACTATACTTTTACTACGAATTTTAATTATTTGTCTTGAAAACAAATGAACATTCACAATAACAGCTAATGACAGCGAGTCTTATTAATTATTAAACGTCAAAACAACCTCTACTAACTCGTCTCCATGGTTACTCCAAACCATTGAATGACTAGGCTTGGGTGATAAATTGTTGTTTTTCTAGAACTGAAGGGTATTTTTTTTTATAACGTGCTAGTCATTAATGTGTTAGTGTCCAAAATTCAAAGACTAGCTTGTATATGCATTACAGGAGCAATGAGAACATGCCCAACGGCAGCCATGGAAGTAATTCTCAACCTCAACCCTCTATACATATGGTGGTGGAAAGTGTTGCAAAAAGAACAAGATACAGAATAAGTACAGAGTGAATCATTAAAAAAAATTCGTTACAGAATTAAACTACAAGAAGGATTGGGATCCAAATACCATTACCAGACTTGGAAAGAATGCCATTCAATGGTACACAGTTGGCTCAAAAGCAATAGGAGGAACTGGGATAGGAGTGTTTAGGATAGGAGTGTTCGGGCCAGGAACCAAACACTCCGAAAGCTTGGGGAAAACCCCAAGTATCTTTCAAGCGGAAATCCACGCCATAAGAAAGTGTGCCCAGTTCAATGTTGATAAAGGATACAGAGGACAAAGGATTATCACAATGACAGATAGTCTAGCAGCCATTAAAGCACTGAGCTCTTGCGTAATCAGTTCCAAAATACCTAGACAAACTAAATGAACTAGGCGAGAACAATACAGTTACCTTTATATGGATTCCAGGACACACTGGAATAGAAGGAAATAAAATAGCAGATGAACTAGCAAAGAGGGGGACTGAAATACCTTTCTGGTGGCCTGAACCCTTTTGCGGAATCAGCCCCAATGTAATATTGGAAGAAATAGGTGAAGCCGAAAGAAAGAGAAGATCTGACCATTGGAAATATCTTGTAGGGCTTAGACAATCAAAGATTTTTCTGGGCGACTACAACCTCTTGAGATCAAATGAATGCATAAGTCAAAGTAAAACTGCGCTAAGAGTTTTAGCAGGTATCCTAACGGGACATTGTCGCCTGAATGGGCACCTGAAAAAACTCAAAATAGTGAAGGAAGAAGAATGCAGATATTGTGGACTGGAAGAAGAAACCTCCATCCACATACTTTCCAACTACACAGCACTCCAGAATCCTAGAGCACAGTACTGGATAGAAGAAGAACATTTACCTAAGTTAAAGCCTGCAGATGTTCTAAAATTCCTCCGGGAAATAGGACTAAAGGAGCTACTAGTTTCAGAGACTTTCCTCAGAAATTAAGTACAAGTAAGGGGGCACAACAGATCTTTCAGTTCTCAGTGAATGTTACCCCAAAAAATACATACATACATAGGTTCATCCGTAATGATCTATTTACTTAGTAACCAAATAGTAGCTAATATGGAATTTACTAGTGTGACTGTAGAAAAATAACTATATTGTATAGTACAAGATTTTATAGCAAATAATTTCATATTTGAAGAGATCCACCTCGAATTGCCTTGTATAAACTTAAAAATTGTGGCATTTTTGAATAGTATACCGAACTGGTGGTGTGAAAGAGACGGTGGAACAACTCATGTTTCCATGCCCTGCCCTGACAGAAAAGCGCCAGAGGTAGTTGGGAAAATTCAAGGACAGTAATGTGATGAAAATGTCCCGGACAAGGAATAAAACGAAAGATATAAAATACTAAGGATAGGTAAAAACAGGATGGCTATGGGTATTAGGGAACCTCTGAGTTGACCGTGCTGGAACGGACCTGTCGTCCATATAACCTAGCCCAGACCGAATAATGGAAATGAAACTTAAGATATTCAAAAAAATGTTTTGGCAAAAAACCATGGTATCTGTTATGGACAGTTTATGCAAACTATTCTATAAAAAACTAACTTTTATCTGTATAAGGTAGGTACTGTAAGAATTGGCTATGGATGGTTTTGATAGACCATTACATAGTCCTCACATGTTATATTTATTAATGAAACTTGACCTATACCAAAACGACGTAACACTATGCGTCAGCGTCGATAGAATAGCACCGGCGGAGACGTCGGCAAAGAGCAATAATCGATTTTAGTTCAGTTTGACCGCGATAACATTCTCAAGGTCAGAAAGTATTTCAATTGTCAATTCTGGATCAATTATTTGGATTTTAATTTCCAGCAAAATTATATCACACAAAGTGAACCTATTAATATTTGTTTTATTTATTTTTTCCTATAGCTTTGTAAAACTCAAACAAACAACCTCTTGGAATACCGATCGAGTTATTCATTATCATAGGCGAGCCTACAGGGGGGGCAGAGGGGGCCATGGCCCACCCTAATCAGCAGTTTTTTTATTCTTAAAATGAATTGCGTGGTTCAAACAGAACTGGCTGGTATCTCGATTGCTACAAAAAAGCTAACCAGAAAAGGAATTTCTGGCAAAACCATAACTAACTGCACTGACAGTAGACAAGCTCTATTAACCTTGAACAGACAACGTGTTATATCGGGGCTAGTACTAGAGTGTTACCAAGATTTAGCTAACGCATCGGAGAATAAAATATCATCCAAAGGTGGGTCAAAGGGCACGATAGGAGTGGAGGTAATCGCATTGCCGATTCTTCAGCCAGGGAAGCGACTGGACTAAAAAATTTTAGGACACAGTGACACCCACAGCCTGACGACTTCGACAATTGCGGAACTAGCCAAACATTACACCCATACTCAATCCCCTAAGAGATGGGATGGAATCAAAAGGTTGTACTATTGCCAGGATCACCCTGGGCAAACTTGGGAAATATTTGACAACGATCAGGAAAAACCTACGTTTAACAGTAGGATTTCTGACTGGAGTGACTGGCCACTGTCTACTAAGTTCTTATTTTATTTTCATTTACTGTTTTTGTGTTATTTTCGATATTTTATTGCATAAAAACTGTTGTTTTAATAGTAATTTCTCACCAGCAGTTTTTTTCTCCTACTCTTACTAATACAATATTACGCGTATGCTGAAAACTTCCAAATTCAAAAAGCGCGCGTCTTGAATGCTAGTTCATACCAGTAGCCAAGGTAGGCGCTAGCGGTGACTTTGTGCCACAAAACGCTACACGTTCAACATCTCTCTTTTATTTATTACTCTTCGTGGCTCAGTGCTTTTTACTCAGACCATATCAAAAACTGAATGGTGCAAAAGAACAAGTGTCTCTTATATTAAAGTGACACTCCACCAAGCATCAGCTAGGAATGTTGAATCGTAACCAGAGGCATAGGCGTGCGCAGAGTTTTTTATTAGGGAGTGCCAAATATCAAATCGGAATCTTTTGATGAAAAAATAAAGAGCCATGGCCGCCTATACATTGCTTTTTCTCGCAATTCATTTTAAGAATAAAAAACTGTTTCCTATTATTAATGAAATAACGTTAAAATTTAAAATAGATTGATAATTTTAGAAATTGGGGGGGACCATGGTTACTTCTGTGACCAGAGGTTAATTACTTTTGAGATAAAACGCATTTTTTTTGCGCGCACTGTATAGTAAGGATTTTCAAACTTGTACGTGGGACTGACATTTCTCTGTGAATGCGTCCTCTTAGTATTATGAAAGCGCAGGAGCGACGCGCCAGTGCGAACCCACGATCAATATAAGCGACAGCTCAAATCACATTTACTTCGGTGTTATTAGTGTTTGTTCTTTAAAAATAATACTAATAAATCTTTTGGTTTTTTCAAATCATGTAAGTTATTATATTACCCTTTACTAGATATAAAAAAACTCAAAATTTCACCCCTTTCACCCCATCTGTAACCGTTTAAAATAGGTTTCGAATCGGCACGAAACTTACTATATCAGAAAATATTCGCATAATTTTATATTTTGATCAAGAGAATTTTTTTTTTAAGAAATTTTTGTGTTTTTTCATGTTTGCTTTCGAATTTTTTTAGTATTTATACCGTATAATATTGATATCATGCTGCTTCATTAATATTATCAGTAGTTGGTATATCAATTTTTAGCGGCTTATAATGGCAAATCATTTATTTCCAATTATATCAAAAACAACGCAATGTATTCTAATAAAAAAGGAAAGTATCTCGAACGCCATCATGACGTATATTCGAAATTTTGTGAATGTAGGTTTTAAAAGGAAATTTATTTGATTTGGGTAGGTGTCGAGAATTGATTTTCGAAACAAACTTCATCGCGCACGCGCTTTTCAAAACGGCATGTGCAAAATTCCTAGAATGAGAAATTATAATCTTAATGAATTTGACGTTTACTATATCCAACAATAAGGTGTGAGCTTTATCTGGAATTTCTATAAGTTAAATCAAAGTTTTTCCTGTGTAATAACAGCAAGCATGTAAGTAGTTTTGTTTTAAGCCTTTTATTCTTTAATATATATGTTAGATTTTATTTTCTAACATTAAAAATAACTGTTTAAAATCCAACAGTAGCTTCGAATCGCCATGGATACATTTTCAATTAAATAAATAAGATACAATTTAAAATAAAACAGTTTTCTTGATAAGCACACCTATGTAATCGATATAGAGATATTGTTGAATAATCAAACTAGGCGTACTTCTTCGTTTTTAATGATAGGTACTATTGACCGCGCCACATAGCTTTAAACAGGACTTTGATTCACACACAAAATTATATTTTTGATAAACAAGATCAAGTATCTTCTTCTAGAGCATGTTTTTGTTCCTCTATATTGGAAATATATTAATATATTTTCCAAATTTATCAATAATGTATACATAAATTATTTAGTATTGGTATTTTCCGAGAAATATTTTTTTATCTAATCAATAAGAGTACCTATTTATAGTCGGAGCCGCGTTAATAGGCTACCGATCGTCTAGGACATCTATTCCTCAATAGGTCCTTTTCGTTCAACCCAGTAGAGGAGTTCAGTCTAAGGTCAGTATGGCCAACAAAAAGTGGTTTATTCTGACAAGAATGACAGTTGAGGTCTACCGTTCAAAACATATGAATACTGAACATATCGATGGTCAATAGTTCTAGCAAAGTTCTAGGAACTCGGAACTCCTGGCAAGTCACCATTTCATTTCTGTTATTCAGTCACTAGCTCTGTCAAATTTCAGTGAAAAAAGTCATTAGAAGAATAGAGATACAGCTAATTAGAAATGCTGCAAAAATCTAATTGAAAATGTACAAGCACAATTAAACGAATATCAACAACAACAAAATATTACTAACATTCGACATAACTAGTGACTATAACCACAGATTATAGAGAGAACAGATGCGAAAGCTTGACAGAGAACATTAAAAAAGAGAGAGATGGGTGGACATACCCATTTAAAGGTCCATCGTCGTTTGTCGACTCCGTTCGGGCCTCTTCGCGAAACTTTTCAACAGGGTTATCAATTTGCATCATATTTCCCTCAATTCACGATTATGCGTCGAATATTTTATAAGCATTATTTGTAGTGTGATAGTTATACAGATACAAATACTCGACAACTACTTGTTTTAAATCAATTTCATTAACATTAAAAGAATTCTACAATTTAAAAGATTATAATGTATAAAAATCCTACCATAAAAATATACTTTTTTTCACAAACCATCTTTGGCAACCATGAACAATAACCGTGACGGTTTGGCTCAAAAATTAAAATACAAAACGTCAGTTTTGACACTTCAGTTTGAAGTTGTCAATCTGCGTTATTATTTGTGTTATTTGACTAATCGATTGTAGGTTGTGGTAATATTAACTGGAAATAGTGTATATTAGTATATTATTTTTATAAAATGAATAAACATCACGGGGGAGTGTATTGCTCATACATAGATTGTCCAAATAAATTTCATTCGGAAAGAAAAATAGAGAACCGGCACTGGAAATTGTTATTGTCTCCAAGTCAACATTGCAATTCGGTAAGTAATTCTGAAAATATTTTAAACTGGCAACATCGCGGCCATACCGAGTTAAAGGTCCAAGGTCATTGAAATCGGATTTGAAAATCCTTTGATGTTTTGCCGGCTTTCGTATCTGTTCTCTTCTATAATCTGTGCTATAACATAAATGAAATGGTGACATGCCAAGAGTTCCTAGAATTATTGGACACCGATATGTTGAGTATTCAGCTAAAAAGTCATGTTAAATTTCAAGATATATGCTTCGGGGGTGTATGCATTATTTTAATAAAGCAATAAAGATGTTCGCAATGATAAAAAACCTGCAAAAAATGTTTTGAATGGTAGACCTTCACTGTCATTCTTGTCAGAAAAAACCACTTTTTGTTGGACTTAGACTGAACCTATGGACTGAACTCCTCTATTGAAAAACAAGTACGTATACGTCTTGCCATAAATATTGTCAAAAATTTAGAGTGTACTGTTTAGCAGAGCGGATATATTATACACTGTGTTATTTATAAGATGCGACAAAGGGATTCCTGTACAAAACTGTCAAACGCGAGCTAACTTTTTTACCAAATAGCGTTGATAAAAAATAATAACTTATGTGGAAAGGTCGTTGAAAAATAAGTTCAAATGCACTTTTATTTCTCTTAAATTCGCTCTGGTTTAATTAAAAAATGGATATTTATGTTTAAAAAAGTCGTCGAACTCCATTTTCATACCACTTTCGAATACTTTTAACTCCTTAGGAGATATCCAGCAAAATAAGGACACAAAAATTAAAAATTAAACCTGAAGTATGAAAGGGCTCGATTCTCCGCTCACCGCTGAGGTGAATCAGGTAGGGAAGACTGGAAAAAAGGTGTACCAGGACAGAAGTAGGTTTAGGAGCCGGAATTGTAAGACTAAAAGAAAGGATTGATATTCCAATAAACCTAAAACCGTCACAACTTTCCAAGCGGAAGTAACCATGATTCATCATTGCGTTGAAGAAATTTGTCCTTCTAAGGACATTCCGTTCAGTAGCCGTCTTCACCGATAGCGAAGCGGTTCTGAAGGCACTTGATTCTAAGCTAGTAGGGATTGCAAAAGACCTTTCAAAGCCTTTGGAGACCAAGGTAACGGTATCAGTGCAAGAAGGTCATAAAGGAAACGAATCGGCGGATGAAACAGCCAGACAAGGGTCATCAATGACATTCATTGGTCCGGAACCCTTTCGAGGAGAGATATGAAAAGAAGATTACGGTAGTTTAAATGGGAAATATTTTAACGCTTTGGGCGAGTACTTAGAGTTAATATTAAGAGCTAAAATTTTCGAGGAACTTTTCCAACAATATTTAGAATCGGGGTGGAAAATATTATATATAATTGAATAGATGAGGCTTTTACTTTCTAGGTAAAAAGGTTTAATAAGGGAGAATTGTTAATATCAAGTTGGTCGTTAAGAAGTCTGAATATTTGTTTTTATTTATCTCTAGGGCTTCTAAAAGCTTTAATTTGAGGGATTTAGGTTCTATATGAAAAAATTTCAAAATTTGAATCGAAAGAGTGTTGGTTTGCTAATTAATGATTTGAATAGTTGGAATCTGATTTTTGGTTGTCACGTTTGTGTTCTGAAATTCTAGTTTTAAAATTCCTAAAAGTTCTACCTATATAAATTTTATCACAGTTGTCATTACCACATTTTAATTTATAAACTCCTGATTTATTTAGCTTTGAAGATTTGAATTTGTTGTTTTTAATGAATTTGGATAAATTGTTGTCGGTTTTGAAACAAATATTCAAGTCTTAAGTTTCTAAAAATGATTTAATTTTTAAGGATGGTATTCCAAAGTAAGTTAATCTTTTAAATTGATTATTTTTGTTTTTATCAGAAGGAAATACTTGTTCTAGAGTATGTTTTCGTATCTTTTTATCTTGTGAATGAGTTTCCAGGTAATCTTGTTAAATACTTTAGTTAATCCCATATTTAGACAAATTCTTTTTCTTTTTTGTTTCATTGCCTTGTAAATAGATCATAATTTTATTGTTAAATATCCGTATAATTTAGTATTAAGGCACTGTATAAATTGAAAATTTCTCATTATACCTTCATTCGTTTGAAAAAGCTACTGTGTTAGCGAAACGCGTCACTTTAGGTTTAAATATAATGTAGATTTAACAAATTAAAATTGTTTGATTTCATAATTTATTATATATATAACACAAATACAACACATACTAAATCCTCCTGCTAATAACTCTTAGTAGTTGATGCGGGCATGTTTGTATTAAATAAAAAAAAGTCCAAAAAAACCCTAATATAAAGTTATTCGCGATGGAAATAGATATTCATCGTAAATTTGCATAGAACGAATTATTTTGCTTGAGGATGCATTATTCATGATTTTCAAAAGTAATTCAAAAAATATTTTATTGAAATTCAAATGCTATGTAATATGAAAACAGAAATCTAATCGATAAGTTCAACCCTCACTCTTCGAATACATCACCAGAAAATATACAAAGCGGATTGGAATCTCTGAATATATTAAGTACCGTGTCACGTTTAAAGCTCGACCTAAATATTATTTTACCAGTAATAGAAAAAGGAATTTACTAATATGAAAGCATTCACTCCTTCAGGGGCTTCTCTATCGTTCAAATGCTTGATAATTATTCCACCAGTCTAGCAAAAGAATGGATTTATTCAAATAGGTCAACATTATTAAGAGATGAGCAGAAGCTGATATAGAAATAGAAATATTTATTCTCATTTATAAACATTTAACACAAACAATTCACAGTTAAAAGAAGTTTTAACATTTTAAATAATTCACATACATATTTTCCAAAATTTATACTTAAATGACATGTTTAACTTCTTCAAAATAGTCGTTAATATTGTATAGACGCATATCCTTCAACATACTTTTTATATTGGTTTTAAATATTTTTGTAGGTAAGTTTTGAATTTCTTCAGACAGTGCATTAAAGAATCGAATACCTACCTAGAGCCTGGGACTTGTTTATTCTTACTCTTGTTGGGACAATTTGATGTTTTCCCCTAGTATCATAATTATGTATGTCTGCATGACTTGTGAACTGGTTTCTATTATTTTTCACTCTCATAATTTAAATTTTCATTTACAATTAAGGAGAAAAAACTCATAATTTGAAGCTGTTTAAATGTCTCTTAACAAGGTTCATGATATTTTGCTTGTACAGCTGCTTTTTATAAGACAAATACCCTTTGTAGCAAGCTGTGACTGGCATAAATAATGATGAGATATTGCAATGAAAGTGAAAAAAATAAAGCACATAGAGAAGAAAGTATGCTCCAAAATTGTAGCAAAAATCAATTTTTGTACAATTAAAGAAATGAGTGGATAATAAAGGGGTTATGTTACATTTGCATAGAGAACCTGGTGACCTTGCTAATTAGACACTAGCGATCATGGTGGCGAAAATTAGTATCTACTGCGTGAGATAATAGTGTCAAAAACTTTACAGTCATGAGTTTTCTGAGGCATAAGTGGAGCGAAGCAAAAAGAGTAATTAGCGACCTAATAATAGTGTAATAATAACTAAATATGATTTTTTTTTAAATTTCTTGTCTTAGGGTAGACTATTAGATGTAAAATTTTTGGTAGTACCTACCATCTATAGTCGAGACCGATAAATTTTAGCTAACATGTTGTCAAAACGAAAACTCTTGGAATAAGGTATACAATATTTTGGTACTATATGGTGAAGACTATTATTATTGACCGAGCACCAAAATTATCTAGCGAGTGGAGAAGAGCCGCTTTTGGGTGTAGTATGGGTGTAGTGCATCACGGTCCGGGAGCACTATACACTAACACCGGTTGAAGGGTACTCTTGATTTTCGTACACCCGAGCGCTCTAGAACCTTCAGCTTTTGAAATGTCAATTGTCACGGCATGTTTTTAGAGTTTTATCCCCATTTTATCCAGAGTTATCTATGGTTATCTATGGCACTTTTAGCTTGTCATAAGTTTTTACACGTATCCGTATCCGTATTGCAGCTACGTTGACATAAAGAAAAATCAAGAAAACCTTTTTAACAGAAAACGTATCATTTCGTTCTGTCTTTAATTGTATAACTTAAAGTTTTTTTTTATTTTACCTTTGAATATTTTTGTGAAACGTAAAATGGGGCCGATATTAAGCAATCCATTGTTGCTAGACGAGAACGATGATGATTTTAACGACCTATTTTTGATGCATGTTAAACCAAACCAATTGGGAAAAGTAGAATTCGATAGATGGCGCTCTGAAATGTTAATGTCATCTTTGCAACGAGTAAAACAAATCAGCTGCCGTATAAGCCGTTTGCTATTTGAGTTATTTTATTTTGCTGTTTTAGTTATTTTCGGTGTGTGTTTTGTGAAACTTTTGCTTTTTCTTTGATTGTGCTTTAGTATTTTGTGTTGTTAAACTAAATTTTGACTTCCAATATTTTCATTTTTGGAGTAATAGGTATGGTAATTGATATTTGTCAAAAATAAAACAAGTTTAAGTTTGATTTCGTGGTTTTATTTTATTTTTGATTAAGTCATATCTACAAAAGTTACAGGAAAGGTACGTTTGTATTGAGTAAGTGGTAATATTTTAAATCTTCAATACCGACTTATTCTTTCTTTGTTTTTGTAACTATGGATTAGGTATACACTGACTATTCAAATTTTAAAAGTGCAATGAAAACTAAAAATAGAATAACATAACCTCTTCCATAATATCTCTGATTATATAAGAATGTAAACTCAGAAATGATGACAGTTGAGTTGAATAGAAAAACACAGTAAATCTTGTCACTGACACAAAATTAAACAAATATAGTACGAATTTACGGTAATCACGTTGACTTGCATATAATACAAAAACAATGCAAAACGAATTGTTTTACTCGTTGCGACAATTACAATTTTTCCCGCCAGAGGTCTCATTGAATTCCACTCCGGCCAATATCAAAGAAGAAGAAGACCTGTAAAATAGCACTAATAGCACGGAATACCGACTTTGGTCGGGATACGGATACGTTTAAGTATACGGAGTGCGGTACGTAACATTACGTTCAACGCATCGTATCGGTTGAGAACAAAGCATTCATAAAAACCGTATATAACCTACAAAAACAACATTTAAGATCTTGAAACTCCTTGAAAACGGTAGATGTATCAGGGGAGAACCCGAACGTGCAAGAGTGGAACCGAAGTGCTACGGAGTAGCTCCAGAGTGCTCTATCTATATGATGCACCCGAAAGCGTCTAAGGGCGAGTTGTATCAAACACCTAAACTCGGTTTAATGTTGACTGATGTTTAGACTGATGTAATTGTTGATTATAAATACATCAATCAGACACAGTCTAAACATCAGTTATCATTAAACCGAGTTTAGGTGTTTGATACAACTCACCCTAAGTATACTGTCTGTTTTCGCTCCTTAGATAATGAACGTACTCCTTATGTCATCAGTCATTTTTGGTTAGGTTGTGTGAGCGCGAATTTTAAATTATTGGCATTTAAATTCAAATACTTTTATCTTGATAGATAATTTCAATCAGCAAATCCGTTAAAGAATATCTCCTTGGTATACAAAATTATGTTGCACAAGTTTTTGTTGAACGACTATCTCTGCATTCTTAAATTATTTAAACTAAATAATTTTTCAAAAAATATTGTGGTTTAATTCCCCAAAAAATGAGAAAGCAAAAAAATTGAATAATATACCACAAGGGACATACAGAAGATACTCAAATCATTTGATTTGGTACAGTATTGATCTATGGTAATAATAGAAAAAATTATTAATCACTAATAGACCACTCAAGTGGCTAGAGGAGATAATTGTCTACTTCACAGCTAGTAGAGGAAAAAAGCTATTTTCGATGGTATATATTTGGATTTGTTTCCGTTTTTATAATACCCCAATATAAATAACCACCCACTTTCAACGCTCTTCAAATCGATTACGGAAGAGAATTATTATATCTGTGACTGTATTTTTATGAAAAATGTTCTAATATATATTGAATTTTATTTTCAGGTCAGCAGGGGACGCACTGGCCCCGGGTACGGGGGCGCCGGGTACCGGTGGTGAGGATGGCATCGTGGGAGGACCGCGAACGCCACAACAAGCCGCAGCTCAAAGACGACTTCAACAAACGCAGGCGCAAGTCGACGAAGTGGTCGACATTATGAAAACGAATGTAGAAAAAGTACTCGAAAGAGATCAGAAATTATCCGAATTAGATGATAGAGCAGGTGAGTAACTATTATAATACTCGCAAAAGTCTACCGGTGACTTTTTGCTTTTAATAATGACAATGATGACAATCCGCCATCTTAGCTAAATCACCGATCACAAACGTGTGACGTCAAACTTTTGTATATCGTTCGAACTTTTGTCCACGACCACCTAATAATAAGTCAATATTTCACCTACTTACAAAAGGTATATGGTACTCATATATCTACTAGAGTGAATTATGACAGATGGGGGTAAAATATGAAATGAACTATTAAATCTGTGTATTTTGTTCAGGAAATTTGTTTCTGAAATATATCGTATCGATAAAATATTGTAATTTTCAGTATTGATACTTTTCATAACGATATTTTCTAATATTAGGTATTTTGGAACAATATATTTATAACGGTACGTTGTATTGATACTTTACATAGTATCGCCCATCTCTATATATGTCAAATTATTTTATGTAGCCACCACAACATTTTGAGATTAGTAAATACCAAATCGTTACTGACGTTTATTTAATAAAGAAATTAAGGGTCGTGGGCAAAGTATAGTATTCTACTCGCAATTTATGGCCAATATTCACACAAGTGACGCAAACGTCACCCTCGTGAATAATGGCTATCATACATTGTTTAATAATATACTATTATCGTATTTTCTGGTTTTGCTTCGTTGAAACTCATTTCTTTCCAAGAAACAATATTTTTGAATAATGGCTATCATAAATTGCTCGTTTAATAAGATTCCTACTATTAACATCTATTTTGTCGATTGTTTTGGGTTATATCGTCATATTTTTAACTAAGATTTTTCCTATATGGATAATAGGCATGATAATTTTGAAAAACTACCTAACGATGTTTGTACGTATAACTTTTATCCAAAAAAATATTGTTTCTTGGAAAGAAATGAGTTTCAACGAAGCAAAACCAGAAAATATGATAATAGTATATTATTAAACGGACAATAATTTATGATAGCCATTAATCACTAGGGTGACGTTTGCATCACGAGCCGCAGGCAAGTCACTCGTGTGAACATTGGCCATAAATTGCGAGTAGAATACTATACTTTGCCCACGACCCTTAATTTCTCAAAATGTTGTTAGGGCTACATAAATAATTTGACATATATAGAGATGGGCGATACTGTGTAAAGTATCAATACAACGAACCGTTATAAATATATTGTTTTAAAATACTTAATATTAGAAAATATCGTTATGAAAAATATCAATACTAAAAATTATAATATTTTATCGATACGATATATTTCAGAAACAAATTTCCTGAACAAAATACACAGATTTAATGGTTTATTTCACATTGTACCCTCATCTCTAGTCACCTATGTAACGAAATTTTGTGTCGAAATGTCATTGGTTATCATGTCGTGAATTATGAACCATAATTCACTCTAGTAGATATATTTGTTAGGAGGTAAAATATTGACTCATTATTAGGTGGTCGTGGACAAAGATAATAGATTGATACCATTGTAACTCTTAAGACTTTTTGACTTTAAATCCGCACGTCTAAACAAACTAGTGTATGTATTTCCAACTAAAATGATTTATTTTTTACAGATGCATTACAACAGGGTGCGTCACAATTTGAACAGCAAGCGGGAAAACTAAAGAGAAAGTTTTGGTTACAAAATTTAAAGGTAAGCAGCTTGTGTCATATTCATAGTCCCTACTTTAAAGGCTACTATTTATACCTCATTTATAAACCAGGAGGAGTAAGGCAGGACTGTGATTAATCCTAATCAAAATATCAGTATCTATAATGAACATATATAATAGAATAAAATTTGCTTGAATACATTGGATGTCAAAATTTTAGTAATAAGGCAATCTAGATACCTGTCAAATAAAACTCTATTGTACGTAAAGCTACCCGAAAGTGATTTTACGGGACTCGCCCTGGAAACTGCCTACTCATCCCGTAAAATATCACTTTCGGAACTTGTCATATCTCCGCCTTTCGAGTTGAAATATTGGATCTCTGGAACGATTGTCGATTGCCACACAAGAAAAATAAGCACGACTCCGCTATTAGAATAGTACAAACGTTAAACCTAATCTTTGACTTACACAAAATTTGATTGGACGAGCAAGCGCAGCCTTTCAATTGGGCGTTCAAAATACGATCATACGTATCGGCAATAGGGACTTGAAGCAGTTCTAAAAATCACCACTTATCCGTATACGTATCGCAATGCGCATGTGCAGAACAGATACGTGGGCTACGTTACGTTACGTGAGACGTAATAATCCGTCACACGTACCTAACGTACGTATTGCTTTATCGTGTTCCGTGTTCGAGTTTTTCAACGACCAATCGACATAGAAACATGATAGAAACGCGAAAAGTCACTTTTTTTGACAAATGTATGACCCGCCTGTAATAATTCCTAGACTGATATTCAGTAGTTTTTCGGCCCGTTTTACACATGTGTCACCTATGAAGATTTTACTGTGTACCTGCTTTCTGCTTTGGAGTGTTCCTCCAATGAAGTCTATGTTGGCTTTGTACCCATTTTTGTATTTGCCCTCGGACTACCTTATTTGTGGTCCCAAGAGCTGGTTCTGGTCTAACATATATGCTATTGATGAACCTCTTCTCGCGAGTTCATCAGCTTGCTCGTTTCCAGAAATACCGTTATGTACCGGCATCCACACTAATCTTACTTTTATGTGGTCTGCCAGTTCATTTAGCTTTTTCTGGCATTCTGAATATCAATTTTATTGTTATATTTATTTAAATAATACAAAAATATGCCTAAATACACGGAAAAAAATCAGTATTTTTCAAGTTCTCAAGTATTTTCAGTTAAAAAAAGAAGCTGGTGATTAATAATTTCCTAACCTTTTCGGGTTTGGCTGAATACGATTCTGGTGATTTTATTCGTCAAATTTAAGGTTAGATATACAGATTGCGAAAATCCTTACGGAAGTATGCCGGGTTATACAAGTGCGACAGAAAAACAGCTGAAAGAGAGAGAAAGAATAATTATGCGCGGTTATTAAGGCGTGTATTTTGTTTAACCTTATTGGTGTAACCTTGCCATAAGCGCAGATTAATTTGTGCAAATGATATTTTTCTCTCGTTTTCGAAGTCATGCACAATAGGTAAAACAAAACACTTTCATCCGGCAACATTGTCTTTTACAGAGAGAATTCACATTTAAACTGTCAGCCTCGGGAAATAAGTATACACCCATATTATTTCTCTCTCTTCCATATATCCTTGTCGTACTTGTGTAATACGAGGCGAGGGTTCCATATAAGGATTTTTGCAATCTGTATGTGAAAATCTCAAATAAAATAAACGACTTGCCGAAAACCTGGACATACGTCACAAACGATGACGCACATCAAGAAAGCTATTGAATAAACCATAGTGCACAATTTATTTATCTATGCACTTACATTGAAAAGCACGTAAAATACTCATTTATTATTTTTTGTTTTCAGATGATGATAATAATGGGTGTAATCGGTCTTGTAATCTTAATTATCATAGTCAGTAAGTATATCATTACTGTTTTAATTTTTTTTTAATTCACCATCACCATTTTCAACACAAACTATCATATTACTAACTTTTATAACCTACAAATAATGTGCTAAAAGCTTTTACATATATAGCAAATATTTAGGTTGATAAATGCAGTGATCATATAACATGAACATTTATAAAATAAATTCATTTTCATATAAATAAGATTAATTAGAAAAATTTTATAGTGTTTATAAAACTGGAATCTCTTCAGATATGTACTATTGACTGCGCCAATTTTAACCCTAATGCAAAAAGTTTCATTATAGTTTGATGTATATTTTCATCAATTCATAAGTGTTATATGATTAACTGTATAACATTTACGTGGGAATTGTGTTTTAATATACAGGGAACGTACAATAAATACTTTCAATACGTTTACCTATTCTAGGTAACAAAAAAAAGACACAAAATTAAAAAATACTTAGATTAATATTAAATGGTTTTATTTTTTCTTAGTGAACTTCATGTAACTCATGGGCCAAAAATTCGGTAATTCTGAATGAAATCTGTGTTATTGATGTAAAAGGCTTTCTGTCTGTCTTTCTGTCGTAGAGTACTTCATAAAAATATATGCCTCTCCCCTCATCACAATATTCTCATTGTATTATAAATTAATTATTTTGGCATATTGTAAGTATTAATAACATGACTAAAAAATATAGTTTGTAATACGTGCTAAAGGCGATTTATTTGGACCAAACTATGACGATAGATACATAAAGGGCATTGAATCTGAAATTTTTTGAAGTTTTGCTGATTATTTTTAAAATACCAAAAAAAAATCTATGCCAAATGCCAATAAATTGGGACTAACTGTTTGCAAATTCAGTATGATGGATTCATACTGAAAAAAGTTCAGTATGCACCCAGCTGCAGCGCAACCTTCCATCCAGTTATTCCAGTTACTCAAACATCCACAAAAAATATCATCAAAATCTGCCCATCCGTTTAGGAGCTGTTCAGTATGAACTCAATTGCAATGCCACCTACCGGGACCAATTTTATTGTAAGCCGCTCTCGAACCCACTTGAACACACAAACAAAATTAGATCAAAATTGGTCGAGTCGTTTAGGAGAAATTCAATCACATACACAAAAACAGAGGAATTATTCTAGAACATTTTTGTCTAAAGTTATGCCACTGTGCCGATTTTTATAATAATTGATAAAAGTACAATGAAATTATTAAGAAAAAATGAAAAAAAAAATTTAACGCACCACAATTTTATTTAGGCATATTTTTGGTCCAAATAATCAGGCCTTAACCTATGTTAAAATAGATTTATTAACCACCCCATATAGGTATGTCAAATTTCAATGCACTGTCAACATAATCGTTTGAATGAAGTTACATTATTTTCATAGAACATTTTCAAAATTAGTTGAAAAGCAAGGAGGAAGACATAAATTTCGTTAGCTAGTCATTTGCAGGCGAACAGTTATAAATACTTACATTGTGTAAATCCCTTTTTTTGCATGTTTTTAACTCGTTATCATGTTGCTCATTTGAAACAATAGTCACACAACTATTTCTGTTTTGTGGTACATATTTAGTCAATTATATAGGATTAAAATATGGCCGAGACGAGTCCCGGCACAGGAAGACTTAATTTCTTAAAATACTACAGGTGCTCGGACTTAAAGAAAGGGGTAGAGGAAATACATTCTATATTCACCCTCCTCTTCAAGAAGGAATAAACATAACGTTACTTTCCATTTGTTCTAAAATTTTAGGTACCTAATAAAAAAGCAAATAACTAATTTGTGTTTCCTGAAAAACCTTTTTGAGTTATGTCACTGTTGTTTCGAATGAGCGATGTGGCTTTGCTTAAACTGCATAGAGAATCCTAGGTTTACTGCGCGTCATATAAAGCCGTTGGATTGTTTCTTTATTTGTTGGAACTGATTAATTTTGAATTACACGTGGATATCGTGTACAAATTTTGATTAATTGTAAACTTTTTTCCTGTTTTATTGAAATGTTTGTGCTATATTTTAAATTTTATGGCTTCACATGCACAGTTCTCTAAATCAGGTTTTCTAATTTTTCTTGTTGTTTCTGAAAAACATTAAAGTTTACTGCAACTTTTGCATGTCTTGCCGTATTAAAAGGAATCTCATTAAATAATCAGTTTAAGCTTTGTCTAACTCTATTCTAGTTAAAACTGGTCTCCCTTTCATATTCTTTTATCAACAGTTTGATCCTTGTCCCAACTTTTTTTAAGTTTAAATCCAATAAATCAACCACCTATTTTAAAAAATATTCAATTCCAATTTTATATGACGCGCACTGTATAACTTACAAGCGTTTTCAAAGTAATTGTTCAAAATTGACATAATTTAAATTACATTTTACCTCACTGCTAACGTTATTGGCGCCTGTTAAAAATTATCAAATGTCAAAATTAACGGTCATATACACACTGATTGGTGCTTTTAGGTTGCCGATATTGTCAGATCTGTCAGTGTTTACTTAAGATTTGAAATAATCCCATGAAAAGATATCTAATAGATAGACTCTTCCGATCCATCGATTAAATCGGAAAATCGACTTGTTTTGGTGATTTTTCAAATTACTGATAAAGCTAATAATGAAATTAATAGACGCACTGTGTAAATCACTTCTCTTCATCCCAACATGTATACTCTAGTCACTAGTGTATACAGGGTGTCCCAGGAGCTCGTACCAAAAACTTGGGAGGTGATAGAAAGGTTTTTACGCCCTTCGTTGACGAAATATAGGGCTCTAAAGTTGGGAATGAAAAATGGTTTTTTATTTACAATTGTTAAATGGCTGATTAGAAATTAGTATTATTTCAACCGTTAATAAACACCATAATTGCACACTTTTTGGAGTGATAAACAAGTCTACAACATACTTGTGAACTGCGCCATTTTTTGGTAAGTAAAACTTTTTTCTGTTATAAATATAATGTAACTGTAATGTAATGTAATTTTAATTTATATTTACAATTACTTAATTTATATTTACAGATTTATATGTATTACTGTCCTTAATTCATAATTTATATCATACACTAAGCACACTAACTATAATTTATATGAAAATCACTGAATAAACACTTTTTTCTACATTCATGCAAAAAACAATACTTTTGTGCACCACATTTAATGGAAAAAGTGGTACTTTATTGCACTAGTGCAATAAAATATTTTTTCTATGACTGTTGAGAAATGGACCCTTTTTATGCAACATTTTTGTTGAGTAACTGGATGCATTACACAAAACAAGCCACGCCCCGTGTGTAATGATCCATTACACACGACTATCTGGCCAATCACCGTCAAAGAATGCCTTTACACACGACTATGTTCGGTGTAATGTTTGAATCAGACTCGCCATGAAATGTCATAATTTTACTTTGACAGTACCTATACCTACCTACCGAAGGTGATTTAGAACTGACTTTTTGTTAGAATGGATACAGAAAGTGAAAACGAATTCAACTGCTCAAATTTCACCATCAATATTGTAAGCAATAAATGAATTTTCATTGTAGCTTTCAAAATGGAATTGTTTGACATAAAGCAGTAAGTTTATTCAATAAAATATTCTCTAAATATCTCGTTCGTTTGAATTGATAGGTGAACACTCAGTCATAGAAAAAGTATAGTATTCTACTTTCGTGTAATTGCTATTACTCACTCGAATGATTACGACGTTCGCCTGCGGCTCACGTCGCAAACTTCATTCTCATGAGTAATAGCCATCATTACACGCTCGTTGAATAATATACTATTATTGCACTCATCTGTCATTCTTGTGTCAGTTTTGTGATGATTAAGGACAAGCGTAAACATTTAAATTAAATAAAAATCCATAGCAAGTACCTGATCCTGCTTTAATACAACAATAGTATATGTATATCTTACTACTGAGTCTCAACGAGTTACAATTATTTCAAAAACCTTTACATTATTTAAAATTTAAATGGTCAAGGCGAAAACCAGCTATGATTGAGTACTGACAAGGTGGAGGCCATAAAGATACAAAAAAGAAGAACGGGTTGAGTTTTATTACTTAGGTTAGATTAGGTTCTTAACATATTTATGTTCTAATTTTCCAGTTTTTGCATGAATTTAGAAAAAAATATTGTATGCAACTCTTGCAAAACGTGTTTTTTGCACTCGACGTGTTGTCCAACTCGGCCTAAAGACCTCGTTGGACAATTTCACGTCGCGTGCAAGAAACACTCACTTTTTGCACTTGTTGAATAAATAACTATTAAACGAAAAGAACGATATTTATGAAAATTTTATGAATGAAAATAAAAAGTGCAGGTGATATTGTTTGAGATATTAATATTTCGATTTTTCAAATCGGAGAAAATGGTATTTAATTTGATACTGTGGTTCATACAACAGCCTTTTTGGTGTGCGTCATCGTTTGTGACGTATATTCGGGTTTTGGGTATGTCGTTTATTTTATTTGCTATTTTGACACATATCTAACCCTAAATTTGATAAATAAAATCATCAGGATCGCATTCAGCAAAATTCGACAAGGTTACAAAATTAATAGTTACCAGCTTCTTTTTCTAACTGAATATACTTGAGAACTTTCAAAAATGCTAATGTTTTTCCGTGTATCTAGGCATATTTTTATATTATTCGAATAAATATAACAATAATATTCATATTAACTTTTCATAAATAATAATTGAACAACAAAGTACAGACCTGACAAGAACTGTCAGTGGGACAGTAGAAAAAGATGTCAGACACATTGACAATACGAAAGGTATATCTGCATGCCTATTTTAAATAAAGAAATTTCTCACGATTGATAGGTCGCGCTTGCGCTTGATCTGAATATCAACCAATCAAATTTTGGTAAGTCCATGATTAGTATTGACGTTTGTAATAAATTTAAACGAATCATTATTGCGATATTTTGATTGGGATTAATCAAAGACCTGACTTTTTACGCATTTCTTTCCGCGTTATGTGTTAGAAAGACATTAACAAACTATGACGCACACCAAAAAGGCTGTATGAACCATATGTATATTAAGGATACTATTAACATTTCCATGACAACGCAAGGTAAACTAATTTCATCACGAATTCAACCATTTTACATTGTCAGTTATTTCCATTTCTTTTTCTATGACTGTTGAGTAATGGACCCATTTTATGTAACATTTTTGTTGAGTAACTGGATGCATTACACAAAACAAGCCACGCCCCGTGTGTAATGATCCATTACACACGACTATCTGGCCAATCACCGTCAAAGAATGCCATTACACACGACTATGTTCGGTGTAATGTTTGAATCAGACTCGCCATGAAATGTCATAATTAAACTTTGACAGTACCTATACCTACCTACCAAAGGTGATTTAGAGCTGACTTTTTATTAGAATGGATACAGAAAGTGATAACGAATTCAACTGCTCAAATTTCACCATCAATATTGTAAGCAATAAATGAATTTTCATTGTAGCTTCCAAAATGGAATTGTTTGACATAAAGCATTAAGTTTATTCAATAAAATATTCTCTAAATATCTCGTTCGTTTGAATTGATAGGTGAACACTCAGTCATAGAAAAAGTATAGTATTCTACTTTCGTGTAATGGCTATTACTCACTCGAATGATTACGACGTTCGCCTGCGGCTCACGTCGCAAACTTCATTCTCATGAGTAATAGCCATCATTACACGCTCGTTGAATAATATACTATTTCCTTGTAGTAGTAATAGATATCAGTATATTTATGATTTCAAAGTGCACCAATAAAAAAAATAGCGTAAAGTATTCGTGGATAACGTCTCTAAAACACTTGCTCGCGCGTGTTTTAAAGACCTTAATAGAGACTTTTAGCTTGTCTTAAATTTCTCACTTATCCGTATACGTAACGAACTGCGCATGTGTAGACACGTTACGTCTCAGTCGATACGATGCGTTGAACGTATTGTTACGTACCCTACTCCGTATACTTAAACGTATCCGTATCCCGACCAAAGTCAGTATTCCGTGCTATTAGTGCTATTTTACAGGTCTTCTTCTTAAAATCATCATCTTTCTCGTCTAGCAGTAATGGATTGTTTAATATCGCCCCCATATATAAAAATAAAAAGGTGAAATAAAAAAACTTTGAGGTTATACAATTAAAGACAGAGCGAAACGATACGTTTTCTGCTAAAAAGGTTTTCTTGACAATTTCTTTACGTCAACGTAACTCCAATACGGATACGTGTAAAAACTTGATGATGACAAGCTAAAAGACCCTATTATCCACTTATACTTGAATATACTATTATCGATGCGCGATTGCTTTCCAGTATAAGCACTAACTGTTCATCTATACGACTATATGACGACTATGACCACAGAGTACACCATTTGTGTTGCATTTTTCAGGGTTTTGTTGCTATTTTTACTTTTATCAAAGTAATGTCCGTTTACAATAAAGTTTTTTATGGTTAAGCAAAGTAAAATTTAAATTTTTTAAATGTAGACTGTACCGATTTATTAATAATTCACCAATAATACGGTATGCTTCCTGTAATAGTACATTCAAAATAAATCTGAATCCGCCAATAGGTGAGCAGTGCGACATAAAATTGCCCATATCTCTTAACCCGTTAATGTTATCGAGATGTCACAAGAGAACTTGATATCTTCAAAAATGTCCACAAAAGCCAATTGTTACATTTATAACTGAAAAAAATTTTACTTACCAAAAAATGGCTCATCCACCATTTAACTTAGTCGGTACCTAAGTTCACAAGTATGTTGTAGACTTGTTTATCACACCAAAAAGTGTGCAATTATGGTGTTTATTAATAATTGTAAATAATAAATAATTTTTCCTTCCCAACTTTAAAGCCCTATAGTTCGTTAACGAATGGCGTAAAGAAAAAATTTATATGAAATACAATCATTATTTTTAGTCTTTCTATCACCTCCCAAGTTTGATACATACTCCTGGGATACTTTGTATACAGAGCATTTTTTTGAAAATCATACACCCCACGTAATTCTGACGGCGTTACTTTGATTAAAAATAAAAAAAAAACACGTCAAAAATCAAATAAAGGGGGCCGTTTTTTTGCTCATATGTGTATAATATTTTGGAAATCAGCTCTTCAAGGAGATTTGGAAAATTGAAAAGGGTGTTCTGTTTAAGAAATTGAAAGGAGTGACCATAGAAGGGAGGATGTTAAAGTGACAACGTCTAAATATGAGCAAAAAGACATCTCCCTTTATATGATTTTTAACGTGTTTTTTCATTTTTTCATAAGAGTAACCCCATAAGAATTATATGGGAAGGATAGTTTTTATTGAAATGCTCTATAGGGTCGAAATAAAGAAATCAGATTTCTTAGAAGAGTTTGCATTTATCCGCAGCATTTATCTACGCATTTATGGACGGTTAGCAAATCTAAGAAATTGAAAACCTAAAATATTATTTTTAAAACGCTTGTATTAGAGAAGTAGATTTTTAAAAAAATAGTGGTATGGTATGATGCACGTTCGCATGAACTTACTATTATTTTATTATAAATCTTGATTGATCACTCAAATATATTGTATTATAATGTATTGTAAATATTTTTTAATTTGTACCACTCAATATTTTTATTGTGACCTGTATATCGCAAATTGAAAGTGTGTATCTATGTGATTTTATAACCGCACTGAAACACCTCTTACAATAATTTACTGATGTTTATTCAAGTATTTAATATAATTGACCAAAGCCCCAGGCTCTGTGTGTCCGAGAAGCAGTACTTAATTTGAGAAAATGGTGTAGTGAGAATTCACATCTAGATAATTAATATTTCTTTAAGCTATAAGCCGCGTTTACACGAGGCCTGTAGGTGGGCAGGTTACTTGGAGCAGGTAACATGGGGCAAGTAACCTGCCCCGTGTGGACACTTATAAATCACAGGCAAGTTGCCTGGCAGGTCGACTTGCACGAGGAGTAGACAACCAGCCTCCTCAACACTCGAAAACGGTTTCTGCCACACAGCCTGTCTTGCACTGGCGCCGAGTGCACAAGTTATTGTCGAGCAAGTTCAATCAGTTCAAGAAATGCACCAAAACTCTCTGGTGACATCCTCAAACATGCTCGATATTCTGCTGGGTCTTCATTACGCAGTTCTGTTAGTAACTGGACAGATGCACCACGTGTATCTCTCCTGTTGAGCCACTCTCTCACCCATAGTTTTTTCTTTTCCAGTTCTTCCAATAATAATTCACTAGTTTCACTTACAAATTCCAGTATAAGATTTCGCGTCAATTCTTGTACGTCATCATAAGATAACACAGAAGATGCACGCACTTTCTGCCATTTTTAACTTTCTTAAACTCTGGCTCGCTCACAACTGACCTCCTGCATGTGGACAGGGTCAACGGCAAGTCCACAGTACATAAATTTCCTCAGGTTGCCTGCTCCAAGTAACCTGCTACCTACTGGCATCGTGTATACGCGGCTTTAATGTCCAGTGCGCTTTTCACAGAATCATTAGAATCATTTTCACTTTCTTAGATTGAATTAAACAATAAACTCGCAATAATAGAGCTCATATTCAGATTGTAGCGTTAGGTAGATATAACATCATAGAGATACTATAAATAGAGGCAACAAGCCAGCTCGAAACCCGTCAGCATGTAAGAGAGACTTCAGTCAGACATTCCCACTTACACTGCGCCCTGTGGCTAGTTGCCTCTATCTGTAGACTCCGTTTCAAGTAAGAAGAAACCACGTGAAGTTTGCCAACTGTCGTGTGCAGAAATCGCCAATCGAAGCATTTTCATATACTAGTGTCTATTGTATGTTAAACCTCTCGACTACAGGTCTATTAGGTATAAACTGTTTGAACTATGTTATGCAATCGTGGATATATTTAAAAATAATTTAAAAAATGCAAAATCTAATTCATCTGAAAGATATTGCGCATGTCCGTAGGTACTTGATATTATTAATATTGTATAAACCATTGTAATTATTAGGTATAAAAACGTGTACAATTATTAAACGTAGCATAACAAAACCGAAACAAGAATATATCTGAAAATATTGTAAATACCAAATATATTTTCATGGTATTTAAACATTTTTCTTATATTGTGAATAATTTTACTAATGTAAGTACATGAAGTAAATGTTTGAACATTTTTGTAAATAGAAGGGAAGCTGTGGACTTTTTAAGTGAGCTTAAGTGAACTTCAGATGAATTTCAAATGTAACCATAAAATAAGTGAGACTAATTTAATCTAGGCAACGTTTTAATAGATAATTATTATTAAATTAATAAAATTTTACATTCAGTATAATATCTGTCAATTGAGACTTTCCAAACTTATCGAGCTATACGTACAATCTATTTTAGTTTCCTATTTTTGAACAAACCTCGTATAATATGCAGAGGAGCGTAGAGCACAGCTCTCTATCTTTGATATCATAATAATTAGTTGTAGTGGTTTTTTGATATTTGTATTCAGTAGTTTTGCTAATTATGATGTGTTTTGATCCTATTCTAAGATTTCAAAGGGAACAAGAAGATAAACCTAACGCCGTAGAATGCTTAATAGGTACATAAAGCACTTCTTCAAATATATCACTTAGGAATCTGGCCCCCAAAAGTTTATTTCAGTTCTCCTCTTTGCTAGTTGATCGGCTATTTCATTTCCTTCTATTCCAGTGTGTCCTGGAATCTATAGTAATCCATATTAAGGTTTTGTTATCACCTATCTCATTGAGTTTGTCTAGGCATTCCCATACTGCAGAGTAAAACCGACCGTTAGTTTAGAAATATAGAATATCAAATAGAAGAACTTTGTTGAATGTGCGCGGAAAACCAAGTTCGAATATGCAAATTAATACTAAAGGGTTGCCTTTTGTTTATTTTGTGAAAAACTGGGCATATCATTGAGGTAGCAAAGCATTGAGATATGTAAGGCCTCTAAGCAAAGCGAGTGTGAAATAAAAGATAATTTCAATGTGAGCAAAGGTTTTTTTTTTAAAGGAGCATTCCCTTTGCCGATACCACCTCAGCCTCCTGGACTTATTGTGGATCCTCCTAAGGTTCTGACTACAGCATATTCAGCCAATCCGTTTCCTGTATTAGCTCATACAGGTTCTTTGCTGGTTGGTTTTAGAAGACTTTTGGGGTCTACCATACAGTTTCTGCCTCCTGTGGTCAAGCGTTTCACAGTTGCATTATATGTGCAGAGCTGTTTCAGTGTCCCTTTTGCATCTTTTGCATGCAAGGTCTCCGTTATACAGCCCTATTTTGTTCAGATGCACCTTTGTGGGAGTGTTTCGTAAGGAGACCCGTTATGGCGCGTAGTTTGTTCCTGTTCATTGAGAGCAGTTCTTTCGCTACCTTTTCTGATGGTTCTTTTATGAATTTCTTCCCATGTGTTAACCTGGGCGTATTCTTCCAGTGTTACACTATTCCAAGCTCATTACTTGATCCGTCTGAGTACCAGATCAGTTCATTCGCTCTACTGACTTGTGATGCGTTCTCTTCCTCAAGCTCCTTTCGATCTTTGATGACAATCTCACATTTCTTGCGGCAAATTTACTAATAATGTAAGAGAAACGACAAATCTCCGTATGCCAAAATAGGCGTTCCCCAATTTTTGTACCATTAGAACTAACAATTTACGAGATAATTGGCCGTTTTCGGACTTTTGAGGCAATTTGTAGAATAACCGGCAATAATTATAGTCACTATATAGCTCATTTCTTTTTGTAACATGTACATGCTAAAGTCAGATATAAGACAAAACATACTTTCTTGCCAGCAAAAAACAAATACATGCCAACAAATGTGCCGGACAAATGTACGTATTTACATTTTTATTTTTAATGATTTTATCGCTGCCGTTTTTTGAGGTGCCGTGAAGGACGTGATGCAGTTCCTCGCATCTACCTGCGTTAATCCCTTTTCGAACGGAGGGTAGGATTAAGACAGATCTGCAGTTCCTCACACTATTGTTTGTAGGGTAGCACAATAATGCACCTGTTTATAATAATTTGTCTTCAGTTTCAATTTCCTAACCTAACCTAACCTAACCTAACCTAACCTAACCTAACCTAACCTAACCTAACCTAACCTAACCTAACCTAACCTAACCTAACCTAACCTGTTGTGTTTCTGTTTTATTTTGTTTCTTTTTTATTTTGTATTTTATTGTTATTATTTGACAAAAATATAATTTCATATTGAAACATTTACTAGCAATATGTAAATATTACCTAATCAAAATCCCTCGCACTGTGGACCTTGCTACCTGATACCTAATCCCTTACCCTTCGTATGCTGCGAGGAACTGAACACAAATTTTGTACCTACCTGTTAACGTGCGAGGAACTAGACGACTCGCGCCGTGAAAGTGAACGTTAACCTTTAGTTCTCTGCACCCCACCAGTCCTTTGTGCCCCTTACTAGCCAGCCTAGATCAGGCCTAGATAGTGTCAACAATGTTCTATTGAAACGAAGTCCCACCAATGTTTCTCGTGTGTGTTGTTTAATTTGTTTTTTTTTATTCAAACGATTTGTGTACTTTTTATTTTCAGTTGTTGGTATTAATAAACTGCTCGCAAAGAAAGACGACCAAAAATCAATATAAATATTATTATCAATCTATTCTAATGTAATAATTATAACCAAATATTTTATAAAAATAATGGAATTTCTCAATCGATTTAGTTTACTGCATGATTAGAGCACGTTTTTCTGCATGTTTGGACAACTAAATTCAGGTAAGAAGAGACACTTTTATAGACAACAAAATTATCACGTTATTGAATATAAATATTTTTATTGTTATAGAAGCACATACAATGTGAAAGCCATTATACATTGTGTTATAGGATGCGACATAGGGATTCCTGTACAAAACTGTCAAACGCGAGTTCACTTTTTTACCAAATAGCGTTCATGAAAAATAATAACATATTTGGAGAGGTCGTTAAAAGTTCAAATGCACGTTTAATTTTCTTAAATTTGTTCTGGCTCAATAAAACAGAAATATTTATGTTTCAAAAAGTCGAACTCCATTTTCATACCACTATTGGATGACATGAATCATTGTCTAATATTAGACAATGCATGAATCGACTACATGATGGCTGACTTGGTAGTGCACGGGATAATTTAAAAGTTAAACCTGAAGTTCTCCGCCGAGATGAAATATTTATTTTTGGTTTTTAGGTTTTTTTCACGATTTTTGTCTAAAAAAGCAAAATTATTTGTTTCAAAAATTGTGAAAAAAGAACTAAAAACAAAAATATTTTATCTCGGCGGAGAACTGATCTACCATACTTCAAGTAAAAATTTTAAATAGAGGGAGTTCAGTCTAAGGTCAGTGTGGACAATAAAAAGTGATTTTATCTGACAAGAATGGCAGTTAAGGTCTACTGTTTAAAACATAAGATTTGCATGTTTTTTATCATTGCGAACATCCATATATTGCTTTATTAATATAATGAATACACCCCCGAAGCGTAAATCTTTGAATTTAAAATGACTTTTTAGCTGAATATTCAGCATATCAGTGGCCAATAGTTCTAGGAACTCTTGTCATGTCACCATTTCATTTCTGTTATTCAGTCACTGGTTCTGTCAAATGTCAGTGAAAAAAGTAATTGGAAGAATAGAGATACAGTTTATTAGAAATGCTACAAAAATCTAATCGAAAATGGACATACACAATTAGAGGAATATCAACAAAAATAAATATAACTGAGATTTGACATAACTAGTCACTGAATACCTTAAATGAAATGGTTCCTAGAATTATTGGCCACCGATATGGTTAACCTAACTGTTAATCTTATCAGAAAGGAACAACTTTTTGTTAACCATGCCGACCTTAGACTGAACTATTATCCGCTATTTATAGGTAAAGAAGTTAGCTCGCGTTTGACAGTTTTGTACTGGAATCCCCATGTCGCATCTTATAAAAACACACAGTGTATAACTGTTTAAATTTGTTTATACTAATTGAATTCAAAACTTTTAAAAGTTTTGCCATTTCAATACCTACAATTTCTTTGGTTGGCCTAGAAGGTTAAGAATTTCCGTAGGAAGTCCCAGATCAGTCTAGATCTGATCTAAGGACATGCTAAGGATTTCAGTGATGTCTGACTGGGAGAGCACACACATGCACGTGCGAGAAGACTCTTTCTCACCCAGTTTGCATCACATGCACCTCAGGAAGAACTTCCACCACCTCCATCTCATCCGATTGATCCGATGGATCCCTATCGTCGACTTTTGCGTTCTACGCATATCTCGTCCATAGGCAAATGGTTTTTGGCAGGGGTCAAGCTGTCTTCTTGGCCAAAGACTACAGAATAGTCGTGGCTGTGTAACCGCGGTAGTTATTTCTGGACATCCTTTGTAGTTCGTCGGGTGTTCTCCTTGGCAGTTTGCGCAGGTAGCTGACTTGTTTTTTGATCTTGAGTATTTGGTATCTGTGAGGACCTTCGTACTTCACGAATTTAGTGCTTGTGCTGCATTCGTCTGTCCTCGGTGGAGGCTTTATTACTACGTCCTTTTCCTCCACTACGAGCTCCACCGAGTATATGGAAAATTGATTTCTCTCTCCTAACCTAGAGTGGAGTTGGCTGACTTTTCCTATCTTGACTCCTCCTATCTCGATTTTATCGTTTGTCATTTCGGTGTCTTCGCAGTTTCTCAATCCTCAGATGACAATCCTTGCTTTTCTTCCTTCTTGTGGCATACACGTAAACCACTCCACTTCTTTCCTGACTCCTCGCAGGAACCTTTTGTTAGGTTCCTGAAATCTTCAGGTCCTTCGCAGGGGATTTTTACTCCGAAGCTGCTGTGTTTCTTTCCTTGTGAAGCCTAAATGATGGGTGTTCCAAAAAATGAGCTCCATATAAACATATATATTTATGAGAATCAAATTATTACAATTAAAATTTTTATTGTAAAATAAATATTTCGAATAATTATTAATTGTAAGAAAAAATAGTGTTTCTCCTTGACCAATTACGAACTTGCTGCAAATTTTTTAAAGTCGTCTTCAAGTTAAAGCCATGATTACAATAGATTCTGAGTTCTAGCAATATTTTTGGTGAGCTATTGGGTTATTTGAATATCCAAAATGTTAAAATTGAATCATTTTGACAGCCAAAATGGCTTGTGAACCCTACATAATTCATAAACTATAATATAAAGACTTTTTACTTATTGTTCTGTTTATGCCCAGCGTCTGACGACAAAACAATACCAACCAATTATAAGCCTTGAATATGTTGGTTCTTCTCCTTTAACAGATCGCTATTCGCGTGTGCTGGCTAGGAAATACAAATAGAATAATTATAATAGACCATTCCAGAATGACGTCTCTGACAGGTCGGCTATATTAATGAGGGAGGGTACAGTTTTCATTGTTTACTGTCATAGATATTAATTTGCAATAGGGTGTTAATCTTAAAATGCTGGATCCATGTTTTATTGAAAGAATAAAAAATTAAACTTACTAAAATTATGCAACTTGAAATGCAGATACGTCACTAGTTTAAATGTGAAGTTGTCCATAGTCTTACTTTGCTGTTCCATGTTTTAGCTTCATTGGGAATGGGAAAATGTTGACATCTGATATCTATCATTCTGTTGTTTACCTTTGCTGCTTTCGTTTATTTGGGCTTCAAGCCTTTGTGCGTGACGCCTCAGTCGTCAAGACTTTTGAGAAAAACGAACACGATTTTTGGGATCCTCAAAGCCACTTGTCATATCATGTCATCATCCAAACTATCATCTGATATTATCAATGAATTTCCTGTGTTTTAGAAGAACAGTTTTCGACTATGATGTTATTGATAGTATAATTTTGCATATTTAAATATTTCCAGTAAGATTTAAATCGTAATCGGCACAATTTTAACCTTAAAATAAACGTCAAACCTGACAAACGTCAAACATTTAATGTCCATGGCTTGAAGCCCATACTTTTCGGTATGTGCTCAAGGGGCAAGGGGAAGGTAAGATTAGGCGTCACGCCCGGTAATAAACGAACGAAATTCAGTCACTACGAGCTACTACTAGCAGCCAAAAGTAAATAATCGAAAACGCCTCTTGTTCAATACTAATAGGTACTAATAAAAGAAGTCGCCTCCATCTATCTAACTCAGAACTGGACGCTTAAATTTTTTACGGAAGTTTGGTGGCATTAACCTTTTTTTTTTTCTAAGAAATGCATCTAAAGTTCTGCTAACTACACTCACTTATTTCTTCATTCTTCAATCAGAAAATTCACATTCCGCAAACACAAAGCGACGTCACTAGTCATTGGCGTTGTCAGCACTGGGACTCTGCACACTATAGAATTCTACCGATAGCTTTCTACAGTATTATTACTATTATTATTCCAGTCGACAGCAGTTGAAAGTATTACTCTGCATACCATGTCTATACTGTCTACAAGTATTATTTTATTTCTGACTTAATAAAATGAAATATATTGAAGTTTTTATTAAGAAATAGTCGACAAAAGACGAGTGAATAGAGTCGATAGTAGAATTCTATAGTGTGCAGAGTCCCGGCACAGTTCCATGATAGTATTAGAGAGTTTTCAGTTCCACCACATAGAGAAATAAATAGCAAAAGACCTGTCAAACGTGTAGCGTTCTGTGGCACAAAGTTATCACGTAACAATCATTTAAGACGTGGGCTTTAATATTGTACTTTACTATAATATATTTTTTCTACATTCATGCAAAAAACAACACTTTTGTGAAACACATTTAATGGAAAAAGTGGTTCTTTTTTGCACTAGTGCAACAATAGTAGTTTACCCAACTAGTGCGGAAAATGATACTTTTCCGCACGCTATTGCAGGTGGCCGAACGACGCTAGCGGAGTTCGGCCAGCAATCGCGTGCGGAAAAGTCATTTTACGCACGTGTAAGGTACACTATTTTTTCTACTAGCATCCGGAAAAAAAACCCAAAAGTTAACATAAAGAAAAATTTATTATTAAATACATATCAACAACTTAATTATTATCATTTGACATCCATTTGATAAGGCTTTTACCCGAGCCATAAAAAATTATTGAAAAAAATGTTCATTTTTATAGAAAATTTTTAGCAGAATTCTAATAAATTTATTGATTTTTCAGTCATCTGGTAAACTACTACCATACAAATACATATTTTAAATATCCAAATGTCGGTATACTCCCCATAAACTCTACAAATTTACTTTCCAAACTAGTGCGGAAAAGAGACTCTTTCCGCACGCTTTTTATTGCGAAAAAGTGGATCTTTCCGCACGCTAGTAGAAAAAATATTTGTTGCACTCATCTGTCATTCTTGTGTCAGTTTTGTGATGATTTATGACAAACATAAACATTTAAATTAAATAAAAATCCAGAGCAAGTGTCTGATCCTGCTCTAATACAACAATAATATATATGTATATCTTACTACTCAGTCTCAATGAGTTACAATTATTGCAAAAATCTTTAATTATTTAAAATTTAAATGGTCAAGCCGAAAACCAGCTATGATTGAGTACTGACAAGGTGGAGGCCATAAAGAAACAAAAAAAAAAGAAGAACGGTTTGAGTTTGATTAGGTTAGGTTAGATTCCTAACACATTATATTCTAATTTTCCAGTTTTTGCATGTAGAAAAAATATTGTATGCAACTCTTGCAAAACTTATTTTTTGCACTCGACGTGTTGTCCAACTCGGCCTAAAGACCTCGTTGGACAATTTCACGTCGCGTGCAAAAAACACTCACTTTTTACACTTGTTGCGTAAATAACTATTCTAGTCTCTGAATTCAAGTCTTAAAAAACTAAGAAAAAAATTTATTGCACTACATCATTCAGCTGCAAATATCGTTTTGGATTGCGAAAATCCTTATGGAACCCTCGCCTCGGATTACACAAGTACGACATGGATATACATATGAAAGAGAGAGAAAGGATAGGGGTGTATACTTATTTCCCGAGGCTGGCAGTTTAAATGTGAATTCTCTCTGTAAAAGACAATGTTGCCGGATGAAAGTGTTGTGTTTCACCTATTGTGCATGACGAAAAAAAGTCAACGAAAACGAGAGAAAAATATCACTTGTACAAATTAATATGCGCTTCTGGCAACAGCGGTTAAAATAGGGGGGCAATCAACATTCGGCCACTGGTGTCTTGAATTAAGTACACGCCTTGATGACCGCGCATAATTATTCTTTCTCTCTCTTACAGCTGTTTTTCTGTCGCACTTGTATAACCCGACACAATTCCATACGGGTTTTCGCAATCTGTATAATATTACAGGGAGTTTAAAAAAAATCCTTTGCGAGTGAAAAAATATTATTAATTTAACATCTTTTGACAGTAAAGTAACTGTTGTAGGTAATCTAGTTATACTATGACGTTCCTTCAGATTAAAAAATATAGTGAAACAGTAAATCCATCCCGAAAAACAACAGAGCCAGCCAAAATACAATAAAATAATAAAATGTAAAAGTATGTTGCAAGTGGCGCAGATGTGCTTGTTTATTTTATTAAAATATATAAATTTTCACATTATCTATAGATATTTCCTTTCCAGCACTTATTTAGGATTGTAATCAATCATTAAGATTTTTGTATAATTAAAAAAAATTTAGGCCAGCAACGATTTTCAAATTAATTATACAATAGTTCAATCACAAAATTTAATTACCAGCACTCAGAATAGATTATGATAAGTATCTTAAGAAATCTGCAGCTAGCACTGATGCATATGATGTGTGTGTGTGTGTGTATATTGGTATCAAAATTTAGCCGGAAATTGATGACAAAAATGTTTTTTTTACAGTTCGGATAATTGGCAAATTCATAAAGTCTACAATTTATGAAAACAATACACCAAAAATAAAAAGTAATTTAATCTATAGGTTGGAATGCCATTATAGGTGATTAGGAAAGTTGGTTGGAAAAAATTCAATAATTATAATACCCACACTTGTATTTTAACAAAAAAAAAAGATTTTTTTAAAGCAAAACGATCATTTCAATATTAATTAGTTGAAATACAAGTGTTTTCAAAACAAAATATAAAATGTGTATTTAAACGAAAAATTATTAAATAAGTTTAGGTAAAGCAGTATGAAATATTATTTATGTATTTATTATGTATTTTATGTTCAATACAAAAAAAGAAAAGAGTAAACACTTTTTTAAATTAATGCCTTGTAGAATTTGTTATTAATAAATGTAACTATTTTACTGATCATTAAACAAAGATGAATAATTAATATTAAATAAACAAAAAAACAAACAATACCTGTAAACAATGTCAAGAAAATATCGAAAAGAACAAAATAGTGAAAGAAGAAGATAAATATCAAACAAAATAGGTACGAGTAGGTACTCTAAAAGTATTAAAAATGCATATGACCATAATACTATTATAACTAAATATTATAAAAATTGATAATAATATCGAGAATAAAGTTACGTTTATAATAATTTTTTACTATGGGTACATTATTTTTTTGTAGTCATTTTAGCAATCATCGAATTTTATATTTGAAAAAAGTTTTCCTTAAAAGATAAAATAATACAAGAGTATAAGTTCTCAATATTTAAAAACTAAAAATATTTATTTTTTTCATAGGTAAGTACTGTCAAAAATAAATAATGACATTGAAATGTCATGTCATGTCAAATGCCAATGTTTTTGTTCTTCTTAAATTCTTTTTTGGATGTCTTAACACTAATAATAATTATTATAATTTTGTAAAGAATAATAAAATAAAACGATAGATAAGTCAAAAACTAGAAGTATTCTATACTAGGATTCATTTTTTGAAGACGCTATTATATGTTTGGTTGCCTACAAAATGTCAATATATTTATATTTGAAAAAAGTTTTCCTGAAAAGATAAAATAATACAAGAGTATAAGTAAGTACTTCTATAGAGAAATTGGCACTACTTATCAACAAATAAATTTTAGCTCCTTTGCTAGACGTTTCAGTAGTTTTAAAAAAATTATTCTTTCGCAAACTACCAATAATATTTTAAGACTGAAGATCTTACGGCCGTTTGCACCAATTGATATTTAAGTAGACTTAAAGTTAAGTGGCGCTTTAGGAAAGTTTTGCTTTGCACCATGAATAACTTGTCATTTAAAGCTCCACTTAGCTAAGCTTAGAAAATCGCTCGCTTAAACTCCACTTATCCTCAAAGTGGAGATTTCTAACCTAACATTCTGGTGTTTTGATTGATACATGTCAATTATTTTTCTGTTTTCGGGATTTCGTTTTGCGTCATCCTATTTCAGGTGTGTTTCTTTTAATTTTTGAAGAAGGATGTTTATGGAGGATTATTTGGAAGTATTGGATAATGGATTTCCAAGAAGACGGTACAATCGTAAAAACTATTAGGAAGAATTGGATGAAAATATCAGCAATTCTTTTTCCTGACCTGTATAATTTGACGATCTGATTTTCTTATCTTTAACTGTGTCCATTATAAGCAATTTTCTTATTAAGAAAACAAGAATAAAATCTTTTGATTTTTAAAAATTGACGTTTAACTGTTTTTAATACATTATTTCAAACCACAAAAACGAAAAGTCACCAGATACCATAGAGAAATTAATAAGACTCAACTTAAAAAGCGAGGTCCGAGCAAAAACATTGGTGCAACTGAACTTTAACTAAGCGACCCTTAAATTTTAAACTCGCCTTAGTTATTCTTAGCTTATGCTTCTATTGGTGCAAACGGCCGTAATATACCTATTTGTTAGATAAATTGAGTATTTATTACTTTTAGTGTATATTTTTTCAATGAATTGACCGTATTTATTCTTTTCTTTTAATATGCAAATCATACAAGTTCAAAAATGAAAAATTGATACCTATATCAAGTGATACATAAACTCTATAGAATTAAACAAAAAATAGGAGAAAGAAATCTTAGTATTTCACTCACCTGTTTCGATAGACGCCAATCATTTTCATTTTTTACAGCCTATGTCATTTGACAACTTTCACCAATAATCCCTTGTTTTACGCAAATCCGATAATGTTAACGTCTCCTCCTAATAATTGTACCCTTTTTTGAATACAGATGTACTAGGCAGATTCTGAATGTACATATTAGACATAAAATGTGTTCAGGCATCGTCAGAACCTGTTATCCAAATTTGGACATGTATCTAGGTACTATTCCATTTCCCCCCTTTTCAAAGATACTATTTGTGAAGGCAAAACTGTTTTTGTTTTGTCGAATTTTTGTTAGAAATCATATTTAAAAGAATCTACTTATTTATTGTTGAATTTTCAAATTATGATACTGTCAATGATAACATGACTTTAAATCTATTATGAAGCATCGTTAACAGTTATTTAACCAACAAGTGTATTAATGAGGGCCATAAACAATCGAGATAATTTAACGCATGAGCAGAGCGAGTACATTAATGTTTGAGAGTGTTAATTGCCCTTTTAATACTCGTGTTAGTTACAAAGCTTTGAAAATCAATTCAATTTTGTAAAGAATGCAAATTGTGAGTAGGAAAAAAGCAGACAAGCTCAATATAGGCGAAGTTAATTCAAATAATGTTGAACCAGTGAAAAAATACAAAAACAATTAAAAACGCATGAGAAGCAGAGTGAAATGAAGAACAAGAGAAGTCAAGGAAGAATTTTGAAAAAATCAATGAATTCTTAAGAGATCGTATGGTATAAAAATAAGTATCTATCAAAGAAGAATATTCTTACGATTGAAGAACAATCAGAAGAATAGCATTAATTGCACTACATACCTTGCTATTGAAAATAATTATTCTAAGTAAATATGAGTTGGTTAAACATGGAGTTATACCCAATATTCTGGTCCATCGAGCCGGATATGAACCAAAATTCATATAGTCAATATTAACTTAGGAAATAGGAGTAGATTAATATGTTTCCTGTTTGAAATAGTAATGCAAATTTTGAAAATTGGGATGACAAGTTCGAATAGGCGAGAATTAACAATTTAACTTCCAAGCTATAATATTAGTTAAAATATTTGTTCGTAGGGAAATAATGTTTATAAATGTAAATAGCATATGAATGAACACATTGCTTTATATTTAAAATCTCCATAAATTTACCAGTTATTGGCGATTTTAAAAAATTGTAATTTATGTTAATTTGATAAAACTGTGAAATTTTCAAATTTCAATTAATAAAACATGTGGCACTACTGTATATCTTTATTTTTTTTATTTTTTTCAAGATATTCAAAATTATTTCATTAATAACAATATCCTCATGAATTATTATAACCAAAAAATAATCTAGACATTACAATGTTGTCCAATTCATTTCATTACGCCAAGAAGGGCCAAGAATACAATTTTCAGAAAATGTTCGTAACCATTAAGAATAGTGACCCGGTACAATGGAATTGCAAATAAAAAGAAGAAGAACAGTTACAATCTACAATATTTTTTAGTAATTTTCACGTTTTTGCATGGAATTTTATTAATATGAAATGTTTCCTTCATAAAGCTTAGGAGTCGTCGATCGTGTCGAGAGAAAGAATGGAATTTCGTGGATGACATTTTGATCGACCAAAATTCATCGAGCTTTTAGGTAGACTCCGTTTCACATAAGAAGAAACCACATATATAAAGTTTGCCAACTGTCTTGCGCAGAAGCCTGAATCGGTCTGGTTCATCTATGTCGCCTACTGTTTCGTACATCCATTTTATTATTAACATTTGAGGTTGTTTTGAAGTCAAATGTCAATTTTGCAATATTACGCTGGTTTTGACAACATCGCGCAAACGACTGTAACTTCAAGTGGGTTTTTCTTACGTGAAACGGAGTCTATAGATTTCAAATTGCTTTTGTTAATAAAAATTCCACAAAAATTAATTGATTCTAATGGTAATCTATTTGTACATCTTCAACATTAGTTATTTTTCAGAAATTTCTTTCCAACAGTAGTTGTTACCTAAATGAAAAAATGTAAGAAAGAAGAGGAAGTATAATACAAAATATATTCATATTTGCATGTAGTTACTTTTTACATTATTTCACACAAATACTTAATGACAATATTTTGCTTGCACTACACATCACATCATTTCTCATTAAATAAAAAAAGGAAAAAACAGTGAAAGACAGACAGAGTTAACACGTTCCGAAAATATTGGATTTTTTTCGTAGTCGCAATCACTGAAGATCACTTGATGGATTCGAAAAGAAAAATTACCTCCATATTAGTTTCTTCAAATTACCTAGTTGGGACGCAGAGAATTTTGTAGATTATTAATTATATTGTGAATTAAACTGTAATTGTTATGTATGGATAAATGTCAACCGATCAAAGTATATGATAATTGTTTATAAAATATTTTCTCCACGACTAAATGATAACGCACAAATTATTTTTACATGTTTTTAGCTACATAATGATATATATTCTTCACACCAGTGAATAATCTCGAATTCACGCTTAAATGACTTAAAATAAATAAATCAAATCGTCTCTTTTAAAACGTCAAATACCAAATAATGCAAATCGATTCTGACAGCGCGTCGTTTGAAACGTCAAAATAATGATAGAATCATAATTTTACGTATTATTTTGAGAAAAAATGGACAACAGTACTTATATTTAGTTATACTCCCGATTATCATTTATAAATGTAAGGGTTTCGACTAAAACTGTATGTTACGTATCCCTTTTTGAAAATAAACATGCTCTATAGCCTAGAAATAGTTGACTCTGGCGCCGACGATTGGGGTTCGCTCCTCACTGGAAGCTTTCTTTTGTTAGTCGTGGAGAAAGTATAGTCTTTTACTTGTGAAGAATGGCTAATATTCACTTGGATGATTCCAAAACTCACTCGCTGCGCGTGCGCGCTGCCGCGTGAATAATAGCCATCATTCTGCACTCGTTGAAGAATATACTATTATCCAGTATCACATTATAATGGGAGTTTTATCCACACTTATGAAGTACCCACTAATGTAATAATGAAAAATACAATCTAAAATCAACAACTTCAATATTTTTCATAAATTTAAATTTTGACGTTTCAGCTGCTGTCAGAGCGGAATGTCAAATAACTTTTTGATTAAATCTGATTGTGATTGTGGATAAAACGTTGTATTGCATTCGTGTTTTAGTTGCGTTTTATCAACTTAAGAAAATTAAAATTTCTTGAGTGGATGAAGCACTATCTAAGCACCCTAATAACTATAAAAATATAAGAGGGAGATTCATATACATCTGTCATCTCATAAAATACGTTTATATTATTTTTCATGATTTAAAAATTTTAGTGAAATTTATGCCCGAAACACCAGCAACCCCTCCCCAACAACCTCAATACATACTACCACCAGGAGGAACAGGACAAGTAGCGGGGCCAGTGGCTGGAGGGGAAGCTGGAGGAACTGCGCCCAAGACCGGCTAAAAGTACTCTCAACTTCAGTAGGATCTCACGCTATTCTGATTATATTAAAACAATTGAATTAAATTTCTTTGTGTGTTTCAAATCGCTAGTCCATTTTCTCACATTATTTTTAAATTTCTCTCATTGGAAAAAACAGTTTGGACGTTAATGAAATAACGTCTCATCACTAGCTTTCTCGCTAGAAGCATGATAGATCGCTAAGAAATATTTAAAATACCCAGTTTGTGAGATACAGGGTGTTAAAAGATGCAGAAGAAATACACATTTTATTTTATATCTTCTCGGGGGATGAAAAGTTTTTTGTAGATTATGTCAAATTTTAATAGGCCAGTGAGTACGAGGGGTTCGTAAACTTTTATTGTACCATATTTATTAAATACCCTGTATTGAGATCCAAAGAATTTTGTATGCAATTCTGTATTAAATTTTCTACAAAAAAGGTGAGTACTCTTGGTTGAACTCCCTAGAACACTCCAACACCCAGACTCTAGTCTATAGTCCATTTAATAACCAGGAGAAGTAATTTGAAAAGCCTTACTCACACTACTAAAAGTTACCAGATTAGTTACTAAATGGCGTGTTCCGAAAATGTAGTCAACAGTCGTGTTCCAAATCTATTAAATATGCCTTGATTGATGAAGAAATCATCCACCCATAGCCATAAGTCGATTTCTCGTCTGTTCAGTAGATTATTTAGATGTTTATTGTAGATATAAGATGAATGTATTCGATTTTTGACGGTCCTAAATGACCTTACATTGATTTACTGCACTAAGCGAAGAGCTGGTACTCAAAGTAGATGGATCCATAATTTCAGATATTCAATACAATTGCTTACTGAAGTTATTAAAGGAACACTTTCAACGAAACTGAGTAAAAATAATAAAATAACAAGAGCGGATGCGATGAAAAAATTAATTATATTTATCTGTCAAAACTATCAAAAATGGAAATTATCAGCTGATGTCAATACTAGAGAGTGTTGTGTGAAACTGGACAGAATCTGACCAATCAGAGGTCTACAGAATTGCCAACTTAAATTCAAATTACTCCTCCTGCTTTTTAAATGAGGTAAAATTTACGGGACACCCTGTATATTGTATGCTTACTGTTTAATGGCAATAAGAGAAAACGTTCACTTTTTGGATCATTTTAAATTTAGTTACATATCCAAACTTTACCATTATTTCATTATTTATCCTATCCTATGCTTCAATTGTTAATTGTTACCTAATACTCAATATATGTTGACCTTGAAACATCCAAGTGCTGGTTAAACCTGGGTGACCTGAGTTAATATCCATCTATACCTTTAGGGTGCATTGTATCAAACAAAGTATCAAACACGGTAATCGATTGATAATAAATGTTAAATACATCACAGTATAAATATAAAACATCAGTTATCATTAAAAGGCGAGTTTAGGTGTGTTTGATACAACGTGCTTAGATGGTGTACTCTGTACTTTAAGTGTTTTTTTTATTAACGGACGAGTTCTATACAAGGGAATTGCTGCCAGCATAACGAACGAAAAAATACTGAAAAAGGTTAGTTGCATAAGGAAGTGGTTTTTCCAATCTATTCTTTGTTTTTCTTACATGTTTTGAGTCCCTTTACCACCCATGTTGTACCCGAAAAGTTTGGACGTATTTTTAGTTTGGGGTATTTTGCATCTTACAGTTGACGAAACACAAACAAAGCCAAACAAACATGTATTGACAGCTGTCATTAGTTGTTCGTCAACTGTAAGATGTAAAATACCCCAAACTAAACAGACCTGCAAACTATTCGTGTAAAACTCCAAACTTTTCGGGTACAGCATGGGTGGTAAAGGGAAAAATATAAGAAAAACTAAAAATAGATTGGTAAAACCACTTCTTTATGCGACTAACCTTTTTCAGTATTTTTTTATTCGTTATAATGTTGTCAGCAATTCCCTTGTATAGAGCTCGTCTATTGTGATGAAGAAAATGGACCAGCGCACTCTTTAGTATCGCAATGAACTTTTATCATGTATAAAAATATTTGTTAGTTTAAAAGCTCTGTACGCATCTTTTAAAAAATCGAACGGGCAAGTGCTATAATTATTGTAAGTAAGAAAATTTTTTTGAAGACGTCTTTAGATAAACATAAATACATTGTAATAATTAAACTGTGAACATATGTAAGTAATTATAGAATTTAAGTTATACGATTGCCAATTCAACGATATAATCTCACAATTCTCAGAGTATTTTATTTTATAGGAAACTATAAGTATAAATTCCGATTCCACACTACACTAACCAGCATTTAAATTGATCAAAATAAAATAACAGCTAAAGAAATCTTGAATGCTAGGACGTCGTTTCTCACTAAAAAAATTAAATGAAAAACGATGAGATGTCAATATTGATGGATAGTGGTGGACAAAACCATAATGGGAAATCAACTTTTGATTTAAATAGTTCGCCATTTATGCTGTGACGTACATACCCTAAAAGAGAAGCTAGCTAGGTACATAATGGTTGACATAGAACCACAAAATTCTGTTGTCTTCTTTCTTAAAATCGTGAGGAAGATGAGTTATGCTTATATTGTATTACTTTTATAGTGAATGATTTACATTGTTTTCCTTAACACGCTCTTCCGTTGTAAATAAACCTCTTAATTTTCACTGAATCTTGAAAAAATAAGTAGGTACTCATTTAAATTTCAAACCGCAATTTGCTAAACGTGTTCTTTTTATCTTCACCCATTACTAATATGTCTTTTAAGAAACATTATATACTTTACCAGGTTCTGGCTGTTCCATATTATTTTCTTTTTTGTGGGAATAATCCTTTATGGGTATTGATAGTAACTAATTTGCTAGATTCCACCGTTAGCAATACCTACTTATTGGTAAGCATCTGTTTTGACAGGTCAATCTTTGGGAACTGTTGTCCACCCTGATACCCATACTGACTTATAAATATAACTGAATACCCCTATAGTGTAAAATGAAAATTGTATAATAAAATTAGCTATACTAGAATAAATAATAGGCATCATTTTTATTAGACTTTGTGTGAGATTATGTTGGGGCTTATTTTTCCAATTTGTTTTAACAAGTATTTTAAAAAGAAGCATACTTACGAAGATTTATTGTATTTTATCTTATTTTACAAAAATAAAGACTTTCGTCTCATATTTGTTAATTTTTTTATTTTTCATAGAATATATACACTGTTATAGAGATATAGAAATTATCAAACACGCAAGCCAACTTCTTTACCAAATAGCGTTCATAGAAAATAATAACAGATTTTGAAAGGTCGTTGAAAAACGATTTCAAATGCATTTTCAATTTTCTTAAATTCGCTCTGGCTTAATAAAAAAAATGGATATTTATGTTTTAAAAAGTCGAACTTCATTTTTTATGCCACTTTTGAATAGTTTTAACCGTATGAAAAATAGCTACATAAGTAAGTGCACAAAAAAATTTAAAGGTTTAAACTGAAGTATGATGGTTCGATTCACCACTGTGGTGAAATTTTTTCCTTTTGGTTTTCACTTCTTTTTTTGACAAGTAGCGAAACCTATCACCATTTAAATAATACTACTAAATCCTTTAAGCCTATCTTTTGGTACAGATTCAGACGGATACTAGATACTGAAGACTAAAAATACCGAAAGTACCGAATAATAAAGTATCGGGTATTGATATTAAAAGTACCGAATCGGTACAAGTATTCAAAAGTAACGAAAGCTTACATCACTACGACTGAAACTTGTCGAGTTGTCTTTGACAGTTTCATCAAGTGATGATCTTCCAGTTGAGTTTATTTTTTTTTAATATCAAGTGAAAACTGCAGGAGTTGTTCTGCATGTTTACTTTTGTGACCCAATTTTGTGTTCACAATATAATGCCCGATTGCACCAGTTTAGCTTAAATGTACCTAAGGCTTAAAGTGCAGCTTATTAATAATTTCAATTTCTCATTGCACCATGTTACGCTTAGTAAAGCTACGCTTACGTGCAATTATGGAGGGCTGTAAGCTTACGTGCAATATCGTATGTCTTTACTTGAATGGCATAGGAATGTTAATTTTTTTTTACTAGATTGTCATAATTTTGGTTGGCAATACCAGTATTTTATCTGGCAAATTTCACTTCAGGAAGAGAAAATGCTTTGCCTAAACTTAGTTAAGAAATATAAAGGAATTATAGAATGCAAAAGGACAGACGCGGTAACATATGGAGGGAAAAGGAAGAGGTATGGAAACAAATTGAAAAATTCAACATTCAAAGTCCTTCCGCAAACTTCAGGACTCACCAAAATCTTAAAAAAGTCATCTAAATTGTGAAACGGGTCTTTTCGAACATAAATGTGCCTTGGAATACCATTTTCAAGGAAATCTAAAATTTCTAGTTCATTAAGATTTCCTTCTAAATTCATTGTTGTTTGTAAACACCAAACCAACTCAAAAAATAGGTTATACCATATTAGAAAATATGTCCAAGCAAATTGGAAACGTCACAAAACGTCAGAATACAATGAACGCGCAATCGCATATCTACCGCTTAAAGATAAGCTATGGATAAAGCTGGGCTTTAAATTTCGTGAACATAAGCTTCTCTTTGATGACGGTGCAGAGAGCTTAATTTTTTAAGCATGGCTTACTTGTTAAGCCAATTTTACAATTTGGCCTGCCCCTGATCCTGCCTGATCCTCTTGTTAACCCAGACAGTTTCATATTACACAAATTGTGAAAATTTTGTGCCTTTATCATGGTTCATTATTTGATTCCAATTTTTCTCTCTTCATACTTCTCATAACAAAAATTGAAAATGAAACTAATAAGAACAAGTATTGGCTTTTTAAAAGTTATTTAAAATTTATTGTCACTGAAAATCCATAGCTCACAGTTAAACTTGATACAATGTTAATTTCATATACAAGCTACAATTAAATTAAGTTTTCAGTTCTTGGGCACTTTGCTTTTAAGTAGATTGGCTAGTTTAATTGGACATAAATCTAAGCATGTTTTATTCTCTCTATTTTTACATTCAATATCAGCTCCATGTTCAATTAACAATAAAGCAGCATCTTGTCGTTCTTCTTCACAGGTGTAATGAAGAGGAGTATTTCCATAGATATCTTTGATGTTTATTTTTATTTCATTACGATTCAACAACAATTTTAAAACCTCCATAAGCCCCTTAGATGCTGCTCTATGTAAAGGTGTACTTCCCCTTTCATCTGCAATATTTATGTCAGCACTTTTTTCTAGCAGCATTTCACAAATTTCTGTCCATCCTTTAGATGCAGCATATTGTAAAGAGGAGTGTCCTTGCGCGTTTTTATGATTAACATCATCACATTTTTTCAACAGTAACTTAACAACTTCTGTATGTCCTGCAGATGAAGCTAAGATCAATGGAGTCATGTCAGTATCATCTGATGGGTTCACAGGAGATCCTAATTCTAATAAATATGTCACCAGCTTCATGTTTCCGCTTAAAACTGCCCAATGGATAATCATTCTTTTACTAGAATCTGTAGTTTGTAAAAGAGAATGATCTTCGTCTAGTTTCTTCGATACAAATTCAAAATCACCTTTGTATGCAGCATCATATACTGAATACGTTGCCATTTCGACAAATACTAAAGTATACTAAAGTTTATTTCTTAATATCATCCAGAAATTATATCTCCAAATATAAATTTAAGGCTGTATCATTTGTTGCTAAAATTCACTTCAACAATATTTTTGAATGACTGGAATAATTTTTTATGTAGGTTATGTTGTCATCTTCTTTTTGATTAGTATCATTTTGACAAGTGCCTGTAACAATCCAGCCATCTGGCCTCGGAGCTGATATCTAGCCAGACAGCTCAACTTTTTCGACCGCAGCTCCGAAATCTGATAGTGTCAAATTTAAATGTACGCATCAGGGAAATATAATATAATTTTTTTTTGTCTATGGTTACAATACAAGACTCGGTAAACTTAATGCGGAGTCACTGGCTGAAAAGTAAAAAATGTAAAAAGTAGAATTAAAAACAGAAGAATGAAGGTTATGTGTATTGTTATGACTTATATCTTATATTTTTGAAATCTTGGATATCCCAACTTATGAGTTATGGCGTGTATGTTATCTCTGCGTGTGGCTTTTATGTGAATTTCTAGATCACCTATGAGTTATAGTGAAGTTACTTATAATTTAGTATTTTTTCTCAGTTACCTTTCTTTGTTTTGCATCCAGTGGAAGTGAGAGAAATTGGTAATTTATCTATAAGAGTAACGAATGTATTTTGTACCTACTGGTACATAAAATGAATCAATACGCCATGGTAAGCTGTTCACCCACCAAATACAATTATAAATGGACTTACAATTATTAAAAATATCACATACTTATAAACAAAACTAATGAAGGAAATAATATTTTTAGGAAGCATTTTTGTATACCCCTGACTTTGGAGAAGATACATATCTCTTCAATAGCAGTAGTAGTAGTGATAGTGATTCAAATGATGAAGACAGATGTTTTTGTCAAGAAGATCCAAAGTCACAGTCTTTGAAAAGACTAAAAATAGAAGGATTTATTGAAATGGAAGTTCCATTGCTCAATGAATATGACTTTAAATATCATTTTAGAGTTACAAAAACTACGTATCAAAAAGTTTTAGGTAAGTATTGCCTATTTATGTTAAAGAAATACAAATTTCTATGTTGCTCGTTAGATTTGTATCAATTAATACTTGTTCTCTTTGCAATAATACTTAAGATTTCCACCTTTCAAGTATTCTCATTTGGCAGGAGTAGTAACAAAGAACAAATTGTAGAACAATTGCTTATCATGCCATGAAAAATGACCAACCACCATTTTTATTATTTTCATATGTTGCGGTGCTTATTCTATGTTTAAATAGTTTTCTAGTCATTCTACAAATGCTATTTTATATTTTAGAACTATTATATCATGGTTTCAACAGTGAACATAAAGGTGGTAGGGAAAAAATTAGTCCAGAGAAAGCCACATTGATTTTATTATGGTATTTAGGAAATCAAGAAACATTTAAGCAAATGTCTGAAAGATTTAAAAACACTATGAGTTCTATACATGGCATAATTCAAAAAGGTGAGTGCAATAATGGACTAATTGAAATTACATACAATTATTAGCTTTTTGCTAATAAATTCATTTTAGCTATTAAAAAATTGACTTCTGCAATACAAGATCAAATATTGTGGCCTTCTAGCATTGAAAATCCAAATATATCTCAAATGTTTGAGGCAATCAGTAACTTGAAAGGATGCATAGGTGTTTTGGGAGTTTCATATATAAAAATACCTAAACCCAAAGAAGATATTGCTAATTATTATGTGTGTATTCAAAATTATCCAAGTTTAGCACTTCAAGGTGAGATTTTTCCACTTTTCTCATGTTCATGTTGAATTATTAGGTAATATTTTTGTTTTTAATTTACTTACATATATCCTACATTTGTAAAATTTATTGCAACATTTGTAGGTGTTGTGACTGTCAATGGAAAATTCTTGGATATTTTTATTGGTGAAGGATCAAATAGCGCAGAACAACTTTTAGATAAATCCAATTTAATTTCTGAAGTAGAAAATGGTTTACTGGCTGATAACTATTACCTTGTTGGTATGTATAGGTTCTATAGATTCTTTGTGGTTTATTAGTTATTTTGTTTGTTATTTATGGTGTAAGTAAAATAATTGTGTGTATTCTTCGACAAGAGAGCTGCTGGATTTAAATGTGAGCTTCTATACAGCAACTTTTCGAGAACGAAACCTGTCAATTGGGCAGAAAATATTAGGTGTGTGTTATAGTGAATTTTTGGCAAATTTAATCTGCTCGTAATATTGTTGTATATGTCGACTCCACTAATCCTACCTCTTTTTTCTTATTAAGTGATAACATTGAGTTTTATACCTGTTTAGGTCATGGCAATTATTTAAACCGCAGATGGTTGATCCAGCCTCTTGATGGAGAAGATTTTCACTTATTCAACTCCTGTCACGAATCGGCGTCGAGTATATTTTCTGAATCACTAGGATTCCTAAAAGGAAGATTTCAGAGACTCCAAAATTTCGAAAATAGAGATATGGCTATAGTAACCCAATGCATAGAGGCAGCTTGCATGCTGCATAATTTAGCTATCGATTGCGACGACGATAACGAACCGTTTACTTATACCGATAATGGTATTTTCAATAATTTGAATGGAGGATTTACTAGCAATGAAGAAGAGTACGACGATGGTGGAAGAAGACAAGAGCTACTGCAGAGCTTGTTGAAATCTAATACATCTACATGATTATTCAACGAAGCGAAGGATTATGGAATTTAAAAAACATTAGGAATTCAGAGTTTCATATTGGACGTGCCTACTCGTTTCAGTTAGTTGGTTGATATGCAACTTAAAAGTTACAATATGCATTACAAGGGTTCTGACTATTGAAAGCAAATAACATACAAAATTAATAAAATAACCAACCCAAAAGTGTATTATTTCAACGATTAAACAGTTTATTAAAAAGTATTTAGATATTTTATTTCTATCAACAATATATTCCTCCTGATTAACATTATCTCATACTTTAAAATAGTCCCCTTATTCCAAAATCTGGAAAAAGTGTGCTTGAGCCACCCCTATCAGCTTGCTTACCACAATTTCCCTACTGTCATGATCGTTACAGAAAGGTAATGCTCCCCTTATGTTGGCTGCCTGGCACAATTGTAAAATGTCATTATTAAAAATGAAGAAGAACTAGGTTAGGTTTTTGGATGTAGATTTTGGCGCCATTTTATGCTATAGTCCATTTAATAACCAGGAAGAGTAATTTGAAAAGCCTCACACACACCACTAAAAGTTACTGGATTAGCTACTAAAGAGTGTGTTCCGAAAAAGTAGTCAACAGTCGTGTTCCAAATCTATTAAATATGCCTTGATTGATGAAGAAATCAGCCACCCATAGCCATAAATCGATTTCTCGTCTGTTCAGTACATATAAGATGAATGTATTTGATTTTTAACGGTCCTAAATGACCTTACATTCTTTTACCGGACTAAGCGAAGAGAGCTGGTACTCGAAGTAGAACTGCTGTAGAAGGATCTTTAATTGCAATTGCTTACTGAAGTTTTTAAAAGAAAAATTTCATCGAAACTGAGTGAAAATAATAAAATAACAAGAACGGATGCGATGACAAAATTAATTATATTTATCTGTCAGAACTATCAAAAATGAAAATTATCAGCTGATGTCAATACTAGAAAGTGTTGTGTGAAACTGGGCGGAAACCTACAGCTAGAATTGCCAGCTTGAATTCAAATTACTCCTGGTTTTTAAATGAGGTATAGAAAATGTAATTATGTACAGATTGTAATCCAAATCATCCTATATTAATTTCTGTAAATAAAGTGTAAATAGAACGAACAGGTAGTTTATCCATAACAAATAACACTTACAGGATAAACAGGAGACTGCAGTGGTGAGCTGAAGGAGGATGTCCGAGGTGCTTTGGATAACCAATAAACTGTAGTATTTACTTTCTTGCAGTGGCGGCTCGTGAACTTTTTAAGAGAGGAGGCTGGACATTAAAATATTCAGCAAGTTAATATAACCTTTGCGCAGCGACCCTACCAGCTACCTACCTCAGTGACAAAATTAATTGTTGCCCATCAAAAACCAACGTGGAAGTATAGAGTTCCTTTTGCCAAAAAACCTTTTTTTGTTCGCATAATTTATTGTGTTAAGTTATCTGAAAGTGTATTGGAAAATACTATATTCTCTATTAGACATTCAACAGTATCTAGAATTTCATGAAAAAGTTGTTTATATGTAAAAAGTTGTTTATATGTAGTTTCTTGTCTACAAAATTATATGTTCTCCTCTTTTTACGGGAGGAGCCTCATCAGTTGGAAAATTTTCAAATAAAATATCAAAATGAAATTCTTGAATAAATTATACCTATATATGAATTTATGCTATAAAATTATAAAAATAATATCAGTTTGTTCTAATATTAATTTAAAAGTATCAAGATATAACTAAATCTAATTATTCCCGCTAAAATCATCATCATCTAAAATAAAACAAGCACGCACGCGCACGATCCCACGCTCGTACTTTATATTCCGTAGTTCGTATATCATCGCAACCGCTAGAAGCTAGCCTCCTGAGAGTTGCCAATTTCGCTATTTTTTACGGTATTTGCAATTGGACTGGTAGAGAAAACGGTAGAGTAGCACGTGTTTCGAGAGATGTTTCTGGAATCTAGTCTCAGGACACTATAGGCCCCTTGCAGATAATTTTTTTATTGCATCAAAATGATCAATTATACGTAAATATCATCCCACAGGAATATTTTCAAATTTTGTTTGATATTAAAGTCGTAATAAATAATTGAAATTCAAACGACTAAAATGCCGCCAAAAACACATTTCATGCAACAGTGACGTCACAAGGTACTTATGCCAAGTTTTGACGTCTATCAAAGTTAATTTTGACGTTGTTTTTGGTGATTTTTTGAGAAAAAATGGTTTATCGGTATTGTATCGTACCAGGTTGTGGAAGTACAACAATCTCCACTCTTGGAAAAACATTCATTAAGCTACCCATTGAAGAAAAACTCCGAAAAAGGACCCAGAGGTAAATTATCAGATTGTGCCTTTAAAAATCCTTCAGACATCTTAATATTTAAAATTAACGATAAACAAAGAAACACAACAGTAAACACTATTAAACAATAAATTGATGCTAACATATTTCAAGTAAAAATGCTTTTAAAATGGATAAACGGGAAACCAGATTTGAAGTTTACATTTAGCGGGCGACAGGTGTACCTTGTGACGTCACGACCAATTTCATTGTGTTTTCGTGTGACGTCAAATTTAAAGGGCTTCGTGAAACTTTTTTAGGGAATTCATGAGATAATTTTGAGTACTTCTTGGAACAAAAAATGTGGAAGGATATTTATTATACTTTAAGAGGTTTTCAGAATACTTTAAGGTAAAAATGAAAATCTATGCAAGAGGCCTATTACTATTGTCAGATTTTATAATAAGCAGTGAGAACGGGAATTAATTGTGAAATTAAAAAAATTTATATAAACGGGAAATAAAATGAAGAATAATGGAAAAAATTCTGGTGCTTTTTGCTGGATAAATTGTTGAGGAGGCTGAGCCTCCTCCGAGGAGCCGCCACTGCTTCCTTGAACATGGAAGGAGCTTTTGGCAATACTCTTCATGGAGCTGTCAGAGTATAGAAAAGATGTAGGCAGCACAACATACAACTGGACGCTCCCCACAAGAGTACCAGAGAGAATTTTGAGATTAGAATTTGTTATCTAGTATAAAGGCCAAAGGGTACTGAACGATCTGATGTAGGCACGTGGGACTTTGTGAATATGTATACATTATTTTTTACTGTAGCAGGAAAATGCCTTTAATGGTATGCAGGAACCCAGAAAGGACAAGTAGGAGAAGTAATCTGCAAATGATTCCAAGATGCATGTGCCCAGCAATAGTGACACAAATAATTATGAACTTTATGAAGCCATTGCATGGAATAGTGAGACTAGTCATAGACAGGAGTAATGATAGCACATCCAGCAGCAAATTTGGTAGTGGTTCTTGTTCTTAATTCCACACCTGCTGTAGAGGGAACAATATTCATAAACTTTAGGAGAGAATGGAAAACAGAAACCGTTCCTAGACTTGGAAATAATGTGAGAGACCAAACAATCTGCAAGCTTCAACCATTAATAAAGGATGCAATACATAAAGTTGATACACATTAAACATATGGTTCATAAGTTGTTCTCTAAATTATGTGAGATAAACTACTAAGACCATCTTCAAATTACTATCTATTCCAAAAAAACTCTTAACTAAAAGAAAATTCAAGGGTTGCAAACGCTTTGCAAACGGATAAGATTATCGTAAAACAAGCCATACATTTTAATTTGGTTACTGATAATAAAATACAACAAACATAACTTAAAAAATATATTTCAAGGTATAAAACCATGTTGAGAATTACAACTAACTTTTTAGTCGAATAAACCAAAACCTAAATCATCATCTTCTGATTCAGACTCAACTTTCTTTTCTTCTTTTTTGGCTTCTGTAAATAAAAACATATTTAAAATTTGCTACATTATAAATTATCATTGATAGTTGGTATAAATCATCAGCATGAAACTATCATCAAAACTTTCAGGCGAAAGATGGTGTATATTTGGTAATCATCATTTAATACATACAGACAAAGCCCTAACATAAATTCAATTTTTTTGAAGATGAAAGTGAGGTATAAGTGAATGAGAGTAAATCAGATATCTATTTACTTTTTCTCATGTATTTTGACAGTCAAAACATATTCAATTTGATATGGAGGTTATGGAACAAAAAGTCTTATTTGAAAACAAATTAAATTAAAAATTGTTACTGATTGCTTGAAGACAGGAACAAATTTAACAGCATCCACATAGTTTGGACAAGGTGTGATTATGTGTATCAGACTTAAACATTGCATTTTAAGAAAATAGAGAAAAATCCAGTCATTAGTTTGCTAGTCATATATAAAAAATCAAAAATAACTTCTGGAATAATCATAGTGAATGTAGAAAAACAGCTCAATTAAAAATTTGAATCCCAACCAAATATAATTTACTTCCCAAAATAACTGTACAAGGATACTGACCTTTCTTTTCCTCTGCAGCTGGTGCAGCAGCAGCGCCAGCACTGGCAGCAGGAGCAGCTCCACCAGTGGGCATGGAACTCAGTTTTTCACGGCCTACAAATGAAATTATTATTAGATGTAATATATTACTTGCAAGGAAATATAGGAGCAGGTTTCTTAGCCCTTCAGTTATTAACATAAAATCATAAATCTCATTCGAAAGATGGTGTAATGTTTGATCATCACGTCAATTTAAGTAAGAAATGAACAAATTCTACAATAAAATTTACACACTCAATGCAAAAGCTAAATGGACATTTTAGGAAATTGATGTTAAACAGCATACAGATACGGTTATGATTAGCATTTTCCATATTATCCTCTTTTGTACATTTGAAAATATTGATTTACCTTGAGCTATAACATCCTCAATGGATTTGCCGTTAAGTTCACTGATAACTTTTTTTAGTTTTTCACCTTCGGATTCAACACCTACAGATCCAAGAATTTTTTCAAGATCTGCAGCATTTGGAGAGGTTTTTCCGCCTAGGACGGCCAACAAGTAAGCAGCCACGTAACGCATCTGTAATAAAATTGTTTAAATTAAAAAACAGAAATGGTCCAGAGGTCTAGTGAGTAGTGAGGTTATGGAAGTAAAAAATATATCTACTGTAATCTAAATCAACGCAAATCTTTTTCAGGAATTAAGTACATTATAGTAAGGCTACAATAATAAATAACAAATTCCTACAAGTATTTTAAGAATTACATCAAATTAACTTACTTTTAAGTCTGTAGACACGAAACGTGTATGCTCAACCACTAATGATAAAAGTAGTAGAAGTACAAGAAAGACAAATGTCAAAGAGGAAATAAATAAAGTGGAAAATCTATTTACGTAGACAACTGACAACTCCTTAAGCAGCGGCCCTAGGAAAATGCTTACTTGCCGTGTACCTGCTACTGACAAATCACAAGCAAGTAAAAGAACCGTTGATTGGTTGAAGTATACAGTATAGTATCACAGAGTACACCATCTAGATAGTACTCTGTGATAGTATCTGCGTTAAAAGGATAAAAAGATGAAGACTTTGGAAAAAGAAGAAGAAGAAAAATCAAAATATCGAAACGTCAAAAAGGTGGAAAGAGAGGAGAGAGGGTTCCCAAATTTTTTAGGAAATTTTGTGAAAACTCCTTTTGGAATTTTTATATTTTTACACTGAACTTATTGACAGTATATTATTATTAAAGGTCACAAATTCTAAGAGAGTTATTGTTGATTTTAAATTTTAAAATATATCTGAATTTTCATAACAAGGTTATACAAGTAAGTAGACAAATATCGGTCGAGGGCATTGTTAATCTTAATACGTAGAACAGCAAAACTAAATTTCAACTCTAATTGAACTTAATGCGTATTTCTTTATTTTTAGATTTTTATTTTTGTCTCGATTTTGGATTGTTGTCAAATAGTGACATCAGCTAAAAAGGTTCGTTGATGGTGGCAGTAGTAAAATGTCTTTAAAACCAAGAAGAGTCGATTTTAATGCAACTTGGGGTGCTATTAAAGATACTATCAAAGGTGTTATTACTTTGGATCATGTGGCAAGGACTGTTTGGAATGATAGATTTTCGTAAGTCTGAGTTATAAGTTTTCTAACTCCTATGAAGTTTTGCAGTGATAATAAAAAGCAAATTTATTAATACTAAGCCCGTTTCAACAACTATCATACTATAGTATTGAGAGGACTCATTCAAAATAATTGTGACTGAGTATTTAGAATAATATAGCTTTTGCTTTGTTTCTGGAAGAAATTACAAGAAAAAAAGTAGGTTACGTTTTGTTTTAAAATGGTGCTTTAACATAATAATAATTACTGACATGTGACAGTTTGGACTGTTTTGAATGAATATTAGAAAAAGGTTTTGGAACTTGTTATAATTGAATTAAGTATATCAAAACGTTATTATATTTTATAATATCTACACGCATTAGAGTCTGCTGTGCTTTTTTCTAAATTCCTACACATTTTGAAAATAAAGTTTGTTAAACTTACTTTGAAATTAAAAATTTTGATTGGTCTTATCTACATATTTATATAACTAATAAATTTGATGATGAAATAAAGGTTACTGATAAGTTTGATCTATCGTACAATAATTTCAGTACTTTTTGCTATAAAATAAATTTTCTACCTATTTCTGTGTTTGATAATTTTAAAGAAAAATATTTATATTTTATCAAAAACTCATTAAATTGTGAAATAACACTAGTTTTATTTTCAGTGATGTTTATTCAATTTGTGTTGCCCATCCAGAGCCTATGGCAGATAGATTGTATGCAGAAACTAAGCAGTATTTAATTGATCATGTTGCAAAACTGTTAAATAAGGTTCAAGAAGATGGGGAACAATACTTGGTCAAGAACTATTTTCTCTATTGGTCTCAATATTCTGTTGGAAGTCAATATCTGCATAGTCTGTATCTCTATTTAAATCAACAACATATCAAAACCCAGAAATTATCTGATGCTGAAATTATATATGGAAGTTCAGATTCAACTGGAGGTAAGAGATACTTTTAATAAAAAATTTGATTTTGATTGGTAGACTGCCATTATTATTTGCCTGTCCAGTACATAATTTCTGAGATTGTACATTACATTTATTTGCCAAACAAGTTGCATAAGGCTTAATGTTTTAAAAAATTCAAATCAGAATATACTTCTTACTAAGCTAATAAAAAATTTGGTTGAAGAGCTAAAAGGAAAATCTCTTTCTTTGTTATTTTCATTTTCAGGTTGTATTTCAAAAGCAAAATAACCTACTTCCAACAGACTCAAACTTAATAAACCTGATATGTGAAAAATATTTTCAAAATTTTAGGTGAACAAATGGAAATTGGGGAGTTAGCATTGGAGGTGTGGCAGAGTGGCATGATTGCACCTTTAGGTCAAAGATTAGTTAAACTCTTATTAGAAGCTATAGATCAGGACAGAGCTCAACAAACATTAACAATACCAATTGAAGCTGTTAAAGGAACTATTCTTAGTTTTGTGGAGGTAGTTCTACACATAAAATAATGCCCCCAATCTCCATATCTGCTAAATAATGATAGCATGGTTAACTACTCAATTTTTAGGTACAAGGTTACAGGAAAAAAGGTCAGCTACAGTTATATCAAGAACTGTTTGAGGAACCTTTTTTGGATGATAGTGGAGAGCACTTTAAAAGGGATGCAGCTAGACTTTTGCAAGAAAAAGATGTTAGCTTGTACATGGAAAAAGTAAAGGCTAAAATCGAAGAAGAATTATTCAGAGCTAGGAGATTCCTACATCACAGTTCTTTCCCAAAAGTGATTATTTATCTTTTGTTGTATGAAGAGTGACTGTTTAAATTTGGTTTTATTTTTTACAGGTATCTCAAAGATGTGAAACGCACATGGTGGCTGAGCATTTACAATTTTTATATAGTGAATGTTTGAATATGGTTCAACAAGAACGAAAAAAAGATTTGTCCAACATGTATGATTTGCTTAAAAGTGTGCAAAATGCAATGGTTGTTTTAGTTGATACTGTTTTAGATCATATAAAGACACAAGGACTAGCGGTAAGTTTTATGCTAATTATATTTACCATTCACATTAAATTTAGCGCAGTCATTTCTCAACAAGAGCACAGATATAGGATTTTTATGATAAAAAAAACGATGATGTCACTTTTAGTTACTTTCCTGCTTATCAGAATAAATAATAATTTACCAACCGTAAATGCAATTTATCCTCAACAGCCAGGGCAATTCACAGATGACGGGTTGGCAAAACTTCAAGACTTTGTCAGATCAACTGCTAAAATTCCCCAGTTTATTTTGACGTTTATTGACATTCAATCATCATCTAATATTTACAAGTTTTTTTGGTGTTTCTAAATTCATTGTTTCTTGAAGAATTAAAAAACAGTTAGTTCCATAACTAATTATTTAGGCAAATCTGCAGTATGTAGTTAATAAAATGCCGAAGCAACAGTAAATGTCAAAAGATGGTAACATCTTTGTTAAGCTATTTTGAACGGGAATGCCGAAATGAGCCAAATGGGGCCCACCTACTGCCATAAGAGAAGTAAGTAATAGTATTCGCTATTGGTATTCATTATTATCAATATTATAGTTACATATTTAAATGTAAATGTCAATCTAACGTCAGATTTTTCTAGTATTAGTGAAGAAAAAAACTAAGGCTTGGCAACATCACAATATTTTGTCTTGCAACGTCATCGTCTTTTTATCGTAAATAAACCATATATGTATGTGCAATTTTTATCCACATCTTCATTTGATTGCCTAAAAATTATCAATATAAAGAGCACTGAAACAGAAATAATCTAAATTTCAATGATTATTTGGTGATAGACAAAACAAAAATGCAGGAAGAGCAAATTTAGAGAACAGGTGATATTTCAGAGTGTGAATAAAGTTGTATTTCAATCTTTTAACTATTTTTCAACAGACCAGTAAAAAAACATTAATGTTAGTGAACAAAAAATAAAATTCTATAATGTTTCAAGATAATCACCACACCAGTTCAAGATCAGTAGCATTGACCATACATTAAGTAGTTATTTTTATCTTGTTTCAATGTTTTGGCTGAAAATATCTACAAAACATGTCTTGAAATAAAGATAGATTATTTTGTTTCCATTTAATCTGAAGATCTATTTTTGAAATAATTATGTTTCTATTCAGGCTATCGGGAATCTTCAAGGTGAAAACATTCACATTAGCTTTGTGGAAAATTTATTGGCTGTTTATAAAAAATACAAAGAACTTATACAAGAAGTCTTTAAGTCAGATCAAAATTTTATGGGTGCATTGGATAAAGCTTGTAATTATGTTATAAATCACAGACCGAATCAAGGAAGATCACCTTGCAGAAGTCCAGAACTCCTAGCTAAATATTGTGATACATTATTAAAAAAATCTAGTAAAGGGATAAGTGAAACTGAGGTAAGTTTAAAAGGTCGATGCTGGCTTGAAAATGGTCTTCATAAGATCGACTTGGCTCTCTAAGTCTAAATATTTGCGCTAGTAAACTCTCAATACATACAGGGTTGATTTTAGGCATCAAAATAAGTTCATATAAAACTACTAATTAAAAATGTACTACTACATGAAACCTCGAATATCTTTGTTGTTAATGAAACAAAATATAGAAAACTATACATTTTTGGAAAGGAAAAATAATTGCTCTTTCAAATGAGATCAAAAATTATAGGGTGTTTGTTTTAAAATAATACATATTTTCCCCTTTGAATTTGACCAACATTAGAAAAAAACCCTGTGTTGATGAGATGAAATACCAGATAAGTCTAAGAAAATCTCTTTGATAAACTAATGAAACTAGTGGAACCCCCCATCTTTTTGGAGCAATTAATAAGCTGGGTATTTATGTTTAAAATCAGTCACTCTTAATTGGGACACCCTGTAAGGAATAACAATTTTAATCCACTAAAACTTTTGTCTAGGAAGGTCGCTATTGTAAAATAAAAATGACATTAACCAGTCGTTCATAGTCTTAAATTTTTTATCATCCATCTCTTCTAGTGATGCTTTCGGCCACTCCATACTTCCCCCAAGTTTTATGGCATTTCCATATAAATATTTCTCTTTTGGCTCTCAGTAAAGGATGAACCAAGAGTACCATTCCAGCTGACCCCTTTCATTTAGCACTGAGTCAACAACAACAAAAAATTGTGTTTATGAATTTCAGGTTGATGAGAAGCTAGCTGAAAGTATAATAATATTTAAGTACATAGATGACAAAGACATTTTTCAAAAATTCTATTCCCGCATGTTGGCCAAAAGGCTAATACATCAACAGACACAAAGTATGGATGCAGAAGAATCGATGATTAATAGACTTAAGCAGGTAAGAAGTGATTTGTATTGTAGTAGTTAGATGATTTTTATCCAAGTACTGAATAATAATCAGGAAATATACAACAGAGATGAAGGTATACAGGTTCAGCAAATATTTATCTTCGATAAATTAAATTTTAACAGTGAGCAACAAAATACATTATCGTTAGCAACTTTTTAAATATAGCTTGGCAAGTTTATCTAAACTTGTGAAAGGAATGCAGGCGAAAACATTCGATATTGTCACGTTTCACTATGGAAAAGTAAAGTACTAAGTATGTATTGATAATAATTAGAAAATAGACTTTTTATTATCAAAAATATGATTAAACCTTAAATCTTTAATGTTCAAGATTACTTGGATTTTGTCTATTAACATTATTTTTTCAAGTTATGAATATTAAAATATGAACACTTTTCCAAATTTGTTATGGGTTTCTTCAAGCTCTGGCAGCGTTGTGCGATGGTGATTTTTATGGAAGGGCTTGACCAGCTGATTTCTTATTGGCAAGCGCATGCGTGTGTTCTTTCCTCTCATTTCGTCAGTTGACTGATATTGATTTATCCAGTGGCGTTGGTATTGTCAGTGACCTTTGTTTTTTCAGTTTTATAAAATAGGTACAGTACGTTTATGACAGATAACTGATAATTGCCATGTTTCTTCGCCTCTTACCGATGCCCCGTAGGTTCAGATAAACTTGCCAAACTATACGATGTGAAAATAACTCTGTTGTGATCACATCGACTGCTATTGTTTGACTACAAATCGTTGCAGGAACTTCTAACTTTACCACATCTCTATCGAAATATTTAATTTCTGGATCACTCAAAGTTACAGTGTTTCCTAGACATTTCTACAATAATTTATATTTATACCACTTTTCTTCTAAGGGAGAAAAATACTGTACTCTCGTGTAATACATCTGATTTTTCCTATTAGCCACAATAATAATTGTTGTTTTTATTACATTTTTTATATGGTCATTCATACCTGCCATATTTTTGTGGTAAAAAAGTTTTTGATGATTTGTTGCTTTGTTCCTCAATCTCAGGTTGGGAAATATAAGAACTGCTCTCCATTTTTCAAAAATTCAATTAAGTTTTATGAACATAACAACTCTGCACTTTAAAAGTTAGTTGCAGTGTTTACAGGCCACATGAGTATTCTTATGTCAAACCAATCTTGAACTTGAATTTTTTTTAATCTATCATTGAATTAAGTAGGATTAAAAGGCCTTTTCATAAGAAAACTACAATTCGTTAAAAAAATTCTGCTTTGTTTATTATTTTTCTAATAAGCATATTTTTCAGGCGTGCGGATACGAATTCACTAGTAAATTGCATCGAATGTTCACCGATATGTCTGTCAGTTCGGATCTCAATAATAAATTCAACTCATTTTTGAAAAATGACAATATAGATTTGGGAATTAATTTCGGAATCTACGTCCTCCAAGCTGGCGCCTGGCCTTTGGGACAAGCTATTGTCACTCCTTTTGCATTACCTCAACAATTAGAAAAGAGTGTTCAAAAGGTGAGTAAATAATAGTAATTTATGCAACAAATGCACAAACTACTCTCGGTAGTCTGGCCTCTATCTGATCTATCGTCCCCTGTAATTCTACTTGTACAATATGTACATTTACAAACTGTAAACTTGAAATAAATTGCTTTAAAAAACAGTAGATTGAACAAAATTAATTTAAATATATTTTTTAGTTTGAAGCATTCTATCACAATAGGTTCAATGGTAGAAAACTAACATGGTTACACCATCTATGTCAAGCGGAACTGAAGTTGAATCACCTTAAAAGATCCTACGTGGTTACAGTTCAAACGTTTCAAATGGCAATGATTCTCCTATTCGAAAAAACAAACGCCTTGACGTGTAAAGATATCAAAGAAACACTTCAATTGAATAACGAACAATTTTACAGGCACGTTGTAAGTCTTATAGATTCAAAGTTACTCCTGGCTGACGCAGAAGTAAGTTGATTTAAATATTTTTAATTTGCCTTTCTTAATAATATACGAAGTGTGGCTGCTATTAAATAACTATATTGAAGATGCTGTAGAATCACAATAAAATTTTTAATTTAACAAAATAATTGTTTTTTTTTCTAAAGGCTATTGTCATTTGTCAAGTGTCAGTTGGTGGACATGTCTTCTAGCCATTGTCTTTGTTTCCATTATGGTTTTTTGTTGTTGAATGAAGCCATTGAAATTTATAATTTTCTTTTTAGGAGCTAACGCCAGAAGTAACGCTTAGGTTGAACATGGAATACTCAAATAAGCGTACTAAATTTAGAATAACGGCTGCCGTGCAAAAGGAAACGCCGCACGAAGTAGAACAAACGATGAACTCGGTGGAGGAAGATAGAAAAATGTACTTACAAGCAGCGATTGTTAGAATAATGAAATCGCGGAAAGTGCTCAAGCATAATCTACTTATACAAGAGGTTAGTATAGTTTGAAAGGAAGTGTAAAGGTCACGAGTTCAGTCTAAGGTCAGTGTGGCCAAAAAAAGTGGTTTTTTCTGACAAGAATGCCAGTTAAGGTCTACTATTAAAAAAACATAATATTTTGCATGTATTTTATCATTGCAAACATCTATATTGATTTATTGAAATAATTAATACACCCCCGAAGCGTATTTCTTGAAATTTAAAATGACTTTTTTGCTGAATACTCAACATATCGATGGCCAATAATCCTAGGAACTTCTGACAAGTCACCATTTCATTTCTGTTATTCAGTCACTAGCTCTGTCAAATGTCAGTTGTATTTATTTTTGTTGATATTCGTTTAATCGTGTTTGTCCATTTTCGATAAAATTTTTGTAGCATTTGTAATTAGCTGTATCTCTATTATTCTTATTACTTTTTTCACTGACATTTGACAGAACTAGTAACTGAATAAATTAAATGGTGACATGCCAAGAGTTTCAAGAATTATTGGCCACTCATATGGTGAGTATTCAGCTAAAAAGTCAATTAAAATTTCAAGATATACGCTTCGAGGGTGTATTCATTATTTTAATAATAAAGCAATATAGATGTTCGCAATGATAAAAAGCATGCAAAAATCTTATGTTTTGAATAGTCGACCTTATCTGTCATTCTTGTCAGAAAAAAACACTTTGCTGACCACACTGACCTTAGACTGAACTCGTCTATTATTTTGTTGTATTTTTTGATATTTAATTTGCCAGAAGATTTCTTTGTTTTTGTTTTAGCTTACATGTTGCCTTTTTAAATTTTTTATGAAATTCGCTGCTCTTTAAGAATAATTGTTAATATTTTGTAACAAATTTCAATTATGAATAGCATTTCGCACTTACAGAGAAAGTTAAGAAGACATTATGATGATGAAACATTTACAACTAACTAGTTCCGTTTTCCGCTGCCATATAAAATAGCGCTTGTATTGTTTATATGATTTTTTATTATTCCAATCATGTTTTGGAATGATTTCTCATCTCTATTTTTACATTTTTTGTTTCAGGTATATGCTCAATCAAAGGTTTCGTTTGCGCCGAGTGTACAGTTAATTAAGAAATGTATAGAATCGTTAATAGACAAACAATATATTGAAAGAACACCACATTCGAGCGAAGAATACAGTTATGTAGCTTAATAAAATGTATATAAAAACAATTGTAACCGTTTAATTTCTGTTCGAATTACACATTCTCTCTTCTTTCTTACTTCCGACAACAGGTGTTGTAAACGAATATATTTATTGCAATCTTTTTTATTTATTGTGAATTTTGTAAAATTGTTGTTGAAACTAACCAATGTGATATGAAGACTCATTTGTTGTGTGTAATAAAGTATTTTTTATTTTAATGTTGATGCTATATTTGAAAACACCATGGAGTAAACAAGCTCTTTATATAGCAAATTTTTAATTGTTTATCTAAACGTGCGTCCTCACTTACGCGCTGCTGAGAGCATGACGTTCGCGGACGTTCACAAACAAGCTGCTTGCGGAATGTCCAAACTTCATCGCAATTCTCGAAAACGAGCAGAATTGGAATGGGGAAAACAAACCAAATCGCCAGTTCAGTAATTGTATTGAAACAAATGGAGATTAGCACAATGTTATATCTGGGTTAGCATTGTTTTCCCCATTCCACTGACATCTTTGACATATACTGCTGCGCCCACTATCGGAAAAGTTTTCGCGAATAGCAATCAGTTTAGTGTTCACATCAGCAGAAATAGCGCAGCGTATCGTTGAAGACGTACTTTAAGAGCCCCTTTTGTGGTGGTGAGATCCCTGGTTACTTATGGGGCTTTAGTTTGGAAGCGAAAAACAAATCTGAGGTAAGTCGAACTGGAACTATCAAAACTGTCTACATAACGGGTAGTACAGACTGGAAACTGTCGTGAAAGAACTCAGGGTAGGGGATCTCTGAAGGCGCACGGGTGCTGCCACATAAAAAGTCCCGTCAGTACTAAAATTTGTAATTTGATGAAAACTGTAACGCCATTAGTGGTAGTTGCAGATTCTTCCACATACATATTAGCGCTGACATCCTAACCTGACAACTGCCTGACAACCACTAGCAACTGCTTATTTGTGTGTGTGTTGAGTATTCGTATTTAGATTTTATTGTTCATAGTGGGACTTTTACTTGAAGAGACAATTTCAAGAATATGTTTTGTGAAAGACTGTAATGTGAGGTGCATACGGTAAGCTTTATCTCCATTTCAAAACATGTTCCATCAAATAGAAAGTAACAGAAGTAGCAGTTATTCTTCCACACAACTTTGAACTTCCCAGCATTATTGTTGAATTCCTAACATTTTTTTTTACTGTTTGTCATTGAGATATGTTTCATTTATTGTATACTTTTTTAATTCAATAAAATATGTAAACTTGATGATTATTGCTTTATTTTTCGCAATTCAGGCATTATATGATTCATTTTTTGACATTTAATTTAATTTTACTTGACTTTTCATTATTATTATTGTAATATTAATCTAATGTTGAGTAATTTATTTTTAAATGAAATATCAAAAAATGGATCGTGAATGTCATTTTGGAATAAAAGTAAAATTACAGTAATTTTGAATATACCGCAAAAAACTGTAAAATTACAGGAATCTTCTTTTTCGGCTATTAGCGAAGTTCACAACCTGATTCGTGCCAGAGGTACTGACGGGACTCTCAAGGTAGCGCCACCCGTATGAATAGAGGGCGCCACGGGTCAGTTTCCCATCTAAACACCGATAGTAATTGCAGAATCACAGATGCTATCACAAACTCGCTTCTTTAAATGAGTGCCACAATTAACGGCAACCTACCATACCATAGCCTGCTAAATTGGTATGGGTTGGAAGCATGCAGGAACGTTGGTGTGGTACACAGACGGATCTAAGACAGGAACAACAGTCCAGCCCAAGGATATTAGATGAGAATAGGATTGATCAAAAGCTGAAAAGTGTCAGCCGAGTTTGATGACGTCACTGGTTACCCATGCGCGCGTCGGCTTGCGCGAATTATGAAACTGTGAAATCCGTGGTGTTATTTATTTATTTTTTAAATTTTTAATAACAAAAAATAAAGTATTTAATGTATAAGCAAAATTTTTCAACATGTTTTTTTTTATGTTAAAATCATTCTGGGTATAAATCATGTAAGTCAATATTCCTTTTACCTTAAATAATAATTAATTGGGCGATTTAAAAGCTAGTTCAGGGGATAGTGTTCTGGAAAAACATAATGCTATTATGTAATGGCATTTTTATTTGGCCAACTGCAAATGTTCAAGATAATCCGGATAAGAATGATGGAGAATATGTTTACGCACATGACAAATTTTTAAGTGTAATTTTCAATAAGCAATAAAAAAATGATTACTATTTACTATGTTAAATTATGTTCCACTTACCCCATTTCTTGCTAAAACAACATGTCATGATCAGTTTTTCAAGTTTCTTTCATTATTATTATTTAAAAACTGAGTAGGTAGGTTATTCAATATTTTATTTTTTTGCAACTCAAATATGTACTAAATTTAGAGTAAAAAAGTATAAGTGTATGAAATAGCTTTAATTGATTTCTAAAAAAACTCGAATTGTGTGATTTATGAGGTTTTTCAAATGGCTGATTCAATTTTATACTCATTTTTATTAATCAGCAAATATAATAGGACAAAACTGGTATTTTAACATGAAAATAAAACAACACTAATATCCTTGAAGAGTTTCGCCTTAGAAACAGCTGTTGCAATTATCAATAGTTACACTATTACAATACAGTTCGAAATCTGTCTTTGTTTACTACACAGAGAAAAAGAAGATAGACATATAATTGATGGAACACCAATGTCGACAAAAGAACGTTGCTGTGACGTCACTGGTTACCCAAACGGCTAGCGTTGCTCTTATGGGAATAATCCATCCTATTCTCATCTAATATCCTTGAGTCCAGCCCAGGTGCAATATCTACGCATCGTTGGGAAAGATTCCATTTGTATTCCACGCAAAAATCTACGCTATGGACAGGTGTAATGGAACATCGAAAGGTAGTATAGAGGCCAAAAGATCCCTCATAATCTCAGATAGTCGGAAAGCACTAAACTCTTTAACAAGTCTAGAATGGTCTGGGACTGTCTACAAAAACTATTAACCCTGGCAAACTGTAATACAGTAACTATTAGGTGGGTCTCGGGGCACAATGGTATTCAATATTAGCCATACTCTATCTGGTCGCAAAAAGGAACTAATTCTTTGTACATTGACATAAAATTTGAAAAATAAATACAATTAACAATACTTATGTATGTATGTATTTTTGGGGTAACATTCACTGAGACCTGAAAGATCTATTGTGCCCCTTATTTCTACTTAGTTTCTGAGGAGTCTCCTTTAGTCCTATTTCCTGAAGGAATTTCAGGATATCTGCAGGCTTCAACTTGGGTAAATGTTCCTCTTCTTTCCAGTAATCTCCCAGATACCGTGCTCTAGGGTTCTGGAGTGCTGTGTAGTTGGAAAGTATGTGGACATATATAGGTTTCTTCTTCCATGTCACAATATCTGCATTCTTCTTCCTCCACTATTTTGAGCTTTTTCAGGTGCCCATTCAGGCGACAATGTCCCGTTAGGATCCCTGTTAAAACTCTTAGCGCAGTTTTACTTTGACATATGCATTCATTTGATCTCAACAGGTTGTAGTCACCCAGAAGAATTTTTGATTGTCTAAGCCCTGCTAGATCTTTCCAATTGTCAGATCTTCTCTTTCTTTTGGCTTCACCTATTTCTTCAAATAACATTGGAGCTGATTCCGCAAAAGGGTTCGGGTCCCCAGAAAGGTAGTTCAGACCCCTTCTAAGCTAAGCTAGTTCATCTGCTATTTCATTTCCTTCTATTCCAGTGTGTCCTGGAATCCATATTAAGGTAACTGTATTGTTCTCGCCTAGTTCATTTAGTTTGTCTAGGCATTCCCGCACCATTTTGGAACTGATTACACAAGAGCTCAGTGCTTTAATGGCTGCTTGACTATCGGTCATTATAACCCTTTGTCCTCCGTATCCTTTATCAATATTGAACTGGGCGCACTTTCTTATGGTGTGGATTTCCGTTTGAAAGATACTTGGGGTTTTTCCCAAGCTTTCGGAGTGTTTGGTTCCTGGCCCGAATACTCCTATCCCACCCAGTTCCTACTATTGCTTTTGATCCATCTGTGTACCATTGAATGGCATTCTTTCCAAGTCTGTTATTGGTATTTGGATCCCATTCCTTCCATTAACAATCCTTATAAAACAAGGAATATAATAAAAATACCAAAAAGGCACCTGGCTGTAGTTTTTCCAAGAGTATCTGTCATTGTCTATTTCAACTGATCTTTTTGTGAAATGGAATTAAATGAAATGACACATGAAATAATCTACATTAATTTTGCTCGAATACTTGAGTTCCTTGAGGCAACAGTGTCATATCTGAACATCTACCAAAACAGTGCAATCTTAGCCTGACTTTGGCATTCTTCTGTTCTCACCTGGCTGTAGTTTTTCCAAGAGTATCTGTCATTGTCTATTTCAATGATCAGATCTTTTGGTGAAATGGGATAAAATGAAATGACACATGGATCTTTAGATATATTTACTAATATATTCGCAAAATATTAACATAATTAAATGAGAATAATGATTAAAAAAGAAAACAATGAATTCAGTTAAAGAATCACTTCCATATATTTCATAAATAGTCACTTCATATACATATATATCTATGTTTAAATAAGGAATGATAAATGGACTACCAAAACAAAATTGAATATTTCTCATAGAAACGATAATAATTTGTTTAGATTATATACATGCAATAGTTGGTGCTAGTACAATAAAAATATTTATATATACATACATTTATTTACCGAAACAAGCAACAAAAAGTGTTCCCAACACAAACTAAGCCCGATGCCGAACATTATGCGATTAAAACTACAACAGGATAGTTTTAACAGGTCAATGATTGTATATTAACTAGAATTTTGTTTTCAAGCATATTAAAACAGTATCTTTATAATTTGGCTCAGAAATTATTGTTATTTTTATTCATAATTAATTTTCGTGAAAATTGTAAGTGTAAGAGATCAATATTAATATTCTCAAGGATATTGAACACTCGATACCAGTGCAAACTGATCCCTTGTACACAAACCACCATACTGCACCTCCTTGAAAACATTATTGTGGCAGTAGATCCAAGTATCTAGTTTGGGATACCAATTTTTAGACACCTACTTGCAAACTAACATATTCAATTCACGTTATAAGTAATACATGGGATAATGGATCTTCCAGTTGTATTTTGGAAACCATTTTTTAGTAGAGGGGACCTTAATAGTCGAAGTTGTCGATTTATATGCAAGAAATCATGTTCAGAGATAAAGAAATCGACTGGGATCAATAATTATTATAGAATTTTCTATGACAAGGAATTATTAGTCAGTGCACTCGTTATTGTTGTTAGTGTTTGTAGATACCCTGTTTTTACTTGTATTAAAATCAACAAAATAGTGGTTAACTTTTTTTTTATTGAAGCTGTTTGCAGTTCATATTGACATATGAAAACAGGAAAACAAAACTTTCTGTAAATTTATTTTTAATAATGTTTACTTATTGTTTTTCTATTGTCGAGAAATATATCGAAAAGTTCCAGCAATAACTTTTAATAATCACAATTTCAAAAATATTTGAAAATAAAAATACTATAAACTATAAGGACGTTATACAAAACATACAAAAAGACTAAAAATTATGAATCTATATTGGTTTCACCATAATTTCTTTCAACGTTTTAAAAATGGAACTTCTCTATATTTTTTCTTTTGTTTTGAAGAGGTATATATTATGTCTTCTTCAAAATAATACGTATGTCTAAAATTTTATTTATTACATATTCACTATCGTCCAGCAGCACTAACTCTTTCATAACTTGAAAAATTATTCAAAATTCCACTTTTTTATACAGTTAGCTGTAACGGGGGCCTTATATTACATTCCCGGATAACCTTGGTACGGCATTTGTGGGGCATAACCTGGTTGCACATATGCTTGTTGCTGAGGTACATACTGTTGCGGAGGCATACCTATAAAAAAAAAAGAAAAACATTAATGGTGGGTTTATACACTTTACTTAATTTTAGTTTAGACGTAAATTTAGTGTTAAATTTAGACTTAATTTTAAAAACCATATACTTCAATGGGATGGTTTAGTCATAATTTGTGTTTGTGTTAAATGTAAGGTAATTGAAACCTTCACACTAAATTTAAAGATAAAACTAAATTTTGTTGATATACACATGCGCTGATTGACAGAGTGCCACACCAGGCAAACCATCGCTCTCTTGTTCTTGCGTATCATTATAATTTTGATAAAAAATAGCCTTTGCCAATAATAACATGTACTCTGTGATAATAATAAACACATAAACACGAAACAAGTTAGAATTAGTGTCAAATGTCAAATGCTAAGTATAAAAATCCCCAAATCCCATTTTATACGCATGCGTAGTATTAAATAAAAATATGAATTAAAATTCTGTATAAACACTTTAACCTTTGATAAGATTAAGTCTAAATTTAACACTAAATTTACGTCTAAACTAAAATTAAGTAAAGTGTATAAACCCACCATAACACCAACCATTTACGCAAATAAAAAATATCTACCTAAAAGATACCAGCTTTCACAAAACACTATAATAATGTATCATTAATATACCTTCTATAAAAACATCCTTACAAATATTCCCTAAAGACTGTACCAACCCTGTAACGATCTAATCACGATTCTTAAGAATACTGGATGAGTATCAACAACACCACATAATGTACACAGATGCATCCAAATCCACAAAAGGCGTGAGAGCAGCAGTTATTACCGGTGACTTAAAATATAACTTACGGCTACAAAATACCAGCAGCATATTCACTGGAGAACTTACAGCTATATTACATTCCTTGAAATTGCTTGTGCCCAACAATAAAAACATTTTGGTTATTACCGACTCTTTAAGTTTAAAATCCGACTACCCAAACAACAAAGTCTTTCTAAGAATCAAGAACCAACTTTTCAAACTCCAGTCCGATAATAGGAATATATCTTTCTTATGGGTACCATCACATATCGGTATAAAGGGTAACGAAGACGTCGATATCTCAGCTCAAGAATCAGTCAGCAAAATTCATATCCCAAAATTGGAGTTGATACCACACCTACACCACAAAGCAACTGTCAGGAGTTTTGTTATAGATAAGTAGCAACATAAATGGAACCTTCAGAACCATAACAAAATGCATGAAGTAGTGACAAATGTGAGAGAAACCCTGTCCCTACCGACTTCAAGAGCTGAACAAATTAATGCTACCCGATTAAGGATTGGACACGCAGCCTTAATGCACAAATTTATATTAAATAAAGAAGACCCACCTCAATGTGCCCAATGTAATGAAAATATTTCCATTTAACATATTATCCTAGAATGTCCCCAGTTTGCAAACCAACAAAGACAGCATAAGATCCACAGCTCCTTACAGTTAGCGCTCAGAGACCCAATCAACGATTCATTGAATTTCCTCATAGCCATCAATTTGTAATCTTTATGTAAATACTGAACCGCCAATAACCCTAATGGTTGACGCAGTATGTTAAATAAAAAAAAACATTAATAGACAATGCATTTGATTAAAATATACTGAGTGACAAAAAGTATTGCACCAATGCTTCATCTTTGAAAGGGATAAATAGATAGCTATGAAAATCGAGTAAGAATAACAATATGTCAGAGCAATTCACCGTAATTGAAGGCGTAAGACAAGGACTGTCTACTGTTATCCATTCTTTTTAGTCTAGTAATGGAAAAAGTAATTTGGGAATCCGGTATAAATAGGTCTGGACTGATATATCATAAGAGACGTCAAATTCTAGCATTTGCTGATGGCATAGCAATATTAGCGGGATTTAAAGAGGAAATAAGACAAGTAGTAAAAATAATGAAGAAAAAGCGAGGAGAAAAGGTCTTAATATCAAAGATCTGAAAACAAAATACATGGAATGGACAGATCGAGAATTTATAAGAAGAAATTACCCAACTAAAAGTAGAAACAACCGAAGGAAAGATATATAAATTTGAAGAAATAGAGAGAGCCGAATACCTTGGAACAATAATTACCAGAAATCCAAAAAAGAATTATGTGTGGCACAATAATTGTATGTATGTCTTAAATAGATGATTGAAAATAAAAAATATATTAAGGAGCGCGAAAATAAGGATCTACATAACTTATTAGGCCTATATTTACAGAAACTACAGAAACATGGACACTAAACCAAAAAGAACAAGAAATGCTACAAATATGGGAGAGAAATGTATTGAGGAAAATTACAAATTGAAATTTGGGTTAAAAGGACAAACAAAGGGCTGAAATAACTATATTATTATAAACTTTTGAGTATTATTGTAATAATAAAATTTCAAAGAATAAGGTTAGGACACACAGAAAGAATGAGAACGGGAATGCTACTGAAAATATTGATATATAGCTCAATATATGCAAGGCTAAGTGGGCATAAGTGGAAGTTGAACGTAGTAGATTGTCACAGAAGAGTGTCGTTATGGTGCCTGGAATGAGACAAGTCAAATAGTTCATCAAAGTACTGGGAGAGAATCGCCAAACCTGGCAGAACAACGTAGACTCAACAAACACAAGAACAACATAGTGTAAGTAGTTTTTGCCAAGAATATGAGCAAACCTCAGCACACATACTAAATTATATACCTTGTTTTTAAACTAGGAGCTTTTTGGGAATTAAAGTGTAAATTCAGTCTTTCTTTTGGAAGTGCAAATCTATACTTGCCTATAATGGCTTTTATTTCAGTACACCACCTGACATAATAACCAAACTTATTAGATTCTTAAACAGTGACAGCTGTATCCAGATTTCTTTTAAAACAAATTTCCAGAGAAATAAATACCTATTGGGCGGAGTAGAATTAAATAAGACCTCTGACGGAGAAAATTGTAATTGTCGCAACGAGTAAAACAATTCGTTTTGCATCGTTTTTGTATTATATGCAAGTCAACGTAATTACCGTAAATTCGTACTTCATTTGTTTAATTTTGTGTCGGTGACAAGCTTAAAACTGTGTTTTTCTATTCAACTCAACTGTCATCATTTCTGAGCTTATAATCTTATATAATCAGAGATATTATGGAAGAGGTTATGTTATTCTATTTTTTGTTTTTATTGGACTTTTATGAAAGTGTCACTTATTTCCTCTATAGGTACCATGCAAAAATATATGGCCAGCATTTAAAACTGCCTGTCCCTCATTTATGCACCTAGAAGAAGGCTCAGCGTTTATAAATTCAAATAAACTTTGAATAGTCAGTGTATACCTAATCCATAGTTACAAAAACAAAGAGAAAATTAGTCGGTATTGAAGATTTAAAATATAACTCAATACAAACGTACCTTCCCTGTAACTTTTATAGATATGACTATATCAAAAATAAAATAAAAACACGAAATCAGACCTAAACTTGTTTTATTTTTGACAAATATCAACCATACCTATTAATCCAAAAATAAAAATATTAGGAGTCAAAATTTAGTTTAAAAACACAAAATACTAAAGCACAATCAAAGAAAAAGCAATAGTTTCACAAAACACACACTGAAAATAACTAAAACAGCAAAATAAAACCACTTAAATATCAAAGGGCTTATACGGCAGCTGATTTGTTTTACTCGTTGCTAAGATGACATTGACATTTCGGAGCGCCATTTATCGAATTCTACTTTTCCCATTTAATCGAACAGCCTCTTATTAAAGTTTTATTTATTTTTGACAGGTTTGATTAAAGCTGCGATCACTTACCCATGCCAGGTCCTGCCGTTAACATAAGTTGGGGTTCTGGTATCATCATGGGTTTGTTCGTTTCTTCGGCAGCCTCGCTTTGTCGTTGGGCGTCGGATTGTTCTAATTTTTCTACTTTTGTTGTTAATTCTCTAGTTACTTGTATAAGGAACGGCATAGCAAAGTCCATAATATTATGTTTCCATGCTAGTTCGAGTATTACATCTGGTCGAAGTAAATCGTAACACTGAAACACATAAATAAAAATATTTCAATTAATTGACCAAAGCAAACTTTTCAATCATTTGATATGTTCTTTCTATAAGGTGCCTTATTGGAAAAACAGACACGATTAACTCGTGCTATGTGAGCTTGACGCCATAGAGCTCTTGGCCATGAGTTTCAGATTACATGACCATCAAAAATTAGCAGCAACTAATGAATTTTTCCAAATGTGAAAGAATGGGCTAGAAATGGTTCACAAACAGATCAAAATTGGACGTTCAAGTTGGATCTAACTAAAGACTGGCTGGACTTGGACAGCATGCAATAGACTTTCAAGCGAGTTATCACTATTGATCTGTGCGTTGGGTGGTTTCTGGACAGCAATAACGTGACTGAATAAAAAATACTTACGTGATACAAACAAGCCGAAAAACAGTCGTACGCCTTTCGATCCAAAAACCAAGCCAACAATTCTTCAGCAAGCTCTTGATTTCTAGATTCCGAGGTGTATTCCATGGCGTCTCTGAATAGTCTGTCTTTCTTGCATAGTTCGACACTTTGTTTCCACCTGTTGTTTCCTTTGTATAAATACGCGGCGATGCGTCTAAACTCGGTAAGTTCGTGCTTTTCTAATCTCTGCGCTAGACCTATATTGTCGAAATTATCAAATGCATCAATCGATGTTCGTAGACCCTAAAAAAAAGTTAAAATTCGGTAAATGCCTGTGGTAGCCTTACGAAGTATACGAAATAATAAATGTACATACCTGGAAGTCTTCTTCTTCTATAAGTAGTAAATTGAGTGCCTCGTTGATAGCCTTGTTGTTCAAATTTTGTACAGAACGCAGATAAGATTTAACCAATTGCAAGTGACCCGTTTTGGTAAAGAATGAAACGGCCCTGTAACAACATTTTTAATAATCAAAAAAATACAGTAAAAGTGACTTGTCGACAAAGAAGTATGACAAGTCTTATTATAAATATGGCGCCTTTCAGACATGCGCCTACAAAAGAAAGCCAGATATTTGATTTTTTTGACTTTACACAAGTGTCAGATGTAAAAGATACCTTTACATAGTTAATGATTAGGAAATAATTCAATAACTTACCTAGTATGATCCATTCTCGGAGCCAAAACCAATAAGAGATCGTTCAACAACAGTGGTTTGTAGTCGAGGTAAAATTGAATTGCTTTATAATACAACTCGATATTGGCCACTTTTGTGATGATGTCTTTAAAGTGTCCTTCACGCCAAGCTTCTGTAGGATGTGCCATCATGGCTAGAACGGCATTGTCATATTCCTCATATTTATCGAATAGGAATACTAATTCTGCCCACAAATGTGCCTAAAAATAAGTATTTAAAATTATATGTTACGTTATTGCACTGAGAAATAAGATCAATAAACAATAACAACTCTATCAGGCAGAAATTCCAAGCAAACTATACCTTGTTTTTAAACTAAGAGAAGCATTTTAAGAAACCTCAAACACACCACTAAAAGTTACTAGATTTTGAGAGTGTTCCGAAAGAGTCGTGTTCAGACTTATTGAACTAATTGATACTTATGTGAAATATGTATTGTACTGCTCGCATTTGTCGTGGCCACTGAGAGATTAAGGTCACAAAATAAGAAGTAAAAATCACAAATACAATGATATGAGGTAATAAATCCAAGCACAATATGAAAAAGCAAACAGAATGATAAACAGCAAACGCGCAAAAGTGGTAAAAATAATGATTGGAATATTTTTATGTGAATAAACACAAATGTCAAAACTGACAAATAGTGGTGTCAGTTCAATTAAAAGATCTGTGTGAAACGGGCTGCTATCTGACCAATGATTAGCCTGCAGAAATGCCAAATGAAATTCAAATCGCTCCTCTTAGTTTAAAAACAAGGTATAGAGGCAAAAGGTGACAGTTTGACTAGTAAGGCATTTATGTCGTATAACTTAAGAAATTAGCCAAGTGAAGGAACGTCAAGCCAACAAACTTGCAAGAAAAGTGTCGGAGAAGACACAGAGTGTACCAAAAACCATAGTACGAGGATCAAGGAACAAAAATTATTGCAAAAAAAAAACCCAAGACAAATGAAAGGAAAACCATACAGAGGAAATGCTCACACTGGGCAGGAGCTGAAAATTATTAACAGGTTTTATGTCTGGCCACGCGCCAATTAAAGAACACCTGACTAAATAAAACTTTCACTGTTGTAAAGTTGCCTTACAAGAAGATTGTGAGGTAATAAAACTTTGTACAATAAAAGAGTTTTCAAGAAATTATCATCTTACCTGTTCGGCAGCTCTGAGAACTTTGGGTATATTAACCCGAGACCAGAACAATTCCAGATGTTCCCGCATCTTGACCGGTTTGTACTTGGAATACAAAATCGCTAGTTCTGTGAACATACCCATATGCGCTCTTTCAAGGCCCAAAGCAGCTTCTAATAGACCAATAAGTTCGTCGAAATAACCTAGAATACAACAATTATCAATAAATAATCATCGATTTTTCAAGTTTCAAATATTTTTACCTCTATCTTGGTAATAATTTATCAAATCTTGCAACTCGTCAGCATGCACGACGATGTGCATTCCACACATCTGAGCCAATCGGAATTCTTCTGCATCGACGCAAGCAAAACATACTTCCTTCCAAGTTCTAGTACTGTTGGCCTTTCTGGCGCTATCTACAGCACCTTGGAACTCTTTCAGATGTACTAATGTTATAGCAAGACGAGCAAAGTTAGAAACGTTGTTGTAGAGAAGTTTAGCAGCATCATACATCTTATCATCGAAACATCTGAAATAATATGATTATTTAGTTGCCTCCAAGAGGGTTAAGAAATTGAATTGGATGATAAGTTTCAGTATTTATAATTTTGACTCTAATCATTCTATAAGCGTTAAAAAAGGGATAGTAAAATCTTTATACGATAGGGCCAGAATCATTTGTTTAAGTGATGATCAATTTACAAAGGAGAAAACTTTTTTAAAAAATGTTTTAAATAACAATAATTACCCTGCAGAATTTGTAAATAAAGAAATTAAGAATATAGAGAAGGGCTCATTGTTAATACCCCATAACAATAATATTAATAATTCAGCTAACATAAGTTTTAGAAACTTGACAATACCGTATGTTTATCCAGGGTTTATCAGAATCTACTATGAATGGACCTTAATAAAAATTTTATAACAACATTTTGCAGTCTTAAACTTCAAAATATTTTTGATTGTCTAGTTGTCAAATTTTTTTCGTTGTGTCAGATAGGGATAAAAATTAATTTCTACTTAGTTTATCTTGACAACGGTAGCTGGAACGCTACCGAAACGTTGAAATAAATAATTTAAAAACATTGTGGTTTAATTCCCAAAAATTGAAAAGAAAAGAATGGATAATATACCACAAGGAACATACAGAAGATATTTTCAGTATTTTGCTAGAGGCTTATAAAAATCTTACCTGTCACCGATTTTTTGAATGTCAGCGTGATTCGGGCCGCTAATAAACTCCTCCAAATCTGCCAATCTACCAGTCTTGGCATATGAGTAGATCAATTCCGATTCAATGTAGCTTTCTCTCGCCTTCTTTCTAGCCATCTGTAGATATCTTACGAGATCTTCCCAGCTATTATTTTTAGAAGCAGTTTCAACGACGTCGATGTAAGCGGAAGGATCATCGGCTTTGATGTAAGAATCGATAGCTTCTTTTACTAAACCTTGGTTGAGTTGAGCTTTGGCAAGTTGACTCCAAACGGCAGGTTCGTTACAACGTTCTAATGATCAATGAAAAATTTCAAGATTTTGTAAAATATTTGATTAAATTATTCTTACCCGCAAATTCGTAAGCACGATCCAAATTATTAACTTGTTCGATAAGGACTTGTATAGCCGAGGTGTTGACATCGAATTTCTTGAAAATGGCAAAAGCTTCTTCGTAAAGATGATTATTTATTGCAATGTTTGCTATATCAGGAGCGTCGTAGTTATCCAAACGGTTTATATAATCCATAACTCGCGTAGCATCAGCCTTGATAGCTGGAATGAGAACAAATTGCTACACATTTCAATACACAAAATCACAAAACTGAGTATACATATTTTGAAAACAAAAATAATCATACACAAAAAAGTAACTAACGCGTTTTATTAACAATATTTCCAATATAAGCGAAAAAAAAACGCGCTATCCCAATAAAAAAAACCGTTCCTGGAACGTGCACTTCACTGGATTCCATTTCTAGTAGACTATCATATCGTTGGAATGTCATAAAATGAAATATTTTATTCACATTACATTCAATCCAGTCAAGGAGCAATTAATTCAAAAATAATGGCAGCAAATTAAAGTTAAGGAGGGTGTGTTAAGTTCAACAATACGACTTTGGAAGTGTGGACTTTAGAAAGGGATGGGGGGATAAAAAGAACCAAAAAAAAGGTTGCCTTTTAGCATGGAGTGTATGAAAAAAGAAAAATTATATTGTGAAAAGTGGTAGAGTCCATTCAACGGCCTTTTTGATGCGTCATCGATTGTTAATGTCTTTCCAATACATTACGTCGAAAGAAATGAAAAAAGGGCAGGTCTGTGATTAATCCTAATCAAAATATAACAATAATGAGCCGTACAAATATATTACAACCGTCAACCCTAATCATTGACTTACCAAAATTTGATTGGTTGATGTTTAGATTAAGCGCAAGTGCGACCTATCAATCGGGAGAAATTTCTTTGTATAAAAAAGGATGCAGACATACCTTTCCAAATGTAAATGTGTCTTACATCTTTTCCTACTGTCCACTGACAGTTCTTGTCAGGTCTGTATTTTGTTTTTTTATGGTCAATTATTATTTATGAAAAGTGAATATGAATATTATTGTTATATTTATTTGAATAATACAAAAATATGTCTAGATACACGGAAAAAAGTCAGCATTTTGAAAGTTCTCAGGTATGTTAAGCTAGAAAAAGGAGCCGGCAATGATTAATTTTATAGCCTTTTCGAATTTTGCTCAATGCGATCCTGATGATTTTATTTATTAAATTAAGGGTTAGATAATTTAGATATGTGTCAAAATAGCAAATAAACGACATACCGAAAACCCGGTTATACGTCACAAACAATGACGCACACAAAAAAGGCTATTGAATAAACCATACATACACTGTGCGACATGGGGATTCCTATACAAAACTGACCAACGCGAGCTAACTTTTTTACCAAATAGCGTTCATGGAAAATAATAACATACATGGAAAAATCATTGAAAAATAAGTTCACATGCACATTTAATTTTATTAAATTCGCTCTGATTTAATCAAAAAATGGATAGTTTTTTTAAAAAAGTCGAAATCCATTTTCATACCACTGTGATGGCCAACATGGTAGTGCGCTAGATGATTTAAAAGTTGATCCCGAAGTATGACAATTCGCTTCGCCTCTGTGATCAAATTTTTTTCTTTTTGTTTTTTGTTTCTTTTTTCATTATTTTTGTCAAGTCAGTTATTAGTTTCGAAAATTGTGAAAAATGAACTAAAAAAAAAGAGAAAATCGTCATACTTCAGGGTTAACTTTTAAATTATCTCGCGCACTACCATGTTGGCCATCACCTGTTTGATTGGAATCATCCGAAAGTAGTATGAAAATGGAGTTCGACTTTTTTAAACATAATTATCCATTTTTTCATTAAATCAGAGCGAATTTAAGGAAATTAAAAGTGCATTTGAACTTATTTTTCAACGACCTTTCCATATCTGTTATTATTTTTCATGTACGCTATTTGGTAAAAAAGTTATCTCGCCTTTGACAGTTTTGTACAGGAATCCCTCTCGCATCTTAAATAACACATCGTATACGTAATTGTAAGTAAATTGCATTTGTAGCAATTATTCACAGCTTTCAAATGAGTCGTTAAAAATCTGGATATCATTACCTAAAAGCTAAGACAAAAATGACCTTTTATATATAATGTTAATGCTAAACTGTCAACTAGCTGACAAATGACCAATGAATGTCAAATATTTAACCTTGACACTTGACAGCCGTCAAATAAAAAATGAAAAATTAATATTTTTTTTAATTACCGAATAAAATATTTTCATGTTCTTTAGTTATTTATATTGTTTAATCATAGTTTATAACTAATTACAGGCTTATTATCACACAACCAATCTTGCATTAAAGAGAAATCAACAACTTTCTTAACAATTTGCACAAAGTTTCGAATTATTTTTTGATATCATGAAAATTTCTAATCAATTAATTGGATTAAATACTTATTGCACAAAATATATTCGTTTGTAAAAACTCACCTGTCAGTATTAACAAGTTCTGAAGATTTCTGTGTTCAGAGAACACAGAGCTGTCGAGGACAATTTTTTCCAACAATTCTATAAGTTCGTTTGGCAAATCGGCAGTCATGAATGCTTTAACTGTTACTGAAATATCTTCAGGATCTTGCGTTTCACTCAAAGCTGTTTGTACTACTTGATCTATCAGTTGTCGTCTACAATAATAAAATGTAATAGATAATAAGGACATACACTATGAAATTTGAATAAGCAGTAGTAAAATTGTAAGGAGTACAGTTTGGCAAGTTTATCTGAACCTACGGGGCATCGGTAAGAGGCGAGGAAGCATGGCGCATATCTGTCATAAACGTACAAATGGCGTACTGTACCTATTTTATAAAGTAAAACTGAAAAAACAAAGGTCACTGACAATACCAACGCCACTGGATAAATCAATATCAGTCAACTGACGAAGTAAGAAGCACACGCATGCGCTTGCCAATAATGCTAATAGGAAACAATTTGCTTAAAATTTATTCGTTTATCCAATTTTGCATTTCTTATTTTTAAGAGTAGACTTTCCACCCTCTGGGCACCATATAGGATTTGATTATCAAGTTGTTTATCACTTATTGGCTGAATTTCAAGTCGCTGAGAGAACACAGTAAAAAACGGATACAAAAAAGGTTGATTAGGATTTCAAAGAGGTTATTTCTGTTACCTGTAGGGGTTGGTTTCTTGTAGAACTTCTGCCCACAATTCTCCGTCACGTCTGCGAACCAAATATCTAGCCTCTGATTTGAACAAAGAATTTTCATTGCACACAGCTATCAATTCTCTGTCACATTGACCACGTTCGTATGCCACACAAGCCAAATGCGGATCACGTTTTTCACAATAACGACCAACAACGCGTGAATCATACCTGAAAATCAAAAATATAATTTTGTTTCCAAGAGCAAAATTGAAATATCTTCAATTCACTCACCATTGATTTTCTTTTAAAAATCTCTCGGCGTTGTTGTTAGAATCGATATAAATTTTAGCTAAAGCATTGTGTGTAGCCGGCTCAACGCATCCTTCGTGAACTCTGCTTTCCAACCAAGGCAATAACAATTTCAATCTGTTTCTTTTTTCGACTTCTTCAACCAATTCATCGGTGGAAAACTGTCCCCTGACGACTAAAATTAAATTTTTAATGATGTCCTCTGAGCAATCGACATCTAAAAGACCTCCAACAACAACCTAAAAAGAAACATGTAGAGTTAAGGAGACTTGTCCAAACTGTAAAGCCTGCTAACTGGACAATGTAAGATCAATAGATCCTTAAAGCTGATGAAATGAGGAGTTCAGTCTAAGATCAATGTGGATAACAGTGTTTTTTTCTGACATGAATGGCAGTTAAGATCTACCATTCAATGTTGCATGTTTTTTATCATTGCGAACATCTATATTGCTTTATTAAAATAATGAATACACCCCCAAAGTGTATATCTTGAAATTTAAAATGACTTTTTAGCTGGATACTCATATCGGTAGCCTTTTGGCATGTCACCGATTCATTTCTGTTATTCAGTCACTAGCTATGTCAAATGTCAGTTATATTTATTTTTGTTGATATTCGTTCAATTGTGTATGTCCATTTACGATAAGATTTTGTAGCATTTCTAATTAATTGTATTAGTAGTATTCATTATTTTAATAAATCAATAAACAGATTGCGAAAATTACATCGGAATCCTCGCCTCGGATTACACAAGTACGACAAGGATATAAAGAGAGAGAAAGAATAATTATGCGCGGTCATCGAAGCAGCTAGGGTGTACACTTATTTCCAGAGACTAGCCGAATGCAGTTAAAATAAGTATACACCCTAGCTGGAATAAGTAAACGCATCGATGACCGCGCATAATTATTCTTTCTCTCTCTTTTAGCTGTTTTTCTGTCGTTCTTGCGTAGTCCGAGGGTTCCAATGTAGTTTTAGCAATCTGTAGATATTCGCAATTATGAAAAACATGTAAAAATCTTATGTTTTTAATGGTAGACCTTAACTGTCATTCTTGTCAGAAAAAAAACTACTTTTTGTTGGCCACACTGACCTTAGACTGAGCTCGTCTATTGACAGATGAAGTCATGAGCAGATTTTGTAAATCCAAGTTACCAACCCAAAAATGTTGGTATTTTTAACTGGGGATAAAAATTTTTAGAATAAATTCATGTTAAAATTCGCATTATTTATAAATATCCGTTAACTGAGGTGTGGTTATTTGCTAAATTCAAGCATTTTATACATCTAGTAGGTTCGAATAAATAAACAGATTTTTTTGGGTGGAAGTATTTAACAATTGTACAAAATATTTTACTTACAGGTAAACGGCTGGGATTGACCTTCTGAACGTATATCTCAATATACTTCTGCAAGGAGTTTCTGTATAAATACAAAACCAAGTCGTGCACAAAGTCGAATCTATCGCATACGATAATGAGAGGCAATTGATCTGTCAACTTGGCTTCCTTTAGGAAGTTCTTCACTCGTTCTGGACTATAACAATTCGATTCTCTGCAAATACGTTCGACTTCTTTTATTTGTCCTGTCTTACAAGCAGCCTGGATGTATTTGAAGTGGACTTCTTGATCTTGGGAGAAGTTTACAATGGAACCAAGGAAGTAGAATAAACCTGTACATTAAAAATACGATTTAAAATTAGTTAAGTTATTATTTTGTACGAAATTTTAAAAATAAAAATGTAACCTGCCTTCGTAACTTTTGAATCCTTCAAACAAATCAATTAGAGCCTTTGTTGTCAACTGTTCGTGATATTTAGTCGCAATCTGAACGCAAATTTGCAAATTTTGTCTAATATTTGCAGTAAGCATCGCCCTCAAGCATTCTAAGCTATCTTCTACACTTAAGGTGCCGAAGAAATTGACTAACCAATCGGCTGGTAGTAAATGAGTATGAACCACTGCTCGTTTGATGTCGTACAAATCGGTGTAATGTTCGAGAGCTCTTTGCAAAAGACCAGCTTTTTCGCAGAGCTGTGCGACATGAGGACGGTCGTAGTGGGTGAACATGTTGTTGCCCAAAATAGCGTCAGCTACTTGAGGTGCCGACATCAAATTCATCTCCAGAAGTCTAAAAAAATACATAATTTTAATTATACATTGAATAAATAAAAATTGAATTATGTTTGACAGGTAGTTAAGTTATTTTGGGTTTCGTTAACTGGGATTTCAATTATATGGTTTGAAAAACTGATTAGAAAGCAGCACATGTACATACCTTGTTTGTAAATGTCCTTCAGTAGGTCTATTGTTCTTCAACGCATCTAATAAGAATGCAGTACATTGTTGCACCATGTTTTGTTCCATGAAAATGTCAACGATTTGATTAATATCCGCTAGAGGTTCTTCATCTGCTACCAACATGCCTGCAAATGCTGCTCCTTGATCGGGATTAGTTCGCATCACTTGACGAAGTAAGAATACGTAATCGGGAGTATAAGACACTTTTTTGGCGTACAATACGATTTTTTGGAACTGACCAGTTTCGGCAAAACTTTGAATAACCTAAAATTATCATAATTTTCATATCAATTTTTCTAGGCGCCAATTTTACTAACTTTAGCAGGTACGTTAGCCCTAAGATAGACAGATAAAGCTAGAGTAGGGTCGGCTTGTTTAACTAGATCACCTAATTCTTCGGAACACTCCAATTTTTCTTCTTTTAACCATTTTTCTAACAATTGTTTACGTCCTTGTAGAAGCACAGGTTTGCATAATTCCAATGATTCGTATCTGAAATTTAAATTGTATTCGGTAACTCAAAAGTAAAGATTCTAATAAAAAAAAAACCTGCAACGATTACAAAGACCTGTAATAAAAGCGGAATCATATTTTCTTTACCTGTTTAATTGGCCTTGATCAAGTAGAATACCAAAATACTGTAAAAGTGGACTGTTTTGTCCAGGTTGAGTTGGGACTTGTTGAAACATTTGAATAGTAGCAGGCGTTCTTAAAATTGCTACAAGTAAGAAAATAACATTAAATCACACCACTAGTTATGATAATTATGAATTCAGGTACCTTTTGGAGCATTTGCAGCTACTTTAGCGGCTTCAGCGTATTGTCCATTTTGAAATAACAGCTGGAATTTGCTAACAAACAATTCTTCAGCACCCGCCAGATTATTTCTAGTGGCTAGACGTAAAGCCAAATCTGGATTGTGTAGAATCGTGTTAATATATCTAATGATGTTCTCTTCATCTACAGACACTGAAAGTACTTGACCTCTTCTATTAACACCTACAAAACATAAAATGTCATTGCTATTCATTAATACAACTTGGTATTTATTTATTTATAAGTGAGAATTAAATAAATAAGGAGATTGACAGTAAAAATTCATTGATGTATAGTAAAAACCAAACAAAGTTGCGTGCTCGTCATCATTGTGAACATTTGCAGCGTTGTCAGATTGTTCACGAAATATGGAAGTCAACAAAAAACGTAAATGTAGAAAATTTCACAATATTATAAATGAAAACTACAAAATTATCGATAGTTTTATAGTTTTTGTTTAATATAATGTTAAGTTTTTTCATTTACGTTTTCTATTAAATAATTTTATGAATAGATTTCACTAAGTAAGGAATTATAGAATAAGAGTGGTAAGGTTATTACTGAGTTACCAAATCTTTTAATAAATAAATATAATAAAAATACAAGCAATAAAGTAAAATATGTTTAATAATGAACGTATTTTCTTTGGTGACTCAAACTCTTCACCTTTTTTCCTTGTTTGACAAATTATGCTCACTGTTCTTACACTGATTTTTAGAGCAGCAGCTACACGTTAAAATAATAGAAGTTTACGAAAAGTAAAGTATGGATATTTTATTCACATATTACCTACCTCTTGTACAGCATTTAAGGGCAACAAAGGACCATTATTATTCCATTCTTGTTCAAAATAATTTGCTAATGAAGCCACAAGTTCTTTGCATCGGCTATTTAGCTGTTTGGGCAGTTTAACAATCTCAGAAGAAAATACTTTGTTTTGAAAAAAAAAAGTTTTGATTATAAATATTTGTCACAAGAAAATTTTAAAAAGCACGTAAGTGTAACCTCAAAAATCGATGACACTATACGAGTAGAAAAGTCACAAACAACGCGGCAACATGACATTATTTCTGGCAGTGACTATTTTACTGTCAATAATTGGAGGCTTCTTTATGAAAATTTCAACACAAATTTTTACATAGAGGGACGTCTAAACCCAATAAAGCTATATTGATTATGCATCATTTTGGTACAAAAGTTTTTTCATTGAATGGGTTAGAACCAATTAATTAACAAATTTGAGTATAATATGCACTTTTCGATAGAAATGTAGCCACACATGCGAGAAGTACGACCTTGGTGAGGTGCACGCAACTTTGTTTGGTTTTTACTATATTTCTGCATCTCCATCCACAATGTTGAGGTTTTTTTTACCAAAAGTGGTCACAATAACTAAAAGTTAATCAAACACAACTCAAAAATTACACGAAATGGGGGACCATTGTAAAATTAAGTTACCATTCTAAACAGACATCATTTGTTCATTCAAAATTATATAGTCTACGACTTACCAATAATTCCTCCTGTATTTTCATGGGGAGCAGTAACGAAAATTGTTTCACTGGATATTCTATTCATGTAGATGCAAGTACCGCCCTCGATGTCGTACATGTGGATGTATCCATATTTGGTTATTAAATAGATTACGTCATATTTTGAAGACACTTGCATAGCCACAGGAAAATCATTTTGTGCTTCTGGCGGGAAGAAAACATCTACAGTTTTTTTGGCAAACGGTTGGTTACCTGCTGGACTTTGACCTACCTACAAACATTTAAAAAAAAACGAAGGGTTTATTGATTGATACACTTTTTCGATATTTTTCCTATACAAGTCTCTAGTATCCATGGGTTTAGCCCTTACCTCGATAATATGTAATTTTCCTCCTTGTAGAGTTCTCACAGCAAAACAGAAGAGAGTTGATGGCTCCGGATTTCCTTCTATTTTGAAAGTGGCAAAAGAAGCGGCGTGTCCTTCAATTGGTTGAGAGCATTTTCGTTCCACTGAGTACAATTGCATAGCACCAACCACGCGAGATTGTTGGGCACTGATGCCCACCAGCAATAACCAATTTTGTTTCGGATCAGTACGGTAGTTGATAATCTGACAGCCATTGAGGGATGAATGTCTAAAATGACATAAAAAAAGATTAGTTATTTTAAAATCTAATCTAATAAAGAATTTAGAATGTCACAATGAGGGTGTAACCTAGGTATGGGACTGTTTAAGAGCCAAGGTCGTCAACCACATCTTGTACATATGTTAATTTACAAAATAAAATAAAAATATAATCAAGTGTAGGTATCTCAAAGGTATCTTTAAGGGTGGCAACTCTATTGTGTTTGTGTATTATTGGTTGCCTATAGGTAAGCTCGGTAGGATGATCTTAAGAAGGGTGGTTGTATGCATGTGTGAGCGGTGCGTCCACCATATTATGTCATGTATTTTATGTGAATCAAGTTGTGAAATAAATAGATAAAACCAAAACTATCAGAAACATCATTCCGCGCTTAACCCGGAGAAGCCCTACACAAGTGAAAATAATTTGATGTAAAATTCATCTAATATTCAACAAACAAAATGTAAACACAGATGCATATTTATGTTTTACTGAAAATATAATAAACTTTGTGATTCTGAAATAATCTTCATTACTAAACATTTAAATGTAGGTTATGATTAATAGCAGGGTCAGCAAATATTTCCCAATCACTTAATTTATGTTTATCAACAAACAGAAGTTGAAGTGATTCCTAATCAAAATAGAAGATATGAGGAAAATTATTCAATAAGGAAGATTGAATTATTAGCACATGAACTGGCCAGTCATTTATAAGATAACTGATGAATAACTTACTTAAAACTCACTTTATACAACTGAAAATACTACAAGTTATCAATATAATTACTATTCAAATGCCTAATTAAATGAAATCTCACTGCAAAATCCTAATTTTAGGATGCTAAATATTGAAACTAAAATCAAATGTGATTATACACATTGAAGTTGGCAGGAGCCTTCTTATCTCTCTTTTATAGTCTACAGTTCAAAATATAAATATGGATATTGAATTTTTATTAGCAGCAGTTATAAATTTAGTGATAATGAATGTTGCAAAAAAGCTATAAACAAGAGGGTAATATGGAAACCATGGTTAAAAAGGAGCGAAAAAGGCTTAGGAATACTTAAATTACTGAATAAAGAACTGGCAATAGAAGATGGAGATTCTTATAAAAAAATTTAGCGCGTAATCATGGGAACAATTTAACAAACTGCCTTGTTTTTCAAAATTTTCATTATGTTTCACTATGTTAATCATATTAAATGGGAAAAATATAAAAGTACAAGTAAAATAAAGGCTAGTTAGCAAACTTTGTCTTAAAAGAGTGGGTCGTGAAACTTTGGAATAGAATATATCAGGTTTTGTTCCAACCTCCAGTAATATTACTAATACGCATGCGCAGTTGTGGACCAGTAAAATTACCGTTCAAACGATTCTTGCCTGATAGCGAGTATCGATAGTTCTGAAGTTAAGAAACATGCGCAATGGCAACATTTTTGTCTTAAGCTGTCAAATTTGTTTTTTACGGAAAGTGTAAATAGTATATGAAAGTGAGTTTTTAGTTTTGGAACTGTTTTGAAAATAGTGTGCACCGTTTCTTACGTTTGTGTAGTCGTTAATGAAATAAAAAAGGAAAAATAGAGTACGAAATCACTTTATATTCTGTTAAATTGCCTCTACTTATAATATAGGTATAGGTAATTGAAAAATGGTCAAAATAGAACAAACATATAATTTTGCCATTTACCTACATAACTATTAAAGTTACAAAGACTTCTATTATTGTAATATTTTGATGTAGGTGATATTATTATTGTATTTATTTTTATGTATTTTCAAGTCTGAGGGCCTTATAATTACAAATAAATGTCTTGTTTTTACACTTTTATCTTCTGATTAATGTTAATATGTACCTACAATAGATAGGTGCAACCACTTCTAGTTCAAAATACGTTGCAACCATTTGGTAAAAGATTACCCGTAACTTTACTAATTTCACTCACGCATGCGCATTAAATAGTTCAATTACTGGTAACGTACGATAACAGAACTGCTGGTTGGAACGAACCTAATATATAGCAATAGAAGTCCCTCCTTAAGCGCCAATATTGTGACATTTAAAGTGTATCCAATATCTATTGCAGAATCTACACACCCATGTTCGTCTCCCTTGCCAAAATTTTTTCTTTTATTTACATATATATACCACTTCTGCAATTGATATTGGAAAATCATACATTCAACCAACTTTAAAAATATTCTCTTTCAATATGTCAAAGTAATAATCTTATTAAGGTTACCAGTAAAAGAGTTGCAGTCTAAGTAATGCAAAATAAAAATTTCTAACCAAAATTTAAAAGAGGAATATGTGGAAATAGATCAAACATCACACTTCTCCCCAAAATATCAAAATTTTCTTATCAGAGACTTGAACAATGTAAATAACAAACTTACCTATCAAACATTTTTGTTGGAACAGAATCACCCTCCATAGACCAATGGAATACTGAAGTTTCCGTAACTAAAGCTAAGGTATTAGGGCTGATCCATTTCCAAAAAATAACGTCCTCGTTCATGGTGTGTGCTTTCATCTTTGATTTCATTTCTATATTGAAAATTTGAAGTGTTTTTTGTGTTTCTACGCCGGCTTTTCCTACAACAAAGCTCCATGTTGGTTAAGGAAAATTTAATAAAATTCATTGTGTAATAGTAAATGTTTGATCAACACTCTTGTGATATTACTACAGATAATAAATTATATTACCTTTAAGGGCAATGACTTTAGACGCTGGATTCATAATGGCGCTTTCGGCGGTGATTGGTCTTCTTATCGGGTTTCCGGTGTCGGCCATATCGATTATTACAACTTGGGATGTTTCTCCGACTTTTTCTCTAACACAAATGAATTTGTCACTCTCCATGGTGAGTGTGGCAAAGGTGATGTTGGCGGCATTGATACCAACATTGGTAAGCTGAAAACAATATTAAATCATATAGGTAAATTGATCTCTATTCCCGACAAAAATTAACAGTTGGGTTGTTAATTAAAGCACCTGTCTGTAAACAATAACTTGGGACACCTTGTATACAGCACTCTCCTTATAAGCATTATATGGGGTACATTATTACTCAACAAAAAATAATTTGTATAAACAAGTAAATACCAATTAAGATCTAAAAGGATTTCAACTATTGAAGTTAAAATATTTTATCAGCTTTTAGATGACTTTTTTATTTTCTACATGATTTTCATTTTCTGAGGTTTAGTAACAAGCAAAACAAACAACAATGACAATGGTAACCATTCCATTCCATGGAGCAGAACAATATCCGATGAACGAGGATATGTGTAAACATGGCTTTTTAGTATATTTTTGAAAATGTAGGTCAGTTTTCAACAGTGGGTGGTTGTACATACGCTAAGCTAGAAAAATCAATAACTAGATAAAAAATGTATTACAGCTATTTAGAGAAGTGAAGCAATCCTATTGTTAACGTTTTGTAAACTGATTTATTTGAAAGATTTCACTTTGTTGGTGTAATCGTTTGGTACATAAATATCAAAGACTGGTATTTGATGAAAAATGGATTTAGTTTTTATTTTAATTAAAGTTGTTTTAAAAAATTTCCGTGAGAAAAAAAAACCCGGACAAATTTCAACTAGAAGCTGTCTACGTTCACCAAATTATTGGGCGCGTTTTAAGGTAGCACTTTATTAGAAGATTACAGATATACAGGGTGTTTTGAAATGACACAACGTTTGCATGTAGATACCTCTCGTAAAATTGGACAAAATGATATGAGGATTGGGGGGTCCAGCTCATTATACTTTTCGAAATACAGGGTGTTAAAAATTAAATTTTATTTGATAACTTTAAAATGGATGAATAAATTGATTTGACATTTGGCAGGTTGTTTTTAAATGTAAAAAAAACATTTGTCAATTCTGGATCCAGTGGTGTACATTTGGAAAAATATGACACCACGTTTCTTCTCCCATTTTTCACGCCACTGGTATTTGTAGCTATTGTTAATTAATTTTGTATTCCTCAATGTTTTTCATGTAGAAAACACATAACCTTTACATATCAAAAAATTTGTAGTTTTCAAGATATTTAATGTTTTCATGAAGTTTTCAACATCATTTTCAATAATAAAAGCACAAGTTTAGACAAATATGTTTGAGAGTCTTCTCCCAATGTTTAAGATGCATTGCTGCTTCACAAATTAGTTTCTGATACATATTTTAACCATTAGTAGTTTGAAGATTATTAAAAAAAATACGAAAAAAATATTTTTCCCATTTTATTATTAAAAAATTAGGTATCATACTTCATGAAAACATTAAATATCTTGAAAACTACACATTTTTTGATATGGTTTGCTAATATATGATTTGAATAGTTAGAATTAGATTTTTCGTTATCATAGCTATGTTTGTGTCCTCAAATTCTAGGATTAAAATTTCTAGCAGTTCTACTTTGTCACAGTTGTCACTGCCAAAAGTTTATTTATTATAGATTTGTTTAATTTTTAAGATTTAGATTTCATATTTTTAATGAGTTTGGTTATACTGTATTTATTGTATTTTTATTTTACTCTCTTTGGTAGTATGGTCACGCAATGTAACATTTTCAAGATGTTATCTTTGTCATTTGAAACAGTTGTAAAATAAATAAACAATGGTACATTGTAAAATATTTTTTCTACGCGGAAATAGTATATTACCGCACTTGTTAGGTAAATAGCTATTGAAACTTAATTTTTGTTCTAATTAGATAATGGGGTCTATTCTGTAACCAGTCCTTTAAAATTTAGAGGCCGTTAAAAATTTAACAGGCGCTGAAATCACATCTACAAGTAGGTAGATGTGATTTTAGCGGCTGTTAGATTTTTAACGGCCTCTAAATTTTAAAGGACTGGTTACAGAATAGACCCCAATATCATTTTGTCCCAATATAGTAATCTAGGTATTCACATTATATCACTTTATCTACTGAAGATAATAATGGACTGAACACTACACTATTGAAAGTTATCCAGGGGCGTTACACATCCATTTTTGGATGGGATAAAACCAACCAACATTAGTTTATAACAATTAAAAAATGTTTATTATTTATATTACTACAGTGGTAAATTTTACTCACAAAATTTTTGTAAAAAAAGTTAAATAATATATGTTTTAAAATAACTGTGTTTTTATCTTAAGTTTGATTAAATAACATTATTGCTTGTGAGACCTCAAAAAATTAAATTCCATAAACACCTATTAAATTTGTTATCATTGTGTCTGACTCATGGACAAAGAATTGACTATTGTATACAGGGTTGTGCCAAAACCCTTTCAAACATGGTTAATTATAATAACTGATAAGAAACTTGAGTTTCATAATGATGTCATAAGAGCAAGATAATATGACCAAGCCATGGAACCATTTCATTTTTTGGCGTATCAAACAGATCCAAAGCAGTTAGCAGCTTTAGCAAACTATGTATGAATATTTTTTTTCAGATAATTCAAAATTGGGTTATGATTCTTGTAAAGTTGAAGAGTGGCTTAACACAAATTATATTAGTTTTAGTATATCAAATTTTGATGTATTTCCTAAAACTATGTGAACTATATGACTGAAACTCTAAAAAGTTTCAATCTTTTCAAGTGGTGGCTGTTACTGTTGTGGTGGTTCTAGTACATCACCAGAATAATATATTGTATAATTAGTGGGAAAAGCATAATATTCCCAAACGAATGTGATAATTACCACAATTATCACAGGAGTTTGGGAATATGCTTTACCCACAAATTATACATACCATTTTTTATTTGATCATTGATTTACATTTAAAAAATTAATATTAAAAATATTTCATTCAAGATGTAATCAAGTAAGTTTAGATAGGTTCATATTGAAATATAGAACTGGTAACCATGGAAATTTCTTTGTTATGACAGAAGTAAAATAATTTTCTAGCAGTTTTTGTTTAATTCTTTGTATTTTATAAGGAATTGAAATAATAAAACAAACCAATAAATATAATCTCCTCCCTAAAACAAATATTCAACACCCCTGCCTCGACTTCAAATGAAAATGATCAAAATGAGATAAACCAAACAATTAGCCATGCAGCTTCAAACATCTATAAATTCTCGTTGCCCTCCAGTACATTTTACAAATTGTACAATAAATGTAAATATTAACAACAATTAATTTATGTTCAGGAATATTTTTATAAATTAGATGTTTCTTTTATAACAACTTTAAAAGAATTAAAACCATACTTTGTTTCATTTCATTTTATTGTAATATTCCATTTGTAACATTACTGTATGATACAGCAGTGCAGTAAGAATATTACAACTGCCCACTATTCTGGAATGTTGAGGTTTGCGCTTAGAAAACAGCTCAAAATATTGTCACTTTTCCCACAATCAGAGAAAAATAATTTCATCTACCTTGGTGGTGACTGTTCTAAACTAAACCAAATTGGTTAAATCCTTGTATATTGTCTAATTTTTGGATTGTATGTTAAATTTAAGTACCTATACTGTTCACTAAGAAGCTATTTTAGTCAGTAATTATGTAGCCTATTAGTTATTATTTAATCCCATTTTTCTAAGTACCTACTTTGAAAAAAATATTATTCCTTTTAGTTGAATATATTAGAGATTTAATCAATACCTTTCCAGTACAAATAATAAAGAACTATTGGGTTTATTTCCCTTGAAGTAATATTTGATAGCAGTACAATTAATTTAAAGATATAATTTCAATAGACCATGGAAATGAAAAGCAATTACTGTCAGAGAATTTTTTTTTCATTAATTTTTTTATTCTTGCAATGTAAGTAATTATATGCATATACTAAACATTAAATAAAATCATATTAAGGGGACCTATGCATATCATAAGTCCATAGTAAGGACATTCATGTTTTATATGATTCAAGATGTATTACTCACTACTCCAACAGCAAAAATAACTTTGTCACCAATAAAAGAAGTCTTATAAAACAAATTAAAAAAATATTGACTTTACATTCGAACTATAAATAGGTACCAAATTTCGATATGAGAATGTTTGGTAAAGGTTATATGGTTTTGCAAAAAAACAAGAAAAAACTATATAATATGATAACAATCCGCCCCCACGTTAAAGAAAAAAAAGTACCGGTTAATCCAAGTCATATATGTAACATCGATTTATAGTATACCTTAACTAAAATAATAAACTAGAGGTTAATACAAAAAAAAGTGCTTTTAATATGGCAAAAATGGAGATCAAAGTAGGTAAGGGGCGTTTTGTTTTTTACCTGCAAATGTTCTTGAAACTTGATAGGTAACAGTTGCTGCGTCATGTTGCTGTTATATTGCAACAAAACACAAAATAAAATTTAAACAATTTCCAGGCCACTTATCCAAACGTTTTATAGTTTTTCAGTAAAATGACAATTTTTTTCACTAAACTGACAGCTAGCCAGAATCAAACATCTAATATGGCGTCGCCCTTTTTGTACAGGCCGGTGACGTGTGACGTCAACTTTCGCCACATCATCCACAGAACAAAATTCACCTGTCAGCTGTCACTACTGTCAGGTCAGATACACATGTCAATGTCAATGAGTGAATTGGGTGATCCATGAGGTGATGGTTGCTCAATGGTTGCTACCATAGAGAAATATAATATATAATAGATGAGTACGATAATTACGCACTTTTCTAACTTTTCAACCCGAAGCGTGAATGAAAAGACGCTTCGGGTTGAAAAGTTAGAAAAGTACGTAATTATCGTACTCATCTAATATATTTTTATTTTGTCTATGGTTGCGCAAGTCTCCATGTGTTGTTATAACATTTCTCTATAATCTCTATATAGTCATTAGACTGTCTTGGACATACCAGGTTATTGTTTTTATTAAGAGTAATAAGCAATTGGAACTATTTGATTTAGTTGGGCAGAGTTGTGTGACGTTGTGTCTGGTTGAAGTGAAGTACATTGGGCTGAGGTATTCATGGAATAGGGCATTGAGAATATTCACAAAAAGTAGATTTCTTCTTTTTTATACAGATGACAAAATAAACGTCATATAATTGTTATTTTGTAGTTAAGTTAGGTTACATTTGTAGGGTTTGTTTAATTTTATAAAGTATCTTATCTTAAAATATAAAAATGAATGAATTAGAAAAGCTAGAATATCTTTCCTTGGTGTCCAAAGTTTGTACAGAACTAGAAAATCATCTTGGTATGAACGACAAAGATTTGGGTGAGTTTCTTAACTTATAAAATTTACTACATTATGTACAGATTTTTAAAATTCTAATTATTAAATGTTTTATATTTTAGCGGAATTCATTATACATTTGTCTGAGAAAAATAATACTCTTGAAACATTCAAAAAGGCTCTTGTAGAAAATGGTGCCGAGTTTTCAGATTCGTTTATTTCAAATTTGTTGCGTATTATACAACATATGAAACCTAAGGAAGAAATAGTTATTACTGAAAAAGATACTTTGGCTACAAAGTTCCCTGGCTTAGCTCTACCAAATGAACGTCAGCAACCTTTATTTTTAGAAAAAGAAACATCTGATGAACATGAAGACCTAGATATTGTTGCTGATTTAATGAAACAGTTTGAAGCAGATGCACCTTCTCAAAAGCAGGTTAATAAACAGAGATCAAGAAGCTCTAGCATTGAAGAAAAGAGAATACCAGCAAGGAGTAGATCAAATTCTAGGTCTAGAAAAAGAAATAAGTCCAGGTCTAGGGAAAGGGATTACAAAAAGAATAAACATTACAGAAGTAGGTCTAGAGACAAAAGAAGAAGTAGACGAAGTAGCTCTAGATCCAGAAAGGACCTGGATGAAAATAGATTCAAAGATAGAAAAGAAAGGGACAGAAGCAGATCTAGAGATAGAAGAAACAGGGGTAGAAGTAGATCTAGAGAAAGAAAAAGAGATAAAAGGGATAGAAGTAAATCAAGAGGCAGCAGAAGAAGGGAAAGAAGTGTTGAAAAGAAATTCAAAAGTGAGAAAGATAATCCAGAATTTGAAGATGAGCCTACTCCAGGCAAGGTGAGAAATTTATTATATTAGAATGTATAAATTTTATGCTTAGGTTCAAATTCACAGAAAAGTTTTTATATTCAAAAAATTTTTATATCTGTGCTTTAGATTTACAATGGTAAGGTTTCCAACATAGTGCCATTTGGTTGCTTTGTACAATTGGAAGGTCTCAAGAGAAGATGGGAAGGCTTAGTACACATTTCTCAACTAAGAGCTGAAGGTAGAGTGACTAATGTATCTGAAGTGACTTCTAGAGCAGCCAGAGTAAAGGTTAGATTTTGTCTTACAATTTTATTTGTGAAACTTTAACAATTTTTGATTTTTTAAATATGCAAAAAGCATTAACGAGTTTAATATTGAGGACATTTAATTTTAGATAGTAATATTTGTTTCATTATATTTTTAGGTGAAAGTATTGACTGTTACAGGGCAAAAAGTATCTTTGTCAATGAAAGATGTTTGTCAAATGACAGGAAAAGACCTTAACCCTCTGTCACATGCTCCAGCTGAAAGAGAAGATAAGGATCGAAACCCTGATAGACCAATAAACAGCAGCACTTCTGTTCTAAAACTTCCTATTAATATAGGTAGGTTATGACAAGCATCTATTAATTTTTACATGTTTTTAGTTCACATTATTTTCCACATATTACAAAAAAACTTCATTTAAAATAATTAATTATTAGACACAAAATTAGTAGGGATACAGAATATTTTCATATGAAATTTTTCTTGTTATTAGATGAAGGTGAAGAAGACTCCAGAAAACGTGTAACAAGAATTTCAAGTCCTGAAAGATGGGAAATTAAACAAATGATTTCTTCTGGATGTATCGATAAAAGTGAATTACCAGATTTTGATGATGAAACTGGCCTATTACCTAAAGATGAAGATGGAGAAGCTGACACTGAAATTGAGTTGGTGGAGGATGAACCACCATTTCTGCAAGGTAAAATGAGTGGAAGTTTATTATTGTTGCTTGTGATAAGCATTATTTATAACAATATATATTAAAAAAATATGTTTTACATCTAACAGGTCATGGTAGAGCTGTCCACGATCTAAGTCCGGTAAGAATAGTCAAAAATCCTGATGGATCCCTTGCTCAAGCTGCAATGATGCAATCTGCTTTGGCAAAAGAACGACGTGAACAAAAAATGCTCCAACGTGAACAAGAAGTTGACTCTCAACCATCAGGAAAGAACAAAAGTTGGATAGATCCTTTACCTGAAGATGAAACCAGGATTATGGGTAGAGGTATTGGCCCTCAGGTACAGGACATACCAGAATGGAAAAAACACGTAATAGGTATGGTATTTTTGCAAATATAAATTATATAAAGTCTTACTTTTTCAAGTTGTTATCATAATTTACTTCATATATCACTTTTAGTTTTCAAATTTCTTTCCTTTTTCACTTTGCCAACACTTTTGATGTTTTATTTCTAGTTTTTCTCATACTTTTAGTATTTAGAGCTCTTGTTGGTAGCCTCTTACCTTAGGACTGTCCATTGTAATCTTTTAAATCTGGTTTTAAATATTTGAGGACTTCTCTTAGAAGTTAGCTTTAGTCAATTGGGTCATTCAATTTTTAATTCCTTTTTGTTCTGGTATAATGTGCTCTTCATAATTACATAACTAAAAAAGGTATTTCATCATTATTTGCATATTTTTGTTCAATCTACTTCTTCAGACGTTTAAAAATTTTCAAAATTACAGAAAATTTGTTGTTCTTGATTTTAATAGTATAGTAGACAAAGGAGGTAGGAATTTTGTGAGCAAACCACAAAACTATGCAATATTTTCAGTATACTAACAATTTGTTTTTATTTAGGTGGCAAAAAATCATCTTTTGGTAAGAAGACGAATTTAACAATAATCGAACAACGTCAGTCTTTACCTATATACAAATTAAAAGAAGAATTACGTAAAGCAGTAAATGACAATCAAATTCTCATTGTAATTGGAGAAACTGGGTCCGGTAAAACTACCCAAATCACGCAATATTTAGCAGAAGCAGGATTCACAGCTAGAGGAAAAATTGGTTGTACTCAACCAAGACGTGTAGCAGCAATGTCTGTAGCCAAAAGAGTGGCTGAAGAGTTCGGGTGTAGGTTAGGTCAAGAAGTTGGTTACACTATTCGTTTTGAAGATTGTACGAGCCCAGAAACAATGATAAAATACATGACTGATGGTAAGTTTATTTAAAAATACCCATATAAACACCCAGTAAATTATTTATTTTTGGTTATAGGAATGTTACTGAGAGAATGCTTGATGGATCTCGACCTAAAACAATATTCAGTTATTATGTTGGATGAAGCGCACGAGCGTACCATAAACACAGATGTCCTTTTTGGGTTACTCAAACAAGCAGTATTGAAACGAGAAGAACTGAAGTTGATTGTTACCTCGGCGACGTTAGACGCAGTTAAATTTTCTCAGTATTTTTTCAAAGCTCCCATTTTTACAATACCAGGAAGAACATTTCCGGTCGAAGTTTTGTACACAAAAGAACCGGAGACTGATTATTTAGATGCTAGTTTGATTACCGTCATGCAGATACATTTGAGAGAACCGCCCGGAGATATTTTACTTTTTTTAACTGGTCAAGAAGAAATAGATACAGCTTGCGAAATTTTGTATGAAAGGATGAAATCTTTAGGTAAGACAATCTTTACTAATTGGGAATTTTGGAACGTTGACGACATCTACACTGAACACTATACCAAGTTATTTTCAGAGACTGAAGGGAAACTAACACTTACTTGCCCATCCTTATATACTTGATTTTATCGTTTCAAACTGTTAAACCTATTAAACTTCACACTGGTCTATAAAGTATAGCATATTTGAACATCTCTGATTAAATTTCTTTGTTATTAAGAGAATAAGTTGGTGTATGTACTAAGAAAGGAATACTATACATTTTATGTTAATTAAAATAAAAATAATCAACTGAGATACTTGTGTCTAACGGTATCCAATTCTAACCTATTACTGAGTAATTGTATCTGTCCATTCATTTCTAAGTAAAATTATTCCTACATAGGGTTAGTTTACCCTCAGTCTCTGAAGAAGATAACTTGATTATCAAAACGCGCGAAAGATAGTGTAATGAATGTTGATGAAACGATATACAGGGTGATTCGTTAGTGCGATAAAGTCCAATATCTTGTGATTGGTTTAAGATATTTGAATGAAATTTTGACCGATTGTAGCCAGCCTAGAGGCTCATATTTTGAAATTAGTTGCAATTGTACAGCGTCTTCCAGAACGCCGTGCCAGATCAAAGTTATATTTTTTTAAATGGGACACCCTGTATTTTAATTCAAATTTGAATTCTGCATGACTCCGCTATTACAATGATATACTATGGGTTATACAGCGTATTTAAAAAGTTCTGACCACTTGTTCGTGTAAATCTTGATGACTTCAACGACCTGTATACTTTAAACTGCACATTTAAAAATTAATCTTTTATAGCCACACGTCTGTAATAGTTGTCTAGTACTACAATTCAATTGAACTGATTCGATATCTAGGAAACCGTATACAAGGCGATCCCAAACTCGAAAACATTGGTTTCACAATTTTTTCAAATGGATCACCCTGTATTTTGTATCGGTAAATGAAAGTTACCTAAATATACTTCGAAATTTATGGAGTATTCCCTATACCCAAACTGAATAGTTTTTGTGATATTTCTATTTTATGGTTGAAAACCAACAATAATAAATTTACTCATACTTATTTATCAATAGCTATACTAAAATTTATAAAAAATCAACAACAAAGTTATAAAAGATGCTCAAAGTGACCACCCTCTAAATTTATACAGGCTTGGAGACGGTCTTGGAAAGATCGACTTACATTTCTAATTACTAAGAACGCTAATGATGATATGGTTCTAATTTAACTGTTTAGAAGAGCTACCTAACAAACCTGATCCATCTGCATGTGTGGTGGTACTGTTATCGACCTTTCAAAACCTTTTTCTAAGTTAACACACTTTCATAACATGTTAATGGTTGTAAATTGATTTTATAATCTGCTCTTTATTGATTTTTTTATTGGAAATAAAATTTTTAATAACAAAATAGAAATATGTATCACAAAAACTATTCAGTTTGGGTATAGGGAATACTCCATAAATTTTGAAGTATAGTTAAGTAACTTTCATTTGCCCATATAAAATACAGGGTGATCCATTTAAAAAAAATTGTGTAACCAATGTATTCGAGTTTGGGCTCGCCCTTTATACGGTTTCCTAGATATCAGTTCAATTGAATTGTAGTACTAGACGACTATCACAGACGTGTGGCTGTAAAAGATTAATTTTAAACTGTGCAGTTTAAAGTATACAGGGCGTTGAAGTCATTGCGATATACAGGAACAAGTAGTCAGAACTTTTTAAATCCGCTGTATAACCCATTACAATGTTATATAATTGTAAAAGCGAAGTCAAGCAGAATTAAAATTTGAAGTAAAATACATGGTGTCCCATTTAAAAAAATATAACTTTGATCTGGCACGGCGTTCTGGAAGACGCTGTAGAATTGCGAATAATTTTAAAATATGAGCCTCTAAGCTGGCTACAATCGGTCAAATTTCATTTCAAGATCTTAAACCATTCACAAGATATAGGACTCTATTGCGCTAATGAATCACCCTGTATAATTGACATACCTGAACTTGTAAAATTTATTAATTATTTATTTCAGGACCCGATGTACCCGAACTTATAATCCTTCCCGTATATTCGGCTCTACCGTCAGAAATGCAAACTAGAATTTTCGAACCTGCGCCGCCAGGAAGTAGGAAAGTCGTGATAGCTACCAACATTGCCGAAACGTCACTTACAATCGATGGTATTTATTATGTAGTAGATCCTGGATTTGTCAAACAAAAAGTATATAATTCCAAAACAGGAATGGATTCTTTAGTAGTAACGCCAATTTCACAGGTAAAATAATTCTATTGACATATTTTTATATACAGGGTGTTCTCAAATGACACTTACAACGTTTGCATGTGGATACCTCTCGTAAAATTGGACAAAATGATAAAAGGATTGAGGGGTCCAGCTAATTTAATTTTCGAAATACGGGGTGTTGAATTATTTGATAACTTTAAAATGGATGAATAAATTCATTTGACATTTGGCAAGTTGTTTTTAAATTTAAAAAGGCATATTTTGATAAAAAAACATTTGTCAATTCTTGATCCAGTGGTGTAAATTTGGAAAAATATGACACTTTTCTCCTCCCTTTTTTCACGCCACTGACATTTGTGGCTATTTTCAATTAAGTTTGTATTTTTTAATGTTTTTTACGGAAAAAACACATAACCTTTACATATCAAAAAATTTGTAGTTTTCAAGATATTTAATGTTTTCAAGAAGTTTGGACAAATATAGTCTTCTCACAAGGTTTAAGATGCATTGCAGCTTCACAAATTAGTTTATGACACATATTTTAACCATTAGTAGTTTGAAGGTTATTTAAAAAAAAAACAACAAAAGTATTTTTTCATTTTATTATTAAAAAATCACTTCTTCTTTTATACCTGTCTTTTACAGGAGAAATATTCTATTTTCTCTTCAACTTCTTTTTTTTCCGTTACATGGGATAATTCACCTAGCTTTTACACGGGAAATATTTTATCACGGTGATAACCTTTGCCAAATCATTTGCAATTCTTATTTTCGACACTTTCACTTTGACGAAACACAAGCCAGATCCACACCAACCAATGTATATTTTTTGTTAATGGTTCAAATATTTTTAGGCTCAAGCAAAACAGAGGGCAGGTCGAGCAGGTAGAACTGGTCCTGGAAAATGTTACAGACTTTACACCGAAAGAGCTTACAGAGATGAAATGCTTCCGACACCTGTACCAGAAATTCAACGAACGAATCTCGCGACTACCGTGCTGCAGCTTAAAACTATGGGTATAAACGATTTACTACACTTCGATTTCATGGATGCCCCACCGGTAGAGTCGTTAATTATGGCTTTGGAACAGTTGCATTCATTATCAGCACTTGATGACGAAGGATTGCTTACTAGATTAGGCAGGAGGGTAAGACATCTTTTAATTTTAAATTATTTTTTTGAGAATTTTTACAAAAAGTGACAAAACAACTCATCCAAATCTCAGAAACTTATTGAATTTTTGAAAAAAACAAGACATTGGGTACAAGGTCAGAAAATCTAGAGTATTTAGTTGAGAAAATAATATGTTGAGATCAAATGAATGCATAAGTCAAAGTCTGCCCTAAAAATTTGAACAGGAATCTTAAAGGGGCTTTGTCACCTGAATGGGCACCTAAAAAGGCTCAAATGTTTCTCCCATCTCCATAATATTGCTATAAGGACTCTGCATTTCTGGGACTTGATGGTCCTACACTATTAAACACTGAAGCAGTTTTCTGTCATGATTCTTACTTTTCCGCTAGAGACACCTGGTCCCTTTTTTTATGTCCTATCATGTCTTTGTATTTTGTCATTCATTTCATTCTTATGGCTTGTCTTCAACATCTCAGTCCCTTGAACTAAATATTTGTACCATATCCCATGTTATTTACTTCAGAAGCTTCGTGTCTTCTATATAGTTTGACTGGAGGGATTTTCAAAGTACTTTCATCTGAGTCTTTGTAAGTTCTCGATGAAGCAGACTATGTGTTTCATTTTCTCACATAGGCTCACTAACTTTGTCCATTTTATGCAGAGTTCCCTCAGGGTGCAGTGTCCAAGCACCAGATCTATAACTGTATTCAAATGTCTTCACATACGTAGTTTGAATAACCTGGTTGAGAGTTCATTGTCTACCTTGTGTCGACCTCCAGTTGAGTTGCTGTTCCCTATCTAGCTAGTTCCCGATTTCCTCTCTTATGTAATCTTTTGTGGTAGCCCAAAACGGCTCCGGACTTATTAAGTCTCCTTTAGAAAATTTTTAAGCTAATTTGTCTGCAATTTCATTACCTGCATTCCCCTAGACACCCATATTAGAGACACTTTCTTGTCTCTTGCCTACCAGCTAAAGAACACGTCCTCTTTTAGTACTTTCATGCAATCCTCATTGCAATGGTTTGGAATCTTCGATCTCTCCAGAATTACCTGGGGGCATCACCTGTTCCCTACATCTTTACTTCTCACTTGTTGAATATGTTCTCCAGTGTCATGCTATCATAACTTTTAATATATTCACTGCAGATGATACTTCTATCTTCCTCCACCAGATTATTGTTCCATAGATGATAGTTGACCTTATCACTGTTGTGTGTAGCCAGTGAACCACCTCAGATCGTATTCGACAGGTTTTGTCCAGAACTCTTATGCATTGCCAGAAAAGCCAGGTGTCCTGGAAGTAATTTTTTCCATGTATTGTGTGCCTTCTATTTCAGTTTGGTATCAAGGATCACTCCCAGATATTTAACTTATTTGGATATTTATAGTTCTCCTCTGAACATCAGTCGGCTTGCTAGACTTATCCTTGGTACTTGAAAAACTATTATGCTTTGGATATATTATTAATTATTTTATATTTTGTTTCAGATGGCAGAATTCCCATTAGAACCGAACCTTTCCAAAATGTTGATAATGTCAGTGGCACTTCAATGCTCCGACGAAATCCTAACTATAGTCAGCATGTTATCCGTACAGAACGTTTTTTACCGCCCCAAAGACAAACAAGCATTGGCCGATCAGAAAAAAGCGAAATTCAATCAACCCGAAGGCGATCATTTAACTCTTCTTGCCGTCTACAACAGCTGGAAAAATAATAAATTCTCAAACGCTTGGTGTTACGAAAATTTCGTACAAATTCGAACGTTGAAACGAGCTCAGGACGTCAGAAAACAGCTATTGGGAATCATGGACCGACACAAATTAGACGTGGTATCAGCCGAAAGAAATACGGTTCGAGTACAGAAAGCCATTTGCTCTGGATTTTTTAGAAATGCCGGGAAAAAGGATCCTCAAGAAGGTTATAGAACGTTGGTTGATAGCCAAGTAGTGTATATACATCCTTCTAGTGCTTTATTTAATCGGCAGCCAGAATGGTAAGTATTTTAATAGGGCATGTCCACGTGACGTCACAAACTAGCTGGTGGTAAAACAATAAACAAAGCCACGTGGTACTTATAGTGAGGTTATGCTGCTTCATAATGTTAGATCGTGTTTGAGTTTAGTTGGTTTTGCTTCAGTGTACTTTTAAAGTTATTTTAATTGTTGAGCTTGCATATTGAATACTATATAATATAGGTTAATAGTTGTTTGTTGTTTGATAATTTTTCATCGTGTCTATTGTTTATTGTTTTACCACCGTCGTATTGTCAATGTCAGCTGTCGTGGACATGCCCTATAAATACAAATATCGATAGGGTGCAATGCGCGTGCTTATACGGCAGCTGATTTGTTTTACTCGTTGCTAAGATGGCATTGAAATTTCAGAGCGAAATCTATCGAATTCTACTTTTCCCAATATTCATTATTTGACTGAATTAATAATTGAATTTTTTACAGGGTAATTTATCACGAACTAGTACAAACTACTAAAGAATACATGAGGGAAGTGACAACAATCGATCCAAAATGGTTGGTGGAATTCGCACCTGCCTTTTTCAAATTTTCTGATCCAACTAAATTGAGCAAATTCAAGAAGAATCAACGTTTGGAACCTTTATACAACAAATACGAAGAACCGAACGCTTGGAGAATATCTAGAGTACGAAGAAGGAGGAATTAATTTATATTTAATTGGAATATAATTTGGGTATTTGTATATATTTATGTAGATAGGTCGTTTATAAAAAAATGTAAATAAAATCTTGGACAAAATCTATGTATTTTTCATATTCCTACTATTCTCAACTTTCTAAAATTTCTAACATCATAAAAACCATAATTTCAATTAGATGAGGTTAAAAATTACAACGCAGCCTATACAGTAATCATTTATTTTGAAAAAAATAATAACATCATTAATTAATTATCGGTTAGCAGTTACTCCTCAATTCCCAAATGTTTTTCGATCCAAATAATTGCATTGATAAGGTTATCAAATTCATTTGGCACCATTGCCAATGGATGGTTATCTTCATACACAAGCATCCTAAAAAATAAAATAAAAACGTCAAATTTCAACCGCACAAATTTACAGCTAACGGGTTGGCAAAACTTCAAGATGTTGTCAGATCAACTAGCAAAATTCCCCAGTTTGTTTTGACGTTTATTGACATTCGATCATAGTCTAATATTTACAAGATTTTTTTGTTGCTTTTAAATTAATTGTTTCTTCAAGATTAAAAAACAGTTATTTTTATAACTATTTATTTAAGCAACTCTGCTGTGTGTAGTTAATACAATGTCGGAGCAGCTGAACAGTAAATGTCAAGAGATGGTATCATTTTTGTTAAGCTATTTTGAACGAGAATGCCAAAATTGGGGCACGCTTACCGCTGTAAGAGACGTAAGTAATAGTATTTGCTATTTGTATTCATTATTATTAATATTATTGTTACATATTTAAAAGTGAATGATTGAATGTTTTTAATGTTAGGTTAGGTTAATTAAACTTGATATATTAATCTTTCATAAATTGAAATTATTATATTGTAGTGTAGAGAGTTGCAGAAGCTTAACAACTTAGCGTTAGCACTATTGAAAAGAATAACTGCCAATCTAACATCAGATTCACCTAGTTTTCGTTAAGTAAAGAAAGAAAAAAATACAGCTTGGCAACATCACAAATCACAATATTTTGTTTTGCAACGTCATCGTCTTTTTATCGTAAAAATCCCATATCAAAAAGTATACATTTTATCAGGAAATTAAAATGCCCATCTTGATCGCGATTTGCAGCTGAATCAAAAGCTATTGTGTGCTTACGTCTTGCGTTATTTAACAAAATGGAGCCGACAAAAGAAATTTTAGAGATAAGACTCGCCCACGAATCCTTTAAACTTGATCTAAGCATTTCCATTTGGAAAACAATTTGAACATTTAATTGGACATTCAGTTTTACAGTTTTAATGACCGAAATGTCTGTATGGTCCTTTTTTCCCATATTTAATTTCAAGTTATAATACAGGGTGAGTAAACTATATTTACTCAAGTTTATGTGATTATCTCGAGTTTCTACAATAGCTATCAACATGCGGTTTGCGCCATTTTGTTACGAATTTAATCCAGTTCCATTATAATTTACTGTTAGTGTTTAAAATAGTTTAATTGGTGCCGAATTCCACTCCCTAAAGTGGACTGCTCTAGCCTGGTGCTTTTAAGGTTAGAATATAAATAAAAAATATATATTTATTTTTCAACTACTTACTTTGTAACCACACCATTGGATTTCAGTCTATGATAATGTTCGGTACCTTGGTGATGCGGTACGCGTAGGTCTTTTGAACCAATCAAAAGCAAGGTGGGAGCTTTAACTTTATGAGCATGAACGATAGGAGATAGTTTGCGCATAAGTGTTAGCGCCTCATTGTCGATTTCACCTTTTTGATTGTATTCTTTTCCAGCTTCAACATAACACCTGTAAGATGAATGTTCTTTAAAAATTTCATTCTCATTTAATTTGGTATAATGTTTTAATTTGATTAAATATTTTCTAGTTTCGGCAAATAATTATGTTCCGTCCATTCTGTGAGTGACAGAAAGAAAGCTGTAGAACAACAGAGATTCTCCTCTCCAAAGAGTGTATTGAGACCAATCGAGTATAAAGTGGTGGATCACAATCGGAAGGGTCTCTGTCCATCGGCTCCTTTGATCTATGTCAGAATTTAAATGACACTTGAAAGTTGTGATCCTAAAATTAGAGCTGACCTAACCTAACCTATATGAGATTCTACGTACGGAATATAAATATTTGCAGAGCCTGTATAATACAAGATGTATGAAAATTACCAGTCAGGTATGTCGGAGGACACGCTCATAGATACAACGTCTATCACTGGGTTTCTAGTAACTACAGCCTTAAATTTGTCCGGGTATTGTCCACTAAGATGAGTGACTAAAAAGCCGCCGTGAGAACCACCGACTAACGCCATCTGGTTCGGATTTAGCCAGGGATATTTAGATAAAGCGGTATCGGTTGCTTGAATGCAATCTTGTACATCACTGACGCCAATTTTACCCGGAAGAAACTCGACGCTTTTTTGACCAGAGCCCAGCGAGCCTCTATAATTAATTAACAGAATGGCGTATCCTAAAAAAGTAAAAAAAAACTTCAAGCAAATAATGATCATTTTTCAAACAAATATTCAATTTTTTTCCAACTTGATATATAGGATCTGTCAGTAAGTGTATTATCTATGTACATGTATATTATATTTTTATTTACCGTGGCTTACATACATGGCTTCTTCTAAAAATAGGTAGTTTCCAAAAACAGAATGAGGTCCCCCATGAGGCCAAACAATTAATGGAACTGTCTTATTATTACCATCTTTTGGTCCAATGTAAATAGCATTAAAATCACCTACAAATATATTAATAGACAATGAAGTTTCAGAAGGAGACATAGCATCCTTGACACCGCCTTATCTACTGGCCTTTATCAAGGCAATAGGACCTAGACGATGAGGTATTATGATTCGAGACTTGACATCAAATCAGTTATGACAGGGGGCACAATAGATCTTTTTTAGGTCAGAGTGCATATCACCCCTACATTAATCCTAATCCTAAAAAACGATGCTTCGAGGACACACTGGAATAGAAGGAAATGAAATAGCAGATGAGCTAGTAAAGAGGGGGACTGAAATACTTTTCTGGGGGCCTGAATCCTTTAGCGGAATCAGCCCCAATGTAAAATTGGAAGAAATAGGTGAAACAGAAAGAAAGAGATCTGACCATTGGAAAGATCTAGTAGGGCTTACACACTCAAATATTCTTCCGGGTAACTACAACCTGTTGAGATCAAATGAATGCATAAGTCAAAGTAAAACTGCGCTAAGAGTTTTAACAGAGATTTGAACAGGACATTGTCGCCTGAATGGGCACCTGAAAAAGCTTAAAATAGTGGAGGAAGAAGAATGCAGATACTGTGGCATGGAAGAATAAACCTCCATCCACATACTTTCCAACTGCACAGCACTCCAGAATCCTAGAGCACAGTACCAGGGAGATTACTGGATAGAAGAGGAACATTTACCTAAGTTGAAGCCTGCAGATATCCTAAAATTCCTCTGGGAAATAGGATTAAAGGAGCTACTAATTTCTGAAGCTCTCTTAAGTATAAGTAAGGGGGCACAATAGATCTTTTAGGTCTCAGTGAATGTTACCCCAAAAATTCATACATACATAAGTAACAATGGGAGCAGACATTTTTAAATGGTCATTTGATATTCCCATAGGAGTTCCAATATGTGGTAGGAGTACATACAGTTCTTCATGACTCACCCTGTACTGAATCATGAATCATTTCTTTTATCGCATGACAAGATTTATTGAAATTTAAACAAAATTATTTAAAAATTTACAGTTATTGACTGGACTATGAAATTTTACTATTAATTAAACAGCACCAATCATGTTTTCTAGTGTTTTAAAAACTAAGAAAGTATTTTTAGTTAAATTAAAACAAGTGAAAAGAAAAAATAAATTCAATTGTATCAAATTCTTCTGTAGATTATATTTCTGAGTATATACAAATTCAAATTATGACTGATTTAAAAATAAACCCAACAAATACTTACAAACTTCTTTTGGTGCCTTAAGATCCAAATATTCATACATGACCTTCTCGAAGCCAGGAATAGTTCCAGAGTTTGTGAGATGTTCCCAATCTATGCTAGATTCTTGATTGGATTGATTCAATTTACCTATGAGTAGCTTATCTGGTTTTAAGAAATTTCTATGGACAGCTAATATAGTGTCTTCATGAACATCTAAAACTCTCAAACTTCCATCGTCACTTTCCAATTGTGTTAATGATCCAGTGTCTGAAGAAAATTTAACTATTATTTGTAATCCTCTTGAATACCATATTTAGTTTACTCAAGAAAGGAATAAATAAATAAATATGGAGTAAGAAATCTATTGCACTGTATGTGTTAGTTCCTTTGACAGGAAATGGCAAAAAATCTAATAATTATTATAATTCATATACAAATGTCCCAATATAACAAATAAAAAAAAAAATGACATTTAACATGGACTAAAAGTGAAATCATTTCTTAAGGAGGTTAACTCCAAAACTTTTTGAATTACTCAGTAAACAAACATTACATCAACTTACTTATATCGATAATATATGAGCATATTTTGTACTTTTGGTCAGTATTCACAATCAAACGATTTTGACTTGCCCACGGTCTAGAGATAAATCCAGTGTTATATAGACCATAAAAAGATACACCTCCTTCTATCTTCTTTTCATGATCGACAATATCCACAACCACTTTGACAACAGCCTAAAGAAGAAAAAATTAGTAACAATCTAGATTGTGTTCTGTTCTAGTACACACAAGCCTCCTTCTTCATCAATGAAACTTATTTTGCAGCACAGTACTTTCAATAATAAATAAATTATAGAGCCACAACAAGATTTCAGATGACACTGATGTGGTTTCATTTTTAAATTGAGTTATAAAAAGAACTACTTGACTGTTTTTTTCCTTAGAAGTCCAGTTGAAGAAGGTTTCTGATGGGCTTGAAATCTATTAGGGCATTTAAAAAAATAATTACATTTCAGTTGTATACTCTTACATTTTCGTTTAGTGGAAGATTTGCTTTAACCAGCTGCATGGCACTGGCATGGGGCCCTCCAGATTTCCTTTGAAACCACAAAATCGAATCTCCATTTGGCGTAAAAATAGGTGATTTAACTGCCATGCCCGGAAGTGATACACTACCTTAGAAAAATTCAAAAAAAAATTATAAGTACTTTTAAAACTGAGCTCAACAGCCAAGAGTGGAGTTGCTGATGTAATATTGTCAGTTCAATATAAAAATATAATGTAATGTTTGTACATGCTCTTTTTTAACAACACAAATAATGGTTACAGTTACAAAAGTTCAGATATCAAGTATTAAACTATAGAGTTTCTTTAGCTGCATACATCAAATGCTTAAAATGCAAAAATAAACAGAAATAATTACTCACAAAATAAAAAGGGAAAGACAATTTTGACAGTACTGTTCAATAAAAGAGCAATTGACAAAGAAAAATCATCAATTGAAATGAAATGGGGTGTAAAAGTGAGTACAATTTGTATATAATATGGATAGAGATTACTTTGAAGCTACTCACCATAATTTCCTTCAAAATCCAAATAAAATATAGTACTTGGTCTGTTGGCACAATATATGACTCCCAATTTTCTAGGTTCTATTTCATAAGCTACTCCAACAATATATGAACCATTTGGAGCATATTTAGGTTGAGCAACAAAAAGGTTTTCAGGTATACCTCTAACAATGTCAACCACATCATTTTCTATGTCGTATTGTGCTAAGACTGACATTTTCTTACCAACCAATTGTTCTCCCCAATCTTGAACAAAAACGTATTCTTCACCCTTAAAAAATATCATACAGTTATGCATGCTTAAATTATGAATAGTTGAAACAAATCAACGGAACTAAATTAATTCATGTTATTTATTGTGCCAAAGGACAAAGTGGAAATCTAATAGAATGGAGAATTTATTCTTGACTACACATAACAGGAAAATTGGCTCAACTTACTTTTGGTTTTTCTTCACCATTACCATCACCTGCTTCATTTGCAGTTGCAGGTGCTTTTCTTTTATAAAATGGTTCTGATTTAGGTTTTTTTTTCTCGGCTACATACAATATTTTCTTTTCATCAGGCGACCATTCAAAAGAAGCAAACTCTCCTAAAAATATAATGAAATTTATTTCAACACAACATTAATGCATTTAACCGTAGGTACTTATGTAACAAAATAATACAATACAATTTATTAGGATACAAGTATTTTTTAGTTACTTATTTATTCATTGTTATATAATTCACATTATTATATTTACAAACAATACTTTTTCAACATATGAAAACAAAGGATACATAGAAAATGAAATAAATTAATCAGAATAAAAAGATCAATTTGATTTTAAAGTTGAAATACTTTTTATGAGTTGTTAGGATCATAACTGTCTACTATAGGTATGTCCAATTAATGTTAATAATAAAATATCTTACTGTCTGCATACACTGATCCATGAATATCCAATGTATTCAAATCAACTGATCGTATTAGATTATGTTCTTGCCAAACTTCTAAAAATTGTTTATTATCATAATCTCTTAAAACTGCTCTAAATTTTTCACTGTGTGATACTCTTGATATGATTCTAAAATAATTTATTCAATTTTATAAATTTACATTTAATAATTGTATCAACACAAATACTTGAAAAAAATAGCTTTCTTATACAAAAGGTGAGTTAAAGCTATGCTTTACTTACATAATTTCTGAATGTCAAAGTGCACAAGCATGCACATACAACACTTTAACTGAAGTTAACAGTGTTACAAAATTATATATTGCATAGTTGATAACTTTGATAGTCACCAAAGTTCAAGAAAGCTCTTTGTGTTACCACATTTTTCCAACAACTAACAACACTACACTGGGTTTTCTTTGGTCAAATTGAGGGTAAGAAGATTTAGAGTATAAAAATTATTAGCCACCATAGTTGTATTTTATCAAATAGCTTTAGAGTACCCTTATCTATGGTACCCATTACATTATATGTAGGTATGTAGCATTCAACATAACATGACTTAATTTGTACTTTACTTTTTATATTATTACAAAATTGCACACAAAAAATATATTTTATATATATATACCTTCAAATATTTTAAAGATTAACTTACTCGGTACTAACATCTAAAGGCATGCTCTCGGTAGTCTTTTTCAAATTTGAAGTAAAAAAATCTCTAGCAAAATCAGTATTCTTTCCTTTTTCTAAATTTCTTTGAGTCCACCTTGTACTGATTAAACCATTTGATCTTATTACACCTCCGACTACCGCAGGAATTTGGGATATTGACTTATAAGTCTTGACGAATTTGTCTACTTTCGAAGACATTTTATTTGCTTAGGTCTAAAATGAAATAACTGAGAATAGATAAAATAAGAGATAAATTCAGAAGTTCGAAAATGAGGTTATGCTTAACAACAGTAAATAAACACTAGTCACATTTTTAGGGATTTTATTTTTTATGTTGACGTTTGTTGTTTTTAATTTAGGGACTTTTGCAGAATTGGCAAAACTGATTCGCGAACCAAAAAGTAATGTCGTCATGATGTTACACATGTCGAAGTTTTTGCATATTATTGTAGAATCTTCGTTAGAAATTCCATGCAAAAATATTTAAATAAATTAAATTTAAACAATAAAGTGTCAAATATATGTGAATATTTGTTCAGGCGGAAGATAAGTGTCCATTAAAAACTGTGTTACACCCTTGAAGTTCGAAAGCTCTATCAACGATTGATTTAATTGAATCATAATAAAAAACGTTTATTTTGAGTATAAATTGAAATGCAAAATAGACAAGAAGATATCAGATGAACATTGTTAAAATTAAGTAAGTACAAAGTGGTTTTTAGTTGGATACAAGCCAAACTAACATCACACCCACTTAGTCTTTACACACCTGCTAATGTATTCAATTACCAATTTGTTTACCAATTTTTCTCTCTTTATGTAAATAAATTTAAACTATGACCTCAGTCTGGTAATACCCTCAATTACTTTCCAACTAGCTAATTGATTTTGTCTTCTATTGCTTCTATACTTCCTGATTGTGCAGTTTTTATTGAATTAAGTGATTAGCTTTTTAATAATTTTTCTGTAATTGTAAAGACATTTCCATAGAACTGATTCAGAATACTTTTCATTCTAGTTTACAAGAGATTTACTATTTTAAAACAAATGATAATATGTTTATAAATATAATTAATTAATATTAATTTCTTGGTGATGAGAATGCTAAGTATGTATCTATTTTTTACATATAATAGTAAGCATATGATTAATAACATTTTTAGTCATCATTCTTAATAAAATTCCTGAGATGAGTGAAGAATCTATCACTTCATAAATACATTGATAAGTATAATGATGTAAATTCCAAAATGCATGCATGATCCAACATTTTATAGAAGATTAGTTATTTGTTGAAATGATGTGTTTTTTCTTGTATCGTGGTTGTTCAATGAAAGCTTCAGTAATAAAGGAAAAATGTGATACATATTTCTTGTTTGTGAATACAATGTTATGTTAATAGGTAGTTAATTGTTATCTCAAAAGAGATATAATTTTGGTTTATAAGGTATTCTACAGAAAGTGATTTTTAAATAGAACATAACATAGGAAAACTTGATAACATACAATGGTAATTATTTGTATAAACTTATATTTCTAGTATGGATAGGTCCTTGATGTTTTCAACTCTTCAACTTATTTTTTTATCTTCATTCAAGTTCACTAAACACTGCAATTAATATATATTTATGTGGTTTTAAGATGTATTTAACCACAGAGACAACAACAGGCTACATATATCAACAAGTTCAAATAAGTTATACTAAGGAAGGAAAGGCTTAAAGGAAAGTTACTTATTAATTTTGTTGACAAGTTACACCTCTGGGTTTCATTTTTGTGCATTTTAAGGACTACCCTTTGCAGGCACAATTATTAAACTTTATTGATTTTTGTTACACAACAATAAATTCACTTAATTAAACATAAAATACTGTTACAATTAAATATTAAATTGTTCTTTCAACTGACCACCTCATAGTGAGTAGGCTGTAGGCTACTGCCTTTCTTGACACCTTATTTTGCATTCAGTTGGATGTTTTCTTCAAAGTAGAAGGATTTAAATATTCTACCTATCAAGTCTTTCATTCCTAGGTTTTATACAATTTTTAATGTAAAGAAGTCTATTTATTGGGTTATGCATTGGATTCTCCAGGTGTCTCATTTTTGTTATTTTCCCAGGGCTGGTTGCTTCACCTACTTTTATATATTTTTTTTCTCCTTTGATGTCATGTAAGCTCAAATCACATAATTTATATCTTCCACATACTTTCAAAAATAAATGTCATGTTCACAGGGCATTTCACCCACTCTGTCCACTCATTGTTATGACACTGATTGCTTTTCTCATTTAGTAACAAAATAATGTAATTTTATCAGGATTAACCAAATCTTTTCATTGGACGTTACTGTTGAAATATCCAACATATTTCAAAACATTCAGGTTTTCGAACCAAATGAAAATAGATTTTAGCTATTTTTGTAACTACTTTAATGAATCTCTTTTTTTTATCAATTGTCCTAACAATTGACTACTGTAAGATGTTTAGTTTGTAGATTTATTTCACTGTTGACGTCTGGAAATTGTAAATGAAAATATTTCCTTTGATATTCATTTTCGTTTTGATTTATTTTGCTCTGAAGTGGGAAGTTCTAAGCGTTAGTGAATTAGCAGGTATTTTATTTGGTTTTTGTGAATGTATATTTGTTTTTTTTTGTGACATTTCATTATTGTTTTATACTCACAGCTTTTCAATGTATTTTGGAAGGGGTTTAAAGAAAATTACTGCTTGTCGTCGTACTGCTTCGGGATTTAAAAAATCCCTGGGAAATGGTTTTTCACGCAAATAATTTTGTCTGAAGTTAAAGATTGATGTTCTTGAGCTAAAATTTATTCCATTTAATAAATGATAGCCTCGAATTATTCATTTACCAAGAAATTAATATTTGTAATTATTGAAGGTGTATGTATAAAGTGTTGCCTATACTTAGGTGCTGTCAATCGAAGCAGTGATTTTATTCACAAGGATTTGACAGATGAGGGAAATAATCGCTTTCGCTATACATATACAAGAATAGGATGTCATTTGGAGTCAAATAAGGGATCTATGGTGGATGAATAATTAATTAGAAGTTTTGGCTGTGCTCAAGTAGGCCAGCAAGTCTTCATTGTTATAATAATTAAGAACGATTCTTGGTTGCTTCTACATTTTCCTTATTTATTAGAATACAGGTAAAGAAAGATATGAGTGTCTTTAAGAATTTACCGTTTTATGTTCTATACACTATAAAAACCAGATATGCAGAAAGCAAAACCATGAAAGTGAAACCATTAGCTTTGATAAGCATGAAAGATTTTTAATTGCAAATAAAAAAAGAATTTTATTACACAGGATGTCCCGTAAATTAGAAACATGATAGATCCAGTCCAAATTTAAATCTTTTTGTAGGTTATTGTCTATATTGTCAATACACATCACCAGTATTAATTCTTCAAAATTTTACTAAGCCAGTGGCGTGGTACGAGGGTAGTGTAGTTTATTGAGATTTTGAATGTTCCATGCAATTACTATTGTTTTAAAAGGTGTTCGTTCTATTGAATTCGTTGTGTATCGTTAACAAAAATAATTGTAATGTTTATGTCCTGTTGTGTTTTTTTTGTTTATGTTTGTTGTGTATTTGTTGTTAGGTGGTGTAATTTTTTATGGTGCATACACAAGCTATGGATGGTGTAGGGGGGCGAAGACGACTTGCTACGAAATCGGCTGCAGAAGATCAGGCTCTCGATCAAATTGCTAAGGAGGTAAGTACTTTGGTAATTCTTTTATTCAAGAATTCAAGGAAATATGATGACTAAAAGTACATAAAATAACCCTCACCTACACGAGTAAAATATTAAATATGTGAAAAATGTATACAAAAAATCTCCTTACAAAAGTCTTTCAACCATTCAGGGAAATTTAAAGTACAAGTTCCTTCAGTATCCAGCATATTCACCAGGTATAGTCCCCATCAAGCACGGGTGTAGCCAGGTTTCAGTACCAGGGGGGGTTCCAGCTGCTTTCCACATTTCAAGTTCTTTTCGAATACATACAAAATGCCTCTTCGATTTCACACTCAGTCGCAAAATATGACAATAACACCATATAGCTATTATCTGAACTTGGGGGAGGGCTGCACTCCCAAAACCCTCCCCTATGTAGATTAGGTTTTATTGTTTGTCATTCGATTGCAAGAAATTTTCTGACGACCTATATACCTAACCTTGAAAATTTCAAATAACTATATAATGATCTCGGTACAGTACTGGACGTTGATCTGGCCAAATAATGCATCGCGACGTCCGTCTTTTTTGTCGACGTAGTATCATAGGCGTCTAGTCGGAGTTCCCATTTCTATAAATAGTTTCAAAGAAATTCACGCATCTCTAGTTTATTCTTGTTCCTCGTTAGACCAGGACTCGTTAAATTAATCTTTCAAGGCTGAAGTATTAGACTGAATAAATATATTATTGACCCAAAATTCCAGCTCGATATCCCAAAAATTATGCTGGTGCATGGGAGGTCCTATTTCCAATTTATAATACGTTGAAATAAAAAAAAATTCCACTTGTAATACCCCCTGTGTTGAAATTATTGCCGGTAAATGGTTTCAAGGTTACGAATAATTTTCACAACAAAAATATGAGAAAACAATTTGTGGGTATTAATTTTAACACATGGGACATGGAGGCATTAGGTAAGAAAATTGACTGATGCAGTAAGGTCAAACCTTAAATAAGCTAAAATGACAATAGCATAATTGTTTACCTATTAGGAAAAGCCATGGAAAAGCCCAACATCCCTGGATGTCAAATGGCCAAATACGAGTCGGACACGCACGAAGTCCCCCTAATTTAATTATTCACTTTCAGAATTCAATAATATAACTTGATATTCTGTGAATATTTCACGAGTCTACCTGTTGCCGTTTTCAATATCGAGCAAAAAAATTACGTTTGTTGTATGGGAGCCCCCCTAAATATTGTTTTATTTTGTTTTTAATATTTGTTGTTATAGCAGCAACAGAAATACATCATCTATGAAAATATCAACAGTTTAACTATTACTGTTCATGGGATACATCCTGGTGACAGACAAATCGACAGCGGAGTCTTAATAATAGGGGTATTTACCCTTTACCCCAAACACTAAATCTACCTATAAATCAATGAAAAATAAAAAGTTATTTATGCAACAAGTACAAAAAGTAGGTGTTTTTTGCACGCGACGTAAAATTGTCCAACTAGGTCTCTAGGTCGAGTTGGACAACACGTCGAGTGCAAATAACACTTTTTGCACGAGTTGCATACAATATTTTTTCTACATTCATCCAAAAACTGAAAAATTAGAATATAATATGTTAGGAACTCAAACTCAAAACGTTCTTCTTTTTTTTGTATCTTTATGGCCTCCACCTTGTCAGTACCCTTGCTTATATATGACACACATATGAGCGTAGCGTATATATAAACAAGGTCAGTACTTAATCATAGCTGGTTTTCGCTTTGACCATTCAAATTTTGAAGTGTAATTTTTGGTGAAGAATTTAATTTTCTTCAAAAACATTCAAACCAAAATTTAAAAAAAAAATTAATACTATTTTCAATAAAAAAAATTTTTAATGGTAAAGAGGACCCATCCAAAAGCCAGCTCAATTTGTAGGATATTCAGCTGAAATATTGAGATACTTTTTTTGTGAGTCAAAGAAACTATTTGGAACAATTATTTAAAAAAAAATTAGAACAGGACTCTTAGAATCGCTTTCTCACGAATGGTGATTCTTAAAAAATCATAAGGACTATTTTTGTAGATAATTTTAAAATTCACAACTTTGGTCTGGGATACTTTTTTGAATAAACCGTTTTCGAGAAAAAAAAATCCAAAAAACCTGATATTTTGACTCCGATGGAGACACATGGAGACTTTTGATACTTTATTTTTAATGGACGAGTTCTATACAAGGAAATTGCTGCCACCATAACGAACAAAAAAATACTGAAAAAGGTTAGTCGCATAAGGAAGTGGTTTTTCCAATTTATTTTTAGTTTTTCTTATATATTTTGAGTCCCTTTACCACCCATGCTGTACCCGAAAAGTTTGGAGGTATTTTTAGTTTGGAGTATTTTGCAGCTTACAGTTGACGAAACACAAACAAAACCAAACAACGTGCATTGACAGCTGTCATTAGTTGTTCCTCAACTGTAAGATGTAGAATACCCCAAACTAAATAGACCTGCAAACTTCTCGAGTAAAACTCCCAATCTTTTCGGGTGGGTGGTAAAGGGACGCAAAACATAAGAAAAACTAAAAATATAGATTGGAAAAGCCACTTCCCTTTACTAACCTTTTTTGTTCGTTATGTTGCATAGAACTCGTCAATTATGTACCTAAGGTCTCCACCAACATTTTGCTATAATTTGACCGGACTACCAGCGGAAACTAACTACATGCATTTCCCAACCCTAAGGAGTACTTAAAAAATACCGTCGCGACATCTTCGACGCGGAAGTAAGTTAAAAGTAAATCCGTCTAGCACCTACGAAAATAGAAAGATCGGGGGAAATTATGGGAAATGTCGTTGCTTTCCTGCGGATGTAAGTGAACGCATTATTCTTTTTATTTTTTGATAAGAATTTGTTTGGGAACTTTCGATGAATCATTCCACCAAGTTATATTTATTTTCATTTATAGAAATCGATTTTACAATCGCATTATTTTTATATTGTGAAACTGTACGGAAAATATACTGTCTTCGTACGAGTCGTACACTATAGTTTTACGACGACCCACCCAAAAAAACAGAATATTTCAATATCTTCATATTACCCGTCTCGAGTTCATTTTATAATACCCTTCTTGGTATTGGAAGAAATGGAAAAAAGGCAAGTCTGTGATTAATCCAAATCAAAATAGCACAATAATGAACCGTTTAAATGTTTCCTGCTTTATTATAGATGATCAGAAATTTGCTGACGTCGGGACCTACTACGTTATCATTTTTGGGCTAATAGATTTTTTTATGGCTTTTACTCTCGTCATTCAGCCAGTTACATCAGGAAAAAATAATAATGATATGCGAGTGCCCCAGTGAACTTCCCATATAAGACGACTATGACTCCTCCGCCTAATAGTCGAGAACTTTCTAGAGACTACCTACCCCGCGCCCTCCCACTTGTTGAGAGAGTTCTAGTCTATCCAGCGTTTTCAGCAAAACGAGAGATTCCTAGAATCATACCCAACCCGCGATATAAATAGACGAGCATCGCTGCACATGATATAGTCGTCATATAGATGGACAGTTAGTGTTTATACTGGAAAGCAATCGCGCATCGATAAAGTGTTTATTAAGTGACTCTCATATAAATTATAGTTAGTGTGTTAAGTGTATGATATAAATTATTAATTAAGGACAGTATTACATATAAACCTGTAAAGGTAAATTAAGTAATTGTAAATATAAATTAAAATAAACGTTACAATAACAATATACAGGGTGTAACAAAAAGGCAGGTCATAAATAATACCACATATTTCGATCCAACCCAAGTTATTGTTAAAGTCAATGAATTTTTAATTTTTTCGAGGTTCCCAAATTTTTGATTGAATCTTATTTATTTACTAATGTGTAGTTTTTATTAGATGTTCAAAATGGCCCCTATTTTATTGAATACACAGTCGACACCGTTTTACTAACGAAAACCGAATATTCTGGAAAAGCAATGACTTCTGTCGATATCTAATTGCAGCCAAGTTGTAACTTTTTTCGCATGCACATTTGTACTAGGGTAAGATAGGTTGTATCGAGTTATTATTAGCCCCAGAATATGTGGTATGATTTATGAAATACTTTTAAAAAATCTGGTTCAAACATTCACAAACTGCTAATAAATTGAATGAAAATTATGAAGGGGGGTTTGAAAATGCGGATATCTCGAAAACCATTTACTTTTGAGACTAATGATAGGTATACCTTCTAGAAAATACATCGGAACGTATAACATATTATAATTTCCCTGTCCCTAAAACTCCTATCTTCAAATTTTGACGTTTGTATATCCAAAATCATCCAATTTACTGAGAAAAAACATTTTTGACATTTCAACTTTGCCACCCTGTATTTTTCTTATTATCAATATTTTATTAAAGGACATTGCGTCAGATTGTAATATTTTTAGGCGAAGAATCTTCCATTTCACTTTGGACCATTACTTACGGACCACCCTGTATAGTTTTAACTTTTGATGGAATATTTCTTACATCTTTAAGTATCTTGTTGAAATGTGGAAATACGAATTGTGTTTTTAAAAGGTAGCTATTAGTTTACCTAGTTAATAAATATGGTTTTGTTTACATTCATTTATTTAAATCAGTTCTAGAATATTGAGTTGTCTGGTGTAGTTTAAATACTTTATACTGCAGGAATGTATACAGCGTGTCCAGGGATGGGGTACCCTAAAGGTGAAAAGTTTTCAAATATTAGTTTTAGTGAAAAATGTCATTCTTGATAAATAGCTTTGCTTGTTCTGAAACCTCATAAAATGAAATAAAATTCAAGTTTTTCAAAATCCGTCTCATTTTATAGCCAGTTTCATGAAAATTGCATGACTTTTTTAAACTAATTTCTACCATAAATAATTGTCAAATTTTCTTTCTTTAATAAATATTTGATAATTGATAACATTGTTAACTATAGGTACAAGAATTATAATCACTGTTAAAAATAACAATACAATATAATAATGTAGGAAACACTAAGTACATAAAAACCTCTATTCTATTTATTCAGCTCCAAAACATCTCTCAATTCTCTTTCTTCATTCTTTTTAAGTTTTTCGCAGCAACTTTGGTGTAATTTCTTTAACGGCATCAATGATAGCTCGTTTCAAATCTCCAGTATTATGGTTTAAATTATTTGCGTAAACTTTTTGTTTTAAGTAGCCCCATAATACTATATTATTTAACTAGCAATGTATGATAGCCATTATTCACGATGGGTGACGTTTGCGTCCCTAGCCACAGGGGAGGGGCGGAATTCACCCGAGTAAATATTGGCCTGGGCCATAAATTGCCAGTAGAATACTATACTTTGTCCATGACACTTAATTTCTTTTTCTATGACTGTTGAAAAATGGACCCTTTTTATGTAACATTTTTGTTGAGTAACTGGATGCATTACACAAAACAAGCCACGCCCCGTGTGTAATAATCCATTACACACGACTATCTGGCCAATCACCGTCAAAGAATGCCATTACACACGACTATGTTCGGTGTAATGTTTGAATCAGACTCGCCATGAAATGTCATAATTTTACTTTGACAGTACCTATACCTACCTACCGAAGGTGATTTAGAGCTGATTTTTTGTTAGAATGGATACAGAACGTGAAAACGAATTCAACTGCTCAAACTTCACCATCAATATTGTAAGCAACAAATGAATTTTCATTGTAGCTTTCAAAATGGAATTGTTTGACATAAAGCATTAAGTTTATTCAATGAAATATTCTCTAAATATCTCGTTCTTATTCTACATTTAATGATTTAAAAAAAGTAAATCTTACTTGGTTCTATAGGACGTACAAAATATTTTTGAATGATCACTTATATAACACTGATGCTAGACTAATTTTATTTTTTTCTCATATAAAACATTGTATTAAAATTGTTTATTATAAATTTGTACATACTTAAGATAACGTTATTTAATGAAATCTTTTTTAAGAACAATACATAGGTATACATATAACAATAGATATTTCTAGACGCCTTTTGTTTACATAAAATCTTACCTAATTGAATAAACACACAATTTGTTTTACCTACAAATTGAGATTTTGTTTTTAGTTTCAAGTATAGGGTATCCCCAAATTGGTGTGTTTTGAAGGGTATCTCGTAAACTAGAAAAGATAAAACAAAGGCAGTCAAGATGTTATGACTTCTTTTTTTGTTAAAGTAACGATTGCCTTATTAAATCTTTAGTAACTCCCTGCGGTTGGAAGATACAGGGCGATTATTGAAAACTGTCGAAAACTACAAGGTACTTCTTGATTAAGAAAGATATAAAAAAAACGTTATGAAAACTTTTGATAGATATAATATTAAAGTGTACAGAAGCGTACAGAATTTTTTTGTCAGGGGGCTCACTAAGGAAATATAATGCAACACCCTGTATACTGAACTTCTTCCATTTCTTTCAACGAAATGTATTAGAAGGACATTAACAATTGATGATGCACACCAAAATAGTTATTTAGGCAACAAGTGCAAAAAGTTTTGCACGCGACGTGAAATTGTCCAACGAGGTCGAGTTAGACAACACGTCGAGTGCAAAAAACACGTTTTGCTAGAGTTGCATACAATATTTTTTCTACATTCATGCAAAAACTGGAAAATTTGAATATAACATGTTGGGAACCTAACCTAATCAAACTCAAACCGTTCTTCTTTTTTTTTGTATCTTTATGGCCTCCACCTTGTCAGTACTCAATCATAGCTGGTTTTCGCCTTGACCATTTAAATTTTAAATAATTAAAGATTTCTGCAATAATTGTAACTCGTTGAGACTAAGTAGTAAGATATACATATATTATTGTTGTATTAGAGCAGGATCAGACACTTGCTCTGGATTTTCATTCTATTTAAATGTTTATGTTTGTCATAAATCATCACAAAACTGACACAAGAATGACAGATGAGTGCAACAAAAGTTTTGTTGCACTAGTGCAAAAAAGAAACACTTTTTCCATTTAATGTGTTTCACAAAAGTGTTGTTTTTTGCATGAATGTAGAAAAAGGTTGTTGTTGTATTAGAGCAGGATCAGACACTTGCTCTGGATTTTCATTCTATTTAAATGTTTATGTTTGTCATAAATCATCACAAAACTGACACAAGAATGACAGATGAGTGCAACAAAAGTTTTGTTGCACTAGTGCAAAAAAGAAACACTTTTTCCATTTAATGTGTTTCACAAAAGTGTTGTTTTTTGCATGAATGTAGAAAAAGGTTATATGAACTATACAACTTATCATACTTCCATGAGAATCAACTTCTTAATTAAAAATTATTATTTGACCGATAAAATCTCCAGGCGCGAACCATACATTATATACACGAAGAAATTCCGTAACGGTATATCATTTACTTTCTTTAGAAATATATATCTCCATCTTGTATGTATATTCTAACATATTTTGGGCATCGAACTCGTCGCCGCTCTCTCGGTAGCATATTGAGGGTTAGCTTGAAGGTATTTATGTTCGTATGAATAGTTTTCTTTAGCCAGTTCGAATACTACGACGATCTTTACGTGCCTTACGATCCTCGAAGACGGATGCTGGTCGCGCGTTTTGTGTTGTGTGCCGGATGAACCTCGTGTTTTACCTGGTTGACCTACTGTGGATTAAAAAGTGATTTTTAGTTGAGATATTTCCGTTCGAGGTACTGTTTTTTATAATACAATTGCTCTTTAAGGACAATCAAATCATTTTTGGTATTTTTATATTGTATTACATACAGGGTGTAACAAAAATAGTGTGATTGAGTGTTATTTATGTACAAAAGGGCACAAAAAAATTAAGTGGTAAAGTTTAAAATTTGAATAATTTTTTAACGTTTCCACAATAGGATAATAGGGTGAACTTTTTTTAGCTGAAAACAGTTTAAGGACAAATTTTTGTTTTTCATTATGAATGTGCCTCCCCAAACACAAAATCACAAAAATCTTTTGCGGAAATGCATCATTTTCCCGACTTTAGAATAACTGAAACCAGTTACATGAAAACTTTTTTATGCTTTATATTTCAAACACTTTCCTAAACATAACTACGCAAAAGAACTTCTGCGGAAGTATGTGACCATTTGTACAGATGTTTGTGCCTTGCAGATAAATGAAAACTTCCTTTTCCCAAATTCCGATTCTTCAATCGATTCTAAACCTAAAAATTTTAAGTTAAGTTTAATCCTCTTCCCGACCTTTAACACAGATCAATGAATAATATCTATTCCTATCAGCTTAATATTGCTTAAAATCTCAAGACACAAACCTGCACTATGATTCCTGGCCCTCCAATTTTCGGAAGAGATGCCTGCATTGAAGTAAAGCACTGGTAACCATCTCCCAACAATACTTGAACGTTTTTGTACATGCCTTTTTACTGAGTCGCCGATTAAAGTTCTAATCAATCTAAATCTACAATATATTTTATTAATAAATGAAAATCATATATTTCCGCAAGAAGTTTTTTGCGTGTTTGTGTTTAGAAAATTGTCTAACATGTAAAACAGAAACGTATTTTCTTGTAACTGGTTTCAGCTATTCTAAAGTCGGAAAAATGAAAATTATGCATTTCCGCAAAAAAAGCGAGTCTTTCTGTTTAAAAAATATTCCTAATGGTAAATAATCGAATATTTCTTACATAACTGGTTTCAGCTAAACGAAAGTTGGTCCGGATAATAGTATATTGTAGTTTCTCTACATTTAGCATACTATACTTTTTCTACAACTGCACAAATTTTAAGAATGCAAGTGAACTTAATATTTATTTTTAGGGTTAGTAAAACAAAAATAACAATAGAGAGATTTTAAGCCACATGAAATTTTGACAAACGTTAACGCTAAACGTTAAACTGAGCAAGCGCAGTCTTTCTGAAATAGCGGATGTCATTTTTAATTATTTTAGTTTTTGAAGCCATAACCTGTGAACGACGTTATACGTTAAACGTTATTTTTTTGGTGTTACTAACGTCAAATTTTCTATTTGTTCAATTTGATTATTACACATTAATCCATGAGAAGAAGAAGAGAAGATCAAGGACTAATAGACCACCACTTTTAAAGGGCGTTATTCTTCAAATTAGAATATTTTGATAGCATAGGTACATCTCGCAAAATTGACGTTAACGGCGTTGACAAGTTGAGACATTCAAAGATGTGTATTGTACATTTTGGAAGCCAAAATATAATTGAGTGTTGAAATATATCATTTAAAATTATTTGTGCAAAGTTTCAATACATTTTAGATGGTTTTTCATATTTTCTCTTTCATTCATCGAAATAAACATAATACACTTGGCAATTATGCTAAACCTTACCGCTTAATAAAGTTTCGGTTATTTCCACGTAAATAACGGAGTACGTTATCGCTTATTAAGGTGATCGGTTATTTTTTTACTACTGCGCATGAGCAGAATAACCGATAACGTATAACGTTGACCAAATAAGTGGCTTAAAATCTCTCTAATAAATTATCCTATCTCCAAACTGTTATATAATATGTCCCCCTAATGGAATCACATGGAAAATATTTTTATTATCAATTTTATTATTCTTCATAAAAAATTCTGCATTATCTAAAACCTAGAATACAGTCATCAAATATCAAATTTTTTCTACTCCTGTTTTATGATATACTTATAAAAAGACTAAAATCTGTATCATAATGAAATTCATTATGATACAGATTTTTATGCCAATAGGAATGCGGCATTCGCACAATATTTAGTATATAGCCATGGATACCTGGTTGACATTTCTGAAATTATTCATATTAGGTCTGTTCCGTGCAATAAAAGTGTAGCACTGAGCTATACGATTTTATTTATTTTAATTATGTTTTAATACTTTTTGCAGTTTACAAATGCAATATACATAGATATTCCCAAATTTAGTAATTTTATACGTATTTTTTCACAGATAGACCTGAATTCTTCAAAATTATATAGCTCAGTGCTACACTTTCATTGCAGGCGAACAGACATCTTAAGTGACACTTAATTTGATAGCTGTCAAATAATTTTGATTTTCAAAAGTAACCATTTTTAAAATTGATTCAACTAATAATTATTGATTAAATAATTTTTATTAACCGGAGTAGAAAAAATATTGTATGCCACTTTCATGTAATGGCCATTAATATACTCGCATATTATATACGAAACTCGCCTGCGGCTCGCTTCGTATCCTACAATATGCTCGTGTCTTAATGGCTATCATTACATGTTCGTTGCATAAAATACTATTTTAGTCGTATACGATGTTGATAAAAAAATATTAGTTCAACTCAAAAGTGAAGTACTCAACTTTAAATTTGACAATATCGAAAAATGTTACCGGAAAAAAGTTGATCAGAATTAAAAACTACGATTAAATATTATGTAATTACATTCATATAAATTTAGATTCAGATTATTTTATTTTTCACTAATATTTCTATTTTGAATGAACATCTCTTTTGATTACGAAACACATGATAATCTTTTAGGTTTTTCATGTTTTTTTTTAATAATTTTCCATTTAAAACGCGGAATAAGTGCATATTCATTTATTTTGCAAAAAATAAAATATCGTAAATTTAAAGGTAAAACTCATATTTTTCGACAAATCTCGTATACGACTGAAAAATATGATATTTGATGACTGCATTATGAGTTTTAGATAATGCAGAACTTTTTATGAAGAATATGTAACTTTTTTTCCTAAAATAAATAATAAAAAAGTTTTCCATATGATTCCAACTTTGGGGGACATATTAAATACACTTTTCTAATAAGATTTTATTTTTCTATTTCTTCTCCACTCCATTAATTTTTTGTATGTCAATTCATACTTTTTTCTTGAAATCTAAATCTAAAGTTATTTTTTCCCAATATCTCTGGCGGAATTATTAAATTCGTCATCATGTATTCATAATATATCTTGTTACTAATATTAAATGGAAATTTGGACTACACTAACCTCGATTGAAACTACCTTTTAGAATTTAAAAACTTTTGATAAAATCTGTCAGTTTTGTGACAACTTAGTAGATATTTAAAGATGACAGTAGCCCCCAGTTTTTGTCGATTTTATTTGATTCTCCATATAAATCTATGTGGCGTGGACAAAGTGCCGTGAGAAATAATATTTCTCACGGTATAAGCAATATTTGTCTTTTAAATTAAGTAAGTTATGAGAAATAAGTCTCTTTTCATAGCATTTGTAGAAAAAATATTTTTTCTATGACTGTTGAGAAATGGACCCTTTTTATGTAACATTTTTGTTGAGTAACTGGATGCATTACACACAAAAAGCCACGCCCCGTGTGTAATAATCCATTACACACGACTATCTGGCCAATCACCGTCAAAGAATGCCATTACACACGACTATGTTCGGTGTAATGTTTGAATCAGACTCGCCATGAAATGTCATAATTTTACTTTGACAGTGCCTATACCTACCTACCGAAGGTGATTTAGAGCTGACTTTTTGTTAGAATGGATACAGAAAGTGAAAACGAATTCAACTGCTCAAATATCACCATCAATATTGTAAGCAATAAATGAATTTTCATTGTAGCTTTCAAAATGGAATTGTTTGAAATAAAGCATTAAGTTTATTCAATAAAATATTCTCTAAATGTCTCGTTCGTTTGAATTGATAAGTGAACACTCAGTCATAGAAAAAGTATAGTATTCTACTTTCGTGTAATTGCTATTACTCACTCGAATGATTACGACGTTCGCCTGCGGCTCACGTCGCAAACTTCATTCTCATGAGTAATAGCCATCATTACACGCTCGTTGAATAATATACTAATTTTCTCACAGTAACGAAATCATTAAGGAATTTTGTCTGCAGATAGCGAAAAAAAATATTTAAAAATTCTCGTTTATAGTGCACATTACATTATAAATATTTATTGCCTTACATATTTATCTAAACTAAATGTAAATATTTTGTTTTTTTATTTATAATAATTATTCTGTATATGATTGTCCTAAAGAGTGATTGTAAAAGACATAAGGCTCAGTTAACACACAAGGATGTGATGAATTAAACGTTAACCATAATCTTGGATCTCTATCTGGTGATTTTAGGTCATTAGTTGAGCTGATAGACTTATCTACTCATCGAGAATCTGTTGTTTAGTAGAGGTGTCGTCGTAGCTTTGGCGTCGTTCCTTTTGAGGTTGTCTTCGGCGTTTTGCTTATTGTCCTGTTTGGGGATTGTGTGCATCTTATGTAGTTCAATAGGTATTGTCAGTTTGTACAGGTGGTGCCACTAGGTCTTGGGTACTCGTTGGAATAGTCTAGTCCTTCGCACTTGATGCTTACACGATATGTCGTCTATCCGTGGTGTAATCCCTGGCAGTTGTAGTCCATTTGCTTTCCGTTGTTCCTCCTATTTGATCCTCGCGTGGAGTGTTGGATGTGCTAAATCTTATATTCTCTTTTTCTACCACCTGTAACTCGACAATGTGAATGGGCTAGTTTTCTTCCTCCATGTATGTATATTGTTGTGACATTCACTGGTATCTAAAATACCTATTGTGCCTCCTTACATCTACTTAGTTTCTAAGGGACTAGAAGCTCTTTTAGTCCTATTTTCCGAAAGAATGTTAAGATATCTGCAAGCTTTAACTTGTGTATATGTTCGTCTTCTATACAATAATCTCATAGGCAGAAGAATCCTTGATTGCCCCTACTAATACCTCAAAAGAGTATTTCAATTCCCTTCTTCGCTAGTCCATCTGCTATTTCATTTCCTGCTATTAAAGTGAGCCCTATACCTAGAATCCACAAAAATGTGACTATATCGTGCTTGGGGCATGTCTCAGTTTTGCTGATTTCTAAGAAGTAAGGAGGGTTTTTTTTAATGATACCCTGTCTACTACACGGTCTATATCTGGTTCTTTGAGGTGAGAATCACTCCCATGGCTGCCATACTTTAAGCGGATTCTGCCGATCCGGATCTCGATTTCTTCTCGTGGTTTTTTAAAGTCCCTCCCTTTTTCTCTTCTTTTCGCATGTATGTATACTATTCCACTTCTCCTTCCAACTCATTCAGGTACCTATAATCCTCGAGTCCTTCGCAGGGTATCTAGCCTGTCTCGGATGCTAATGAATCTTGTCTCTGTCCTCAGCCTATGTACGTCCTTCCTGACTGAGCCTCAGAGATTGAGACGGCAGCAGGTGGCCTATTGTCTTGTTTTCCCTGTTGGCTTCGCCCATCAATTTCTCATCTCCACTACTTGGGCGGCTTCCTTTCTATGTTCTTTCAGGATTTTCTTTATGGGCACTACTTCTGTGAAATGTATCTCCCCGTTGACGTTTTTTCAGGGAGATTTAGTACTCTTGCATTTTCTCCATTGTCTGCCATGTTTTCAGTATCTTCTTTTGCTTTTTCAACGTCTTTTTTTTGTCATTTCTATTTTTTGCAGCGACCAGCTTCCTGTCTTTGGTGACTTTGTTTGTCAACTGTCAATTGCTTATTCCAAATTGCTATCGTATTCTTCTTCGAATTCATGATCTTGCTGGCTGCTTTCTTTCCCTCACACATTCATAAAAAAACATTCAAATATATTTCAAAACTGAAAATAACGTCGCTTTCTCAAAATTCGGTTGTTTGCTTTGAGTCTCTAGAACACATTTTGTCAATTAGGTTACCGCCTTACTCCAGTGATTGGACGAATTATATACAAAGGAACTGCTGCCAACATAACGAAATAAGTACTGAAAAAAGTTAGTCGCATAAGAAAGTGTTTTGAGTCCCTTTACCACCCATGTTGTACCCGAAGAGTTTGCAGTTCTATTTGGTTTGGGGTATTTTACATCTTACAGTTGACGAAAAACTAATGACAGCTGTCAACAATTTCTTTCTTCTCGATGGTATTGATCAATTCAGATCAGAGTCTCACAAATCACAAACAAGGTAGGTAGAATAAAAATTAGTATTTAATATAAATACCAGAAACACAAACAAAGCCAAACAAATATATGTTGACAGCTGAAATTAGTTTTTCGTCAACTGTAAGATGCAGGATACCCCAAATTAAAAAGACCTCCAAACATTTTGGGAACAAAAAATTTATTGGAAAAACTAACCTTTTACAGTATTTTTTTGTTCGTTATGTTGGCAACAATTCCCTTATAAGGGACTCGTCCATTTCAAGAAATCATGGTATTTGTAGAAACAATACCTTATTTAAAAACCAGGAGAAGTAATTTGAATTTAAGTTGGCAACTCTGTAGATCTCTGATTGGTTAGATTCCGTCCAGCTCTACACAACTAGTATTGACATCAGCAGATAATTTCCATTTTTGATAGTTCTGGCAGATAAATATAATTAATTTTGTCATCGCATCCATTCTTTGACATATTATAATGAAAGATGACAAGTGGCTTTCTTATGATAAGAGCATCTTGGAAAAAAAATCAAGGAATTATTGCACCCGTTAAAAATGGATTTGAGATTCCCTCAACCCCCCATAATTTTTGTGCACGTTACAATTTAATTCTTATTGTGGCACCATTATTCAGACACTTTTTTGTCCCCATGCACATTTGTACTAGGGTTAGGGTAACTTGGGTTGGATCGAGTTATTTTTAGGAACAGAATATGTGGTATGATTTATGACCTGCCTTTTTGTTACACCCTGCATATTCGTATTTTACTTTTCTCATTTGAGATTTTTTATATTCATCACCCCCCCCCCCACCAATGCCCTGTATCCGCCACTGGTTTATAGAGAAAATTCCGATTTTGTTCTCGGTAACAACATTAGATCCACTATTGTCTACCGCAGCTTCCATACAATTTCTTTTCTTCTTCTTCTGTTCTGTGTGAACTGTGCCTTAAAAAAATCCACCGTTCAATTAACAGTACGGCGAACCAGCTATTCAACTTCCAACATCGAAATGAACTCAACAACTATTTATAATAAATACTCGTGATTAACTCAAATATTTACCTCGAAAACGTATCGTTATCTCTCCATGGTTTTTGTTGGAGTTAACACTTGTTTGCTAACTAACGATATGGTTGCCGTGCAAAAATTACCCACCGGAAACAAATTCGAACATTTAACGAAAATCATACGAAGTCCATCTATAAGCGATTGTCTGTACGAAAAGCCTAAATCTTACTTGTTGTTGGTGACTACAGTTTCGCTTTGCAAGAAAAATGTAAGTAACGTAAATTTTAATTATATGCACGAGTGTAAATAGTGTTATTCGGCTGCGTAATGTGCTCTAATTAGTTTTTGTTATACAGGGTGTTTTCAAATGACACAACGTTTGCATGTTGATAATTCTCGTAAAATTGGACAAAATGATATGAGGATTAAGGAGTCCAGCACATTTACTTTTCGAAATACAGCCTGTATGTGACATTTAGGTGTTTATACAGGGTGGTCCGTAAGTAATGGTCCAAAGTGAAATGAAAGATTCTTTGCCTAAAAATATTACAATCTGACGTAACTTCCTGTAATAAAATATCGATGATAAAAAAGATACAGGGCGGCAAAGTTGAAATGTCAAAAATGTTTTTGCTCAGTAAATTGGTAGATTTTTGATATACAAACGTAAAAATTTAAAGATGGGTTTTCGGGCCTGGGAAATCATAATATGTTATCCATTCCGATGTATTTTCTAGAGGTCGCCACAGAAGCTATATTGTTGGTGTAACTGTGCGATTAATTATTTATCGTTAACGGTATTCCTCTATTTATTGAAAAATATTAAAATATTTTTTCGACAAATGTAGCTGAGATTAAATTTGCTGCCTACTAACGTTATCATTTTTGTGCTAATAAATGAAATGAAAATTATGAGGGGGAGTTTGAAAATGAGAATATCTCGAAAACCAGTCAATTTTGAGAGTAATCAATCGTGTTTACTGCTCAGGCTCTCAAGATGGCGCCACATGAAGCGCCACGTATGAGATGTTAAGTATGTTATCTCTGATTGTAACTTCAAGGCATCTTATAGGTACGTAAGAAACATATTATAAACAGAAAAATAATTGAATAGATGAGGCTTTTAAATGATGTAGATCCATAATGAATTATGAAATAAAAACACAACATCTTTATGCTAAAATACCGGAAAAATTTTGTACACCCACTTCCACTTTTAAAAAAACTTTCACATACTTCCATCATTCTCCCACACATAGTTGACAATGTAAGAGCCCATGCAACCTTTTCGCTTTCATAACGAGCACAAAAATTTATAATTCCTGAAAACACTCAGCATTGATATTTATATTTTACCTATTGCATAGGTAACTTTAACACCCTGTATCTCGAAAACTAAAGTTCCGAAAACCATGCCGACAGTAAATTTTAGATCAAAGATTACAGAATAAACTTTTTTTTCTGTGTGATTCGATCAAGTTGTAGCGTTTTCTGCTTGTTTTCCGGCTATCTTTTTGGTGCGAACTTTTTCAGTGTTGGCAATTTCTGCTTACGTCTACTTTGCTCTCAGTAAGCACCTAGGGCAACTTTATCGACACTGGCTCCGAGAGTCGGTTCATTTGTTCCAGTGCAAACATGGCTGATAACAGTAGATGTTTATTTACTTTTTTGTGAGAATTGCTAGAATCCTCTTCATCTGCTAGTAATGATGAAATACAAGACTTGCAAGTCGTGTTCAAAGTTGGTCTCTACCAGACTTGGGCCTGTCTCAAGTCACGCAAGCGCTGAGACCAACCTCAAGTTCTGACTATGCAGTGTTGCCAGCACCTTCTGGTTTTCCGTACTGAATTTTGTTGAATTTCGTAATAGGTTAGGACTTGTTCGTAATAGATTTTTTTTTTCTGTACTATATGTGGTGTCCATCCAAACGGTTAACGGAAAACTAACATAGATGTCGCTAAAGTTGAACATGTTTCTGTTGACATTTTCTTGAAATCAAAATTTCCAAAAGAAATAAAACTTACATTGCATGGATTCAAGAAAAAATTTCATTGCCATGTCTTTAAGTTCATTTACTCAACGTTGATTGCACTGCATGAGTGCATGACTAAGACTTTCGTTTCAGATTTTTTGTTCTCTGTCCAAAATAATGAAAACGTATTAAATTACAAAGCGGCGTAATAGCGTAATGAATAAATTCATTTGGTAATAGATGTATTACGAACGTAATAGTGCTGGGAACGGGCATAGTGCGCGTTTGCACTGGTGAAGAGAAAACACTATTTAGTCAGTCAGTGTATGTCAACATGTTATCTATGCCTTTAACATCATTAGTCAGGTTTTAATTTTTGTTGTGTGTATATTCTTTGACGAAATTAATATTTATACTGACTCATTTTATGGTAAAATTCACGGTTCTACTTGGCTGAATAAATAGTAAGACGATACCATATAAATAAGTAATACGGTTTTAAATGTCTCATTAACACAAAAGTTATGTTTGTATTGTTTATCAATTTTGCTTAATAACAATGGAAAATTTTATGTCGCCTCCTATATTATCATAAACTATTCACCTTGATATTAAAGCTATTTTCACGAGATTGTCTGTCAACATTTTTTTGTTTATTAATGAAGAATCCAATGTAGAGTAAAATAAATCTAAGGAATTATTTTTTCTGAATTATGAAATAATAGTTATTTATGCAACAAGTGCAAAAAGTGAGTGTTTTTTGCACGCGGCGTGAAATTGTCCAACGAGGTCTTTAGGCCGAGTTGGACAACACGTCAAGTGCAAAAAACACGTTTTGCAAGAGTTGCATACAATATTTTTTCTAAATTCATGCAAAAACTGGAAAATTAGAATATAAATATATTAAAAGCCTAACCTAACCTATTAAAGTCAACCCGTTCTTCTTTTTTTGTATCTTTATGGCCTCCACCTTGTCAGCACTCAATCATAGCTGGTTTTCGCCTTGACCATTTAAATTTTAAATAATTAAAGATTTTTGCAATAATTGTATCTCGTTGAGACTAAGTAGTAAGATATACATATATTATTGTTGTATTAAAGCAGAATTCAGATACTTGCAATGGATTTTTATTTAATTTAAATGTTTATGTTAATATGTTTGTCATTAATCATCACAAAGCTGACACAAGAATGACAGATGAGTGCAATAAAATATTTTATTGCACTAGTGCAATAAAGTACTACTTTTTGCATTAAATGTGGTTCACAAAAGTGTTGTTTTTTGCATGAATGTAGAAAAAAAATTTTAATTTGTTAAAATCTATACATAATATTTAAACTTAAAATTGTTACGTGTTTCGCTAACACAGTAGCTTTATCAAACGAATGGAGGTATAATGAGACATTTTCAATTAATACAATGCCTAAATACTAAATTATACGGATATTAATAAAAACATTATGATCTATTTACATGGAAATGAAATAAAAAAGGAAAAAATGTGTATAAATATGGGATTAACTAAATTATTCAACAAGTTACCTGGAAAATCATATACTACAATTAAGTATTTTATAAAGGTATTTTTCTATCAGTAGCTATTTTTGACAAATATACACGTGAAGTAGATCCTACCTAAGTGCAAAAACTCATGCGGCTTTCATAAAACTGGCTATAAAATGAGACGGGCTTCGAAAAACTTGATTTTAATTTCATTTTATATGGTCTCAGAACAAGCAAAACTTTTTATCAAGAATGACATTTTTCACTGGAATCAATATTTGAAAATTTTTTGCTCCGTGGACACGCTGTATTAACAAAAGTTTTTTAGTCTCAAAATAAGTCACATATTCTAAAATTCACTATAAGATGAATAAAAAAATAAAACTAAAGCTATTTTCAATTTGTTCAAAAAATGGCAGTCAAAATACACATTTCGCCCTGTACAGGGACGTATATAAGGGGGGGGTTTTGGGGGTTCAAACCCCCCCCATAGAAAATACAATAATTTTTTATTAGCATACTGCCGCAATATTTGAATTACATTTAATACGAATTACGAAATACAAATAATATATTTTTCATCAATAACCGAGCACAGTTCGTACATTGTGTAGCTCATACCTTTAATTTAGTTTTGGCTCATTCATGCGAGATCCCTGCAATTCGAAACTGCATCGGAACTATTAAAAGTATTATTAACTTGTTTCGACAATCTGCACTACGAGATGGCCTTCTGAAAAAGACTGCGGACGAGATTGGTGCGTCTCATTCAACGCTTATCTCGCTTTGTGAGACACGCTGGACGGAAAAACACACAGCCGTCGAAAGGTTTGCTGAGATGTATCCTGTGGTACTTGCAGCACTTCATGCTCTTCAACAGTCTGGAAGGGAAGTTGCAACCCAAGCTTACCAGTTGCAAGTCGCGATGGAAAGTAGTCAATTCATCGTTTCAATGATAGTTTTGAGAAAAACTTTTTCGTATACTTCAAACTTAAGCCGAAGCCTACAAAAGGTCAATGTAGATCTAAATTACACCTGCAGTCATGTAAAAACAATAAAAACCACCTTGCAAAACCTACGTAATGAACGGGATTTCTCAAATCTTTTTGAGGAAGCAAAAAAGTTAAGTTCAGTTGATATAAGTGTTCCAAGAGTAACTGGAAGACAAATCAACCGCAGTAACGTACCAGGGGACACAGCTGAAGTTTACTATCGGCAGAACATATTTTACCCATTTATACAGGGAACGGATTGGCTGAATAGGCTGTAGTCAGAACATTAGGAGAATCCGCAATACGCCCAAGAGGCTGAGGTGGTGCCGGCGAAGAGACGGCTCCTTTAAATATATATATATATACATGGTTATAACCCTTTCAGCAGAAGGGAGCGAAACGAAAAACCATGTTTAAAAATAGTTTTAGATGTAGCCAAGTCAAACAGAGAATTAAAAAAAACTAACATTATTTCTTTTTCTTGAAAAATTGCTTTAATGCGTGGCACTCGATTTTTTTTTGCCTTTGGCGGTGCCTTCAATAAAGCTTTCTCCTACTATCAGAAGAAAAAAATCCAAAACCCCCCCCATGAAAAAGCTATAGCTACGTGCCTGGCCCTGTATATTACTGAATAACTGGAGCAGACACTTTTTTTATTAATTATATTCCCCACCGTTCCTTATGACTCATCCTGTAAATCCAAATTCAGAAAATGACAGTCAAAATCCACATTTCGCTCTATACAGGGTGATTCATTAAGAATGTCCAATCTCTGAACTGTAGATTCTAGACCTCAAAATATGATGATTCTGCTCAACATGCCTTATGCAAATATTGCTAGTTTCCGAGATACGGGGTGTTCTGATAATTTGATATTAAGAGATCTTTACGAAAGCGGATCATAAAGTGTATTGAAGTAAATGGTGGGCATTTTGAGCATTTGCCTTGAAGTTTTTTATTTTTGTTTACAAATTTGTTATTGTTACATATTTAAGGAATAATAAAATTTTTTTATGAAAAAATTAAAATTTATTGAACTTTCTAGAAGCAAATAACTCGATAACCGATTGAGTTACACGAATCAAAGAAGAGCAACTTTTTTTTGTAGCATTTAACGCTTTTTAATATTTTTTCATTATTTTAGTTGTAAGCTTAGCCCAAAAAAAGTTTACTTTGATTTAATTAACACAAACAAGTGTAACTAGCGCCCTCTATTATCAATGTTAAATTAGAGTGCAAATTATGATTCCTCATGCCAAAAAACGTAAAATTGCCAATTTTCAAAGAGAAATTGTGAAAACATAAAAAATTATTGCGAAAATCAAAATTTAAATTTAAACTTTGAAAACTGTATATTATTGAATAACTGGAACAGACACTCTTTTTATTATTTTATACTCCCCACCGTTCCTTATGACTCACCCTGTATATAAAACGCGACTATATTTTAGTAAACACACCAAAAACATAATATACATTATCCAAATTCAGAAAATGACAGTCAAAATTCACATTTCGCCCTGTATATTACTAAATAACGGGAGCAGACACTTTTTTCATTATTTTATATTCCCCACCGTTCCTTATGACTCACCCTGTAAATAAAATGCGACTATATTTTAGTAAACACACCAAAAACATAATATACATTATCCAAATTCAGAAAATGACTGTCAAAATTCACATTTCACCCTGTATATTACTGATTAACTTGAGCAGACACTTTTTTTATTATTTTAAATTCCCCACCGTTCCTTATGACTCACCCTGTAAATAAAACGCGACTATATTTTAGTAAACACACCAAAAACATAATATACATTATCCAAATTCAGAAAATGACAGTCAAAATTCACATTTCGCCCTGTATATTACTGAATAACTGGAGCAGACACTTTTTTCATTATTTTATATTTCCCACCGTTCCTTATGACTCACCCTGTAAATAAAACGCGACTATATTTTAGTAAACACACAAACACATAATATACAATATCCAAATTCAGAAAATGACAGTCAAAATTCACATTTCGCCCTGTATATTACTGAATAACTGGAGCAGACACTTTTTTCATTATTTTATATTTCCCACCGTTCCTTATGACTCACCCTGTAAATAAAACGCGACTATATTTTAGTAAACACACAAACACATAATATACAATATCCAAATTCAGAAAATGACAGTCAAAATTCACATTTCGCCCTGTATATTACTGAATAACTGGAGCAGACACTTTTTTCATTATTTTATATTTCCCACCGTTCCTTATGACTCACCCTGTAAATAAAACGCGACTATATTTTAGTAAACACACCAAAAACATAATATACAATATCCAAGTGGAGTACCAGCGACATCTGGTGAATAAAAAATCCCACGACTACTATATATTTTTGATACTTTTCGATAGATTAGTTTTATCAATCCACATTTAAAACACATTTTAACAATTTTATAAAATATATATATTTTCGTTATCAGTACCTTTATAAATATCGCTTATGAAAGTATTATTGACGATCAGCAATATAATATTTTAACCAAACAAGTAAATTATATTTTTTAAAAGTGTCAGTATTACTCGAAAGGTGTGGTGATTTTTGCTGAATGAATTTCTTGCTTGTTAACAATCAAATTTCATTACTTTTTGTGGTTTGTGTTAAAAATAAAGATGAGTGAAGAAATAATCACAGAAGTGCCTCAAAACGTTGATAATGACAACGTGTTGTCGATTAAAGGAGTTACTATGACGGAAACGTCGGATTATACGGAAAACATTAGTGATATTAATGTTGACAATAATAAAACCAATCAAAGTGATGGTAGTGTAATTGAATCTTTCATGCAATGTACTAGCGGAGAGGTATGAATCATAATATTTAATAAGGAGATTAATATTAGATCTGCGTTATCTGCGCTTATCACATGTAAATACATAAAATATTATCATATACAGGGTGAGTCGTATGGCTACTTAAAAGTATCCACTCCTTTTCTTTATTAATATAAAGGGTGATTTATGAAATTAACAATAAATTTTTATTGGCTATAGTGTATTCACGACCCATTCAATTTTGCTTATGTTAAGCATTCTACTGGTGTTGGATAATTTCCAGGACCGGCTTTGAAAAAATTAATTTAGGTATTCGTATATAATTTTTATTAAATGCAATAAGTGGTTTTAAAACTACATGAATAGCAATAGTTTTTAGTGAACGGACATCTCACCAAAAATAGAACAGCAATAATGACTTATCACATAGTAATTAGATCAACAAGTAGTGTATTAATGAGGGCCATTAACAATCGAGATAATTTTATGTTAAGTTAATGTTTGAGATTGTTAATTGCCCTTTTAATACTCGTGTTAGTTACATAGCTTTTCCGTCGACTGTATCAGTTGTATTCGTTTTTCTCAATATTTAAAAACTAAAAATATTAATTTGTGTCATGTGTAAGTACTGTCAAATATAAATAATGACATTAAAATGTCACAGAGATGATCGCTGGTTCAAAGGTCACTGTTTTCGTTTTTCTTGAATTCTATTTTGGATGTCTTAACACTAATAATTATTATAATTTTGTAGAATAATAAAAAAAAACAATAGGTTAGTGAAAAACTACTATGATTCATTTTTTGAAGACGCTATTATATGTTTGGTTGCATACAAAATGTAAATATATAAGATGTGCGTTGGGTTGCCTGCAGAAAATCGTTGATTAATATAGGTAAATCATGCATTAATGGGGGGTCATTAATGTATGATTTTGTCTGATTTTGAGAACGTTAATATCATATGTTAATACACGGCCAACGGAAAAGATAGTTTTGTTGAATTTGAAAGTTGTTGAAAAGTGTAGTTGAGCTACCCATTGATAGATGGCGGTAGTTTCCTAACCTTTACTTTCTTGGATAATAAGGATTGTTTTGTTGTTTCGCACAGTTACTATCTTTGTAACTCTTTATTATTACGGTAAAGGAATAGAAGCATGTAAAGTTCATCATGACTCACCATGTATTATGCACAGTGGAGGATTGGAAATCGTTACCACAAGTAGGCTGGACCTAGATTGTTATTTTTAAAAGTATTACCTTCAAACCAGTAATAATGTTACAAATAGTTGACAACTTGACTTATGTGATATTTCGACTTAATTAAATTCAGTATATTCATATTATACCCTTAGTAAAGTGATTAACTATTAGACTTTGTTAAGAAATCCCAGTGCAAGCAGTAAATTTGAAATATTAACAGGTCCGTACTTTGCTTAGAAATTGATCATTTTCTAGTTTCAACAAGTATTGGAATTGATCCTAGTTTTTTTATGAAGAAAGACTGCAATAATACTACAAGGAATTTAGACAAAACTTATTCTATAATTTTGATTATTTTTTACAGGCTGAAGCGAGGCTATGGGCAAAGAGACAAGCCAGAGCAGAGGCGAGAGATATACGCATGCGCGAATTAGAAAGACAACAAAAAGAACAAGAAGAAAACGCCGACAGACAATTCGATATGTTAGCGTCAGAACCAACTTCGTTAGTGAGAACACCGAGAAGTGCCGGAACTCGATATTTATCCAGTCGAAGAAGTTCCGAAGACTCTCTGGAAGATGGTGGAAGTTTAAGGGATTTAAGGGTGAGTACTCAAAATTCACTCTTCATCTTCTCCCTAATTATTACTACTTCCTTTCCTCAAAATTACCTTGATTTAAATCTGAGAATATTGTAATTATTTCAAAAAGAAACGTCTGACATATTGTTGTGTCATTTGTCATTGTAATGTCACTAATCATTTCCCTATTTCAGTTCTGCTCGCACAAAAATATTGTTAACATCAAAATCTTAAGCACTACTTGATAAAAGTAATGAAATTTTGTTTATTTTAGCAGCAAATGTAATGAAAATGTCAAAATCAAGCCAAAGGCCCAAAAATATTTATTTAGCCATTTAATTTTTCAATACCTTGAACACCAACGACCTGATTAAAATGCTATTTAGTTTTAATTAGCTTAGTTAAAATTGTTGATATTGATCCAAATACCACCCTATATTGTGCCATTGGACCGGTCATTCCATTCGCTTTTTCAAACTGAAATAATCCATTCATATCGAGCTTGTATTATGCAGAACAATGTTATTTTGAATCAATTTAATTTTCAGCACGAATTGAAAGAGGTCGAAGAGAAATTCCGAAAAGCGATGATAGCCAATGCGCAGTTAGATAACGACAAAACTGCTCAGACTTATCAATTGGATCTATTGAAAGATAGGTAAGTAAAAACATTACAAAATATATAATTCATTTAAAAACATTCACTGTCATAAGTATTTAGGCATTGAAAACTTCCCATAGCCTTATTATAGATGGCTAATAGCGGATAAATATCCAATCAGAAAGCTGCAAATCTCTTCTTTAGTTAGATAAATATTTATAGTGAAAGTAGCAAACGTGTTCCCAATTTTTAGTTTTCTCCTAAAATAATTTTTGCAATGTATACAATTTAATATCTCATTGTGATCCTTCTGTTCTTTCTACGTGAAATTTCAAAAAATTTAAACTTCAAAAAATTGTATTTTTTTGTTTATAGATTAGAAGAATTAGAGGAAGACCATTCCCAATTAAAGAGGAAACACCGAGATAAGTGTCGTGAACACCAAACGTTAAAAAGTATTTGCACCAAATTAGAAGATGACTTGGTATTGACGAGGTTTGAACTTGGGGAACGGGATCGACTGATATCTGAAAAGGGATTAGTGATAGTTGGCGAAGAAATCCCACCGGATGAAAATGGCACGCAACATCCGCCGAAGAAAGCACTAGTTAGTGTCGAAAATGCTCATTTGTTGGAAAATGCTGGTGACGGAAGCTTGGGTAATTAAACATTTCTTTTTTTTTTGTTTGTGTTCATTTTTTGTTCTTGACGTTATTATTTTTCTTTCAATTTGTTTAGATGTGCGATTATCTCGGTTTCTTAAAGAAAAAATCGAACTTCAGGATCAAATTAGCCATTTAAAACTAGAATTAGAAGAAGAAAAAAATAAGAGAAGGAAGCCGAGCTCGAGTGGAATTTTGAACGGACCGTCTTCTGATTATGACTATGATGACATTCAAAGTATGTTAAACTATTTTCTTTTATGTTAATTGTCTTAAATATGTTCTAACTGTGCTTTAGTTGTATGTAACAAATATCATGACTAAAGATAAAGAAATATGGACTTGTATAAGATCCATAGATTTATTAATGAAGAAGAATTCCAAATGGATTGGATATCTCTACCACTCCGAACCAGTATTTATCTTTTTAAATGAGACTGAATATAAATGAGGATATAATATACTTAACGATAAATTTGCAATTTTGACATTTGTAGTAAACAATTCTTGCCAATGAACAAAATGTAAAATGTATAAATTAATTATCATATAACGGGGGAAGTTACGGTCCAAAAGTTGGCTGCCATGCCCGAGGATGTCAGACTTTTGTTGTCAAAATCAGACAGTTTTATCAGAATTTGTTGGTTTGTCGTTTTCATTGGCCTTTTATAGTTTTTTATTTCCTGTGTAGGATATAATCTGTTATTTTCATAACTATTTCAAAGAGAGTATCGAACACTGCGTCGCAATGCCAATCAAGTGGTTGCAAGGGTATGGTAGCATCCCTTATATCATATTTTGAGAGCGAACGAAATAACTTCTGTCAGACATATAAGTTTTCAATAAATACATTATTACCTCATTATATTTCAGCATTAGCGACTGAATACTAAAAGAACTTATACAAAATGGCAGTTTATATTGTTTATCATTTAATTTTAGAGAGTGGACGAGATCCTGAAAATCATAATCAAGATTTTATAATTTCTACTCTTATTTTTGAGTTGAATGTAATCTTATACAATAAACGACATAATTTCACGCTAAAAACTGGAAAAAATTACGTGGCAACGATGTAAAACATCTGTCATGTTTTGTTATTGCAAACTTATCGTAAATGAACTGTAATGGTTCAATTTTTACTTGATTGAAATTGATCGACATAACACCATTCTACTCAGACAATTTATTTTTTTTTAATATAAAAATATTGAATGAATGGAATTTTAAAAAAACATTTTTTTTTCCTTATCCAATAGGAGAAGCGAGCAAACAGTTATCAGACTGGAAATTTAGAGCCCAAAAAGCGGAACAGGATGTAGCGACTCTGCAAGCCACGGTGGCGAGGTTAGAAACTCAAGTCATTAGGTATAAGACAGCTTCTGAAATTTCGGAGCAATCTGAAGAGGCTCTCAAAGCTGAGAAACGGAAGCTACAACGAGAGGTAATAAATTGTACATTTATATTATTTATTACAGTTACACTAATAATAATTAAGAAGTACCTGGAATTCAACCATTATTTCTTTTCGAATACTATGCAGTCCTACCATATATTATAGATTCTTATTTTCCATCTTTCTTGGTTAACATTTTAAATTTAAAAATTCAGGTACTTTTTAATCTTATCCTTCACATACTATTATTTTAAAGCACCTTCCAATGTAATAATTAAGCTTTTATTTTTTCACACTTAACACTTTATAGCAATACACAGGCACTGGCATCTTATTAATGCTTGTTTCTTTTTTTATTTTTTATTTGCAGGATTCAGATTCATTAACAGATTTATCAACTGATGTTTCAGAAAGCATTTAAGATTTTGGTAAATACTAACAAAGCTTTTAGACGGGATTTATTGTCAAGGAGTGTACTTATTTGAAGGGTCATCAAACTAACCTAAACTATGCTTTTTAATAACTAAAAGATATTATTGGGGAACATCATTTTTATTTTCAGTACATATAAGAAAATAAAAAGCGTCAAATTTGTACAGAATAGGAACGGCACTGTAAAAATTCACACTTGCGTTTCTTCCCATACCACATACTATATTTTCTATATAACTTCTATTTCAATATCTGGAGCCAATCGGAACTGACAGTGAAAAGTAGTTCAATTGAGTGAGGACAAAACCCTTTTTGCCAATATATCTAGGTAATTCCTGGATTCAAAGAATAAAAAAATACACCAGGACCTTTTATGTATATTGGAGTGTCATTCAATGAGACCTAAAAGATCTATTGTGTCCTCTTACTTCTACTTAGTTCATGAGGAAAGTCTCAGAGCTCCTTTGTAAGTTTTCCTCTTCTATCCGGTAATCTCATAGGACTCTGAATTGCTGTATGTGGATGGGGGTCTTCTTCCATTACACAAAATCTACATTCTTCTTCCTCCACTATTTTGAGCTTTTTTTAGGTGGCGTGTAGGCGGCAATAGTTTTATTCTGACTTAGGCAGAAGAATCTTTGATTGTCTAAACCCTACTAGATCTTTCCAATGGTCAGATCTTTTTTTTTTCATTTCTAACCTCTGGTTTTTCCATCTCCTCTAACGGTCAATGTCCATTCGCTCGTTTATATGAAAGCTGCTCACGCTTCCTTTAAGTTTGATGACAATTCTTATTTGTTTCATGTTTCAAAAATACAGTGTGTCCTAAATTTGCGATAATTGAAAATATAAAGAATATAAAGAGTGTACCTAATAAAAAAAAATAAATTGTAGTGGTAAATACAACTCGTCAAATTTTTTGTGAACAAGGCATGGCTTAAGACACATAATTCAAACAATATTACGGTATTTTTATCGTTATTATTTGGTGTTTAAGTAAAGAATTTGTTTAATTGAAAATATACCATGAAAACTCGTTTTTCTTTTTTATTGATAAACTAAGCCTTATATTTTGAACAGTATTTGAAAAAATATATATACTTTTGGTACACACTGAATTTTGTTTCTTGTCTACCGTCTATTTTGTATGTGGTGTTGTGTGTTAGGTGCAGATCGCTAATCATCGGTTGATGTTGACTGACGCCTCTAATACAGCTCTCAGACAAGCTCATAAGAGGCTAACACGCCACCATTAAAAGGGAGAACGTTACCTTGTAATGTAATTGTTATAGTCCGATGTTTGTTTTAAATAATTTGAAAATACTAATGTAACAAAATAACCAGATAATTTTAGTTTGTCCCAAAAACTCACTGACGTCTTCATCTTGGATCAATTTAAGTTCCATGTATATTTTATTAACCAACAAAGTCTAGAAAACCAATTCTTATCCTAACAATTCTTGAAACTTTTCTTTTAAATGTAAAACTTATGTTACAACAACTACATCTTTGTGTACCGCATTTTATACCCACTTTCTGTTCCTAGAAAAAATCTCATTACTTCTATTTAAGATTCAAATTTAGATCTGAGCGGCAATAACTGAACTTCTTCTTTGTACATTGTTTTATAACCTCAATTATCGTTTACATAAAATGTCCATTGTATTTATGTCGAGGTTATAAAATAATGTACAATACAAAGTCAGATGCAGTCTTATCGTGCGAGTCATACGATTCAACAAAGACATACTGACAGTTTTACTTTTCTTTTATTGCGTTTAATTATAACTTCCAAATAAAATCCGGAAGATGAATAAGACATACTTATGCAATTTTGACGGGAAAAAGAAGGATATGTATTTAGTTTTCAGCGATTCTAAAAAGTCTTTCTCCAGCAGAGTTTTCATTGATATATGTCAGTTTTTGTCACTTTGACAATTCAAAGTGAAAATATGAATAATAAGTAGCAATTTTCCGGTTCTTTTGTATCTTCAAGCAAAAAATTAGTACTTAGTTTGATGGATTATTTCGAGAATTGAAGAAAAAGTGTAATCTGACATTTTGGTAACCTCTGTGTTTTATGATTTGATACATGTGGTTAGTGACCTTTGAACCCGCACAATAAGAGTGCTTTTGACTATAGTTCCGGTTTCTGCCATCAAATAGAGTATCGCTTATATTGAATTACCAATACTCCATAATTAATTTGGTTAGATTTTCCACAACATTCTTAGAAAGAACTTCTGTAAAAAAACTAGAAAACTATTCATAAGTGAGCTCAATCCATGGACAAACTGTATTGATATTTATAATATTTATCCGTTTTTTTTAACTTATAACACTTAACCATTTTATACTTTTATTATACTGACATTTTGTTGAACAGTTTTTATATTTGGAGTTATTTTCTTAATGTACTACTAGGTTTTATGATTTAAAGGTTTTTGTGAATTTATTTCACTAAAATATCCATGGGCGCTGTGCTTTATAGTTATTTTTAATCAACAAGTGTATTAATGAGGGCCATTATCAATCGGGATGTTCGAGATTGTTAATTGTCTTTTTAATACTCGTGTTAGTTACAAAGTTTTTCCGTTGACTGTATTCATTTTTCTCAATATTTAAAAACTAAAAATACTTCTTTGTTTCATAGGTAAGTACTATCAAAAATAAATATTGATATTGAAATGACTTAAATTTTTTTTGGATGTCTTAACACTAATAATTATTATAATTGTGTAGAATAAAAAAATAAAACGATAGGTAAATCAAAAACTAGAAGTATTCTATACTAGTAATCATTTTTAAAGGTGTTATTGTAAGTTTGTTTGCCTACACCACATATAACTGTCAATATAAATATAATGTATAAGATGTGCGTTGGGTTGTCTGTAGAAAAATCGTAGATTAATGCGAATCATGCACAAATAGGATTCATTAATGTATGATTTTGTCTAATTTTGAGAATATAATAGCATATTTTAATACACGGACGACGGAAAAATACTTTTTGCTTATTTTAATTGTGCTTAATTGAAATGGTGGAAGTAATTTGTAGAAAAGATATTTCAGTATTCCTAACTTGATATTAAAATATATTTTTATAGATGTAGATATTTGTATATATGTCCACCGACGTTTTGACAGTACAATTTATCTAAAACTGCTCGTGTTAATACCTGCCAAATTTTATACTTCTCATGTGAACAGTTTTCGAGATATTGGTGTGTCGAAACGTCGAGGATACCAGGTATATCAAAATTCCAATTGTTTTGACTTAAAAAAAGGTACTGAAGTATTTTTTATTAATATTTGTTATTCATATTGTTTTATTTTTCGTTTTAGGCAAGAGATGCTCTAAGTCGAGCAGAAGAATTGGAAACATCAAATACCCATTTATTAAAGAGATTAGACAAATTAAAAAATGCAAAATCTGCCTTATTAAAAGAACTGTAGTTCACCGCTCTTATTTAGGAACTATCTTCTAATTTTATAGTAAAAAAATACCCATAGCGATTTTTAAGTCTTCAAAAAATTTTTATTAACTACTATCTCTGATCTAATTAAAAGTTTGTTTCTATTTGTATAAATAAGTTCCAAATTATTTATTTTACTTAGAAACAGTGTCAATATTGTCTTTATTTATTTGTTAATTATTCCTTGAATAAAGAAAGGTGTAAAATATATTTAATTAATTGAACATTTTCAATGTCTAATATAACCAATATTTATGGTATAAACATGATAAGCAATGTCGATTTATTTGATTCTTGAAGTAATTTCATTGCAAACAATAGAAATGTAGACAATACAATGCTTTTTCACAATAAAATTCATATTATAACCATTTCCAAAATGAATTAATAGTCGCTCAGGTGAGTTTCCAAACGACTTGTTTATTTTTTGCTTCATCTTGATACATTTCTTGACATAGTTTTATTTAGCTATTTCCGAAGTGAAAGGTGAATAAATTTTGATTTATTCTATAGCTTAAATGGAAATTATTTGGCTCATTATAAACTATAGCTTGAAGTTATTATTTCTAATTTATATTATTTTTTATAACTGTACCTAAATTCGACATACAGATTGCGAAAAAGTTTATGGAATCATGCAATTTACACAAGTACGACAAGGAAAATTTGAGAAAAACAGCTTGAAAGAGAGAGAAAGAATAATTATGCGTAATCAACGAGGGTGTATACTTAATTCCCGAGACTGGCCGAATGTTCATTGCCCCCCCCATTTTTACCGCTGTTGCCAGAAGCGCAGATTAATTTGTACAAATGATATTTTTGTCTCGTTATTATTGACTTTTTCGAGCTATGCACTATTGAATACTTTCATCCGGCAACAGTGTCCTTTACATGTTGGGAACATACTGAATACCACCAACCAGTGAATTCTCACTGTAAAGGACACTGTTGCCGGGTGAAAGTGTTTAGTTTTACCTACTAGTGCATGATCTCGAAAAAAAAGTCAACGATAACGAGTCAAAAATATAATTATTTTATGTTTCTTGCAACAGTGGTTGGAATAGGGGGGCAATGAACATCCGGCCAGCCTCGGGAAATAAGTATACCCCCCCGCTGGCCACGCCCAATTATTCTTTCTCTCTCTTTCAAGCTGTTTTTCTCATCTTTTCTTTGTTGTACTCGTGTAAATTTCATGATTCCATTAGCTTTTTTAACGAAAATGTTGGAATACTTTGAATATATTTTACACCTATCCTGTTTTTTAATCTTTTTGTAAATAATTGTAATTTTATCGCACCTCAGGATTTAAAGTGTCCATAGAAATTTTTTTATTATACATATTTTGTGTTACCGCTGCTTCTTTTTTACCGATTGTAATTAACAGGTTGTACTGATATAAAGCGTATTCCATTTATAAATACAGATACCACATTTACCCGAAATTAAAACAAAAATATAAATTTAGAAGAAATATTTTGTATTTATTGATAATATATTAGTGGAATGTGTTAATAATACCATATTAAGTAGATCTAACTCCAAGGGCTCATCCCATAAGTAGATCTATTATTGTCGTAGACAAAGTATATACCTAAACAAATGCATTTCTTCTTAGTCCAGGATGTTTGTTAGCATTTGTAGACCAATTGGAGCGACCAATCCCTCTTGTAGGTACACACAATGTGGATATACGTGAAACCCTCAATGATCTTTGAACGTTAGTATGCTCCATACTATAAATCTCCACAATGTTTGCGTGTATATAATTTATCCAAAACAAATGTTACTTCTGTAAAAAAATAAGTACTTTAAAGGACAAATTTGTCTTATTGAATTATTAAATTTTTCGCCAAAGCGCTAGAATAGTAATGGCGTTTGTCTATGACATCACGGTTTCGTAAATATTTCAAATACTTGACAGCTTGCAAGTTGGAAGTTTATTTTGATAAACGATTTGAATTATTTTAAGCGATTATCAAAAATTCCAATGTGTGACGAGGTTAAAAAAGATATTTGTGTTAAAATTTCATAATAAGATACCCAGCAACTCTAAAATAAATACTTACCATTTACTTTTACATATAAAAATAATTGGAATACGCTTTTTGAATAAGTGCAAAAAGAATATCATGTCAGGGTCGTTTAACTTGAACATAATTTTTTTTCAATTGAAATCTAATTTTAAAAATAATAAGTCTATTCAAAGATATTTCATACTTACTTAGTGATAGCGAGGAGAACAATGTGGACTCTACACGGTAATTACAAAAACAGATAAATTTTAATGTCATTTGATTTCTAATTTTTTTCCACTCTCACACTTACATGATACAGTTTATTTCAAAAAGGTATCGAGTAATAAAACCTCATTAGGTAATCAAGGGAGCACAGAATGACCCAACGATTATTTAAGCCACTTTAATAGTTTGGCATTGATTTAATTGTAAAATTCTTTCTTTTTATCAAGTTCAGGTAGGTACACAGTACTACCCGGGTTTGGGTCAATATATGGGTTTAGCAAATTGTTATCCATTCACAAACACTGCAAATAGTGAGCCAAAGGCGTGCCGGTAGGATACTCGTAAAAAGGAATGAATTTTATTTTTTAAGATTAAAAATTAGGCATTATGTACATGGTAAGAGGCGAGGAAACATGGCGCATATATGGCGTACTATACCTATTTTATAAAGTGAAACTGAAAAAACAAAGGTCACTGACAATACCAACGCCAAAGGATGAATCAATATCAGTCAGTGAGAGGAAAGAATACACGCATGCGCTTGCCACTAAGAAGTCAACTGTCGGTAAAAGTAACCAATTAGGTAATTCGGAGGGTGTGGTAATCATGGTTTTCGCACTACGCTGCCAGAGCTTGAAGAAATTCATAACAAATTTGAAAAAGTGCTAAGTTTTAATATTTATAAATTGAAAAAATATTAATAGACAAAATCCAAGAAAACAAGCACATTAAAGATTTAACGTTTGATCATATTGTTGATAATAAAAAGTCCATTTTTTAATTATTTTTACTACATACTTCACACCGTAGCTCTTTCATAGTTAACGTGGCAATATCGAATGTCTTCGACTCCAATCCTTTCACAGCTTCAGATAAACTTGCCAAAGTTTAACTACTACTTAATCCGAATATCCGAAAGATATTCTATCATTTCACCAAAATAGTCTTCAAAAACATCCGGATTCATGTCATCGTGGTAATATTACGAACAATACTCTTTCAAGACCTACGCCTATGGCCGACACCGAAATTTAGCCGAACTGGAAGGAATTCCCCATTTTATTACCTTATACCTTTCTGAAATAGACTATATACATCTCTAATTGTAGATAATAGTGTCCGTAAAAGTAGATGTTTTTTAAGTGCATTTTATGTTCCTTGTGGTGTATTCATTATTATTTTTGTTAATTAATGGGGACATCAAACCACAAACATTTTTCACATGAAAAATATGTCTAGTTAAATTTTTTTCGTAGTATCAGATAAGGACAAAAATTTTATAAAAATTTCATTATCATTGATAATGGTAGAGCTAGAACGCTACCGAAACGTTGAATTAAAAATATAAAAAAATATTGTTAAGACTGTAATTAAGTGGATTCCAGGACAAACTAGAAAATACGGAAATGAAGTAGCATATGAACCAGCAAAGACAGGGCTGGAACACCCTTTTGGGGGTCGGAACCCGTTTTACAGTATCTTTTCCAATGGAATATTGGAAGAAATAGGCATTGACGAAAAAGAAGAGAAGATCTGAACATTGAAAATACCTATTAGTGCTTCCTTAGACAATCAAACTACAAAAAATGGATACACAGGAAGAGTATGTATGTATTTTTGGGGAACATTCACTGAGACCTGAAAGATCTATTGTGCCCCCTTATTCCTACTTAGTTTCTGAGGAATGTCTCTGAAACTAGTAGCTCCTTTAGTCCTATTTCCCGGAAGAATTTTAGGACGTCTGCAGACTTCAACTTAGGTAAATGTTCCTCTTCTATCCAGTAATCTCCCAGGTACTGTGCTCTAGGAATATGGAGTGCTCCACTATTTTGAGCTTTTTCAGGTGCCAATTCAGGCGACCATGTCCCGTTAGGATCCCACACAGGTGAGTGGGACTGCACTAAGAGTTTTAACAGGTACCCTGACGGGAAACTGTCATATGGACGGGCTCAAAATAGCAGAGTAAGAAGAATGTACCTGATTATCTTTTCAATAGATATTCTCCCGATGACGAGTGATAACAATCTGGACGATCATAGTTCACAAATGGAGGGTTTAAAAAAAATGGATAATAGGGTGTACAACTAAGAGTAGACTCTTGTTAATTATCATTATTTCTAAGGGAAAAAATCGTTCTCGAACTGAATTTTATAACATTCACATTTAAAAAATTCGATTTCGAATATTTCTTTAAATCCACCTTTTAGATTTTGACGTCACTAGTAATATTTGAAGTTGGTCACATATTTTGACATGGAACAAAATAATCAGAGAAGGTATTTAATTTAAATTTGAAAAGAAATTTGTTCAGCTTAGAGTAACAATGAGCTTTCTACTTTCTATAACCTTCACCTGTGGTTTCATCTTGGTTTAACCTTTTTATTGGTTCGAGCTTTAAGCCTTTTATTAATAAAAGCTTTTAACTTATATTGAACAAGTGACAGATGTCATTATAATAGTTAGTATGAAATATCTCCTATCAAACTTTACCTGTCCAGTATTATTTACGAAAAAAAAATACTCGTATAAATTGAAATTTGTGCATATGCATATAAAATAAAACGTAACATACACTTCTAATGAATTATATCAACTTTTAAAATCACAGAATTAGCTTTAGACTGAGTCAACAGGATATAATATAATTTACCTACGACCCCCCCAGTAATCAGTCAATAACACACAGACGGCGCTAATGTAATGACGTCTATTACGCACGGTAAAAAAAACGCACAGCTGTAAAGTAAATTGCACGGCTTCCCTAGCAACATCTTAGCAACTGTCAATAGACGTCACCATTTTATTCAAAAATCTGACATAAGCCGTCAAAACATCAAACTTAGGTATAGGCTGCAATAGCGATTTGCGTAAGAACTGTCAAGAAACTTTTAAAACACTTTCTCATGATCCTCATAACTTATAACTGGTTTGTGTATTTTGTGGAAAGCTTTATTCAATTAAAAAATGTCGAGTGAAAGTGAGATGGATTTAATATTATCATGGAAATTGCAGAAATAGCCAAATATTGTTGATGTTGTTCAAGTATTATCAATAATAAGAGTATAAATACATGTAGAAGTAGGTCGTAGGTAAAGTATAGTACGTAACTGGTGTTGTAGAGCATTTTACGCACTCACGGAATTACGCACTCGCCGCTACGCGGCATCGTGCGTAACTTTTCCATTCGTGCGTAAAATGCTTCTTACCACACACGTTACGTAATATACTATTATCTAATTCCGCTATCAAATGTGACACTTTACGTTACTCTTTGACGTTAGGTAACGTCACATTTTTCATAACCTTCAAAAAACGGTCATGAAAAGTAGTAAAAACAGTTATGTAAAGACTTTACATAACTGTTTCTGACTGTTTCCATAGTAACACTTTGATTCTACCTTAATATTTTCATTCTAATTGAAAATTTTATTAAATATTATAAAAGCGCGGAATTAGATAAAACTTTGTACGTAAACACGTTATGAAGAGAGCGATATTGTTCAACTCGCGTAATTTGCAAAACTCGCTAGCGCTCGTTTTGGCAAATATTACGCTCATTGAACAATATCGCACTTTTCATAACTAGCTACGTAAATAACTATTATTTCGTATACAATAATTATGTTAAGTCGGCAACTTAATGTTTCCCGCTTTTCCAATCTATGGGAGTAAGAAAGGAATTGTAGGATCATTCTAGGCTGGATGCAATGTGCGTACTAGTCCTGTAAGTTGCCTACGTATTCTACTATTGTTGGCATGCGTGAATAAAATAAAAAAAACCTACCTTGTAAAATGTAAACTAAATCCTGGGATTTATTGGCAGTTAAATTGACAATCTTTAAATGTCTAGCAAGTGTATGTTGCTTTGAATCAGAAACTATTGAATTTTAATTTTTTTTTGGAAATTGTATTTTATAAAACGTATAATAATGTTAAACGGCTTACTCCCAAATTTAAAAATGATTTTGTTACAAGTCCTATATAATTTATAAGGAAAAATTTAAATATTATTGCGTGAATATGTATTTGAAACAACCAAATTTTCTTTGTAAAAATAAACAAAAATTTGTAAAATTTTTTAAAATCTTTTTAGTCAATTTAATAAAATATTCTTTATGCACTTTTTGTAAACGGCTCAATTGACAAATAAACACATGCTCAATGTGATTGACCAAATTCTGGAAATAATATTAACTATTTTAGAAACTAATATTTGCCGTTAATTTAACTGCAGACTGAATCTCCCGGATTATGTAGTGCTATGCATTCTTGAAGAATGGGGATGGAGGTTTCTTCCTCCATTTCACAGAATCTACGGTCTTTCTCAACGAGTTTCTTGATCTATTCATTCTGGCGGTGTCCTGTTGAAGACACATAAGAACTCTTGGTGTAGCAACACAATTTGTTGATCTCACTTGGTTGTAGTTTCCAAGGAGAACTTTTGATTGTCTTAACAAACTAGATATTTGTAATGGTCCGATCTTCTCTTTAGTTCTGATACCGCAAAATTGTTCTGGTCTACAAAAGGGTGTTGATCTTTGCTTGTAAGCATCTGCTACAGCTAAACCATTTTAATTGTCAAAATCAGTTTCTGGATTAGCTATCCAAAAACTGTGCGTTCCTCAAAAAATCGAATACACTGCTTGAAGCCACAAGATTCAGTCTAGAATATGGTCAACTATTAGTTTTGGTTTATTTTCCCTAATAAACATAAATCAATGTATTTTTAGAACCGTTCAGACAAAAAGGTTGTACCATTTTTTTTGTTGCATCTAATGTTTTCCTAACAAACGCAAGTAACGCTTTAAACAACTATATGTACATATGAAATATGTGATTTTTTGTGTATACAACTATAATCGTTTTGGTAAAAGGTAATTTAAAAAATATATAGAAAAACTAATTTATACAATTATTTATAATTTTATTATACCCTAACTTCCCAGTACTCTGTACAAAATTAACAACGCTTTCTTTTCAGATATAATTTACGACCTATGAAAACAAAATAGTAACACAAATGTCAATTCAATATACAGGGTGGTCTACCATGTAGATGGACAGCTTCTTCTTATCTCCATATCTGGAATGGCGTTGGATGACCCTTTGGACTCGCACTCCTTGCCTCTCTATATCCTGTTTAATGTCTTCTAGGTCTTCATCCGGCGTGAGTCCCTTGATGATGGTCTTCTTAGTTTTGTTGGATTGATCCATGAAGGTGTACCAGTTTACACCTTGTCCTTGCAGCTCTTTTAAGTATTTGGACATCTTTCTGTAGTCCTCCAGTGTCTCCAACAGTACCTTGACTCCTAGCTTCTCGCTGTAGGTGTACCTCATGTTGATACCCCTGGTTGTGGCTTCTCTCCTAATCCTGGCGAAGTCTTAATGATGATTGAAGGTGGTCGTCTGGTACCTCTAGATAGGCTGTAAGCACAGCCCCATAGACAAAATAAAAAAACATAGCCTCCATACACTGCAGACTGTGCAGTGCAGATCATAGAGAAATATAATATAATGTCTATGGTACAGATGTCATGTTGCGTGGTATTGGTCTGTGGTCATTGCTGGGACATTACGGAACATCAATATTAATCATACCGACATTTGGAACGGAACATAGCATAGTCTATTGTCTGCCTGTCCATTGTCATTTGTCATATATCATCAACTCAACATCAAGGACATTTAAATGGTATTTTGACAACACAATAAATTTTTATTTTACAAATTACATTGTGTTGAAGATTTCTAAGACAATACTTGGTTGACTATTCTAGAAGCCTTTAAATCGAATGTTTCCGCCCACGTCTACAAAATTTGCTTGTGAAAATGTCTAATTGCAAAAAAATGGTGTAAATTGTATAAATGTTTTCTCCGACAATATTCTAACCTGCCTTGAAAATGTCATACCAGTTTTCCTTGACCAACGGAAAACAAAAACGATTTTCAATTGACGATGCTTTCGAAGAAGAAACAGATGAAGCAATTAAAGTGTACGGAACCACAGGCCCTAGGTCACCTATTTCAAATTCTAGGATTATGGCCGGCGAAGGCGACCATGTAACAGTTAACATGGAAAACGGCAGGTAACTATTTTATTTATTTGAATGAAGTTCCATTATCCAAATTTTATAATTCAGACATAACACATTACAATTGTTATAAAATTTCACATACTTTTCTTAAAATTCATTAAACATCAATCATTTAGATTTACAAGTATTTCTAAATGATACTTTAATCATTTATGTTTGTTCTTGTTCATACAGAACGTACAAAATGGCAAATGATACATCTAGAGATAGTGATTCATTAATACAGGACTACTATGATTGTCATAACGAAGAAAACTTTAGCAGATCATGTTTGAAACATCCGAAAATAAAAGAAAATTGGAGAATGGTATTAGCAGCTGCAACTTTATTAATAATAGGTATAGGATTGCTTGCAACAGGTACAGTCACACTAACGGAACCAAATTCTGGTTTGCAAGGTGCAGTGTTTTTACTTGCAGGATTTATTTGCTTTTTGCCTGGAGCATATCATATTGTTTACATATATTTGGCTGCTAAAGGAAAACGTGGATATCACTTCCATAATTTACCATTGTTTACTTGAAGTACATACTTTATTATAAAAAGATGGCAAGTAGAAATAGCAAAAAAAATTAATGCAATCTAGGTCACATTTTAGCTCCTATTACCATGTTTTACAAATTTTGGTAAGTTTTTGCTCCATGAAATACCATTTTTATTTTTAATCTTGTTAGAGTACTAAATAATTGATATTTTCACTAGACTTCTCAATTATATTTGCACAGTGCATAATATGTACCTATTAAATTCGAAAATATTTATGTAAAATTTGGTAGGTATATCTTTGCTTCCGAAAAAATATCTAAAATATATCCAATTTATGAAAAATGAACGCCCAACAGTTTTAAAAAAGAATTTCTTTTCAATGTTTCAATATTTTGACTAAATATAAATTTGCTAAATATCATTTAACTGTTTAAAACATTATAGGTCTTCTAGGAAAATTGAATAGAAGGTATAGCTTCTTAAATTGTAATTATTTCAAATTTTTGGAGAACTAATATTTATCATGTTGAAAATGGAGCTTATGTGTATCTTATTCAATAAGTTATTATGTATAATTGCAATAAAATCATAACTTAGCAATCAAGTCTTCAAAAATAACATGATATTTTCTAGGTAAATTTATTTTTAAATCTTTTTGTGTGTGCAAGTATTTAAATACCTACTTCCTTTATGAATGAACTTCATATAAAATTTTATTTACAAAATAGACACAGGTGCTTTGTTTTTCATCAAATAGTTACTTAGAATGACTGAAGGCAATCAATGAATATGTACATGATCATTAAAAACTCACATGTGAACCACTAATGCTAGTATTTTACTTATTTTAATAACACTAAGCAATTCACACTAAAAGGGACAAAAGACCGTTATTTCTGTTCTAAAGTAAGCTTACTAGTCATTATTACTTATTACTACATAAATAGTATATTTTAATATAAAAAAATCTAAACCATGAAAATTAGATGTTTTTTTCAATTCTGTGTTGCTCTTACAAACCACCACCATCTCTTAATTAACATTATTGGTACAGTTCACAGTGATGGATTTCTATCAAAAGGATTACTCTGGATGGTACTCTCAGTAAAATGGGACAAAATCTGTGAAATTTAAGGATCATTTCAACAAAATTTTGTCCTATTGTTTATATGTTAAGTTTAGGAGATAGATTAATAAATAATCTAAGAAATCCAAGAACAGCATCATTAAATAGAATTATTTTCTTTGTTATTTTGAACAATGGTTTCTACAATAATTATGATACAACTAAAATAAAATTGAATTATTTTCAGTTATCTCTCATTGTTAGGTGAAAATAATATTTTAAATTTGAATGATCATTCTTGTGTTTGAGGAATGCATTTACTTTGTGATTTCGAAATTAGTGTTCCTACTAAATTCGTAAAATATTACAAGAATCTCAAATTACATTAAATTTGATGTTGTTATTTTGATACAAGCGATTGTTAAAACTCGAATGGTTTGTATTGGGTGTGTATTTTGGAGTCTCTAGAAATCTCTGTGCTAAGCTTATTGCTTTCAGATGCTTTTAATAATCTCTAAAATTTAGTATTTAGAAAGAACATTGAATATATTTTTATAATTTTTTAAAATATTTTCCCATGAATACTGTAATTATTGTTATTTCTAGAGTTAATACCAGTATGGTTCATTTGATAAAAAATATATGGTGATAATTCCAACATTTATACTATTTCAGGAATAGGTAAAGGTTTGGGTAACTTTTTGAAAACTATAAATTCATGTAGATTGGTGGTTTACAGCAAGTTGTACAGGGTAAACTTTTTATTGGCATTATATTGGTGAAATGTAAAAAAGTGGACTTATGGAATAGTTGCAGTTAGAACAAAGTGTAATAGAGTCGTTTTGTTATCACCTGTATCAGGTCTGGTTTCCAAGTTAATCAAGAAAATACAAATTACTCCTTTTTTTATTTTTAGCAGTGTTTGTTCCAAACAAAATGAAAACAGTTTGTTTGAAAAATAATGTGTCATACCTATTTAAAATTTATGTGCAGCATTTTTTCTTTATATTTACATTATATAATTTTTTGAAGGTATTACTCTAAATTAACACAGTATCTATTATTAATTATTATTAATAAAAACACCATCTGCAATGTTTTGTATACAAAAATACTATCTGCATGTTATAATTTAGGTACACTTTTAGTTTGGGGATATCTTAAAATTTTTGTTTATGACATCCAAACAAACGCTGCAAGTACTAAGAAGAAAAATTGGAATATGCTTTCTAAAATATTAACCTAAATTATATCTGTATAGTAATTGATAGTTTCGAAAATGCATTGTGCGTTCAAGAAAAAGGTGGTCATTTCGATTTTGAAAAGAAAACAGACTAAAAAATAAAAATTTTTGGAAACTGGACCTGATACGGGGAATTCTAAAACTTATTGCTTATAAATATATTCTAATTACAACTATCTCGTATCTCTAACTGTACTAATACAATGCTAATAATAAGCCTGTTTAGTGATGTATAAGTAGCATTTATGGTTCATACTGTATACTTTAAAAATAATAATTGTATGCAATCTCAATTTATTGAAAGTGAACTAAGTTTAATTTTCTGATATAGTAAATATATTGTGTATCTTAGATTTGGCAATTTTTGTAACAATATCTTCAAGAGTTCTTACATTACCAGTTTATTTACCAAGAAGATTGAAAGAGAGTCTTATAATTGAGTGGTAGAACTAAAAATCCTAATATACGAGTATTTTTGGAATAAAATATTTGAATGGAGTTTTGGAATCACCAAATATATATACTTGATTATTATTGTATTGTGCAAATGGATTTTGTTTTTTGTTTTATCCATTTTTTGCACTTTTTTACAATAATTATTTTAAGGACATTATTGAAAATATGTAGTTGTCCTATTTAAAACAGATATATTAGTGCCATTTATTTCTAATTTCAAAAATATAGGTATGCCTAAGTTTTCGTTTTGCTGCAAAATTTCTTGAACCACTCATTTTATTTTTATGGTTTTTCTTGTGAACTGTAGGTAAATTCTTCTGTAGCTAGCCCAAAGTTGACATCTTGATGTATAATTTCATTTTAAAATATGTGTGTGTTTATAATTTAGCAATACACAATTAAAAATTACTGAAAATTTGAGTTTGTTGAGATTGGTAATTGAGTAAATATAAATATGTAATTTTCTATACCAAAAAGTGATTATTCGATAATAAAATCATAAGCCAGTTTTTAAAATTTGATTTAAAAATAAAAATTTACCGTGCAATAAAAATGTATATGGTACTTTTATTCTGTTTTAATAGCTGATATTGAATGATCGAAAACGACTGCTAATAATAATATAATATGACCGACTGGATTTGTTGTGAAATTTTATTTATTTATAATTGTAAGTTAAGTTACATCTGTAATAAACGGTTGATTTTTGGAAAGCTTTAAATTTTTTTAGGTAAGTTAAAATATAAATACTTTTATATTGTATACTCGGAAAATAAATTCAATTTAGATTCTGTGTATTGCATTCATTTTTTGGGTTTAACTGAAACAAATTTGAAAGTTATGGTAATTTCTTTGTCCAAGAAGTGGTAGTTTGGGACGTTGTATATGGGATGTCTTTAATGAATACTGAATGTGCGAACCACCTGAAGGTTATAAGGTCTATGTAATACTTGCATGTGCAAGGGCAAATAACATGAGAGCCTACAACAACAGGCAGATCGGGATCTACAGTGACAGTCAAGCTGCCCTTGAAGCACTTCAGAGCACTATGGTATGTATTTTTTGGGGTAACATTCACTTCTTCAAAGTTTCTGAGAAAGCTCCTTTAGTCCTATTTCCCGGAGGAATTTCAGGATATCCGCAGGCTTCAACTTAGGTAAATGTTCCTCTTCTATACAGTAATCTCCCAGGTACTGTTCTCTAGTATTCTCGAGTGCTGTGCAGTTGGAAAGTATGTGGTGGAGGTTTCTTCTTCCATGCCACAATATCTGCATTCTTCTTCCTCCACTATTTTGAGTTTTTTCAGGTGCCCATGTCCCGTTAGGATTCCTGTTGAAACTCTTAGCGCTGTTTTACTTTGACTTATGCATTCATTGTCTAATCCCTACTAGATCTTTCCAATGGTCGGATCTTCTCTTTCTTTCGGCTTCACCTATTTCTTCCAATATTACATTGGGGCTGATTCCGCAAAAGGTTTCAGGCCCCCAGAAAGGTATTTTAGTCCCCCTCTTTGCTAGTTCATCTCCTTCTATTACAGTGTGCCCTGGAATCCATAGTAAGGTAACTATATTGTTCTCTCCTAGTTCATGGTGTTTGTCTAGGTATTCCCACACCCTTTTGGAACATATTACACAAGGAGCTCTATGGTAACATCTCGGATGGTATAGGAATGCGAGGAAGAACTTAGAAGACTTTGTTCGGCCTGTTGGCTTCATTTAATGAGAATGCCATGTAAAAAGTTTTTTCTGTAGTTAAAGTTAGTTTATTGCATCAAGCCAATATTGGATAATTCTGAAGCCTTTGATCACTTTATTTCCGACAGTTTGCCAGTTTTAAGATTTAAAAATTAGAACAGTGTCATCGGCATACGAGATTGAGATTCCATTTATGTCTAATTTTAATAGGTAGTTAATATACGTTATAAACAGCAGTGGTCCAAAGACTGTCCCCTGCGGTATTCCAATTTTTAACTTTAGAGGGTCACTGTAGACATTTCTGATTTTTACCATCTGTTCCCTTTCCCGTAGGTAGTTTTCTAATAGCTCTAACACTAAATAGTACTCAAGAACATTAATGAGCTTTTCATGGGGAACTGTATCAAAGGCTTTAGCCAAGTCAAGAAAGATACCTATCACTTTTTCAATATCATCGAGTTCATTTTTTATATTATTTATTAGTTCAAACATGGCATCTGCTGTGCTTTTAAACTATCCAATCAATTAAAACTACATAGAAAAAAATACTGAACAAAATAACTATTAAGAACCACGTCGTGCAAAGAACGCAGATTCCTCAATGAGTGAATTCACGTGGACTTCCCTATTGTCAACTACTCCATTAGAGACATTCTCCGAAATTTTAAACCACCAAATTTAGTCTCACTTACCCATTTTTGTCCCATTTACTTTCTCCTGTATTCGATGGAATGTTTCGCAGAAGAATATCGGTTACAAAATATTCCCAATTTTTCTGAGCACTGACCAAACCATTTTGATCCTCAACCGAACTTCTTTCTTTATCCAATGCCTGATATATTCAATGTAATTTCTTTGACTTTGTAGACTTCTTGTCTTTGGACTATAATTTCATGGGTATATTCAACACGCTTCAAGATGTTGGTCAGTCATCTAAAGGGTAAACCCAATCGAGGTATACTTTTCACGATCTAAGAAACTGACTTAGGCTAGAGATGCAAGAAAATCATAAAACTGTGCATAATAGTTTTATGGCTTTATTGCATGTCAAATTCACTGCCGATGCCTGTAGAATTCAGGATATAAAAGTAAGTAAAAGTCCAAAATACGATTTATATATTATATTTAGCTGTTTTTATGTCATACTCAATGAATATAGTAATATTAGTTCTTACTCTTCATCTGTAGTTGGTGGTCAAACACCCACAATTTAGTTTTACAACAGAATAAAGCTTCGTAGTACTGTTCGAATAAAATATAGTTAATTAAATTGGTATGGGTATATCTTGGAAAAGTCTTCTCGCTAATTCTCTTTCGTAAACTGAAATATTGCACTAACCGCAGATATCGATCTGCTCGCATGATTCAAGTTAAAACTACAATTATCTGTTAACTATTTTTCTAAATTTCCGGATCCCTTTTTGATAAACTGATGAAAAAATTACGATTTGCCATTTGTTCGTATAAAATTAAAATCATCCACATAAGTTACAAGTTTATTCCAAAAGGAATACAATATCCAATAGGGCTACGACTGACATCTAAAATTAACTTTGACAATTCTTTGTCCTTTTCAAAATCTAGTGAAACAATTAGTATAGTAGAAAAAATGGAGAATGCAACTCGCATTTTATGGCTGTCCAGACACTTGCCTGCGGTTTTTGTTTAATAACCATCATTAAATGCTCATTAACGTACTATTAGAATCACATAAAATAATCTAAGGTTTTCTTGTAAAGTTGGTAAAAATAAAAACATTAATCGCAGATTTTTTCAACTTATTGCTATTTGGAGAATTATGGATTAATAACACAAGAGACCAAATCGTTTACATTTTCAATGTCAGCCATCATCGACCCTTCCACTTTCTAAGCAAATTAATCAATAGAAAATAGTAATTCAATTTATTTTTAAACAAATTGGTTAATATTTAAATTAAACTGTTCATTATAAAATGTTATTTTGTGAATTATCTGTAAAAGATTTCTATGATAAAAAAAATGACATCGTTTATAATTTTATGCTAGGTGGTGGTTGGATACGTGATAACAAATGAACTCATTTCTTGCGCCGTTGCTTTTCAGAAACTGTACATATATAATAATCTCACTTTTTTAAATATCTGTGACTTTTCTAGAAAAAACAGGATAGCTATATATAACTACAAAATGTTTTATTTATATTATATTAGTCTATAACCAGTACTCCACTGGAGGAATGACTAAGTACGCATTTTGCAGTGTTGCCAGAAAGGAACTCTAAGCTGATAACCCTCTCCTTTTTGCAATCACTACTTGTTTAAAAACAATCTTTGGTTGCCTTAAGATGCATTTTTTAAATTAAGTATTTTGTCTCCTGTGTTATTAGTTCTGTGATTAAGAGCAGTAGATTGCCAAACCTATAGCCAAAAATTCTACTGCCAGACTTCTTGTCACTATTCCCCCTTCTGTTTGCATCGAGTAAGTCAGGTCTCAGCCACTCGTCCTTGCGACGTTGTGAATTGCGCTTTAGAGACAGGGTTTGATTAAACTACTGATATAATTTTTTTTAGAAAACCCCTTTTTATTAATATAAGTATATCTTCAAAAATTTTATATATTATAATTTAATTTTTGGTCATCAATAACATTTTTTATAATTCTAAATCACGTTTCAGTATTATCTTTCCATTCTTCATCTTCACTAATACTTTTCAATTTAACAATTAACATAATTTTATGTATGGAGCATTAAGAATTCAATTGAAAATTATACAAAGTTTTATGAAGAAATTTTTTGTATACAATTAAACTAAGAAATGTGGATGGATTTTAATTTTATGTATAGTTGAATATTCAATAAATCTTAAGAATAACAGTTTATAACAAAATATAATCGATAGTTCATTCATGTGTTTTTCGCCTACCAGAATACCAATCATTTGAACACCAAAAATAGGACGGAAAATATTGTAGTGGGAAGAATTTATATTACTGTCGAGATATTAGTTATCTATGATCTCGAGACAGGTATGAAACTTTCTACCGAGATTTGTATACTATTTTATTCACAACCATCATATTTCGATCAAAAGTAATAAATCCTTGTTTCGTTCTGAACACACCTAAAATATTACATTCAAGAACTGTCACCAATATAAATAAATGTCATACAAAGGGGTCTATTCTGTAACCATTCCTTTAAAATTCGGATGGATATCAAGTTCGCGTATAATAAATTGAGATAATTGTCTTCCGATGAAAAATTGAGGTATTATAATATTTGTTTGATCACAATATTTTATAGGGTGAGAAATAGAGGTGTGTAATATGACACTTTCTAACCTTCAATGACGTTAGTAATGACAGCATTGCATATATGAGGTGTTTTCGATTATTTACTTTTGACTGCTAGTAGCAGCTCGTAGTGACTGAATTTCGTTCGTTTATTACCGGGCGTGACGCCTAGTCTTACCTTCCCCTTGCCCCTTGAGCACATACCGAAAAGTATGAGCACGGACATTGAATGTTTGACGTTTGTCCGGTTTGATGTTTATTTAAAGGTTAAGATTGTGCCGATTACGATATAATTCTTACTGAAAATATTGAAAGATGCAAAATTATATTATCAATAACATAATCTAACTAAATTAACCAAGAAATTAAATTACAAATTATTTGACATTGGCACATGGCAAGTGGTTTTGAGGATCTTAAAAATCGCACAAATGCTTGAAGCCCAAATAAACGAAAGCAGCAATGGTTGTAAATAAAATTCCTAAAGCCTTAATTTTTCTCCATCTGTAACTTTGACGTTTCACGTGAATTATACGTCAGTGTAGGTCAGTTTTTTGTTATATTTTCCTATTTTTTGGTTTATTCGGTAGGCGAAAAGCAGTTGTGTGTCACACATGCAGAAAACGCTTTAGCAGCCAGAGACTATTAGCTGATAGCTAATTTTCTGCCCTTGTGGCACAAAATACTATTTCACAATGTGACTGTCTATATTGGTCGAACTAAATAGGTGATCTTTTTTTATTTGTGTCATTTATTTTAGTTTTAATTTTGTTTAAAAATAATGTTCGGTATATTTGAACTTTTGTGAAACGATATTCAATACATTTGGTATTCCAACAAAAAAGCCAATGTTCACCAAATTCGACTATGTCGCCAACTTTAGCAGACGAAAAATTTAAAATAAACATATGGGACTATTTTCACCAGCCGCCAATAGTTGGTAAAAATTAGAGATGAAATGGATAATGGTTGGACCAGATACCGGATATTAGGCAAGCGTGACACCGGGATTCGACTTTCTATCACGTTACACGACCTGATTAGTTAGATTTGAATATAACCGTACGTGAGCAGAGATGAGAAATCTGTGCAGGTAGCGGACAGTTTTATTAAAATTAGTGTTGTGGGCATACACACTACGTTTGTGGATATTTTTGTAGGTGCGGAAAGCAAAAACAGGCATCAGACATAAATCATCCCTTTCAAATTCATCTAGAAAGTAACTTCAACTTTAAACATTCCTATTCAAGGTATGTCCTACACATAATGTGCGTTATTTATGTTTGTCATTATCGATAACCATATTTAGTGCCAAATAGCCTAATAGAAAGACAACTGAACAAGCCAGTAACAGCTGGTTGCGGTAAGCAAGACTGTTAGTGTCGCCTCCTAGTCCAGTTTGGTGAAGCTGTAGCACTGTTAGAAACTAGTAATATGAATAGTGTAGTACTATGAACTGTGAAAGTAGACATGGGTATACAGATTGCGAAAAAGCTTATCCAACCATGCAATTTTTACAAGTACAACAAGGAAAATATGAGAAAAATAGCTTGAAAGAGAGAGAAAGAATAATTCTGCGTGGACAGCGAGGGTGTATACTTATTTCCCAAGGATAGTTGAAGGTTCATTGCCACCCTATTTTAACCGCGGTTGCCAGAAACGCAGATTAATGATATTTTTATGGTTGATTTTTTTCGAGCTCATGTACTATTAGGTAAAACTAAACACTTTCATGCGGCAACAGTGTCCATTACAGGCTCGGGAAATAAGCATACACCTCTCTTTCAAGTGTTTTTCTCATATTTTTCTTGTCGTACGTATGGTTAGCAATCTGTATAAACTTTTTACAGAACCCATTAAAAAACAATTCAAGTTAAATCGTTCAATGGAAGATTTTCCGAATATGTAAACAATCGAAAGTTGATATGATTTTAAAGACTAGATTTTTTATTGGATTACCAATTGAAAATAAAAAAAGATACTGTTACAATTGAAAAAAAAAACTGTTAATCTTAAAACTTGTTATAAAAGGATACTACGATTGTCGTTTTGGACAAAGTGAAATTATTTGAAAAAAAATTGAAATAAAAGCGAGACCCATACGTTGCGTTTTATTATTATTTTTTTCAAGATAAAAAACAAAAACAAAATCGCTTAACACTCTTGCTGTTTGGTCGCCGGATTGTTTCTGAAGCCCGGTGGACTGGATATTTGGGAATTTATATCGTTGCTAAACCAATTCAGATTCTGTTGTGAATTCATATTATGTGAGAAATTATTAAAATTTGGCTGTAATTGTTGTGTGAAATTTGAGAATGCGTTTGTTGTGTATTCGTATGGCCGCAACGGCGGCGCGCTTCCATTCTGTATCTGTTGTTGTGTACCTATTTGTGATAAATTTGTATAATGATCTCTAAGTTGAGGCATATTTGCTAGGGGATAATGACGACTAGACGACAAAATTGCCGGATCTAACACCTTCCAATCGTTACATGTGTTGCTTATATCTGAAAAATTACAAATAAATATTTTATGGTGTTTTTTAAATACATATATCACAGTTTTGCAAATTTAGAGAATCTTTCTGGGGAAGTATAAATAAACATGTAGACCGAAAATAACCATTTTACATTCTATCATTTCAAACGTTTGATTTTTGGGGTACAGGTAGTATAAACAATGTACAAGGGCCCATTAAGAGAGGTAACAGGCTGTATTTCGAAAAGTATTTGTCCCAGGTTTGGAGGAAAACTAGGACATACAATTATTGGGCCCCATTTCTTTGATCAACTACTAAATAGCAATACATTTTTGGAGATCTTTTGTAATGTGTTACCAGGTGAAGTATGTTTGTTCAGTTGCCCAGCACATTTTCAGTTATTGTAAGGCAACACTATCCAGACAGATGGATAGAAAGAGGAAGCCTATTTCCCTGGCCAGCAAGGTTACTCGACAGAAAAATTAGCCGAACTGTGATAACATTTATAACCTCATCCACCATATTCACCTTGCATGGCTCCATTCAATTATTTTCTGTTCCCAATATTAAAAAATGGCTAGGTGAGAAGCGATTTCGGAAAAAGGTGATGAGGTGATTGAAAAGATAAGCGCGTATTTTGCGGAATTTCTGAAAGATAGTTTGAAAAAAAGTAACTTTTCCATTAAAAACTAAAAATTTCTTCAAACCGCCCCCATAGAGCAAAAAAATTTTGAATGTATTCCAAAAAGTATCAAAATTGTTTCCGAAAAATAATATTGTTGGTACTTACTTTTCTGTTGTTGTTGCAAGTGAGAATTATAATTACTAGGCCAATTATTTTGTGTTGAATTATTTATTTGTTGTTGACTATTAGACATGTTTAGATAAGGTAAAATTTTACTACCTGAAAAAATGAAAGTTTGTTTTATCGATGTATCAACATAATAATTAATATAATAGAAACTTACCGAAAGAGTTCATATGTGAAGAGTTTGTATGGACAAAACCGGGTGGTGGAGGCGGCATGTGACCGTTCTGATTGAGATTTACCCCATTAATTTGACTACGACCTGAAAGAAAACATAATTTAAGCAAAATTTATTCATCACTTGGGTAAATATATACAGCCCTATTCATAGTCGTTTACTTCAAATAATGTTAAAACACCACTAGTTAGTGGCCACCAACATCATACTAACAAGCCACTAACGTTTCCTATTCATAGTCATAGTCAGTCATAGTCACATATTTTTTTCCCACTAGTTAAAATAATATTAGCAGAAAAATGAATGCGGCAACTATGGAAATTTTATTTTGTATTTGAGATGTTGGTTGTTGGATGGCCGGATGGCCGGATGCCGCAAAGCAAAAGGCCAGGAATCTGAAGAAGTGGTTGTTAGATTAGCTTATTGATCCGAAATCCGAAAGTTTACTTGGAAAAGCAAAATCCTTTGGTTGTTTATAATAATAAACAGTTTTAAAAAAAAACGCCATTATTGAATCCAAGAAATGAGGCAGAAGAAAGATATAATAGGGCACACATATCTACCCGAAACATTATTGAAAGAGTTTTTGGTGTGATGAAAAATAAATTTAGATGTTTTTTTAATGGGATAAACATAAATTTGGATACAACAAAAGCAGCTAAAGTTGCAGTTGTAATTATACATAACATTATAAGAAATGATAGACTGCAAAATAGAGGTTTTGTTCTCGATAATGGGGATCTCGCCTTTCAATAAATAGATCCTTTTGATAATTGTCCCAATTTTGTGACCGGGGTCTTTTTCTCTAGAAGAAATTTATATTAACTGATTTAATATTCTGCAGATACTGCCAATCAAAATATATACTTACATGAGGAATTATTTCCATATTTTACAAATGTAAAAGATAGGTATACAGTAACAAACACGAAATGAACGCTCGATTTTACGTGCTTGACGTTTGTTGACTTTTTAGGTTAGGTATAAAAGTAACTTAAATACCCGTTGTAACGCCACTAAGGAATGTATTGCCCACTAAAATTAGTAGGATCTTAGTAGCCACTAAATACGTCTATGAATACGAATTTCTTTAGTGGGATGTTAGTGGTGTGTTAGTAGCCACTAAATATGACTATGAATAAGGCTGCAATAGTTTGTGGCCACCAACATCATACTAACAAGCCACCAACGTTTCCTATTCATAATCGCATATTTTTTCCCACTAGTTAAAATAATAGCAGAAAAATGAATACGGCAACAATGGAAATTTTATTTTGTATTTGAGATGTTGGTTGTTGGATGGCCGGATGCCGCAAAGCAAGAGGCCAAGAATCTGAAGAAGTGGTTGTTAGATTAGGTATTGATCCGAAATCCGAAAGTTTACTTGGAAAAGCAAAATCCTTTGGTTGTTTATAATAGTAAACAGTTTTTTACAAAAACGCCATTATTGAATCCAAGAAATGAGGCAGAAGAAAGATATAATAGGACACACATATCTACCCGAAACATTATTGAAAGAGTGTTTGGTGTGATGAGAAATAAATTTAGATGTTTTTTAATGGGATAAACATAAATTTGGATACAACAAAAGCAGCTATAGTTGCAGTTGTAATTATACATAACATTATAACAAATGATAGACTGCAAAATAGAGGTTTTGTTCTAGATAATGGGGATCTCGCCTTTTAAAAATTCAATAAATAGATCCCAATTTTGTGACCGGGGTATTTTTATCTAGAAGAAATTTATATTAACTGATCAAATATTCTGCAGATACTGCTAATCAAAATATATACTTACAGAGGAATTATTTCCATATTTTACAAATTTAGAAGATACAGTTACAAACACGAAGTGAACGCTCGATTTTACGTGCTTGACGTTTGTTGACTTTTTAGGTTAGGTATAAAAGTAACTTAAATACCCGTTGTAACGCCACTAAGAAATGTATTGCCCACTAAAATTAGTGATCTTAGTAGCCACTAAATACTTCTATGAATACGAATTTCTTTAGTGGGATGTTAGTGGTGTGTTAGTAGCCACTAAATATGACTATGAATAAGGCCGAGTTATTTTTGTATCTAGTGCGCGAAATGCTACTTTGATGATCGAGAACTGGGGCAGCTGAGTTAAAAAAAAATAGTCGAGATCACAAGAGTATTTCGCGCATAAGATGCAAACAAAATTAAAAACGTCAAATAAAATGCTTAGCTTAATATGAAAAATAGTATTGAACTGGCTTAAACTGTTTTTCCAAATCAAGTTATTACTGTAGCTATGGAAATATGATTTCTTGGATTTTTGCTTAATTGTTTTTAAAATAAGAGGAATAATTTGAATTTAAGTTGGCATATCTACAGACTAGTGATCGGTCACATTGCCGCTCGTTTCACATAGCTCTTTTGATAGAACTGACAAGACAACGACGTTTGTCAGTTTTGTGTTTATTTACTTAAAAATATTCCAAAATGTATTACCACTCTTTTCTTTTCAATTTCTTGGGACATTAAACCACAATATTTTTAAATTATTTATTTCAACGTTTCGGTAGCGTTCCAGCTACCGTCATCAAGATAAAATGAGTAGAAATCAATTTTTTATCCCTACTTGACACAACGGAAAAAATTTGACAACTAAGACAATCAAAAATATTTTGAAATTTAAGACTGCAAAATTTTGTTATCAAATTTTTATTAAGGTCCATTCATAGTAGATCATATCTCCGGCAAAATGTGAAATGAAATATTTCATTTTATGACATTCCAACGATATGACAGTCCACTAGAAATGGAATCCAGTGAAGTGCACGCTCCAGAAACGGTTTTTTTTAATTGGGATAGCGCGTTTTTTTCGATTATATTGGAAATGTTGTTAATAAAACGCGTTTTTTGTTACTTTTTTTGTGCATGATTATTTTTGTATTCAAAATATGTATACTCAGTTTTGTGATTTTGTGTATTGAAATGTGTATCGATTAACAACAACTATTCAAATGATAAATCATAAGAAAACCTGGATAAAAACTTATGATGCTATCTTGATAACGCAGGTAATTGATTATTGGAAATTTCTCTTTCTATCATTGGTAACCAAATTTGACTACATTCGGCTGAAATACTAGCTACACATTTATCTGCATTTAGTTGTATTGAAGCACTTTTTTTGATTTTTCGTCTTTTATTATTGGATTCTTTCAATATTATTTTTGATGAATCCCATTAAATTCGATGACCCTCTTCCCAGGCATGTTTGCAAATAGCTGACTTAAATAATTCCCTATCTTTGATATATTTTTTGTGTTCGTTTATTCGTACTTTCAATAGTCTAGATGTTTCACCTGAATAAAATTTGTCGCATTCACAAGATATTTGATATATGCAGTTTTTTGAAGATTGTTCTTCATTTTTTGCGCGTTTGCTGTTTATAATTCTGTTTGTGATTGATACTTCATATTGTGTTTGGTCTTATTATCTCTCATTATTGTATTTGTGTTTTTTAAATTATCGTAATGATTGCTTTGTTACGTTATAATAAACTATTTGAATACGGACCAAGTAAAAGTGGACTTTCTTCGCCCCCGATACGAATAAAATTATTAAGTTTAATTATAATGCATTAAAAATACATACCTATACTACTATTGTGTGATTTTTGATTCTGTTCGCTGGCCATTAAATCCGCAAACGCCTTCTGTGTTTCTTGGAAAGGATCAAAACCCAAATCGTCCTCTGTACTTCTATTATTTTGTTTAACGTTATTTACTGAACTATTATATAATGGCCCATGTAGATTTCCAAATCCCCCATTTTCCTCATTCATATAAATTTGTGGATTTATCCCATTTTGATACACCGAATTAGAATTACCATACCTCTGTTTCAAGCTAAGATTTAATAGTTGTTCTTCTAAATGTTTCTGTTGTAATAACATCACTCTATCTGAATTACTTTGCAATCCCGAGAAATATCCTTGATGAACGCCATTAAAACCATTAAACTGGGGCTGTTGACCACCCGTTGTACCTACATCTAAAAGAAACATAGTTTTGCATAAATAAACAAAAACAAATGATTTCCATTCAGTTAACAATTAAATAACATGGGACAGAACAAATATTTTTTCCTACGATCACTTCCCAAAGTGGACTTTTGCACACTCAAATCTAAGTTGATGTTTTCCGCGAGCTGTCACTGTCATTTATAGATAAAAGAGAGCTACATAGTAGTTATTTTAATATAAACTGTAGAATAAATAAATATTTTATTTGATTTTCCAATATGTTGAAGCATTCAACAGTATTTTACGTAATAATTTAATGAGAAACCCAAAAAAAATATCTGACATTAATGTAATAAGTGTTGCCTACGTACATAGGTATACGAAACTGCAATCTGAAAACTGCTAAGTTCAAATTAATTTTATTTTGGTGTGATCGTAGAAAAAATCTTGAGTGTATTTCGAACAGAAAACTTTTTGGTAGTCTCGACTGCCAAAGTACTACTTTCTGCTCTTGATACACACAAAGCTATTACGTAGTTGGTGTATATTACTTCAATATTTATTATTATAACATATAAATGAGTGCAGAGGGGGAAGACCATATTTTACCCAAAAATAGAAAATGACATGCAAATTAAGTACCTTATAGCAAATATTTTAACTAAAATGAGCAATGTTCAATAATTTATTTTAAGAAAAAAATTATATCCAAGAGTTTACCCTCGAAGGATTGGTACGCTTGGAAATTTGTATCACCCTGTATCTCTCTTAATATCAACATTTTATTAAGACTAGTTGATTTAAATCGGAGTATTTCGGAAGTGAAGATTCTACTGTACTTCTATGCACAATTTCTCAAGGTCCACCCTGTATAGATCACTGTATCGATAACTAAAATGAACAACTTATTTCAGAGAGAATGTACGAGTACGCGATAACATTTTCTTTTTCAGAAATAATGTAATATTGATATTTCATCATTTTGCAAGTTGTATGTAAGCGTTGCTAGTTCGTTGCAGTAGTGAGGAAACTACTAATAATTTATTGACTTTTGATTTAAGAGTAGCCCTAAGTTCTACACGGTTTTTCAACCTTAGTTGTATTGTATTATTCTACTTTAATGTTCAAAAGGTAGTGCCGGCTGAAACTTCTAATAGTCCAACAACCTTGTGACATAGTCCAACAACTTTTTTGTCTTTGCCTGAGAAGCTTACAGTCCTTTGTGGCACCCTATCTTATCTCTTTTTAAACATATTGCTAAAACTTACTTAATTACAGTTTCCTGTAAAAACCGTCATATTTCATTAAAGCGTGTTCTCAATAGACGTCGAAAATACGGTAGTTTACCTAACTAGTTCGGAAAGTGATAGGATGAGTCACTTTACGCATGTGTTAGGTACACTATTTTTTCTACTAGCATCCGGAAAAAAACCCAAAAGTTAACATAAAGAAACATTTATTGTTAAATACATATCAACAACTTAATTATTTTTATTTGACATCCATTTGATAAGTCTTTTACCAAGGCCAAGAAAAAAATGTTTCTTTTTATAAAAAAATTATAGCAGAATTCTAATAAATTTCTTAATTTTTCACTCTTTTGGTGAGCTACAACCATACAAACACATTTTAAATAATCAAATGTCAGTATACTCACCGAAAACTCTACAAATTTACTTTACGCACTAGTGCGGAAAAGTGGATCTTTCAGCACGCTAGTAGAAAAATATTATAGCGCCTTACAAAGTTTTTGAAAAATACAGACCGTTCACTAAAAAGCAAATACTTCTCGGGTTATATGCCCCGACAGACATTGAATTACGCTAAACCGATATCTGCACAAATTAACCAACCATATTGTTGAAATATTATTTCATTTGAGTGGATGGCTGTACACAAGTATAGGATATCAAACGTGCCAATCCTACAGCCACTGTAATTGTTTGGATGTTGGGCTTGATAAAGAACCATAAGAATTCCGCATAGCCATTCTATGAGTGAGAGAGATACAATGTCATATTCTCCTCTCCGGAGAGTGTATTGGAGCTATACAGTGGTTGGGCGTTTCATGTTTCATTGCTCTCTTCTGGACATGTAGAATTTCTTCTTTCACGTTAAAGAATCTACATTTTTCTTCCTTCAACTCTCAATTCTGCGCCCCTCCCGTTTTTTTACGTACATCTCATGCGACCATATCAAAAAGTCAAGAAAACATTGAAAAAAATATAAAAAAAGCGTTCTACTAAAAATTCATTAACATATAACATAATTTTCCATGATTTTGGCGCTACTAGATCATTGCGCCCTACCCTGGGAACGGCCCCTGGGAGCGCACCCCTTGATCCTACTACTACATGATCCCTTTTTAAAAGCAACCAATTGCAACAAATACTTTTAGTTCCGCAATCCTAGCTAATAAATTAGTATAAAGAAGCATAACATCCACTCTAATGGTAGTTGAATTAGCAAATAAGTAAAAAATAACGTGCGTTTTCTTACCTTTATTATTTTTATGGAAATCCATAAAGAATTTCGACATATTTTGATCCAGCCCGTTAACACCACTTTGCGTATGTGTCGGGGGAGCGGGTGGTTGAGGTGGAGATTGTTTATAATTTGAAAAAGCCGGAGGTGCTTTACCAGAAATCATTTCTAGAATATTTTCTTGAATTTTTGATGACATTTCATAAAGTCCATTGTTAAATGGTTCAACTCCTAAAAATTGTTCATTGATAAATTTAAAGAAATTCAAATTGCGACTAACTATTTGCAAAGCAATTTATATTATAAAGCACGTTTAATAATCTAAAAATAGAATTTACTAAAAAGCTAAGCGACAAGAAAATCTAGTTGTATATTAATGTATTCTTGCTACTCTGATTATTTTGCAATATGTGTACTTATTCAATAAGAGATAGAATGGCACAAATAACTGCAAACTTGCCAGGGAATTAACACCAGCTATAAAATATTCAGCAATAAACAGGTACATTTGGGATGGTGACGGTTTTCAAACTCATTTTTAAGGAATTCATATTTTCAGTGACTTTGAAAACTATTAGGATTTAGTATTCATCTTTTATAATAATAATTATTACAAAGAAACTTGTAAATCTCCTTTATCAGTTATCAGTCATGTAGTGTCCAGAGTAATCGTCAATAGAGTGTGTATCTGATGAGTCTGGGCCTACATCTGATCATCCTGTCCACCTTTCTGGAATGGACAGGATGGACGATGACCTACGAAAACAACTTCTTGGCAGGATGTACAATGTATCACAAGTGGCCTAAGTGCTGTGGGCCTAGGCACACCTTCCCTACTCTGCAGATACCAGTCTAATGAGACGAATATTTGCGTTTTAAAATAGATTTTTTAACGCTTAAGGTCCTTTTCCACATTACCAATGTAACGTATTTATCCATGCGGTACTCTGCATAATCATTATACCTTGCTTTGATCAATAACAACTATTGACACAAACAAATTATTTAGATCCAAACTAAACATAGGTGATATCTAAGGGTGTGTTGTAATTCGGTAGGTTAAACCATTATTATAGTTAACCTTCAAAAGGTTGTTGTAACACGAGATTTTAGACGTTCACAAACTCGTTAACCTTCGAAAAGTTTACAGACAGATCTTGGAAAGTTAATCTATGGTCAAACACGGAACAAAACAATTTTACTTGTTCTATCTGTTTGTCTGCTTCAATTTGACAATTTAGGTTTGCAATTGACATTTTACAGTTATTTTAGATTTCCATTGATAAGAAAAAAAAATAAATGTATATAAAGATATATATTTATCCTGTTGAACATTTAGTGCGAATTATTTGGAACAAAATGGGGAATTGGAAGTATCTTGAAATTTAAAACGACTTTTTTTCTGAATACTTAACATATCGGTGGCCAATAATTCTAGGAGCTCTTGGCATGTCACCATTTTATTTCTGTTGTTCAGTCACTAGTCAAATGTCAGTTATATTTATTTTTGTTGATATTCGTTTAATCCCGTATGTCCATTTTCCATTGGATTTTTGTAACATTTCTAGTTAGTTGTATCTCTAATCTTCTAATTACTTTTTCCACTGACATCTGACATAAGTAGTGACAGATAACAGAAATGGTGACATGCCATGAGTTCCTAGAATTATTGGCCACTGATATGTTGAGTATTCAGCTAAAAAGTCAATTTAAATTTCAAGATATACGCTTCGGGGTTGTATTTGTTATTTAATAAAGCAATATAGATGTTCCCAATGATAAAAAACATGCAAGAATCTTATGTTTTGAATGGTAGACCTTAACTGTCATTCTTGTCAGTAAAAAACACTTTGTTGGGCGCACTGACCTTAGACTGAACTCTTCTATTGAAAACTTGATATTTAGTAGTTCAAGGAATACTTAGGCTGGTGTAATGTAAACTAGTCCTTTTAAGATTCCAGAATGACGACACTAACAGGACAGCCATATTGCTTTGGGTCCTTATATCAGATTCTAACAGCTGGTGAGAGGAATTTAACTAGTAAAGTTCTTAAAATTATCCAAATTTCCATAGTTTTGTAGTGTTAAGTGTGAAATGCGGGGAAAAGCTTCGATTTCTAGCTGTTTGAACCAAGGGAAGTGAATATTATTCAATTGATCTCTCCGTGCACCTGAATTTGTTGTTCTCGACTTTCGTTGGAATCATATAACTCATCTGTTAATTGTTTTTTTCCGTCGTCCGAAATTTTAATTATTATTCAATGCAATTCAGAGACAGTTTACTGACTGCGCCATGTCTTATTTGTAAAGTTCTACCTTCCTGACAACCAACTGACTTACACCACATGTCAAAACATACAAAATGTTCGAGGGACCCATCACTATACACCTGACCTGTCAAAGTGTTCTGGAAGCGTTGGGATTTATAAAAAGCATTTTTTCGGGGTAAACGTGAAGAAACAACTACTTTTCGGTCACAATAATTGATGCTCGCAATTTCATTTTTTAAATATATTGAAAGAAAAATGCTCGATACAACTCACCTAAATTATTTTCCGAATTTCTTGAAAACCCAAACGCCGCCGCCCAATCTTCTGTTGTGTTTATATTTGGCAATGTATCAGTTAATATACTAGAAGGATGAGTTTCGCTATCTGCATCTGTTGAATTATCAGACACTGAATTTGGATCCGATTCACCATTAGCGTGGTTAGAAGGTAATTTCTGGAAGGAATTTATGGAAAAGAAACTAGTATTATCATCTATTATGGATGCGGGCAGTTTTGGAAATGATATTTGTGGTTCTAATAACGTTGGAGGAGAAGGCGTTGCTGTCGGTTCACTTAGAGTCGGCGATGAAGATTTATCTTGTTTTACTAGAAAAAAAACACAAATATTTTATTAATCTGTAACATATATTTGAGTGGTGAAACATGATGCACACAATAGGCCTATTTACTAAATCTTAATATGTATGACAGTGGCATATCTTATTTTTTCAAATATTCCCAAAATTCAAAAGTTGGACGATCTCTAAACGTAATTTGTTCAAAATTAATGAAATTGTTTTTACCTTCCATCCTATATCCATTATCAAACTTAGTTTCGCTTTTTCCACTACTATACGATTCTTTCCTATCTCCTTTCCTACCACCACTTTCACTTTTTCCTTTGCTCCTCTTTGCTTTTTCTTTATCCTTTTTCTCTTTTTCCGTATTCAGATGAGGCCAATTTTCTTTATTTGTTCCACTACTACTAGAAGTTGTGCTACTACTACTACTAACACTGCTCGAGAGAGCGGTGTTCATATTATCTGTAATATTAGATTAAATTCCATTATCAATAGAAATTTTGTAACAAATTTATATTAAAAGGTTACAAAACAGAGTCATTTTGACCTGGATCCGGCGCATCGAGGAGTGGAGGGCAATAAGGAGGCCGACACTCTGACAAAAAGGGGATCAGAGACTCTATTTATCGGACCTGAACCATTTTTTGTCATTGCGGAAAGCAATGCTAGATCAGCCATAGCTATCTGGGTGGAGAGGAAAACCTACAAATACTGGGCAGAGATACCGGGGCTCTCTCACTCGAAGGCGTTCATATACTACCCTTCGAGTACAAAAAATAAGCAGATTCTGGAATGGAGTAGAACAAACCTACGCATGTTGAGACTGCTTGTCGAATAAATTACCACCTGAAGATGAGTCCCTGAAGATGAGTCTAGTTCGGACCTAGGAATGTAGGTTCTATAATTTGTAGCACATACTATGCTCGTGCCCAGTATTGGGCAGGGTAAGGTATAATATATTCGGTTTTAGTACCTTAGAGCCTAACGACTTCAAAAAAGTATCACCAAATACAACCCTGGACTTCGTTAGAAGCATAGGTTTGTGGAGCGAATTGTAATCCCTAGAGGTGAGCAACAATAGACCTAACAAAGGTTGCAGTGGAGGTGGCGAAAAGACCCCACTATCATAGAGCCAACCCTAACCTTTATTGAAAGGGAACGTTTTTTTTTCGATCAATATTGTTATATTATATCGAAATCCACAAGAATATTTTTTTTTTAATGCAAGCCGTTTTAACCACCAAGTCAAATGTGAAAACCTAGTAGAATAAGGCTACTGTCCAAGACCCAAACTTGTTAATCGATACTACATAAGACATTTAATTTAAAATAATGAAGCCTACGGGCTTCTTATACCGGTGCAATAATATTGAGTTCGTTGCTATTCAAAATCATTTCAAACTATACCCTGTTTTCAAACTAAGAGGAGCGATTTGAGTTTAAGTTGGCATTTCTGCAGGCTAATTATTGGTCAGATAGCCGTCCGTTTCACACAGCTTGATACAACTGACAACGCTATTTGTCAGTTTTGACATTTGTGTTTATTTACATAAAAATATTCCAATCTTAATTACCACTTTTTCGCGTTTGCTGTTTATCATTCTGTTTGCGTTTGTTATTTCATATTATGTTTGGACCTATTACCTCACATTATTGTATTTGTGTTTTTTACTTCTTATTTTGTGTTGTGTTGTATTGCTTTGTTACTATTTGAATATGGACCAAAATTGTACTCCAAGTACCAGTGCACTTTCTTCGCCCCCGAAACGAAGGAAATTATTAAGTTTGGGTCATTTATCGCTGACAGAGAAGCAAAATTGTAAAGTTAACAAGTAAAATCTTATTTTTAATAATAGTTTTACACACATTACGGTACCTACAATATTATAGTATTTTTTTAAATTAAAACCTGTTAAGCTTAATTTTGTGCTATACCTAAACTTCCAATGTAAATAAAGGATAATCCAACATATAAACTAATTGCATTTTATACATACTATAATACTATATAATTTATACTCAAATTATCAAATGGCCATTCATAATATTTTACATAATATAACCTCAATATTTTCACAATAATGTGACATTTGGTAGCTGTGTTCGCCATTGTCTGGCCTCATGTCCTGGGTCCAATTACAATTAGGTATTTAGACATACCTTGATCTCTCATTGGTCACGACAAATGCGAGCAGTACAATACATATTTCACATAAGTGTCAATTATATCAAAAAGTCTGAACACGACCCTTTCGGAACACTCTCCCAATCTAGTAACTTTTAGTGGTGTGTTTGAGGTTTCTTAAAATGCTCCTCTTAGTTTAAAAACAAGGTATAAGGTATAGAGTTACGGCAACTTGAAATAATTTGAATTTTTCCGAAATTTATATCACAATGGCTATTATTTGTTTAAAAACATTTTTATTGAGATAGACGATTTCATACCCCTATTAAACATAATATCTCTCTTTAATCCATCCATATTCGGTAGGACGTTTATAAAGAATCTCACACTGGAGAGATAAGGTTAATACAATCGTATTATTGGGCATGAATACTCCCTTAACAAACAAAAGTTTCCTATTTATAAATAAATTAGGGAAATTTACAACGTAAGGGAGGATAAGAAGAAAAAGTTAAGACAAAGGTAGCTAAGAGATAGTAAAATGGAATAAGAGATAGGAAAATTAATGATTTCTTAGATTTTTCATCAAGTTAAGTAAATATAATTATACAGTCTAAACAGGAGCTTAGTAACAGATATTCAGTAGTGAGTAGATGATGTTAAAATAATGTTAGAGGTTCAAATAAATTTTTGTAATAAGAGTCTTTGTTTTTTAAGCTTTAGATACATGTAACTCAGAAATGAAGACTAGTATAGTTTGGCAAGTTTATCTGAAGCTTCGGGGCATCGGTAAGAGGCGAGGAAGCATGGCGCATATCTGTCATAAATGTACCATTGGCGTGCTGTACCTATTTCATAAACTGAAACTGGAAAAACAAAGGTCACTGACAATACCAACGCCACTGTATAAATCAATAGAGAGGGAGGGAAGAGCACACGCATGCGCTTGCCAATAAGAAGTCAGCTGTCGATAAAAATCACCAATTATGTGATTCGGAGGGTGTAGTGATTATCTTTTAATATTTATAGGTAAATTGAAAAAATTAGGTTGAAAGACAAAATACAAGAAAACAAGCACATTAAAGAATTAACGTTTGATCATAATGTTAATAATAAAAATTCCATTTTCTAATTATTATTACTACATACTTAACACCTTAGCTTTTTCATAGTTAAACGTGGCAATATCGAATGTTTTCGACTGCATTCCTTACACGAGTTCAGATAAACTTGCCAAAGTTTATTACAAAAATGTAGTCAAACTACTTACTATAAATGCTTGGAATGTTACTCACCTTTGGAAGATGATTTAAATGTTGAGTTCGATGTAGGTATGGGTATAGAAGGTTTAGAATTTTCGCTATTGTTGTTGTTGGCGGTGCGTACAAGTAGATTTTCGTGTAATTTCTTTTCATATTCCTGATGTTTGCCGGCGTGCATCTGCTCCTTGGTGAAGCTAGCCTCTGCATCTCCTTAAATTAAATAAGTTCGCTATTAAGACCTATTATTTGAACTTCAAAACGAAACAAATTCAACTTACCAAAATCATGAAGGTACATACAATCTGGCTTTGGACAAGTTTGATTTTTCATAAAATGGGAACAATATTTCGTAGTACCTAAGCTTGATTTAATCACTCTACCATCTATAGTAATATTATTGACACTCTGTATAGCTCTCAGGGCGTCATCGCTTTTCATATAGGTTACATAGGCACCTGAAATTAAAATAGTTACGATTCTTTATTTTCAGAATTATATAAAAAATACGCTTCAAGTATTTTATTACACTAGAAAAAACATTTGTCGCACAAGATATTTTTAAAATAATAGTACTTATTAGAAGAGTTAGTACAGAAGAAGAACGGGTCTAAAGTTTTCAAAAACAATCGGTGAGTGTTTCATGTACACAGAGAAAACTAACTGGCTAACGCCGGGCCATCGCTCTCCTCACTCTACTATATTCAAGGTGTTTTCCAGTTAACTGTTATTGTGGTTTTCACGTTATCGTTTTCTACACTCATGTCTTATGTTCCAAGTTATAATTTTTGGACAGTAATTTCTAGTTTAAGATACTTAAAAGTGAGTATAATGTAAGCAGTGGTAATATTATGGATTGGTTGCTATTATTTCTACAATCATAGGAGACGATACATCATCAGCTGAAGATACCCAAGCGCTTCAAACATGTCAGCTTTTTGATGTTGCTAGAAAACTAAGGAGTCAGATTTAACTGGTCCTCCTTGCGATTGTCTCAAATTCGACTGTTTTAAAGTTGTAGTTCCCACCACTTAACAAGTTTGATGAGTGTTAGCCCAGTGATAAGATGATCTGCTCTCTCTTCAGATGCTGAATTAAAAGCTACTCCCAAGAATGCTTCCAGTCTGTACGAAAGTCTTAATTACATTGCATGTAACGAGGAGCATTGAAATGATTCAATCGATCATTAAGGGCGACTGGAGTAGGTCCAAAAAGGGTAAAGTAAGGGTAAGTCCGTGCCACAAATTGTAAAATGAAACCTTGTCTTGAAAAAAAAAAAACATATCGGTAATTAGAAGGGAAAACGGCGCCATTATACAGCGTATTTTCAAATGACACAACGTTTGTATGTAGATACTTCTCGTAAAATTGGACAAAATGATATAGGGATTGAGGGTTCCCGCTCATTTACTTTTCGAAAGTTGAAGTTATAAAAATTTAAATGTTTTAATTCCATAACTTTCAAATGGATGAATAAATTGATTTGACATTTGGCAGTTTGTTTTTAAATGTAAAAAGGCATATTTTGATAAAAAAAACATTTGTTAATTCTTGATCCAGTGGTGTACATTTGGTAAAATATGTCACTTTTCTCCTCCTACTTTTTACGTCACTGGCATTTGTAGCTATTTTTAATTAATTATGTATCCCTCAATGTTTTTCAGGTAAAAAACACATAACCTTTACATATCAAAAAATTTGTAGTTTTCAAGATATTTAATGATTTCATGTCTGCACCATTATTTTCAATAATAAAAGCTCAACTTTGGACAAATAATTTTGAGTCTTCTCCCAATGTTCAATATGCATTGCTGCTTCACAAATTAGTTTCTGATACATATTTCAACCATTAGTAGTTTGAAGGTTATTAAAAAATTTTTTTTCAAAACTTCAACAACCCGTATTTAGAAAAGTAAATGAGCTGGACCCCCCAATCCTCATATCATTTCATCCAATTTTACGAGAGGTATCTACATGCAAACGTTGTGTCATTTGAAAACACCCTGTATATTGAATAAAACCAAAAAGTTGTACCTTCCTGAGGAACGTAAAAAATGATACACGACATGTATGCGAAACTGTATTCGAATAATTTGGCCAGTTGTAGGACCTACTTTACCATATATAACTGCCATTTCTATATAAATTTTGGATTCTTGAATCTGACTTAAAAAGATTGGGTTGAAGTACCAGGCAAAAAACTAGACTATTTATTGTAGAGAGGTCATTGAGAGAGCTCAAGTTTCATGTTGCTCATCCACGGCTTTTTTAGTACGAGCCAAAACATTTAACGTTTTCCTTTTGAACTATCCTAGCCAAAAACGCTGGCTTACTAGCCTAGAGCAGAAACTAGTTGAGTACACACGAAGATAGAGTTACAGGCTTGCTAGCTTACTAGCTCTAGCTTGCTTTAGAGATAGCCCGTTTTGTCACTGTTTTTGGTACTATTGGAACTTTGTACCTTTGTAACTTTATTAAAAAGTATTTTAAAATTTTTCGCATTCAAATTTATTTTTCTCCAAACCAGAAAACATTCCGATAGTCCGTTTGTTCCCTGTACTCTTCATTTGAAATGCAAAATACAAAAAATCTATTTCCATTATGATAATAAAAGCAATTACTTTTCAAATTAATATTATCTACATGTTCTGTCCATTGTTTTACATTATGTGTTGTAGATCTGACTTGTCATCTTGTTCTACTAAATGAATGGAAATTCTAAAGTTAAATACATAACTGGCGGAAGAAGATCATTAAGATATAATTGACTCATTAAATGTTATCCTAAAACTACTGATTTACCACTAAAAATTTACGAGAACATTTTTTAATTTCACAAGTTTTATTGTTCCTAAAACTGTTACGTTCACACGAATTTTTCTGATGAATTAGAAAAAATAGTCCTATTTAAGCCCCAACATGTATACAGGATGTGGCGAGTGCCAACACTTAAGTATTTCAACAAATATATCTAAATAAAGTTTTATAATAGGTATTCATAATTATCACCATTTACTTATAAACATCTATGAATCATTTTCATTGAGTTATATCTTGTAATTCTGGATATATGGTCGGGCGTTAGAGAATTAAAAGCAAGTATCATATCTATAAAAAGTAAAACTTTTCGAAGAAATTTTTTTACGGAATTGAGCAACAGGAAGGAATGGGATCCTAATACCATTACCAGACTTTGAAAGAATGCCATTCAATGGTACACAGACGGCTCAAAAGCAATAGGAGGATAGGGATGGGAGAAAGAGAAGATCAGACAATTGGAAAGATCTAATAGGGCTTAGACAATCAAAGATTCTTCTGGGTGACAACAACCTGTTGAGATCAATTGAAAGCATGTCAAAGTAAAACTGCGCTAAGAGTTTTAACAGAGATCCTAACGGGACATTGTCGCCTGAATGGGCACCTGAAAAAGCTCAAAATAGTGGAGGAAGAAGAATGCAGATTTTATGACATGAAAGAAGAACCCTCCATCCATACTTTCCAACTGCACAGCACTCCAGAATCCTAGAGCAGAGTACCTGGGAGATTACTGGATAGAAGAGGAACATTTACACAAGTTGAAGCCTGCAGATATCCTAAAATTCATCCGGGAAATAGGACTAAAGAAGCTACTAGTTTCTGAGAATCTCCTCAGAAACTAAGTAGAAGTAAGGGGACACAATAGATCTTTTAGGTCTCAGTGAATGTTGGCCCAAAATACATACATATCTATGAATAAAAAAAGGGCATTACACTCAATTACACTATATACATCGACTTGAATCGACGAAATTTATCCAATAATGCTGTAGAATGATACAGAGCTCCTGTACATCAGACTCTGCAAATTACTGGCCGGTAAAAATACTAGAGTAACCTTTATACCGAAGCCTGGAAAAATGACCAGAAAACGGGGAAGTTCCTAAGATCGAATAGTCTAGATAAAGAGCACTAATTCACCTTCTTACGGAACAAGGTCAATAAATAATAGTAGTAGGTAGGCACTTTCATGTATCTCTGATAAAGTTAAAAGACACGTTAAAAGATGGCTTGTCTGCTACGGAGTCTATGGAAGTGTACATGGTAAGAAAATTATTTCAAAAAACGATGTAGGGTATCTTCCAGTATTTAATTGGAAATATCAATAATTCACTGCAAAGTCAGTCCACTCCTTTAAATTTAAAAAGACACATGGTATCTGTCAATCGCTTCAGGATACACTACACCAGCCTCAGCTCGCTATTAGAGCAGAATACATTACAGAAACAGCATTAAACCAACTCATATAGAAAGTGGAATATACACTGGAAAATAAAGAGGCGATGATATGAACATTGAAGGAGCGTTCAGTAACACCTCTGTAGAATCTATCATTTGGTCTCTGATGCATAGAGGCTTCAAGAAAATACCTAGATTGACTCTGTACTACTAATACACAATGATAGAAAACACATTGGTGGCCCAGGTATAGTCAAATGCAGTCTTATCATGCGGGTCATACGATTCAACAAAGACATACCCTCAGTTTTTGTTTTCTTTTATTGCGCTTAATCATAACTTCCAAATGAAATCTGTAAGATGAATGAGACAGACTTATGCAATATCGAAGGGAAAGAAAAGGATATCTATTCAGTTTCCAGCGATTCCAACAAGTCTTTCGCCAGCTAAGTTTTTATTTAAATATGTCAGTTTTGTGACTTTGTGTCAGAGTGACAATATGAATTATTAATAAGAAGCAATTTTCCAGTTTTTCATATCCTCAAAATGGTATTTAAATCGATAGATTATTTCAAGGAAGAAAGAAAAAGTGGGAATTCATCAACCAGTGTAATCTCACATTTTGGCAACCTCTGTGTTTCCTGATTTGATACATATGGTTAGTGACCTTTGAACCCGCACGATAAGAGTGCCTTTGACTATAGCTATACCTTATTTTTAAACAGAGGAGCGATTTGTGTTTAAGTTGGCATTTCTGCAAGCTAATCATTGGTCGGATAGCCGCCCGTTTTACACAGCTCTTTTGATACAGCTGACAACGCTATTTGTCAGTTTTGACATTTGTGTTTAAGTACATAAAAATATTCCAATCTTCATTACCTCTTTTGCGCGTTTACTATTTATCATTCTGTTTGCGTTTGCTATTTCATATTTCGGTCATTTATCGCTGACAAAGAAGCAAAGTTTATAAGTTAACAAGTAAATTCTAATTTTTTTTAAATCAAAATCTGTTTAGCTTTATTTTGTGCTATACCTAAACTTCCAATATAAATAAAGGATAACTCAACATATAAACTAATTGCATTTTATACATACTATAATCACAATGTTCAATCTGACATTTGGTAGCTGTGTTCGCCATTGTCTGGCCTCATGTCCTGGATCCAATTACGAATAGGTATTTAGACATACCTTGATCTCTCATTGGCCACGACAAATGCGAGCAGTACAATACATATTTCACATGAGTGTCAATTAGTTCAATAAGTCTGAACATGACCCATTCAGAACACTCTCCCAATCTAGTAACTTTTAGTGGTGTGCTTAAAGTTTCTTAAAACGCTCCTCTTAGTTTAAAAAAAAGGTATGATGCACAGTTGTAAAATTTATCCACATTTATCATGGAACATTTCTTGAAGTTAGGTAATACCTAAATTGTGAAATTTCATTCCTAGGTATTACTTAGCGCGTTTTGAAATGTAAAATGCATTTAGTAATTCCTAAATCCGATTTAGGTAGTACCTAACTTCAGGAAATCGTTGGTGAAATCGATCATAAGTATCTTGATGGGGTATTATTGACTCAAAACTAACCTGGAACCAACAATTAGAATAGGTAATAAGGAACATAGAGAGCACACTAGTAGTGTCATACACCTGCGCAGTGAGATTGTTTTTGGGATAAGTTTTTGAGATAAGTCATGGTTTCGGTTTACATATTGACATTTCTAAATAATCAGCTGTATTCGAACCGTTTACTTGATTGATTATTTATTCTATTAATTGAGATTTGCAGTTATGATAAGGTTTTGGCTTTCCTAAATGAATAATTATAGGTGAAAACGACAACAAATTATGACACATGACGCCATTATTGTTTTTATCCTATTTTCGGCTTCTGCGTCGATTCTCGCGCACTTTCTAGTTTATTGTCATAAAAATATACATTTTTACTCCGAAAATTTTGGCATTAATTCTATGGCGTGTAAAACGGTTCTTATTTTTAAAATAGAAAACAATTAATGTACTAATTTCAAGTACTTGATTGAAATTTTTTTCAGTTACTTATAATATAGATTAATAAAACTTACTTGCACTGGGCCCTTGCGATCCAGCGTACGAAGTCGATTGGTTGATTACCACCTTATGTATTTTTCCAAACTTGCCGAAATACTCGTGCCTTTTAAGGACCTCCGGATCAGCTAATCTCATAGGTAATCCAACGACGAACACCAGGTTACGTTGCACTACCCTAACGCTAGCCAAATGTTTCCGACTTTCAGTCAGCTTAGCTTTGCGCTGTTGGTCGCGTTGGCGTTTTTCCGCTTTTAGCTTAGACATCTAGTTCATAAACAAAACAATTGAAAAGCTAAGAATAAAGTTATATTCGCTGTGAAATAATATGGAAAAAATGTACAAACTTTACAATCCTACCTGCTCCTGGGATAAAGGTATGAAATCAGCCGGATCCTCGGAGTAAGCCTTACGACAAGCTGGACACAGACCATTTTCATCGGTTCTAATACGATGCCAGCAAAAACGACAGATCTGAAGAAATAAAAAATAATAATCAGAGAAGGGTAAGTATACAAAAGTTGAATTTTTTATGCCATTGTTTAAAAAAGCAGTTTGTTGAGTGGAATAATATTAAAAATTGTTAGTAGTAATAGGCGAGGAGCCACCAATCCAGAGAGCACTTAAGCACGTAAGATGGAATTGCAAGCAACATCAACTTTACTAAGCTAAAATTAATTCAAGATTAAGATCAAATTTATATTTAAAATATTCAGCTGTTCATACAACATAAATTAATAATCCAACCGGACATGGGCTGTATTTTCAATCATTTGTATTGAGAAAAGTAGAATTCGATAGCTGGCGCTCCGAAATGTCAATGCCATCTTAGGAACGAGTAAAACAAATCAGCTGTCGTTGATATTTAAGTGGTTTTATTTTGATGTTTTAGTTATTTTCAGTGTGTGTTTTGTGAAACTTTTGCTTTTTCTTTGATTGCGCTTTAGTATTTTGTGTTGTTAAACTAAATTTTGACTCCCAATATTTCCAACAGGCTTGACGCATGCGTTGTGTCGAATACATAAATTTCTTAGATGAAAGTTGGCCACCTTAGTTTTAATTCAAATCTTAATTTTGATGTGGTCAATTTTTTACGGAAAAATTAATTTTCGGTAAATTTTATCAAGTGTAGGTGTTGAAAGAAGGATCTGGATATTAAATATCTGGGTAGTGAATGAAGCACAATTTTTATTGTTAAATTCCATAGGAGCTATTTGTGTAAAAGTGCAAATAACCACAAATTATGACAATTAATATGTAATTATGATAAGTACATACACAGCCTGATAAAAGAAAACAATAAATAACATGGTCTACTTAGTATAATAAACAACAATAAGGTGTAAATAATTAAAATTTTTAAAAGCATGTCATTATCTCAAATAGTTTACTGTGTATTCTACACAAAGGAACATTAAAATTTAATGCAGAACTTTAACAGTTAATAGGATACAAGGAGATCTATTTGTTATAACAAAATTGATGGAAGTGGCGTGTTTCTTAAAATATTTCCCATGAATTCTCATAATTTATAATTTCTATACCGCACCTTTGGGGAAAAGCTGACACAAATGCAAATTCATCAACTGTTCAGCAAACACAAAAGTTTTTTTTTAATCATAATTGGTTCTTGGTAGTAAATAGAAAATAGTTATAAGCATTTAGATTAAACACATATGCAAATTGTTAACTGATGTCTATATTATACAAACAATTGATATTTTTGTTTTTCTTGAAAAATAACTACATGACATTTTGGAAAGTTAGAAATTTGTCATTGTTCATATAACATTTTTATGAATTATGATAAGAACAAAGGACATAATTTATGGTTGAATTTGTACTTCATGGAAAATAAACTGAAAATAAATTCATAATTAACCAAAATTTTTAAACAAAGCACTACAAAATGGTTCTTTGTATGCATTTCCATTGCAATTCTAGTTTTTTTTGTGTCACTAAACAAAGAACTGTTGCCAATCAAATGGTATCTATAAGCTGATTGTAGTGATAATGATGTATCATATTATTTGTGATTTGATACTTAGTTTTAGTACCACTTTCGCTATCTTTATTTTTAATAATAATACACTTTATTTATTTATATAACTTTATATATTATATATATATCTTCAAACTGACTCTCAATTAAAGATATGTTCCTTTACCAAACATTAATTTTTATATTTCAAATAAAAATAGGTCACACGCCCAACTATCTCGAACAAAAATTACTTACAACCATAATACAAGGCTTGGAAATGATTTTTATATTATGACAATCAGCACCAGTCATGCTCAGAATAAAATCTTCTAAGGTTTATAGCAATTTAATAACATACCTACCAGAAGAACTGAATAATTTAAAACAATTAATGAATTCTAATGGAAACTAAAACAATATTTGTTAGTTGTAAGTAGGTTACTTGTAACTAGAAAATGCAACAACAAATCAAATGGAGGACAACTCAAGGACACCTCCATAAAAAGAGTTTACTGAACAAAATGGACAGGAAATCTATGATAAGACATAATACTGTTTCTGATAACTTACGAGGACTCAGATGGAAGCACTTCGAAAATACAACTATTGGAAATCCCTCTAGTCAAAGCAAAGCACAACCCAATGAGCAAATGAAGACAGGTAATGACTAGAGTTAGATGATCATAGTTATACATACATCTACATGCAAATTGAAATGAATAATAGGGGTTGTGAGTGTTGAATCAGAACAGCATTTGAACTAGTCAACCAACATCAACAAATAAAGAATACCATTTCACATTGCATGTATATGTATAGTCTATTATGTTTTTATTCTGTATTAGTTGTTTTTGACCAAATAAAGCATTTATATAATATTCTCTTGAATTTTTTGGAAACTGTACCTGTTACTGGATACTCAAAACGTTTCAGTATTGAACTTATAAATAGGTAAATTAATCATAATTACAACTGTTCTATAAAAGCTGTACACTCTGTATATTATTTATTAAAACATCATTAACATCCTTACCTGATAGCCACAGGTACAGGGAAAGAATGTAAGATCATCAACCTCAAGTGGTTCCATGCACAGAGGACATTCCACCTGCTCCTCTCCACTTTGATTTAATACTGACATCTTGGTAGCTTCAGCAGTGATCTCTGTTTAAACGTTAAAAAGCTTCCTTTGCCTGAAATTAAATATACAGCTCATTTACAAAACAATATTTATTGTCATGGGACAAGTGAATATACTACAGTTGAATTCAGATTCAAAAAGCAGTACACAGATATGATACACAGTGTAAAAGAAGCAGGACTGTGTTCCATTATTTAGAATAGATTTTTATAGGAGTTGGACTATAACATCTGATAAAGGTTGATAGTAATTCTTATTTATAGCCAGCAATGCAATATTTCTTTAATGATGCCATCTGAATATAAAAATGGAATGGTAGATCTAAACCATACTAGGTTTGTTTTGCCATAGACAATGCAACTACCAGATGGATTTAGAAAACTATCAAGGGATATCTAATTTCAACGTTTGTAGAAAAACAGTTTTTAGATTAACATTATAGACATAAACTATTCTTACCTGAAACCAAATCAAATCCCATTCAATGACTCCTAGTTTTTTAAAATCATGAATGGAAATATTAAAGAGAAGTTCATATTCACAAACTTTACTACAATGATAGATGATAGAAACATCACCAGGACAATCTCAAAAAAACCTGTATTTTAAAAATTGATGAAACTGGTGATAAATTGACTTATATTTTGAAATGGTTAAAATATTTACATATAGTAATAGTTAATTCTTTACTTTCAGTTCAATAGTTACCTGTTTTAGTTTGGTGGTGTTTCAATAGTTTTTCCTTAAAAGTAGGCAATGTGAAACTTATTAGAATGAATTTTTTGTTGGATATTCTATTTTGTACATATATAAGATTTTTTAACAACACAATATGTTAGGAACTGATAATCAATGAAATGACAAATATGAAAAAGGATCTACTTTACATATCATTAAAAATGAACGAAACAATAAATTATAACCAGTATAATCAATAATTGAAATCAGATGAAATTACTATACATAAATTTGTAATGTTGATCTATCATCATTCATACTTCCTGGAATTTCTTTGTTACTAAAAGACACATCTACAAAGTTGTTTAATGAAGTTATGTGAAATAATATAAATAATTATAGCTAATGGCAAGATCTACATACTTGTTCAACTTAGAACGAGTCAGTTAACTGTTTTTGGTTCTATTTAATGTTATAAATTAAAAGAATGTCAAAAAAATTGGAACATCTGTCAAATAATTTGCCATGTAGCAATTTCCAATTTATAATTGCTTATAGTATTTATTAAATGCACAATCACATATTTACTGTTTGAAACAAAAATAATAGTAATAATTTGTAAACTACCTGCTCCTTCACAAAAAATTTTTAGTTACTGTTGTATGAATTTATGCAACAACTCGAAAAGTCTTCAAGTGTTTTCTCTTATTAACCAACACTAATAAATAACTATATTCTACATTTACTTACGAATAACTCACCGTACAAGTAAAATAGGCGATAAAACGTACAAAAAACTAAATTAATACGTGGATAATCCTATATTTACTTACTTAAATTTCCGAATTAGACAGTTACCAATATGGCGACTTTGATCTTAAATCTATGCGCAAAATCAGGCGCAGAATAATCTTCTGGTTACGGCGGGTTTACACGACACTAAAAAATTGCCGCTTAAAAGTTTATCAATTTAAAAATAAATTTTAGCTCCTAAAAAAAATGGAAATTAATCGTAAATAATTGTAGAATATTGCAGAATTCTGCTATTATTGTAATTAACTACCCATTTCAAATATATATGCCATAATGGAGAATGTATTAGGCAATTAACGAATATGTAGAACACTTCAAATTAAATAAAATTTAATAGTTATGCCAAATTAAATTTGTGTAATATAGCTTAGCAGAAATCAACAGAAATGTTTTCACAAGTTAGTATATTTTTCATTCCTAGACATTCAGTGACCTTAATTTGGATTAGGTTGATCTATGTAATTTTGTTTATTCTTCTTTAATAAGCTTTATAAGAAAACTGATATCACTTTTCTACAGAATCGTAGGTACAAGCTTTTTTAGTTAACTACACATTTTTCTAAAAGCGCTGCAGTATACTTACTTACCTATTTCAGCTGACTCTGTAATAGTATCATATACAAGGTAGCCCAACATTTATAGAACAAAGCGAAATAGGCTGATTGACATAAGGGTTCCTTAAGTAGTCGCTGTCATTTTAAAGTGAGTAATACAGTAGAGCTATTAACTATTAGACTATTTACACAAAAAATACTGTATAATCGGGTCAAAGTACCTAAGCCCAAAAATCCCAAACCTTCGAACTTTGGTCAGAAAGGTCCGATCGGGGTAATTTTTTTGCAAAATATTTATTGAGGCGTGAGATTTAAAGTAGGCCAAAATCTCGATCACCCTTTTTCCATCACCCCACCCCTAGGTAGGATTTGTGGGTACACAAATTGAATGAAAAACTTTATGAAGTGAAAAGTATTCAAAATATGATTTTGGCTTGAATAAAAATTTCTAGTAAATGTGGTGTTTCCTGGAAGATTTTCCATGAAGTAAAAATCATTTATAGCTTTTTATAATTCCAAATAAATAAAACAACAATTATTTATACAAAAAGTTTTTAATAAAATAAATAAAACACTTTGAAACCTACTGGTCAACCAAAAAATAATCAAGCAATCAAGTTAGATTTGTTCTTTGTAGGTGTACTAATTTAATAGACAGATCAGTGAGAATTGCAAGAGATAGCATAAATTTGATTATTCTTAATATTCATAGATTGTAAGTTTTATTACTTGCAACAAGATCATACTTTTCATTAGTATATGAATATATTTATGTACTAATTGGTTTACCAAGACACAAGTAATTAGCACTTACCAAAGTATTGTTACTTTCTAAACTACTAAGTGTAGCTACAAAAAACAAACCTATCAAGACTTTAACACCTAAGAATACTAAGCAATATATCCGAGTTTGAATACATATTTCTATACTTCGCCTTTTTTTAGTTTTCTGTACATAGTAATGAGGATTTAAAACTTTCTAAATCTAAATTTGTTCCTGCAGATTTTAATAAGGGGTCAATGATGATACATGTGCAGTGCAACGTTAACTGTTATTTAGAATTTGGTCCCGTTGACACAAAAGATTCAGACACTTATACTGTTATATAAGAGAATAAAAGATATTTTATTCGTATAACTAATAAAACATAATGTTTCCGAAACTGAGAAAAGGCGAGGCAGAAATCTAGAATCACATAAAATATAGTTAAGATTTCTATGTATTACACAAGTTGGCACAAGTACATTGGGTATTGTGCGTCTTGAAAATTTGGACAACGACAAGATAAATAACCTTAATTGGAATATTTTAAATACATATAGAATTAAGCACTGAAAAATAATATTTATAACATCAGAAAAATTCATGAGAGGTATCAAGATATTTTACAAATAAAGTATTGTTGAATAAATGAGGCTTTTACTTGATGTAGATTCATACTAAATTATGAAATAAAACAATTATGATTTGTTAAAATATAAAAGTATTGTTTTTTTTTGCTGTTCAGTTATTGTTTCTAGATTAAAAAAAAAAATTTGTTATACAAAAAAAAATTGTAAGAATCTGTGGCAGAAAGACCTCGGTCGTTAGCCAGTTGGGTAACCAATAAAGATAATCTCCTCCTCCTAAAAGTATTGTTTAAAAAAAAATTATTTCTTTTTGTAGATGTTTTCCAAATTGATGATGTCTTACTTTTAGATAAACATCTGCATTGACATAATAAATAATTAAAATAACTGCAACAAACCAGTCAAACCACCAAATTGAATTGTAAACAGAAGACAATGGTTCAGTAAACATTCATAATGAAATGCTTGCTCCGCAACGGAAATTCACGTCTGTTTAGACTGAAGAAAACCAATCCCACAAAGCAAGAATAGAAATTTTTTTTGAGGCATTAATAGTATATTATATACCGCGGGACTGAAGTAGTACATTTAATCCTGAAGGTAAAGTTCATAATTTACCTGAAGGATTAAATGTACTTCAGTCGCAAGGTATATACGATACTTTTCGTACTTCCGGTATGAATTTATTAATTATTTCAATAATTTCAATCAGTTTTTTCTCTCTTCAACTCATTTAATAAACTGTCTTTAAAATAAGTTACCATAGTAACATTGCGTTGTGACAGTTATAATTTAGAAACATTGTCATTACTAGTGTCATTGTAAAGAAACATTGTTATTGATAATTATTGGTATCATGAGTGAAGAAGGTGTATCTGATATTGATAAAAGAGCAGCCGAAGTAGGTGAAGAATTGTTACCACCGAAATCTAGAAAACTATACGAGCAGCAGTACGATGCTTTTAAAAAGTGATTTAATCGTTCCGGGAGTTTCGTCAATATTTAATCCCGGAGGGATTAAATGTGACACTTTAGTACCTGTCACAAGGGAGTGAAGTTGTCACTTTAGGCCAGGAAGTACGAAAAAGCATTTAGCTCTTACCATATAGGATGAATAGCACAAACTAATTGTGAATGCCCCATTGTGGCTCGGAATAGGTATTTAGTAGGATCTTTTGCTCTCTCTCGCTCTCAGATCTGAAATATTATTCATTAGATAACCAATCAGCTTTGTCGAGAAGCAGGATTTGTGAAATGTGAATTCCATCCAAATAGTTTAGGCAATACTTTGCCGTATACTGGAGGAGAGAGAAAGTTTCTCTAGTTGTATGTGTGATTGCCAATAAATAAGCATAATTAACATGTACATACTTACTGGTGTGCACTATTATTATTAGGATTATTCAAAAACATATCTATGAATATAAGGGTGAGGGATAGCCTTTCTTGTCTCCTCTGAGGAGCTACCTGCATTTAACAACGTTATAGTTAATTATAATTTGTAAACATCTTGATACCACATATTATTATTTAAAATCAGTCAATGTTTTGTTCATCCAAAGTTACAACTAAGCATTTTTAATTTGTATTTTTTTGGCTAATATATGTTAATTGTTTGAAGGTGTTTTTACTATAAACTAAGTATTGATAAGTGCAGCAAAATACTTGTTTAGTGTAGTAATCCAAATATTAAGCAGTGAGTTATATAATAGTATATTAAAAAAATATTTTATATATAAAAAGTAAATCAGTCTGCATCTTATTTTGCTAATGATAATAGAATGTAGTTATTTCACTGCCAGAACACACAAATTATTCTGTATTATTCAAATTGGCACACATTCGGTGTTCATTGTGCAGAACAGGTACTAAATTATTCAAATTTTACTTCATACATTTTATTTATAAAAGCCATTCCTACAGATTGTGACAAAAATGTGTGTCTAAATCAAGAAATACCTGTTCTGTACAATAGTCCATTTTTTAAAGTAAAGTATTACAGACTGATTTATTATTATGAGCAAATAACCAATTTCAACAAAATATATAAACTCAGTCAATAGACTAGGTAATAAATTAAAAACTAAGTGCTCTACCAAAACATGTCAAGTATTAAAAAAGTAGTTTAAGCAGATAGTAATTGTCGGATTTCACTATTCTCTGTTGATTCCATATAAGTCTTTCCATCGGGTGCAACACCCTCCTTTTTAGCTCCTTTGTCTAACAATAGCTTCACACAATCCTTGTGACCTTCCCATATTGCAGCTAGGATGGCTGTTATACCAAATTTATCTTTAGTCTGAAATATTATAATATAGGATAATTGCTACAATATACTAAATACCTAAATTAATCTTTTTGAGCATTATGAAATACTGAATCTCACAAATACATTGAGCATTAAACTCAATAGCATAAATGCACACAAGATAAGTTATGCAAGATTTTGTAAGTTATTAAGGCAATAACAGTATTACTAATTGTACTTACATTTACATCCGCACCCGCTGAAATAAGGTATTCTATAACATCTGCTTGTCCATAATCCGCAGCATATAAAATAAGAGGTCGCCCTTGCACTTCTTCGTTCACATTTACGGCCTGAAATAGAGAAAGTTACTAATGATACAAATATACAATCAAAGCAATGGCAAACCTTTTTTTCTATTATGTCTTTAACTTGTTCCAGATCACCATTTTTTATAGCCCACACGAAATCACTGCTCATCTTAGATATTTGGTGGTTAATTTTTATTTTACTGTAAGAACTACTTTCTATTTTCTAAAAATGCTGTGCCTGTAAATGACATATGCCGATATTTCTTTATCACTCCTTATGATCCCGTTTACCCGTTTACCTTTACGTTTATTGAAGTATTTTATGGCTGTTTCGTTTACAGACAGACAGACACCGACAACTTGACATGATATGACATGACCTGTCAAAACTTAAGGCATGTTTTTGTATTCACCGGTAGATCATGGCACAGAGTACACCATCCAAGTCCGACTTCAAAGGAACCGACAAAGCTTTCGTCTCTTGTTAGATGGTGTACTCTGTGATCATGGGTAGTTTTGGTTGGGGATCCAGCAATTCACTCACCATTGCACCAATACCAATGCCTGTTTATATTTATTGGTACATTTTGTTTCCAGGTGGTGGATAAGGATAAATTATAAATTTGCACTATTAACAGAGTAAAAAAAATTTAGTAGTATCCGATCAGTTATCCAGCTATCTATCCATTATCCAGTAGTTCCGTTCCAGTAAGATATAATGACCATGGTTATAGAATGTAGTTTGCATAGATGTTTTTATTTTGTAGTTTGATCTTGGCTTGTACATTAATACGTCATTGTTAGTACTCTTCATAGTTCATAGAAATAAAAAAACGCGTATACTTCACTCCGTCTCTTTTTTTTGTCCATTTCTCTATGATTCTATCAAGGTTATCTATTTATCTATGGTTCTAACGCCAGTTGAAAGTTTATAATAATAAGTCCATACTTGGTGTATAATTTCTGGTTTATACTGCTATAAAATTTAATTTAATGAAATGGCATCTGGATTGGATTCTTTCGTTAACCGTATCCTTTTTATAAAAAATATATTCTTGTGTCATATATACATGGAAACATGAACCATTTATTATAAACGTTTTGAAATATTTCAGCATAAAGGGAAGGTACTTTGGCATTACTTTTTGATACTTTTGTTTTATAAATATTCAAATTAATATAATGATGATAGGACTATGTAATATTTAAATTTATGCTATTTTCCTTATACAGTGATTAGATACTGTTTCTATAATAACCTCAGATGGAAGAAATTTCATAGTAAGTAGTTTCCTTAGATGTAATTTGCTTAAACCATGCTAATTTTATTTTTTTAGGGCACTTTAAAAGGTTTTGATCAAACCATAAATATAATTTTGGATGAGTCCCATGAAAGAGTATATTCAAGTACATCAGGAGTAGAACAAGTAATGTTAGGATTACATATAATAAGAGGCGACAATGTGTGAGTTTGTTGTACAGTGATTGGTTAAAATCATAATCTATATTGTTTTTGTTTTAGGGCATTAATTGGCTTAATAGATGAAGACATTGATAATAGACTGAATTTAGCAAATATTAAAGCAGAGCCGTTGAATCCTGTAGTTCACTAAACATATTAAATTAATTTGTATAACAAGCTTTTTTATTTTGATAACAATTTCATTTATAGTTTGGTTAGTAGTGGTATTTCAGTTGACACATTTGTAGTAGGTTTGTCTAAGATAATTTCTGTAATAGGAGAAGGAGACAATAATTCTTTCAAAATACACATATTGTCAATGTAATACTTTAAGAAAGAAAAGCAAGATAATCTTGGTCACATTACTGAGATTTTAATCACAATTGTATGTATTGTATGACATTCAAAAAATGAAATGTAGAATTTTGGATTTGGAAAACCACAAGCTGTGAAATAATGAATGTTTTCTTTTTAAGTTGTCGCATCACCCTGACCTGTTTGTTGGAGTTCATAATATAACAATAGATTTAGTGATACCAAAAAAGAGTTCTAGTGTCATGGCACAGTGTTCACCTTTCTAAAAAATATTAAGTTTGAAGGAGGCTCAGAGTATGTTATTGATGGTTGTAGAATAAGATCACTCAACAGTGATGGCATCTGCGACTTATAAATAGGTTTAATTAAAAAAATACAAAATAATCATAAGAAAAGTTTATCATACCATTACTACAAATAAAATTTTATCAGAAATTCTATGAAGATTTATGGAGACTGACAATTCGATAGAAAACTCTTCAGTTGACCAAGAATATCCAACAGTTACTTGTCATAGGGAAATGAATATTATTATTTATCTTTGTTACTCATCCGGTAAATATCTGCAGAGATAGTCCGATTTCTTTATAAATACACATTTACACGTGTGCTTTATAAGTTGCCTATATATCATTGCAAATTCCTACAGGCTATCTGTGTTGCCTACTTCTGTCAAAAGTGTCAATGTCAAACGCCATTATACATATACAAAAAAGCTGTTAGTTTGTATCTTGTAAACAAGTCTTTAATATTAATATTTTCGTTCGAATTCGTCCCATTTTTACAAATCTCAAACAAAGTATGCTTCTTTATTCTAATATTTTAAATTGAAATAGTTTTCATCGTTATCATCATATAACAAAAGTACATGATTTACCGGTTATTTTAGGTTACCCAGACTTATAGTTTGTTAAAAATTATTAATATGGATATTGATGAAGATGACCCTATGGAAATTGATGATTCAATTCCCGCTGCTCGTATAATTGAACGTAAATCTGATGAATTCTCATTACCTACAAATACATTAGAGCTTCAAGTTAATCCACCTCAGGAGAATTCAAATAAAACGGATATTGTTGCTTCAGATCAATCTGTGAACGATACTACTTCAAACGACAAACCAGCAAAAGCATCTGGAGAAGACGATATTGTTATTTTGGATGACGATGAGGAACCTACTAAAAATAATGGTAAGATATATAAAATGTAAATTACACATTACTACGAAACTGAATGTAAGTGAGTGTGAGTTTATTACCTATTTAAGGATTATTTATTTTCAACTGTTTCTTAAATTTAATCCATTTCATAATCATTGATTGAAAAAGTATAAATAACCCATTTCATTTTACAGATACGGCAACTCCAGTACTTGGTGTAGAAACAGCTGATGTGGAAGACATTATTAATCTTGTTGATAAACCCAATAGTATCCGTTGCCTAAACAGTAATTGTTCTGGTACAAATATTGACTTTATACTAGCCCCAGATTTTTGTTTGTCATATTATAGAGTAAAGCGATCTAAAAGTTACAAAGAAGAAATATGTCAAAATTGCTACTTTAAATCAGTACAAGACTTCGATAACCTGAGTACACAATTGAAAAATGGTGAATTGGTTCTGAAATGTGAATATCCCATAATCAATGAAACTTTGCAAATTGAAGACAGTGATGATGAGGAAGAGGAAGATAAAGAAAATTTGGAGTACTTAGATCAAGAGAACTTTGATTTTATTAGTGAAAACATTGATGAAATCATACAAAAAACTTTAACTGAATATAAAGTTAAAGAGAGATATGCAATGGAAACTGATTTTGTAAAATTTGAAAATGGAAAAGTAGAAAGTAAGTTCAATATATTGGTATTCATTATTAATTTTCCAAAATTTTTGTCCTCAAAATTTGTATAATTTAAATTTAACAATATTTTCAGAGGAATATGATGATATATCAAAAACTGTTACTGAAATAAGGTGTTTCTTAGATCGGATACAATTGGACTTATACAATGAATTCCGTCCTGATTTTAGGATGTTAAAAGGTCTTTCAATAGTAGATGATCAAACTATTTCCCCATCTATGGTAATTCGAACTGGTAAGTAAATATCCAATCAAATTATAGTGTACCTAATTTGTAATAATTCTTTAGAAGCAGTAGTAGATGCAAGTCCCAGAAAAAGCACAAGGTCTCATAAACCAGTGTCTTATGTTGAATTAGATGATCTGGGCAATTCAAATAGTCCAAAAGTAGCTCCGCCCCTAGAAATTGAGATCCCAAAAGATTTACCTCCTGCTGCGCCTATTGAAAGAGTGGAACCACAAGTTGGTAAGTTATTATTATACCTCATTTAAAATCCAGGAGGAGTAATTTGAATTTAAGTTGTCAATTCTGTAGACCTCTGATTGGTCAGATTCCATCCAGTTTCACACAACACTCTCTAGTATTGACATCAGTTTATAATTTCCATTTTTGATAGTTCTGACAGATGAATGTAATTAATGTTATCGCTTCCGCTCTTGTTTATTATTTTTACTTAGTTTCGTTGAAATTGTTCCTTTAAAAACTTCAATAAGCAATTGTATTAAATATCTGCAATTATGGATCCTTCCACTTCGAGTACCAGCTCTTCGCTTAGTACGGTAAAACAATGTAAGGTCATTTAGGACCATCAAAAATCAAATACATTCATCTTATATCTACAATAAACATCTAAATAATCTACTAAACAGACGAGAAATCGACTTATGGCTATGGGTGGCTGATTTATTTATCAATCAAGGTATATTTAAAAGATTTGGAACACGACTGTTGACTACTCTTCCGGAATACACCCTTTAGTAACTAATCTGGTAACTTTTAGTGGTGTGAGCGAGGCTTTTCAAATTACTCCTCCTGGTTATTAAATGAAGTATAGCTTCAAATCAAAAGCTAAGTATTATTGTACTTATCTTAAAAATCAACAACAAATTGGAAAGGAAAAATAGGAACTTGATATTGTGGAATTCACATTCTACTCTAGAATGTCTTTAATGGTTAACCAAATGTTTTTAGTATCAATTTTTGCATTTTCAAGTTTTTTCTGGTAGTGAATCTTTTTTTGTTCCTAAATTGTTTTTGTAACTTTCTAAATTTTAAAATCTTCCCAGTGAACTGGTAACTTTATTGATTATGCAATGTCTGACAATTCCTTACTTGCTTATTCTTCCAAGGGGTCTTCATAATTTGCAGTTTTGTTTAATAATTTTTGCCTTTACAGGGAAAATGCTCGTTTTTAAGTGAAATAAAATTTCATGTTTTCTTTTCTACTAAGTACTAGTTTGTAGACATATATCTAAATAAATAAGAAAATCAATATCAGCCATTAATCTTTGTATTGAACCTATTACAGGAGCTGATGTTTAAATAAATATATACATCTCGATATACATTATGAAAATGGTTACATCATATCTAAAAAAATTAATATTCAGTAGTTTAAATTTGAATGAACATTCTCACTCACACTAGGAGTAACTAGGAGTAAAATACTACATTTATGTTTGCTAAAATTAATGATAATGTAAAGAATCTCAAAGTGATACATGTATAGGTGACAATTGAATTTCAGGTGAAATATATTACATTGTAAGAGAAAATTTGCAAAGCAACTGGGTTAAAGGGCGCTTACAAGCAATGATATCGCCTGGTAACGTTTACAATGGTCAAACTTACGCGACTACCTTTTATAAATTAGTGGAATTGAAACAACAAAAAGAACGCCTTGTTAGTGGTAAACACATAGCAAGTATGCAGTACAGCAAATGTCGTCTACCAGTTGGTACTAGAGTTATTTCAGTCTTCAAAGAGACGAGCACCATAGGAGAGACAAAAAAGCCTAGAAATGATCCATATTATGCTGGAATTGTTGCTGAACAACCTTTCGAAGGAAATAAATATAGGTAAGTAAATAATTGTGCTCTTGTAGTTGCATGTTAACATCTGGCAGCAATCATTCCATATTTTTCTCAATAACCATAACTTTATTAAGTAAAAAACAACCATAACTTTATTAAGTAAAAAACAACCATTTAGAGTCAATACAGTTTCACAATATAACATAATTATATATACAGGGTGTTTTCAAATGACACTTACAACGTTTGCATGTAGATACCTCTCGTGAAATTAGACAAAATGATATAGGGATTGAGGGGTTCAGCTCATTTACTTTTCGGGGTGTTAAAAGTTATAAAAATTTAAATGTTTTTATTTTATAACTTTAAAATTGATTAATAAATTGATTTGATATTTGACAGGTTGTTTTTAAATGTAAAAAGGCATATTTTAATAAAAAAAACATTTGTCAATTTTTGATCCAGTGGTGTACATTTGGAAAAATATGTCAGTTTTCTCCTCCAAATTTTCATTTCACTGGCATTTGTGGCTTTTTTTAATTAGTTTTGTATTCCTCAATGATTTTCACGTAAAAAACACATAACCATTACATACCAAAAAAATTTGTAGTTTTCAATATATTCAATGTTTTCATGAATTCGTAATTTTTTGATAATAAAATGAAAACATATTTTTTGTATTTTCTTTTAAAACCTTCAAACTACTGATTGTTAAAATATGTATCAGAAACTAATTTGTGAAGCAGCAATGCATCTTAAACATTGGGAGAAGACTTAAAAATATTTGTCCAAACTTGTGCTTTTATTATTGAAAATGATGTTGCACACTTCATGAAAAAATTTCTTGAAAACTACCAATTTTTTGATATGTAAAGGTTATGTGTGAAAAACATTGAGAAATACAAAATTAAATGTTAATAGCCACAAATGCCAGTGGCGTGGAAAATGGGAGGAGAAAAGTGACATATTTTACCAAATGTACACCACTGGATCAAGAATTGACAAATGTTTTTTATCAAAATATGTCCTTTTACATTTAAAAGAACCTGCCAAAAATAATATTAATTTATTTATCCATTTTAAAGTTATCAAATAAAAACTTTTAAATTTTTATAACTTCAACACCCCGTATTTCGAAAAGTAAATGAGCTGGACTCCTCAATCCTTATATCATTTTGTGCAATTTTACGAGAGTTATCTACATGCAAACGTTGTAAGTGTCATTTGAAAGCATCCTGTATATAAATATAAGTTTTCAGTCTAGCTCTAGTTATATGAAATAAATTACAAAATAAAAATAATAAGTATCTCACTAGCTAAAATAACCTGCTTACAACTAACAAATATTGTTTCATTTCTGACCATTTTAACTCAACTTTGTATACCCACATTCTTTCATAGAACTTAAGTGCTTAAGACTTTATTTCCCTTGTTTCTTGCTAATCAAATAATAAATAAATTGTGTGGATATGTTGGGGGGGAAATCACACATCTGCTCTGGCTACTGCTACTTCTAAACTATATTCTTACCACATCTTCTCTTTTATAGATATTTAATATTCTTTGATATCGGTTACTCCCAATATGTGAGTTATTTGAGTGTCAATCTAGTTTTGGATGCGAGTCAGAATGTTTGGGAAGATGTATATGTAGAATCCAGACCGTTTATAAAGAAATATTTAGAAAGTCAAGATAGACCAATGGTGAAATTGGCCAAAGATCAAACCGTGAGGGTCGAGTATAATGGTAAGCGACATAATTCCCCTTAAATTAAAATAAAATATCATTTTTATTAGAGTATCAAGAAAATTTTCTATTTTTTACTTGTAGGAAAATGGTGGTTGTGTACAGTGGTTAATGTAGATTGTTCGTTGGCACAAGTATTCTTCGACGGTTTAAATAGAACAGAATGGATTTACAGAGGGTCCACTAGGTTAAGTCCAATGTTTAGAGAAGAACAAGCTGCTACAAATAGACATACTGGAGTTCGAACTTCCAGAAAATTAGGACCGGTTAGTAAAGTTTTTACTTATCAACTTTCATTTTATTGTAACACTTTATAATTTTTGTAGAACGAGTCAGCAACTGTTGTGCAGTATACGAGAAAGGACGACTTTGTACCCAACAGTCAAGCGCAAAATCAAGATTCTCCAACGAATGTTAGAGCAGTCGCTAGAAAAAGTACCACTAAGCCTCAAAGCAATATACCAGTACCTAGTGCAATACCGTTCCTTCCACCAGTCAACAACACTACCGTTAATACGACTGGACCTACTAGCAAAATAATGGTAAGAACATGGAGATTTGTAGGAAACAAAAATTAAAATTTCTATTTTTATCAACAAGTTTTTGTAATCTACATTTCTACATCCAACATCCAACATCCAACAAATTGTATTAACGGTAAAAATTTTTTTACAGTATTTCACACCTCGGGACCAAGTGATAATAAAACGCCAATACAAACCGCACACCTGCTCCAGTAAATGCAAAGAGTTCCTTACCCACAACTTCAGTCAGCTGCGCGGACACAATCCTTTATCGAAACCACTTTTGTGCGGTTGGGCTAGAATGTCACTAAAGGGAAAAGGAAGAAAGGAAATTATTTATAAAGCGCCTTGCGGAAGGCAACTAAGACATATCGCTGAAGTTCACTATTATCTCCGTGAAACCAAATGTGAAATGACAGTTGATCTGTTCGATTTCAATCATATGGTTAGGTGCTTGGCGGAATTCAGCGTCGAATGTACACCGGATCCTAAAGATCTATCGAGAGGTAATTTTTTTAAAATAGTTTAGGTAGTTTTAATAGGGTACACGCGTATTTCATATTTTGCTTAGATATGAATTTGTAATAGTAAAGTTAATATCAAAAATAACTAATAATAGGAAATAAACCAGTTTCCATTTTAAATTACTTCCAAATTTTAAAATAAAATTCAAATTTCAATGCACTTTCCGACCAACACCCGAGGATTTCCGAACGCTACCGATGACACGTGTGATGTCATAGCTTGTTATTACTTCTGTCAATATGGCCGGTATTGCACTAGGTTATGTGTAGTTTTGTGTTTATATTGTATTTTAATTACCTATTAATTGCTTCATTGATGTAAAAATATCATTTATATATTTGTTTGAGACCATTACGTGTTTGTGTGTGCTTTTTTGTATTTATAAAAGTCAACGTAAAGTGGATATAAATATTCGATATTTCCGAGGATATTTTGAAACCTTTAGAAGAAAATATTTTATTTACTAGTTCAGTGACGATTCTTTCATATTTTGTGATTAAAGATATGGCTAGCGAAGGTTTTGTAAAAGCACAAACTGATAACTTGCCCAAAGTATACTCATTTATGCTGCTTAAATTTATTAAGTCAAACAGCTGCTTTAATGCAGAGGAAATAAAAGGAGTTGAAGCATTTTCGTAAGTACGATTTAAAGTATGTATTATATATAATAACAGTGGACGGCTAATTTATGGAATATTATCTATATTTCGAAAACCGTCGAGTTTTGAGGGTGATCCCGAAACAGGTCGATTTTTGTTATAAAATACCCATCTTATAACGTACATGGAGTAAGGATGACGTCACCGGTGTGGGTGTAGTGACGTAATCGTTAATTTTTTTAAATAGAAATCGGTATAATGCGACACCTCATTTGAAGGAGAATTTAATTCTCTATTTAACGACATTACATTTGTAACTAAAATATTTTTTTAAGGGTACAAAAACATTTCTTTTTTATTTAAATTCAACCAAATTACAACTAATGATTTAATTGATAACGTACCTTAAAGTAACCAAATTATGCATAATAATTATTTTAAATTAAATGTTCGAAATGCCCTCCATCGGTTTCTTGACAATATGCGAATCTACGGACACATTCATCAAGTACATTGCGGATGACTTCTGGAGTAATGAGACTCATTTCATGCCTAATTCTATCTTTTAAGTTCTGTAAATTTTGGGGTCTATTGACATAAACTTTTGATTAACATTTAATTTAAAATAATTATTATGCATAATTTGGTTACTTTAAGGTACGTTATCAATTAAATCATTAGTTGTAATTTGGTTGAATTTAAATAAAAAAGAAATGTTTTTGTACCCTTAAAAAAATATTTTAGTTAAAAATGTAATGTCGTTAAATAGAGAATTAAATTCTCCTTCAAATGAGGTGTCGCATTATACCGATTTCTATTTAAAAAAATTAACGATTACGTCACTACACCCACACCGGTGACGTCATCCTTACTCCATGTACGTTATAAGATGGGTATTTTATAACAAAAATCGACCTGTTTCGGGATTACCCTCAAAACTCGACGGTTCTCGAAATAATGATAATATTCCATAAATTAGCCGTCCACTGTATATACCAACCATATTTCGACGCCGTATAAAAAAGTCACTGTCTCACGAGCCGTTTCCACTATTTTTCTTGTGAATATACTCAAAAATGACTTAATCGTGCTTTTCGGGTACTCACTGGGAAACCACTGAATTTCACTCCTGTTTAATAATATTTCTGCACATTTTCAGTGAAAACTTGATGTGTGGTCGTAAGAAAAAAAAAGGTTTTTATGGTTTATTCCGAGACATATAGGTATAGGTACATAACCTCTAACTATTAAAGAAGCAAAATTACCAACACAGAATTAGGCTCTTACATTAAAATGGTATTAACAAACAAAAGCAGTAGTATTTGTCGAAATATTGTCTTTATTCCGACGCATATATAGATATAGCTTGCAACCACAATGCAAGTTTCTTAAGTGCATTTTTGCTTGCGCCACCAGGTAAAGTAAGAAATATTTTGTCTGGAGTTTTAATAGACGTCGATTTACACTTTGGAACAATGCAATACTTGGAATGTAATTTTTTTTGCTTTATCCATTTTTAAAGCTTTAAGAAACAAATTAGGTCACAAAAACTGAGAGCGTGATACACGATACACGAATAAGAACGTAAACAAGGAGTGACGTCAACGGTTGGGGCAGCCATCTTTATGACGTAAAACGCGTTTTGGCGGACTTTCAAATTTTATGATTTTTAAAGTCGTTTTAAAAGTAATGTTAATATTTTTTTGAAAAAATAAGCATGCAAGGTGTTAGGAGACCTGATTAAGCGTCAATTCCCACCAATAGCAAAATTTATGCCTGTACCCTATTGTCATTGTTCATTGTCCTTGAGATACATTTTGATCATATAGTTCTTCTTTTTTATATGCATGTGAATGAGGTAACCATTTTTTTTTCAGGAATGGAACAGGTACCTATACCAGTTATTAATGGAATTAATAACGAAATGTTAGATTTCTGTAATTATTCCATTAAAAGAGTACCTATGGAAGGTGTTCATATGAATTTGGATCAAGAATTTGTTTGCGGATGCGACTGTGACGATGACTGTATTGTAAGTTTGTATCAATTATTATTTTCATAATTTGTAGGTAATAAAAAAATTTATATTGAACGAAATAAAAAGCAGGGACAAATTTGAGTTGTGTGTAGCCCTAGGCACAAGTATGTTTGCCGCCCCTCTGAAAGAACTTAATACTTGTAATAATATGAATCTATTTTTGCTCCTTTAGAATTGTTAATAAAGACAATTCGGCAGCTATATTTATACTAAATAACTTCAAATAATTTCTAGTTTGTTATATTGAAAATAAAACACACTTAATTGTGTCACAGATCACCTAAAAATTGTGAAATGTAAACAGCCAATGTACAGCAGTAAGCGCGCACAAATAAAGACAAGCACTAACCTTAATAATTCTCATGTAAAACATCAACTGCACATGCGTATATGTCACTATAAGAGCATCACTTTTACTGCTTGACCTTATAAAAGTTTCAATAGCTATCCATTTACTCAATACTATAAACTTTTTCAGGATAAAACTAAATGTTCATGTTGGAGGTTAACATTAGAAGGTGCCAAATATATTGGTAAAGATGTCGATCCTAATTCCGTCGGCTATATATATCGACGTTTACCGGAACAAGTTATTACTGGAATATACGAATGTAACAGTAGGTAGGTTCGTTGTATTGTTTAAACTCCACCTCTAGATATTTTTAAAGGAAGTTCGAAATTGTTAAAAAACTGCAAATCAAATTTCTCTGTAGATAGTATACCATCTTGTGAACGATTTTTTCTATCTTCTATGCAACATAAATAATTTTATTTGATATGAATTCTTTAAAAAGTAGTAATAGATAAGGACTTGGAAACGTGGAGACTTGATTGCAACAATTTTTAGCTCTAGTTAACAGGCGCGTTCTTTTTTTGAGATCTCAGCTCACTGCAGTTGGGATATTGACTGTTTCAATGCTATACCTTCGTTAGTTGTTGCTTGGACGCACGCGTAGTACCGAAAATATACTTTTTGACGTCACAACCAACAGCTATGCGTTTACAAAAGCTTCAAATAATTTAAAATCTTAGTGGTTGTTTTTGACAAAAAAATTTTTTTGTGACAAACACTTATTCACTAAAGTGAACAAATGATATAGAAAATCTAATATCTTGCATTTTTTAGGTGTAGTTGTTCGGCTACATGTCTAAATAGGGTAGTTCAAAATCCAATGAGTCTAAAACTTCAAGTTTTTCGCACTCACAATCGTGGTTGGGGCATTAGATGTCTTAATGACGTACCTCAAGGTAGCTTTATTTGTATCTACGCTGGTACCATTCATACGGAAGCTATGGCAAATGAGGTAAGTAATCAGTTTTCAATAATAATGATTACCCAATAGAATTTATAAACAAATAAATTGGGAATACAGAAAATGGCTCATTGTTAATACCAAATAATAATAATTGAATATACATAATTTTTTAACATTAAACAAAACAAAAAGATGCCCTGGGTCGGGCAGGATATTCAATGGGATTCTCGTGATTTATCAGTGGAATTATTGTTAGTCAATAGACAAAACTGATTTTTGACATTTAAAAAAAATCAATCATCACAAAAAAAAGTAACACCAACATTTCTGAAACGTTTCCTTAGCTCGCACTTCACTTTACCTTATTTTAAACTAAGAGGGGCGATTTGAATTTAAGTTAGCATTTCTGCAGCCTAGTGGTTGGTCAGATTGCCGCTCACTTCACACAGTTCTTTTGATACAACTGACAACGATATGTTGTTTTATTTTTAACTAAGTATCATAGATTAATAAATAAAAGAGAGATGTTGAACGTGTAGCGTTTTGTGGCACAAAGTTACCACTAGCGCCTACCTTGGCTACTGGTATAAACTAGCATTCAAGACGCGCGCTTTTTGAATTTGGAAGTTTTCAGCATACGTGTAATATTGTATTAGTAGGAATAGGAGGAAAAAAAACTCTGCTAGTGAGAAATTACTATTAAAACAACATTTCATACAATAAAATATCGATAATAACACAAAAACAGTCAATAAAAATAAAATAAGAACAAATGAACAAATAATCCACACTTATACACCAATCTACCTGGAGACATCTTGAAGCACACACCAATATCATACGAACAATGTTCAAAATACCACCTTTTCACATAACTAAAACTTTTAGCAAATCTTCCTTATTGTCTGCAAAAAAATCGATAAAATGAAAAATATTGTTTCCATTATTTTACTTTTTTAACTTATTTTTGATGAGTTATAATAAATCATATGATAATAAATAGGTGCCAATGTTAAAGATAATCAATTTAAATAAAGAAAGGCCAATAAGAATTAAATAAAAATAGATATCATATAGATATGTTCAGAAGTAACTACAAGTGACTAACCTCAAATTTAAATGATATTAGGCAATCCAAACCACGTGATAGAAATGTCAACAAAATTGACGTTGGTTGGCACACAAAGTGAACCCAATCTGGATGATCCTTGTTCTCCAATAATGCAGGCTCACCTATTAATCATAAAAATGTATTAAGAGACTAACACCACTAAAATTTCCTTTTTCAAAACACAGAAGAAAGTTACTTTTCCATAAAGTTTTAGAAACTTACCAGTTATAAAATGTTTGCTGCAGACTCTCTGATATTTTAGCTTTGATTCGGTTAAATCATCACGCTTTATGGATGCTATCCACAAGGCCCTACGTGTTTTCGATAACTCATTTTTATGTGGCTTATTGGGTAAACTGAGTATGTTGGGAATTCTATAAAACGACACATTGTCACGATCGCCTCGAGATCCACAGTTAACAACAATACAAGTCACAGGCATAATAATAATAATAAAGATCTCTAAAAACACTGGAGAAATAACAAACAACAAAACTAGCTAGAAAATACGAATATAAAACACTCTTTTCACTAAGCTCAAACGGTTGTTTACGTACGTGTGCCATCCACTGTCATTTGGAATTGAATTTGACAGGTCGTTGGATTGCCTAATTGATAAATTGACAATTTTCGTGAGGTTAGAGGCGGGTTTTGATAGTTTAGTTAGTCGCTGTGATGCGCCATACTCAACTGGCTGCGCACAAACTTTTTGCCAGTTTCAAAACCTCTCTTTTATTTATTACTCTATGCTAAGTATTATATTCCAACCAAGTTAGGTGATGTGTTTATAAAAAATTTTTTCGACCATCAGGATGGTATGGCGTATGGTGATGAATATTTCGCTGAATTGGATTACATAGAAACTGTCGAAAAGTATAAGGAAGATTATGAGGCAGACGTAGTGGAGGAAGAAGATGAGCATAGATATAAACGAAGAAAAACTCCTCCGGAAGATGAGGATGAAGACGAATCTTTTACCAGAAACGCTAGTGCTAAATACAAAAGATACAACTATTCTGAAGATAATGATTTTACTCCTAGTCATCCTGATAGGTTAACATCCAAATCGGCAGAACATAGTATCAGGTAATGATTAAACTTTTGTTCTTATTGATAACATGCCTCAATGATCGCGTTCTTCACAATGCTGCGCTACCTACCATCAATTTATTGCTGTACGCGTGTTTTGTTAACTGATCAGATTGAGCTCTTTGGTATCAATCGCCAGTTTTTCAATAAGAATTAAAATACGCTACATTCTACCGATTGATGATGCATTAACTGTCATTTATGTCTTATGTTAAAAACATAATAAAGATACTTTTGTTTGGAGATATTTTAGTTTGTATTTCAGTGAAAATGAATGACCCGCTGGAGGTGACTTATGATTTTAATAAATTGTATAGTGTGTCAGGAAGTTCAGCTTTTCATAGTATGATTCAAAGGGATGAATGAACAAATAATGGTTGTATATGTTGAATAGAATTGAGTTGTTGTTGCATTCATTGACATTTGACATATATGTCGACGGCGTTATTAGCACGTTCAGCAGAATTAGGAACTGATGGATCACTCTAATGGGCTTATTCTGTACATTTATCTGTAACAGCTGTAAATTTAACATCGATGTAGTTAAAATCGCGATGTTAAATCAAATTCAACAGCGCGGTTGAAAATCGTATTCTGAACTGCCCGATGTAAAATAATTTTTGACAGCGCAATATTACATCGCAGCTAACTTAACTTATATTATGTTGTGTAGTAGAATTTGTATAATTTTATCGCCATACCTGATCAACTTTGTTGGGATGAACGCGACCATTTAATAATCTAACAGTTTTAATACATTTTTTGGAATTGGATCTTACCTAATAATACAAAATAATAAAAAAATAATGTAAATAAAACTAAGAGAATGTTTCTTATCTTTATAAATTCACAACAAATTGCATATTTACTACTATATAAAGTCTCTTGACAGTACATCTCTTTTTTTTTCAGGACCAGGCTTAGAAAACGGAATGAAGGAGATACGAAATCGGAAGGAGAAACAAAACCAAAAAAAGAAGAAGGTAACTCTGAAACGAAACCGGAAACTGCAATAAAAATAAAACAAGAGATTGTAGAACCCCGAACTGATTTAAAAACAGCCTTAGAAGGATTGTCTGCAAATATTGAAACTGTTACTATTAGTGATGAAGAAGATGGTAAGTTTCAGCATTATATTAATAATTCATCATGTAGCATTATTTAGAATAAATGCCGTTTTGATAGGTAACTGGATATTGACCGAATATTGGAATGTTGCATTTCTATTAGATGTAAACTTATATCTTAATGGATACAATTGAAGTATTATTATGGCATATCTATTAATAAAATTGAACTATGGGAGTAGAAAAAAATAAAGAATCAACCATTTTGTACAAATACTTTTTGTTTGCATTTCATTTCCGTTAATTTCTGATTATTTGATTGCAGAGGGTAGAGAAGTATTGAGTTTTAATCCCAAAGCAAGTGGTCTCGATGAAAAAGCACCTACTTATATATCTGTGAGAGAGTTGTTTGGAGAAGATGAATCAGTATATGTAATGGATGCCAAAAATGCCGGAAACATCGGACGATTTTTAAATGTAAGTTCTTGATTTTCTTTAATCAAGTTTAATAGGAAAATGAAATATCTCCGAACACCCCTTATTACTATCAGTTTTCTTTCAAATTCATAAAAAGCAAAATTCATATTAACTTTACCTTAATTGTTCTTGAAATATATTTTCTGTCGATAGTGTACTAAATAATATTAACGTTTTCAAAACTCGACAAAATCATACATTAATGACCCCCATTAGAGCATTATTTACACCAATTAATCAACTATTTCCGCAGACAACCCACCGCACATCTTACACATTGACATTTTGTAGGCAACCAAACATATAATAGCGTTTTCAAAAAACGAATTCTAGTATAAAATACTAGTTTTTGACTTACCTATCTTTTTATTTTATTATACTACAAAATTATAATAATTATTAGTCTTAAGACATCCAAAAAAGAATTTAAGAAAAACGAAAACAGTGAAATTTTAACCAGCGACCATCTTAGTGACATTTCAATGTCATTTATTTTTGACAGTACTTATCTATGAAACAAATGAATTTTTTTAGTTTTTAAATATTGAGAAAAACGAATACAACTGATAAAAGTCGACGAAAAAGCTTTGTAACTAACACGAGTATTAAAAGGACAATTAACAATCTCAAACATTAAATTATCTCGATTGTTAATGGCCCTCATTAATACACTAGTTGGTTAAATAACTATAAATACTTTTATTTAAAATCACTACTTTCAAGTTTTTAAAAGCTTAACTCTGTTATAACTTGCCGATGACAACAAATTTGAAGGTTTATAGATCTCCATCTCCCAACTAACCATTTTTTTTTTGTTTTAGCATTCCTGTTCGCCCAATGTATTCGTCCAAAACGTGTTCGTCGATACGCATGATCCCCGATACCCGTGGGTATCGTTCTTTTCATCCCAATTCATACGAGCAGGCACAGAACTTACTTGGAATTATAATTATGATATTGGAAGTGTACCTGGTAGAGTTTTATACTGCCATTGTGCTTCTTTAGAATGTAAAGGTCGATTGTTATAAGTTATTATATGTGTTATTGAAAATTGGTTAAGATAAACAAGGGACCCAATAAGCTCAGTTTGTTTGAACCGAGTAGCAATAACTGTATAGCCATTCTTACAAATATGGTTCTTTATTTGGTTGTTCCTGAACATTATTGAAGAAGAAAGAATTTTGACAAGGGCTTGTATACAAATTTTTAAATTCTCACTGGATGAAGTTTTTTCGCGTTTTCTAGTATTGTTTTTTAATAAATTGGAATGTAAAAAATTGCTGTGAATATTCTGTTTTGATTGAAACAATAAATAATTAAAGAATATTTCACGTTTTTTTTTGACTCGGCTAGTCTTTGAATTTTGAAAAAGTTTTCTTTCGTCGTTGATGGACCATTTCTTATACTGTTCGGCATTGCTTCATATGGCAGAATACATCCAGCTCAGGATTTTTGAGCTACAGCACCAATTTATTCCTGCACACCATCAGGACCATTTTTGCTTTGTATACAATATTCTTATCGTGTGTGTTCCACAGGAATTTACTGTCTTGAGTTAAACCTAGATGTATGTATGTATTTTTGGGGTAAATATCTGTTGTATCCTCTTACTTCTACTTAGTTTCAGAGGAGAGTCTCTGAAACTAGTAGCTCCTTGAGTCCTATTTCCCGGAGGAATTTTAGGATATTTGCAGGCCGCAACTTAGGTAAATGTTTCTCTTTTATCCAGTAATTTCCCAGGCACTGTGTTCTAGGATTCTGGAGTGCTGTGCAAATGAAAAGTATGTGGATGGAGGTTTCTTCTACCATGCCATAATATCTGCATTCTTCTTCTCCACTATTTTGAGCTTTTTCAGGTGCCCATTCAGGCGACAATGTCCCGTTAGGATCCATGTTAAAACTCTTAGCGTAATTTTACTTTGACTTATGCATTCATTTGATCTCACCAGGTTGTAGTCACCCAGAAGAATCTTTGATTGTCTAAGCCCTACTAGATCTTTCCAATGGTCAGATCTTCCCTTTATTTCGGCTTCACCTATTGTCAAACCTAGATGGTTGTGTTGGGGCATGTCCCACTTGTCTACACCAGCTATTTGTATAGTTCAGATCCTATTGTACGATGTCACAAAGCTTGTTTTTGCAATTTCTTTGTCAGGATATTCCGAGGTCAGTCAAACCACACAAGAATTCGTCATTATCCACATTAATGGGGTTGCAACCAGGGTAGGGGATCTCTGAAGGCGCATGGGTGCTGCCACATAAAAAGTCCCGTCAGAACTTAAATTTGTAATTTAATGAAAACTGTAACGCCGTTAGTAGTAGTTGCAGATTCTTCCACATATACAGGGTGAATCACGACTAACGGGACGGAGGTTTATGGCGAAACGGTAAAAAATTTGAAATGTTTGTCACCTTAGTAGTTTGTACATTCATATAGGCTACATTTTAAAATTATTTTGAAATATACAGGATGTCCCAATAAAGTGTGGCGTATCAAAGTTATATTTTTTCTTATGGAACACCCTATATTTGATTGCAATTTCTGATTGCACCCAAAAAATAAAGTACTGTTTCATAATGGTTCCCTATACCTAAATACAGAGGGTTCCGAGTTATGCTGACTTTTTTAAAATGTGAACATTTCGAAAAAAATTAATAACTCATTGATATAACAAATTCTTGCGAATTTCCTCTCACAGCTCAATAGTCGGATATTCGTAGAATGTATTCCACGATTCAATACTAAACATCTCTTTACAGGGTGTTCAGAATTATCAGTTGAATTATTAGATCATTAAATGTGTTATAACGGGTTTAATTGTAAATTGCGCGAAATGTATAGTACCTAGGTATAGGACACCCTTATCATCATTTGAAAGAGGACATTTTTTTGAATATGATGAATTATTGAAATACAGGGTGTTCCATTTGAAATAAGCCCGTTATAACACATTTAATGATCTAATAATTCAACTGATAATTCTGAACACCCTGTAAAGAGATGTTTAGTACTCAATCGTGGAATACATTCTACGAATATCCGACTATTGAGCTGTGAGAGGAAATTCGCAAGAATTTATTATATCAATGAGTTATTAATTTTTTTCGAAATGTCCACATTTTTAAAAAAGTCAGCATAACTCGGAACCCTCTGTATTTAGGTATAGGGAACCATTATGAAACAGTACTTTATTTTTTGGGTGCAATCAAATTTAGGGTGTTCCATAAGAAAAATATAACTTTGATACGCCACACTTTATTGGGACATCCTGTATATTTCAAAATAATTTTAAAATGTAGCCTATATGGATGTACAAACTACCAAGGTGACAAACATTTCAAATTTTTTACCGTTTCGCCATAAACCTCCGTCCCGTTAGTCGTGATTCACCCTGTATATTAGCGCTGACATCCTAACCTGACAACCATTGACAACTGCTTATTTGTGAGTGTGTTGAGTATTTGTATTTGGTTTTTATTATTCATAGTGGGACTTTTACTTTAGGAGACAATGTCAAGAATATGTTTTGTGAAAGACTGTGATGTGAGGTGCATACGGTAAGCTTTATCTTCATTAAAAAACATGTTCCATTAAATAGAAAATGACAGAAGTAGTACTTATTCTTCCATACAACTTTGAACTTTCCAGCATCATTGTTGAATTACCAACATTTATTTTTCTCCATTTTTGTCATTCAAATATGTACAAAAACGTTTCATTCATTGTATACTTTTTTTAATCAATAAAATTTATGAACTTGATGATTATTGCTCTATTTTTCACAATTCAGACAATATATGATCCATTTTTTGACATTTCCTTTAATTTTACCTGACTTACCTGACTTTCATTGTTATTATTGTAATATCAATTTAATGTTGAGTAATTTTGAATGAAATATCTAGAAATGGATCGTGAATGTCATTTTGCAATAAAAGTAAAATTACAGTAATTTTCAATAAAGGTACAGCAAAAAACTGTAAAATTACAGGAATCTCCTTTGTCGGCTGTTAGCGAAGTTCACAACCTGATTTGTGCCAGAGGTACTGACGGGACTCTCAAGGTAGCGCCACCCGTATGAATAGAGGGCGCCACGGGTCAGTTTCCCATCTATAAGTATTTTTTTATCTATAGTTGCAACTACTCCCCGTAGACATCCTTTGGTTGTACAGATGAAGACAATGTCTTTGCTCGACATTGTCTCTAGTGATCAGATCAGCAGTTCCCATCTCTTCTACTCTAGTCGTGAGCAGGTCTGATCTCTGTTACTAGAGTGGTGAGCAGTTCTGAAATCTATTTGGATGCTGTGCTGCCTACACATCTATGGTCTACACTCTTCTGTTTTGACGGCCACACGAGGAATATTTTCAAAAACTTGGTTAGAATGTAACAAAAATGTGTTGTTACGAAGTACTTCTTGTATATCGAATAATATAATTGTCTGCCGAAATTTCAAACCCAAGCCACAGTTTAAAACTTATATAACCGGAATAACGATCATTTTTTGCTAGTGACAGTACATATTTCTTGTCGTCGGATGTGTAGTGTGCCAGTGTTCGTTTATATCGTCGCCAGTTTTGGTTTGAGCTTTGTTATTTAAATATTTATAGTCGAACCAACGTTCTGGAAGATTCTCCGCTTCATTTCATTCAATGCTCGATGGGCGATAATGACTCCATAAATATGACGACGAGTTGGAAGTTTAAATAAATCTGGATTTGAATATTTATTCTCAAAATCATCATATGGGTTACTGCGGGGATTTTAACAGGAGGAAAAATTAATCAATGGGAGGCGAGGCTACCTTGGGAATATAAAAAGTGGTACTAGCGGTGAGAACAATTTATTTAATACTTCGGACATAATTGAAGCTATGTTACAATTAAATGTTTTTTACAAGAAACTAAATTTACTAAATAGAAATTTAATATATACATTTGAAATAAAATAAATATTTATCACACACACTTACATGAAGACAATAATTATTATTAATAAGATTGATCTGAATCGACTATATCATAATAAATCGCAGCTTTTCCAAAAAAAAAAGAATTTAGTGTAAAAAGAGTTGCTATTTTGTATTGTTTCGCCATATTAAGGAATAATTTTGTAAAAAATGCGTTATTTTACTAAGTTGAATTTCAGTCTTCAAAACAAAATTTAAAAATTACCTAAAACTAAACTTCCTTATCGAATACTTTCCGTTTGACCGGCCTTTTTTCAGGTAAAGAACGCTCTAAATCATAAAGATGCTCCCGGTGGTGCATATCACTAGCATATGACTGAAAATGCAAATAAATCCATATTAATAGGTACATTACAAGTGAATAACAGTGATTAGTGCTGATAATTTATGCAAGTTAACAAGCGACTACACTTTTATTTATGTTCTGAAATAAATCAATTCTTAGCTTATCGACAACAGGACAAAACCCGTCTCTCTTTTAATTATTGTTGGATAAAGATAAAATGGAAAAAAGAATCTAACTAGCACCACAGAACAATTGTTCGGTGCTAGCACTCATTATAGACAGATGCTAAATATTTTATTCTACTAAGAAGATGAATTTTAGTTGAAATAGTACAAAAAAAGGAGGACTAGGTAAGAACCAATATAAAGTCGGTATAAAAGAGAATAGAAACGAAAATGAATCGGATATTTAGTTGTAATTTTGGGACGATTTAAATTAATAAGCCGAGCAGAATATGACATTTTGATATAAACTTTTAATGCAGTCCTATGAAATGATAAGCAATATGAACATGTACATATTATGAAATGATAAGCATAACTATAATGAAATAAAAATGAACAAGAAGACAAAAATTGGGAGGTCGCAAAATATAACATTGAACAAATTTACCAATTATATCAAAAATCATTAAAATTATGCATTTATTACTGAGTAAATCAAATACAAACCATAATTTTTTTACAAGATACCGTCTCGACTAGAATAAAGAGTAAATTTTTCAAGTATTATTACAGTTTCCTGTAAAATTATCCTATTTAGAAAAGCGTATTACCAATATATATCGAAGAATAAATAAATTTAATATTCTACGCTTTACAATTCTAGCTCACTCTATAAAATTTTGTCTGGAAAACATAGAACATATTTAATATTTTTAGAGAGATTTTTTGGTGGTGTCATACAGCAAATTTCAAAATGTTCATGGTAAATTTCAGAGTAATTTTCGGTATAATTATTTGCTATGTAATACGATCATTAATAAGATACTCTTCTTATTTCTCAAATAACAGAAAAAGTATGAAAAAAATCTAAACTAATGCGTGCCAAAACAATTAAAATCTTCTGCCTGGGTCGAGGATGTGCAAATGTCTGCCTACCTGGTTACACACCACTCTCGCAACGTAGAATAGTTAAACATTCTACCTAAAGACAGACTGGATGAAGAAAAAAAGAAGAAGAAAGAATGGAGTCACTCCCAGACTCTGGTTAGAGTATTCCCGATGGATTACATAAACCTGCGCTGCCACATGTCGTAACGGCGGAGGTCAAAAAAATTAAAGAAGATAGACAGGCAGCTGATGTGCCGCTTACTATAGAACAAACGCTCATCCTTAGACAATAAACATACAGAGTGTAAAAAAGAGATTGTTTCATCTAACTAATATATGGAAAAAACCATATTTATCACGATTTGTCTTATATTGTGCACCAAAAATCTTCTTTTTCTCTTGCAGTCTGAAACCATAGCCGCAGCGGCACATCCTTCTCAAAACTATGCCTACTGAAAATTTATAAATCATTTTCCACCTTGAAAAAGCTATCTCTACACGTATTTCTACAAACAACACTACTACTATGCATAAAAAAATTGGTCTATATTTGATTCACTCTTTGACAACATTAAAAATTTACTTTATTTAAAATAAAAATTATTGACATGTAAGCAGAATTTTAACATAATATATTGAAATTATTTCCTAGGCAGCAGTGAATGGAAAGTTCAAAATTTTAAAATTACCAAGAGCCTAGAAATCATTTTCAATAAAAATTGCCAATACGATTGAAAATAGATATTTCTACTAAAAAAAAACTCACATGTACAACAAAAAAATAAAAAAAATTTTAATATAAATTTGAATATAATTACTTAGGGGGTTGTGAGGGGTCATTCGTCTTCGCTGGCAGTGATTTCAGAGCAACTACTCACCAGTTTCGACAGTATTCGCCTTGGTATGGTCTCATTCATACCATAAATACTATCTTGTTGAAGATGGGACTTGGACTCGTCTTCAAATAAAACCTAAGACAATAATGAGAAGTAAGTACAAATACACAAGATCATTTTGTTAGATTTATCAGTGATTTAATAACTTTTATATGTATCCAAATTTGGTCGATACAGTGTCTCTCACCAAATTGGAAACAATTTTTTGAAAACGTGCGTCAATCTAATCTGAATGAGTTAATTAAATGGTGTATAGTGTCACTGCAACAGAATTAGATATATTGTGCTAATTTTATACTCGTTGATGTATAAACCATAATCCTACTCCACTTTAGATATGTGTACTATTTGTTGGGGGTGTCGAGGGGAGGATTTCTTCCCTTTTTACTTCGGATTTACCTAGGTGTTAGGAGTCTCTTCAGTGATCGGAGGTCCGTCAGAAGGAAGCAATATTGATTAAAGTCCATTTAATAACCAGGAGTAATTAGAAAAGCCTTACTCACACAACTAAAAGTTACCAGATTAGTTACTAAAGGGTGTGTTCCGAAAAAGTAGTCAACAGTCGTGTTCCAAATCTATTAAATATGCCTTGATTTATAAAGAAATCAGCCACCCATTATTAAATATGCCTTAATTGATGAAGAAATCAGTCGCCCATAGCCATAAGTCGATTTCTCGTCTGTTTAGTAGATTATTTAGATGTTTATTGTAGGATATAAGTTGAATGTATTTGATTTTTGACGGTCCTAAATGACCTTACATTGTTTTACCGGACTAAGCGAAGAGCCGGTACTCGAAGTAGAAGGATCCCTAATTGCAGATATTCAATAAAATTGCTTACTAAACTTTTTAAAGGAACAATTTTAACGAAACTGAGTGAAAATCATAAAATAACAAGAGCGGATGCGATGACAAAATTAATTATATTTATCTGTCAAAACTATCAAAAAGGGAAATTATCAGCTGATGTCAATACTAGTTATATTTATCTGTCAAAACTATCAAAAAGGGAAATTATCAGCTGATGTCAATACTAGGGAGTGTTGTGTGAATCTGGGCGGAATCTCACCAATCAGAGGTCTACAGAATTGCCAACTTAAATTCAAATTACTCCTGGTTTTTAAATGAGGTATAGATGCCTTTAACTTCAAGTTTCTCAGATGATTACTCAGTTAACAATTTCTGTGACAAAGCTACTAAGGATTCTTAGTTAGTTTTAGCTAAAGCCCAACATTCCTTGAAGTTTCCGAGATATATTTTAGGTTCAGTTCAGGAAGGATTTTCCAGAGATATGTTCCGTCATATCTCCTTGGTTCCTCCTTGAAGGCGTTAGAGTTAATGTTTCATAATGATCAGATTAATATGCGTTTTTAACATCTGTTGTAATTGACTAGAATGGAGAACATTCATCGAGTAATTTTAATGGAATTGATAAATTATGAATTTAATTTTGACTCGGTAAGGGCTGTTGTAGGTATAGTCAAAGGCAGTCTTATCATGCGGGTCATACGATTCATCAAAGACATACTCTCAGTTTTTGTTTTCTTTCATTATGTTTAATCATAACTTCCAAATAAAATCCGTAAGATGGATAAGACAGCCTTATGCGATTTTTATGGGAAAGAAAAGGATGTGTATTTAGTTTTCAGCAATTCCCGAAAGTCTTTCACCAGCTAAGTTTTTATTTAAATATGTCAGTTTTGCGACTTAGATAATTCAAAGTGACAATATGAATATTAAGAAGCAATTTTGGATTTTGGAAATTCGTCAACTAGTGTAATCTCACATTTTGGTATCCTCTGTGTTTCTGATTTGATACATATAGTCAGTGACCTTTAAACCCGCACGATAAGAGAACATTTGACTATAATTTAGATCAGGCATTCGATATAGTGGAACCTGACAGAGTAGTTTCTGTTCGAAATAAAGATTATTAAGAAAATGTTTTACCAAATTACAGCCCTGATGATTTTCGTAATCAAAACAAAAAGGTTATGGACCATCTGGCAAATTAATGTCAAAACAAATAAGCTCTGCGCATGTCTAAGCAAAAGATTAGTTGGAAATCTGAAATAAATTCCGCTTGCAGCTGATGACATTCAGCGCCTAGTCAACGGGTCGGCTGAACCCAGTCGATTACTCAACTTCTCTACTATTGACGTAGACAAAACAACATAAATAATCAGTCACATTAATTTTACTGGCGTATGACATTTGTTAGCAATAAAAATATGGCGTGTAACGAACAACGGGAACAACAAAGTTTATAAATCCAGCTTTAGATAAAGAACTGATATATTTGCTTACCAAAAAAATGTAATTTTCGACGTTTCCCATATAATCAGCGTCATAAGATTTACCGTCTATCCATCTAATTTGCAATCTTTGACCTACAACCGGAAGGGGCATAGTTTCAAAGCCAACAACATCACTCAATCTTATGTCTTTGGAAAAACTTTGATCTATTGGGAAGAAGACGCACAAATTCGGCTCCGACTTAATCTCTATGACTTTTGCATGGTAGAACCTTCCATTTTTATGTTTTGCCCAAACAGTTTCATCGAGTTTTATTGGCTTATTCTGAAACATGAAAATTTTACAATTTTATATACAAACCGATATATTTTGAAATATAAAATACACGATATAAAAATACAATACACAGATTTAAAATATAATATAACTATAGTCCATTTAATTACCAGGAGGAGTAATTTGAAAAGCCTTACTCACACCACTAAAAGTTACCAGATTAGTTACTAAAGGGTGTGTTCCGAAAAAGTAGTCAACAGTCGTTTTCCAAATCTATTAATATGCCTTGATTGATAAAGAAATCAGTCACCCACAGCACTAAGTCGATTTCTCGTCTGTTCAGTAGATTATTTAGATGTTTATTGTAGATATAAGATGAATGTATTTGATTTTTGATAGTTCTAAATGACCTTACGTTGTTTTACCGGACTAACCGAAGAGCTGGTACTCGAAGTAGAAGGATCCATAAATGCAGATATTCAATACAATTGCTTACTGAAGTTTTTAAAGGAACAATTTTAACAAAACTGAGTGAAAATAATAAAATAACAAGAGCGGATGCGATGACAAAATTAATTATATTTATCTGTCAGAACTAACAAAAATTACCAGCTGATATGTCAATACTAGAAAGTGTTGTGTGAAACTGGGCGGAATCTGACCAATCAGAGGTCTACAGAATTGCCAACTTAAATTCAAATCACTTCTCCTGGTTTTTAAATGAGGTATAGAGGACCTGACAAACGTTGGGTCGTTGTCATATTCTAGTTAGTTTGGTTAGTTTTCAATGTTTACTGCTAAACAACGAATGACAGACGACCTGTCAAATTCGGCTAATTTGGAATGGTCTAAAGGTGTATAGCTTTAAGATATCTATTCCTTTTTGTGTATATATCCAAGGGATAAGAGCCCTAATATTGAATGGAAATTTAGTAATAAATAACTTACTTTTGGACCAGTTTTGACATCTTTCGCTTGGAAAGTTGGTGGCGAACAATTGGAGTATTCATCAATGTGAATTGAACTAACATTAAATAGGGTCAAGCCAGACTTCAAATACTCCTGGACATCCTGACTAAAATTATTCATTACATCTTTAGCATCCACATAACATTCCTTAGGTGTCAAAAACGCTTTTTTGTACATCAAATTACTGCTACACCCACTTTCATAAGAATCCTCTTTTTTCGAAAGCATAGAATCGAAATGGTTTTTGAAATTATCGTATAAATTCCTTAAAACGTTGAACTGCATCTGATCATCTTTTCGCGGCCTTCCCTTTTTTCTTACACCTAATATAATTTCTGATAAGTACAGTCTGGGTTTTGGCTTGTTTCTTGTCGCCGATCTCTTGTCAAAAAGTTTTGACTTTAAAGCTGCTCGTTTCCTCACAATACCTTTAATTTTCAAGTTTTCTTTAAGTTCCTCATTAGCAGAGGTTTCCTTTCTATCATTTAGCATTTTACATCTTTCGCAATCCGATTCGGAATCACCCGAACTTGAAGAATCATCAGAAGAAGAATCATCTTCATCATCCGATGCTGTATCTTGTTCGGAATTCGTATTGCCGGACGAAGTGGCTGATTGGATTCCTACTTCATTCGAATTTGAAAGATCGTTTTTCGGTTGATTTTGTTCTTTATTTTTGCATTCATTTTTCTTTTCCTCTGTTGAATAGTTTTCCACGCCAGATTTTTTATCATTTTCGGTATTTGTACGATCCAAATCATCTTCCTGGCCGCTGTCTAGGGCGGTTATATTGCTACTTATTTCAGGAATCGTCTCGACTATAACTTTATCGTTTTTTAATGGTATGGGAATACCAGTCATGGGGTAAAACCTTTCATGGTTATCATAAACAGTTTCACATCGATAGGTGGTGTAATATTTATGATTAGCCCAAATTAAATTTGGTTTGTACTTTTTGGGAGGCGTTTCTTCTTTTTCCAACACTGGGGTTGCTGTTTTTTCGATACTCACAGAGTACATATCTAACAATCCCTTGACTGCCTCTTCTCTACGATCTAATTCAGATAGGTTTACTTTTGTCGCTATTGCTGGCGATCCCAGTTTAGGCATATCATCGTAATCCGTAAACGGTTCTGGAGAGGACAACTCAGGCATTTGTTGAGTAGGAGCTGCATCCATTCGGTGCATAGTTTGTAATACTGGACCTATAAAATAAGCGTATATTAAAAAATGTGTGACACTTATGCATAGTTTGAATGAGTACAATCACAATGTAAAATAATGTCTGGGAATGAATAAACTTTATCATAATCAGACAGTCGAGTTCAAGATGAAATGGACTTGTAAAATCAAAAATTTTCGCAGGTAGAGTTAAGTGCATGGTTAGTCATGTGAGTTAACTTGGAAGATTTACCAGTATCCTATAAACATGTTGGGTAAAGATTGAAAAATTTTGAGCTACTCGAGCAAGGTCTGTTTTTTTCATTTCAAAATGGAAGCTCTTGAGGACGACTTAGATATTTTGAAGGTAGTAGATATGGGATTTCCAAGGAAATATAATTGGGCGGAGTAGAATTCAATGAGACCTCTGGCGGAAAAAATGGTAATTGTCGCAACGAGTAAAACAATTCGTTTTGCATTGTTTTTGTATTATATGCAAGTCAACGTAATTACCGTAAATTCGTACTTTATTCGTTTAATTTTGTGTCAGTTCAAGTTTAAAACTGTGTTTTTCTATTCAACTCAACTGCCATCATTTCTGTGATTATATTCTTATATAATCAGAGATATTATGGAAGAGGTTATGTTATTCTATTTTTTGTCTTCATTGCACTTTTATTAAAGTGTCACTTATTTCCTCTATAGGTACCATGCAAAAATATATGGCTAGCATTTTATACTGCCTGTCCCTTATGTATGCACCTATAAGAAGGCTCAACATTTACAAATTCAAATAAACTTTGAATAGTCAGTGTATACCTAATCCATATAGTTACAAAAACAAAGAGTAACTGTAACTTTTGTAGATATGACTATATCAAAAATAAAATAAATTCACGAAATCAGACCTAAACTTGTTTTATCTTTGACAAATATCAACCATACTTATTACTCCAAAAATAAAAATATTAGGAGTCAAAATTTAGTTCAACAGCACAAAATACTAAAGCACAATCACAGAAAAAGCAAGTTTCACAAAACACACACTGAAAATAACTAAAACAGCAGAATAAAACCACTTAAATATCAAAGGGCTTATACGGCAGCTGATTTGTTTTACTCGTTGCTAGGATGACATTGACATTTCAGAAAGCCATCTATCGAATTCTACTTTTCCCAATAGGTAAAATCATTATAATGACATGGATTTTGTTTAATGTTAATGTACAAATGCTATGTAGGTTATAATCACATTAATGAAACATAAAAACACGTTGAAAACAGAGGTATAGATGACAATTGGACAGTACATTTTCATATAAGGGCACATTGTCAAAAGTAACGCATCTATAGCTAAGGTACTGTGCAAATATGTCTTTTGAAATAATTTTTTTTTAATGAGTACTTAAGGAGCGGTGCAGCGCAAACTAGTCTTTTTAAAATTAACGGTGCCAACTGGCCTTATGACGAATTCGACTGGGGAGCACGATCCAAGTGCACGGCCTACCCCAGTTCCATTCGCATTTTCTCAGTGCCTTGAAAAAGCTGCTCCAACTCGAATCCGGTGCAGTTACCAAGCGACACTAAAGCAATGCGAGCCACACAAAGGCAGTTCTTAAGACGACGTTGAATCGACTGGGATTGACAAGAGACTAGTGATGGGGTACTCGAGTACAAAGAATCGGAATGTACTCGATTCTCAAGAGTACTCGTTAGTTTTCGAATACTCACTGTGAAGTATTCGAATACTCTCAGTAATCGAATATGTTTTCATGGAAGGCAAAGATAGACTGTACGAGACAGGGGCGCACTTGATTATTTGAATGAATAACAAAATTTCATTAACATAATAATATATTCAGTCTTATATTGAAGTTACATAAAAAACAGATGAAAATAAACTCTAACAAATAAAATATCACTGAAAACGACATCATCCATTTGATACGTTAGTGACTGAGTAAATTGAAAATTATAACCGAGAAACAAATGAAGAAAAAAATCTTCGCGATTATTATGAACAGATTTTACCTCTTCGACGGATATATTTATGAAATAAAGTAAATTTAGTTAAATTGTTTTTTACCTGGATTAACAACTGGTTGTCCCGGTTGGCAAGATCCCTCGAGGGTTACATTAACTGTCATACTATTTACAGGAGCAGTCAAAGAGGATACACTCCGACTGTTGGTCGGAATCAAATTTGAAGGATTCACTTGCTGTTGATGATTAAATTCCATATTATAAATACTTTTCACTGGCTGCTGACTATTTATTGCACTTTGATTTACTGGAATTGTCTTCACTTGGTTTACAATATTAGCGAGTCCGGAAATGGGTACTGTCGAATTTGAAGTATGCGAAGTAGATTCATTGGAATTCCAACTGGGTGCGGTACCGTTTAAAGTTGATCCGATATTTTTAACCAGTTGGGATTGCTGGCTTGGAGGATTTTTTTGATTTCCATTCATAAAAACGTTATTCGATGTTGGTTTATCAATGAAACTTTCCTGGGTTGTACCACTTGAAAACATAGGATTAATTTGTAGCGTGTTATTTGTTGTATAATCTTCAGTTTTTTCGACTATAACTGACGGTCCGGAGTTTTCAAGTGATCTTGTCGACGTGGAACTATACGAAACGTTGGAAGTAACTTTGATATCTTTGGGAAGTGATGAAATAGTCTTCATAATACTTGTCGGTTTAGTGTCTCTACTGTATTTATTACAATCGCCTTTTTTGGTAAGAGTTTTCTTAGGACTAGGTGGATTATGTTTCTTTTGTAAGAAATCTAAGAAGGCAGATTCGTATTTATGTGAAACTGGTGTAAACGGTTTTACTGTTGATGGTACTGTACTAGCATTTGTTAATGTCGGTACTATTTTTGGTATTGGTTTACTTATCATAGATTTCGGTTCCAATACTGTTATAATGCCTTTCGAAGTTCTTATAGTTTCTATCTTATTATTTACCACCTTTGGTATTTCTTTTGTTCTTCTATAAGTTTTGAGAAAAGTGTTTGTTGATGTTGGAGTGTTTTTCGGATCTTCTTTTTGGATTTCTTTTGACGGTTGTGGGTTAGAAAGTTGAGATAATAGTATGGGAGTCTCATTGAGTAGTTTTTGTTCGTGTTCCTCTGCAGCTGCTCGAATAATATCATCAATTTCTTTTTTAGTTTCTGGATTCGATACATTAACTTTTTCAGTAGATTCTTCTTTAACGATATCTGTTTCTTCATTTTCTTTTTTGTGTTGTTTGATGTCATTTTGGTGATGTTTACCTACAATTACAAGTAAAAATAATTATAATTATCTTCAAATGTTGGTTATCGCATAAACTTACGTTTCTTGTGTTTTTTGTGTTCACAACCTTTATCTTTTTTTCTTTCCTTTTCTTTATGTTTATGTTTTTTTCTTTGCTTCATTAGAATTTCCGTTTCTTGCTCGAGCAAACTTTTTACTAAATCAGCTGTCTCCATTTGTTCCTTGTTGATTGGTTTAACTATCTTTCCACAAACCTAAAATAAAAATGAATGTATCAAATCCCACACAAGTTTTCAGCCTGGCCGTATTATCCTTTCCATGGATATATGTTTGACCATCCAATCATCAGTAACAGCAACAGACTGCTTGTTAACAGTTTTTATTTGTTTTTGTTACAACTGTGCCTAGACAAACTCAATGAACTAGGTGAGAACAATATAGTTACCCTACTATAAATTCCAGGACACACTGGAATAGAAGGAAATGAAATAGCAGATGAACTAGCAAAGAGGGGGACTAAAATACCTTTCTGGAGGCCTGAACCCCTTAGCGGAATCAGCCTCAATGTAATATTGGAAGAAATAGGTGAAGCTGAAAGAAAGAGAAGATCTCACCATTGGAAAGATCTAGTAGGGCTTAGACAATCAAAGATTCTTCTGGGTGACTACAACCTATTGAGATCAAATGAATGGATAAGTCAAAGTATAACTGCGCTAAGAGTTTTAACAGGGATCCTAACGGGACATTGTCGAATGAATGGACACCTGAAAAAGCTCAAAATAGTGGAGGAAGAAGAATGCAGATATTGTGGCATGGAAGAAGAAACCTCCATCGACATACTTTCAAACTGCACAGCACTCCAGAATCCTAGAGCACAGTACCTGGAAGAGGAACATTTACATAAGTTGAAGCCTGCAGATATCCTAAAATTCCTCCGGGAAATAGGACTAAAGGAGGACTAGTTTCAAGCTCTCCTCAGTAACTAAGTAGAAGTAAGGGGCACAATAAATCTTTCAGGTCTCAGTGAATGTTGCCCCAAAAATACATACATACAACTGTGCCGTTTGGGTCAACATAATGCATTACAAATAATGTATGAAACTTACCTTTTTATCTTTACTGTGACAAGGAGCATATAGTCCTGTTAATTCATCCCCTTCATAACCTGGTTCTCTCTTTGGTCCCCACGAAGGATCGTCCAATTTTTTTCTGCCACGACGGATTTTCTTCTGAAATTTCCGTCCTTTCTTCACATTGTAACCAGCATCGCATATCGACGCATCTTCGGCTTCTAAACAGTAATAAAAAACGTATAGTATTGTATATAGAATATGGTCTACCTTCAAAACAAGACATATGTTCGAAAACTAAATTATAGAGCCCAGTGCTGCAAAAATTATATACTGTATATATGATAAGTAACTCGTTTCAAAGACTTACAACTTTGGTCGAGTAGGTATGGGATTTTTACGATAAAAAGACGATGACGTCACATTTAGTTACTTTCCTGCTTATCAGAATAAATAATAATTTACCAACCGTAAATACAATTTATCCTTAACAGCCAGTGCAATTTACAGCTAACGGGTTGGCAAAACTTCAAGACGTTGTCAGATAAACTGGTGAAATTCCCCAGTCTGTTTTGACGTTTATTGACATTCGATCATCGTCTAATATTTAAAAGTTTTTTTGGTGCTTTTGAATTCATTGTTTCTTTGAGATTAAAAAAACAGTTATTTTCACAACTAATTATTTACGCAAATCTGCAGTGTGTAGTTAATAAAATGCCGAAGCAGCTGAACTGTAAATGTCAAGAGATAGTAACATCTTTGTTAAGGTATTTTTAACCAGATTGCCGAAATGGGGGCCCGTAATAGTGTTCGATGTTTGTATCCATTATTATTAATATTATTGTTACATAAATGTAAATGTCAATCTAACATATCAGATCGACTTTACTAGTTTTCGTTAGGTGAAGAAAAAAACTACATCACAATATTTTGTTTTGCAACGTCATCGTCTTTTTATCGTAAAAATCCCATAATACATATTTTTTGCACTTTCCAAACACTACGAAATGCCAGAAACTATCAAGTCATCTCAACAATCAATTCTTGTGAAATATAGAATTAAAATTTCAACAATTCCGATCCCAAGCATTACTATTCGATTTGACGTTAGAAAATGTTTTATATATAGATACATTTCATCATATTAAATACAAAATGTACAATAGTGACAAGTCAAAGTGACAAAGTAAAAAGAGCAATGGTTTCAGTTAATACACACTATAGTTCATTTAATAACCAGGAGGAGTAATTTGAAAAGCTTTACATCACTAAAAGTTACCAGGTTAGTTACTTAAGGGCGTGATCCAAAAAAGTAGTCAACATTCGTGTTCTAAATCTATCAAATATGCTTTGATTGATGAAAAAATCAGCCACGCATAGTCATAAGTCGACTTCTTGTCTGTCTAGTAGATTATTTTATACCTAAGTATTAATCAGACGGATATTCTGTCACATGTAAAACTTTTTCTTGTTTCATATTTGAAATTTCTTATTCAAACTGAAAGATTAGAACATACACATTACCCTAATATGGCTGTTTTTGAGTAGCAAACAACTGAATGCCAGTCAATGAAATAAAAAGCAAGAACCAATTTTCTAACAAAACCTATATTGTTTTAAATCTTCGATAGCTTGTAACCTCCATAGACGGATATTGTCAAAATTTAAATTATCAGCTGATATCAATGCTAAAAAGTGTTGTGTGAAACTGGGTGGAATCTGACCAATCATAGGTCTACAGAATTGCCAAATTAAATTCAAATTACTCCTCCTGGTTTTTAAATGAGGTATAATTACATTAAAAATAATTATTTCTAATGTTAAAACAAAAACTAACATATTAAAAGATTAATGATCACAATTCACATATTCTTCGATGGAGTAGTAACAGTGCCTCAATAGTGAGTGCTTAATTCCAACTTTAAAACCGTTACCACTCAAACTTAAAATATCTGCTGATATTTTATTGGATCAATGTAAGTTGAGTGAATTTCGAGCAGATAGACTCAGTCAATAAAATGACTAAGCATTTTAGTAATATTGTGAGATATGGTCACTCGCTAATTGATTGGATATAAACTTTTTGTAATTGATGATTGACTATTTATGATTTTTAAATGCAAATGCAATATATAAATATTTGATTTACCAATTTCGCCTGCTTTCAGCCAAATATCTTCCAAGGCTTCCATTTGTTGTTCGTCAGGTTGTAAATCATCTACTCCAAATGCCAGATTGTCTTCCTCCATTAATTCCAACTGCAATGCAGCAGGAAATTCTGCCATACTGAAACTTTTCATAGTTAAAATCTTAAAAAACCGATTATTCGAATGAGATGAAAAATGAAATAAAAAAAATTCTATACGTAAAAAAGCGTAATTTACAACAAATAAACCTGCTCATTAAAAAGTTAGATGGGTGGTTTGCAGCTATGGTTCATACAACAGCCTTTTTGGTGTGCGTCATCGTTTGTGACGTATAATCGGGTTTTCGGTATGTCGTTTATTTTATTTGCTATTTTGACACATATTTAACCCTAAATTTAATAAATAAAATCATCAGGATCGCATCAGCAAAATTCGACAAGGCTATGAAATTAATAGTTATCAGGTTCTTTTTGTAACTGAAAATACTTGAGAACTTTCAAAATGCTAATGTTTTTCCGTGTATCGAGGCATATTTTTGTATTATTTGAATAAATATGACAATAATATTCATATCAACTTTTCATAAATGATAATTGACCGTGAACAACAAAGTACAGACCTGACAAGAACTGTCAGTGGGACAGTAGAAAAAGATGTCAGACACATTGACAACACGAAAGGTATATCTGCATTCTATTTCATACAAAAAAATTTCTCCCGATTGATAGGTCGCGCTTGCGCTTAATCTAAACATCAACCAATCAAATTTTGGTAAGTCAGTGATTAGAATTGACGTTTGTAATACATTTGAATGGCTCATTATTGTGATATTTTGATTTGGATTAATCACAGACCTGCCCTTTTTTCCATTTCTTCCGACGTAATGTGTTAGAAAGACATTAACAATCGATGACGCACACCAAAAAGGCTATTGTATGAACCATAGTTTCAATGCAGGTAGAATTATCAAGGAGTATGGACGTTGGGCTTTGCCGACGAAGTGAATGTCACTACTGTCAAATTCTCAGGGGTAATCATGAATTTACTGCAAGAAGCACTATTCATTGCGGGGGAAGGTGGGTATCGCCATATGAGGTTAGGTTAGGAATCACAAAAGAATGCATAAGAAATCAAAAAACTTCATACAAAGCATTTACTGGACTTGGACTAGGTAGACAAGGAACTCTCAATCAGACCATTGAAACTGGGGAAGAGAGATTTGAAGACAGTTGTCAAACTGCTGATGGGAAATGTTAATGAACTGATAGCAGAAAATGTGAACTCTATGATGAAACACCTATTCACATACTCTGCTTCTAAATAAGCTCGTTTCAACTATGTATCAACTTTGACAAAATATTTTCAATTAAAAAATATTTACAAAAAAATCTAAATTTCCAAGACAAATGAATGCATGAATGATAAACAAGATTGGAACCAACACAATGTGTTACAATAAGAGCATATTTCCTCTATATAATTTTAGCATCGATAGCACATCTTATTTCAATCTGCAATAATGCTTCGAATACTTGTTGGGTGATTTTAATTAGTTCAGAAAACCTAAGCTTTTTTTGCATTAGAAATACATGTTTAATAAGTATGGTTCTTACAACAGCCTTTTTGGTGTGCGTCATCGTTTGTGACGTATATTCGGGTTTTGGGTATGTCGTTTATTTTATTTGCTATTTTGACACATATCTAACCCTAAATTTGATAAATAAAATCATCAGGATCGCATTCAGCAAAATTCGACAAGGCTATGAAATTAATAGTTACCAGCTTCTTTTTCTAACTGAAAATACTTGAGAACTTTCAAAATGCTAATGTTTTTCCATGTATCTAGGCATATTTTTGTATTATTCGAATAAATAAAACAATAATATTCATATTAACTTTTTATAAAATAATAATTGACCGTGAACAACAAAGTACAGACCTGACAAGAACTGTCAGTGAGACAGTAGAAAAAGATGTCAGACATATTGACAATACGAAAGGTATATCTGCATGCCAATTTTAAACAAAGAAATTTCTCCCGATTGATAGGTCGCGCTTGCGCTTAATCTGAATATCAACCAATCAAATTTTGGTAAGTCAATGATTAGGATTGACGTTTGTAATAAATTTGAACGGTTTATTATTGCGATATTTTGATTAGGATTAATCAAAGACCTGACTTTTTTTGCATTTCTTTCCATGTAATGTGTTAGAAAGACATTACCAAACGATGACGCACACCAAAAAGGCTGTTGTATGAACCATAAAATATCTGTCTCTGTAGGAATTACTAGCAGCTGAAAATCTGATATGTATAGAACCACAACTAATTCGAATTATATATTAAAGTAGTAGCAATGAAGCAGCCTATAATAAAATGAACAATAAATCGGTTAAAAGTCCAACAAACGTAACCTAACCTAACTGACTTTCAACAAAACTGGGAGCATAAATTCTTGATTTTAAATTTGGTTAGTATTCAGTAAACGATGTTAAGAAAGAAAATTATTATACCCATAACTACTAAAGCAGTTGCTTCAAATATTTAAAATATTTGAAAAGATATTTTTCAACCTATTGACACTTGTTTAAATGACATGTTTAAATGGTTTGTGACTGATAATCATAGACTGTTGATGTTTTATATGCTATCAATGCCACAACTATATGTTTAAATTAATAGTCAAATGCTTCCGTTTTAGGTCCAATCTTGAAAAAAATAATACAATTGTATAGTCAAATGCACTTTTATCGTGCGGGTTCAAAGGTCACTGCGGTCAATATCACAACCTCACACACACATATGTATCAAATCAGAAAACACAGAGGTTACAAAAATGTGAGATTAAACTGGTTGACGAATTTCCATTTTTTCATCCATTCTCGAAATAATCTATCAAACTAAAAAAATTTTTTTTGCTTGAGGATACGAAAAAAACTGAATAATTGCTACCTATCATTCATATTGTCACTTTGAATTATCAAAGTGACAAAACTGACATATTTAAATATAAACTTAGCTGGGGAAAGACTTTTTAGAATCGCTGAAAACTAAATACATATCCTTCTTTTTCTCATCAAAATTGCATAAGTCTTATTTATCTTATGGGTTTTATTTGGAAGTTATAATTAAACGCAATACACATGATAAGACTGCATTTGACTATATTATACACTCATTGCGTGTTTTTTTCTTTCATTAAAACCTAATTCCAAATAAACATATTTTAAATTTCAATTACATTTAGAGCCATTGTAAAAGCTGTATTATCTTCAGGTTTGTTTTCACATTTTATTTCATGAAAACCCAAGAGCAACATAAACTAGACTATAGTCGTGTACATTGACATCGGGACAAAATACATAATGAGTGCTATACATAAAATCAAAAAAATTAAATTAAAAACATACGGATTATAACCGGCCATCATTCTTCCGCCTTTCTTTGATCCTTTCTGATTATCTAAGTAAGACTGCGGTAAAGAAGGATTGTTTTTATTGCATAAAATGTCCTGAGGCATCGGTAGTGGTGCAGGAACTTTTTTGTCCGGCTCTTCTGGATGTGGACCGATATCTTCACCTTTCAACCACATATCATATCTAAAATAGTTAATTATTGTTAGTTTGTGGTTTATATGGAGAAATTGTAGTGAATTTTTACCTATCTGGTTGAAATCTCTTGACAAAAGTATCCATAGAAATTTTAACCATATCCTTGCTACAAGTGCATTGTGATGCACGTTTTCCATATTCAATCCATCTTTCCTGAGCAAAATTCGTAGATTCCGCACAATTGAAGCCGTGATTAAAGCCTGCATGATAACCGTATGGAAATGTTATCATAATTTCACCAGCCTCTTGAGTTATCTGGAAAATTAAAAATTACTGCTATATGTGTGTGTGATTAAGTCTTATTGGCACTGGTATTCACAACCAACTGGCCAGTCAATTTGTTATAAGTTCTCTCCTGACATAATTAGGGTGGTTAGTAATTACATTGTATTTTAGATTAGATTACTTTTTTTTTCAGTGGTTAGTTCTTTCATAATTACTGCTATAGATTACCATAATATATACTTGCTGTGATGTTAAGAGTGCTGGTTAAATGAACTGTTTAATTATTATTCCTACAATAAGCATGTAGATGACTAATTAGGCCAATTTACCTGTATATATAATGAACACAAATTTCCAAAAAATAAAGCCATAAAAGAATGTTAATTATTACCTTATTGTACGGAATGGAATACTGTCTTAAAATTTGGGGAGAGATCAATGTCATTTTGTGTCTTAGAAAAGCCTGACAGGTCTTGTAAGAACTTGGAAAAAATCCATTTGCAAGTCTTTCCAATCTTCTTCCATGCTCTGGTGGAACAGAATACCTGAAACAATTTAATATTAATAAATATATTCACCAGTTTCATGCAGACTATAAATATATTATTCATTCTATTGTTTGATAAATACCATGTTTTTGGTGCTCCAAAATGTAAGTAGTTGATAGAGTAAAGATCCATATCTTCAGTGTGCCAGGCGAATGTAGTTTTCCACATGCCAAAGTATAAGTAAGCTGTATTAACCCCTTCGATGGAAATTCCATAATCTTCATTAACATAATCCAATATGGTTCCCAATCTGTTAATGTTCCATTCCTTGAAGCAGTTAAAATAATTAATGAGTTAAAATACACTTTATGATTGTAACCACAAAACACAAATAAATGCCATGATAAAACAATTTAATTTGTTTAAATCTTCATCACCTTCCTACGTTCAACTTTTAAGTGTTTCATTAACACAAAAAATTTCCAATTTATAGAGCTAATTACAATACATCAATTTCATAATAACATTCTTCAAATTATATACTTACATTGACATCGCTATCCGTTAGGCTACCAGAAACATCTGCACCATATATAGGAGCAACGTAAGTAATATTTTTCCAATATTTTCTCTCCAAATCTTCATAATCAAAATGTCTAGGAGTAGCGTATCTTTCAGAATTAGCCAAATCTCTATACTGTTTGACCGTCATTGATTTCTTCTGTATATTAATTTGTTGATAGAGACCTTGTTTACCAGTTACTACTTGACAAATAGGAGCTGGAATAGTCACATTCAAATCATCAACGTTATAGCCAGATTTACGTGGCACCCATTCTGGAGGTGGTATAACCTGAAATTTATAAAAAGTTATTAAATCCTCGATTAAATCAGTGCAAGTTCAATAAGTATACTAGTTAGAGTTTTATCCATATACATTTTCTCAAGTGGATAAAACAGGGATTGCAAAACAATATTTTATCCACAATCAGTTATTTCCAATCAGATTTCATCAAAAAGTGATTCAACATTTGAAGTAACACCAAAATTATTGAAATTCATTTAAAAAAAATTGGATGGAGTTGAATGGTTGCTGTTTAGTGTCCATTTTTAATTGAATCCATTTGTCAAAATTAATTATCAATTAAATTAATCCTTTGAGAAGCTGAAGAAGGAACTCTCCAGCTATAACCTGCGAAGACTAGGAAAGATCATAAAAAGGTTTTTCCAAATCTAATGAAAGGAACAATAAATTAGGAAGTTCTGCTAATGTATTTAATAAATTTGAAGAAGTATGTGCTCAATGCTGAGGGTCATTGAAGGTCCATAAAACTATAGATATTGAAAAATACATGGTTCTGTAAACCTCTCCCATAGTTATATCGAGATTCACATGGCTAAGTATCTAACTAAATAATTAATCACAGATTGTATTAAGTAACATTGTTTAAACTCTTTCACTGGAACATTAAGAAAATAACAAATATCTACAACTTTTAAATAAGTTAGTATATTTCATTTAAAAACTTGAATAGTGCTGAAACTTTTTATGATATGGACAAACTGTTCAATTTTATATCTTACATATTTATTTGAAAACTACCATAGAAGTTTTTGGAATGTAAAATATTGTCTTTGTACAGTGGCAATTTTAAAGCTTTAGCTTTAAATCTTATTCAAGATATGTACAAATTCAATTTTTGTGTGAGATGGCTGGGAGATTTAAAAGTAAAAACGAAAAAAGTATGTCATGCCACTTGAAAAAAACTGAGTCATCTCTCTGTGTTGCAAAGTCTTGGCTTAAGCTTTATATGTCAGGTTTCAATGTAATATAAGTTCAAAATACAATATGTATCAGTTTCTACAGTAATAAGGACAAAGAGCTCATTATTAGTATTGAACAAATGGATGCAACTTCTTTGATGAGCTGTGACCAAGTTGTTTATTAAGAAGAGCGCATGTGTCATGGGTTGAATTGGACTGCAGATTTGTCTTAATTAGTTCAAATTACATGCAGAAAATTGATTTAAGATGATAATTTGGGTTTCAAACTTGATAAATAGCACAAACATGAAATAAAAATCCAATTTTTGCGTGTAAATAAGAGATGAGGCTGATGACTCAAATCTAACTGCAAATTCATATTCAGCAGGTCAAAATAAATGAGAAATCTGTATTTCCAATAAAAAATTATTTCATAAACTATTTAAATAGCCTATTTTTCAGATTTACTGATCAATACTTACCATTAAAAAAAAGACTAGAGGATGATTGAGCGATTCTGATTCATATTCAGAAGCCAAAAAACCTAACAATGCATATGTTGCTTACATTGACCAGACAATTATTTTTTTGTGTGCAGGAGTAATCAGATCTATTATGTAAAATTTGCCTAGGACAGTGATTTTCAAAATAATTGAAAATTACCCATCCCACTTCAAAGCACAAGCAACTGCAGATGCAATTTGCAAAAAGCGGACATGTGCATAATTTTTAAAATATTAAAAATAGTGTAATTCTGTATTTTTATAATTTGCAATGATTAAATAAAAATATTAAATAGATTCCACACAGCGGCACTGAGAAAAACTAGATGCATTGTTTACAAATTGAAGGGACAAAATGGCTTAATAAAATTTGACCTTTAGGATAAACAAAAATAAATTGTAGAACCTACCTTGGCTAATCCAGCTTTTTGTGCCATTTTGGACTCCATGTGTCGAATATACTTGGAGAAGTCTTTGAATTCGTCCCATGTTGGCCGGAAAACCATAATTCTGAAAAAAAGTGTGAAAGTGACACCTAGATTGTTATAAAATGTAGATTTTAATTACTTTGGAATTCTTGGTGTATTTGGTTCTGCCATTTTCATAAAATTCCGATTTAAAATTGTTAAAACCGATCACATTAACAGTTAGAACACACTAATAAGTTTACATGTTATTTATTTCATAATATTGTTGATCCTCTAATTTTTTCGGTCGGCCATTATTGACACACTAAAAATCACGTATGGAAATACTAAACATATTCAGTCAAAATATGTTACTTTTAAATTAAGTTGGAGTTAAATTGAACAGCAATCACCTCACAATACACATGAATATTATATCACAAATAATTATTCATTATTTTTACATAGTTTTGTTACAAAAACATTTACTCGTCTCCCACAACGTCCACTAACGCACCTCTAACACAACACCTGCGCAAAGCATACACAAACAAAACAAACGTCATACTGTCTGTCATATTCACAAACCACTAACCTCGATTATGTGTTCAGTAAGTATGAAAAATGTTTATTCTGGGAAATATAAAATAATAAATAGCAAATGTAGAAGTAGAGAAAATCTCATTAACTACAGAGGAAAATTATTTGATTTACAGTTTCGTCAGTTATTGCGAATTTTTCATATCTTCCTTGCAAGTGGACACAGCCATAGATAAACAAAGGAAAGGAGCATAGGAAAGGAGGTTGACTGTGAAGTAATAGAGTGAATGTCTATCCATAAAGGGCTGCTATTTTCTAACTTCTGCGAAAATTTTCGTATACGAATGCTCGTATACGGTGCTGTATAAATGCATATCTACCACAACTCCAACAAGACACCAACAAGAAAGCTACTAGGTTAGCTAAGATTATTTATATCAAATTATCTTTTTGTCAGGTTAATAATACTTCTAATAATAATATAATCTACAAGTTTGTTTTTTTTTTCTTAAAGATTTGTTGTATAGGCATAAAGTATTTGCTGTCACTTTGCAAAAATATTTTAATAACTGTGAATGAAAAAAAAGAACGGGAAATACAGCTTGTCCCAAATAAGAGTGACTGGTTTTCACTAGTTTATCGAAGAGATTTTTTTAGGCTTGGCTGGCATTTCATTTCATCAACACAGGGTGTTTTAGTAATGTTGGTCAAATTCAAAGGGAAAAATATGTAATATTTTAAATGGATCACCCTATAATTTTTGATCTCATTCGAAATAGCAAGGAATTAATAAATTTTATGGAAAAAAATCCACAACTCCGATCTGGAAAATTTACAAAAACATACTTTCAAGAGTTCACAGATGCTGTGGATGAACATTACAGATTCAAAGCATTAGTATATACGAATTCATTAATTCGCATCCCTTTTACCATGCGATGTATTTCCGCACAGACAACTCGCGTACGGATATTTTTCGATTGCTCGAAAATACGGTTTGTTTAATTTCATACGAAAACAGCATGATTCCGTATACGGAAGTCATTCGCATGAGTTAGAAAATAGCAGCCCTGAATGTTCAATGTTCACTGCAAAGTGCAAAGCGTCAAACAACATACCGTCAAGAAGTGAATGGTTGTATGTGGTTTGTGAGTGAATAACCCGAACCCCAGTAAACTGCTATGGTAAACTGCACAGACCACATATGGGCGATGACAAAAGTCTGTGTTATATTATCTCTGGAGATTGGTTTTACCATTGTCTAATATAAAGAATTTCTTTATATTAAACAATGGTTTTATTTTTTTTTGTTCTACTACTTCTACATTCACATTCTACAGTTTCCATTTTTTGGCTCATAGATAATACAATTTTGGCTTACATCTGTCAGCGTTTTTTTTAACCAAAGCGCTAAGCGCTTTCGCCACAGAACTAAATCAGCTTTCACTTGCACAAGGCCACCTACAACACTAGGCCGGAATGCTGAAATTTGGCAACATTGTAGAGCGGGCCGGGGGCCAATCATACTAATCATAGTGATGTCAATTGTCAGGACTTTAGGCAGCAGAGGCTCTGACAGAGGGGTTGTCTCTGGTGGAGGGTTCTTTACAGAGAAATATAATTTTTTTACCTATGGTTCTCTGGCCAGTTTCTGATGAATTTTGTAAAATGTGAACTTTGATTTAGGTAGCAAAAAAAATGGATTATTTTGCTTACAAAGAATAAGGAGAATGAAATAACAAAAGAGATAAGTGAACACAGGATGGCCTTGAGATTATCAATCTCATCCACCTGAAAGTTATCTAAAACTAACAAAAAAACCTTTCAATACACGAAAAAAACAAAAGAATATACTCTCAGAATAGTAAAAATAAATATATATTCTAAATAAAATAAAGTTATGACTAGGATCATGGAAACGGAATTCTCACATATTATATTTATGTCCAGATGGAAAAAATTGTTTACAGCCTAAACAAAAATGATTTCGTCGGCACCGTTTATATCACCATGTCAATTGCCATCAAGTGCCAAGTTACTTTTTGTCTTGGTACCTAGCGTAACTTTTTCAAAGTTTTTTTTGTAATTACTCAAATGTCCGATTTATTTTTTGGTTGGTTCTTGAGATTTTGAGATATGCAAACTCAGGAAGAGGTTGTGATAATTGAAAAAAATCCAAAAATCTTTGCTTTGTAATTAAGTATACTCACAAATGCAAAAACTAAAAGAAGTGATATATATATATTTTTGAGCATTGAAAGATAATATTATATAAAAACGTAACACCTACAACAAGATAATAAAAAGAATAATAATAAACAAAAAATATATATATTAAGATTAGTATATTATTGTTATTTTTCTTTGAACTTGAACACAGTTAATTTTTATGACGTAATGGTTTGTGGAAACTCGGAAATAAACACCTAACCTTCAATTACAATTACTTCATCCCAACTCCTTGATTACTTTATCAAACTATATCAGGGAGGTGGTTTGTGTGGTTGGTTATGTGTTAGGTCATAGTTTGGAATACACGTCGAGGAATATTGACTGGTTAACTTATAGTTAACCTGGTTTGTGTGGTTAAGTTCAAAGGAAAAAATTGCTTATACATATATGTATTTGTCATAGAAGCAGCACTGAAGAATGGACGCCCAATGCTTTTTATTAAGAATCATTGAATAGGCATTAAAGTTACAAAAGAACATTTTTATTCAATTCCAATTTGAATTGGAGCTACCAGTAAGATATTGTCAGAATAACTACCTGTCATAGAAATCTATTGTAGAACTGACAATCATTTAGTTTTGGTATATATCTAAGAATAAAATATAGAAGGATTATGTGAATAACTAATGATACCAACTTTTATATTGAAGAATGGGTATTAACAAAGATGCAGTGTTGCTTCTAGGGCAATTAGTTTATAACTTGGACTGACACTTTCTATATGCATTTCTATAATTATTCCTAAATAATACAAAAAATTTGTCATACTACAGAATAACATGAATTTGTTAAGAAAATATCAACTGTCTCAAATGGAAAGTTCCAGTTTAGTCCTGTGTTCAATTTACAAACCCACATTTTTTGGTATTATATAGCGATAGTAAACATCTTTATGAATTATTTAAAAATAAATCTAATGTGTTGACATATAACTAGTATTTGGTTTAAGTCATATTTAATTGTAGATATAATCCATTGAAATTTGAGAAGGTTTTGTATCAATTACAAACATTCAGTACACTGCAATTACATATAACATATGCAGTGATTTGAATTTTTTACCCAACTTATAATATTACATTTTATTTTATTCAAATTGAATTTCAAGTTCTATAACTAGCAAATATTATTCAGTACCTGCTTTAAATTCACAAATATCACCCATGAGACATTTATTAATTGTGTTATACAAACTCTCAGAATAAATCACTTTCCAATCCCATTTCTTCAAGAAAAAACCCCATAGGTGTTGTTCGAAGACCCATATTCTCCACTTTATTGGCAATTTTATTTTTTAAATTTCTCAATCTCAAAGAAGCATGAATAAACATTGCTATAAAAATAATAAAAATATTCAGTAAATATACAAGTAGTTATGTAGTAGAAAAGTACCTATGTACCAACTGCAATAGCACAATAATATCACCTTTAATCAAAATTTTATAGTTATTGTAGATTGTCTTTTTAAACAACATAATTTTTTGTAGTTGATTCATACAAGTATGTATAATACTTTGATATAAGGTGGAATTGGTATTAGTTATTCAACTTATTGTATGAATGAAAGTTTTCCTTACCTGCAACAGGCAACAAAACTCCAAGAAGGAAAACCAGAAGTGATTGCAGCATATATGCTATAAAATATGCACAACCGAAAATGATGAAAATTGAAACGATGGGATGTTTCCTTTTGAATCTAGCAGCACTGGCCTTTTCATTTGTGACATAAACAAAGATCATAAAAAATACTGCTGTTGCTAATACTCCACAAGCCATTTTAATAGGATGTATTATTCTAGAATTAAGATCAAAATTGGGTTTATTTAAATAATTTTTCAAGTAGCAAGCAAGCAGCAAGGTTGTAGTTTACTATCAATATATAAAACAGCATTGTGATTACTGTAAATTACTTACCCCACTATTACAAATATCAGTATAGACATCAAAAAATAGTTGCTTTGATAATATAACAAATTTTGAGTAACTCTGTTACTCCATTTTTCCAAATCTTTTACGTTCGGTATTTGAAAACGAGCTGCTTCTAAAATAAAATCATCCAAAGATCTTAAAGGAGCAATTTCAAAAGTTGAAGATGTTTGTTTTTTATGCATCTTTGTAATTTCCCTTGAAGAAAAGTTTATTCTACTAATAAATTTTAATACTTATTTATAAATACTGACATCATCTAATATATTTTATTGCAGTTTGTATACACTAAAGTTTTTAGTTTATTCTGGTTTATCGCAAGGTGGTCACTGGTCACTGGTTATATGTGGTTTGTGACTGGTCTGTGCCAGTCTGTGCGCAAGTGGTGCGCAAGCGCAGCATCACATGCCAGCTCACAGATATAAAAGACTACCCTCTGTCGGTGTGTTGACGTACTTTGTACTTTTGTATGTACTATTAGGGGTTGGGTAATCTGTGGGTACTATGTTTAGCCACATAGTACACCATCTAACTGTACTCTGTGGTATAGCCAGGAGGTGTTCATGCAGTCTACTTTAGCTTGCCATAAGTTTTAACACGTATCCGTATCTGTATTGGAGTTACGTTGACGTAAAGAAATTGTCAAAAAAGCCTTTTTAGCAGAAAACGATTATGATTTTGACGACCTATTTTTGATGCATATTAAACCAAACCAATATCAAAGAAGAAGCGGGATACGGATACATTTAAGTATAAGGTGTATGGTACGTAACAATACGTTGAGCGCATCGTATCGGCTGAGATGTAACGGGTCTATACATGCTCAGTTCGTTACGTATACGGATACGTGAGAAATTTAAGACAAGCTAATAGTTATTTGTTTAACTATGCAGCAAAGTAGTAGATTGACTGCCGAGGCTAGGCTAGGAATTAAGCCAAGGCAGTCAATCTACTTTGCTGCCAAGTTGAACATATAATTTTTTCTCCGATTGTTCATGAGGATATTGTATTTGGAAAAAGTAATACTTTGCTGATTGATATCAGTCAGCAAAATTAATATTTGCTGCCAATCGGAGAAAAAAGTATTTTTCTATGGTACTAACGGTACTAACACTGACCTTAGATCGTTGGTTTCTACAAGTTGGTATAATCACCGAAACTCCGGTGGATACCTTGCAGCATCTACTAGAGACACACTTCCCCGGTTGTGAGGAAATCGAGCTGGAGTGTCCAGACATGGGATATGTTGGCATACAACGACCATGTAAAGACTAAAGAGGACTATCTTATATAAATAGCAAAAGAAATAGTCACATGCGAGCGGAGTACTTGGACAATGCGGTCATTCGGACCATACAAGTCTCCGGGGAAAAACCAAATCTTCCCGGCTTTGCTTCAACAAGGCTGGGAGGCCGTTGGCACAATTCTAGTGCATATCTTTCGGGCCTGTTTGGCACGCAGGACAGTGGTGGAGGCAGGTGAGAGTTGTCTTCATACCCAAGCCGGGTCGTACCACATATAGTCAGATGCAGTCTTATCGTGCGGGTCATACGATTCAACAAAGACATACTCACAGTTTTTGTTTTCTTTTATTGCGTTTAATTATAACTTCCAAATGAAATCCGTTAGATAAATAAGACAGACTTATGAAATTTTGACGGGAAAAAGAAGGATATGTATTTAGTTTTCAGCGATTCTAAAAAGTCTTTCACCAGGGTGTCTATTCTTGAATCGAGAGGAAATTTCACTCCCGGGGAGGTCCCCGATTTTTCTACTCCTTCATCATTTCTCTCAATATTAAAAAGACGTATTCTTGAAGCTAGGGTTATAGAAAGGAGGGAGAGAAAGGGCAAACACTGTTGCCAGATTTTAGTAGAAAAAGTTGACCAATCACAAGTGCTAAAAATTGACAGAGTGACAGTTGACAGCCTTTCACATTTCAACTTCACAATTAGTTGAATTAGTCATAATCATTCATTTCATTGTCTCCGGCAGAGTAGTGAACAAGTGAGTAGAAATAAAAACTAACAATAATGACACACATACGTCAAGAGCAGAGAGACATTATGTTGGAATTTATTAAGGCGAGGCCAAAATTTTTACTTAAATATGTCAGTTTTGTCACTTTGATAATAGAGGAGTCCAGTCTAAGGTCAATGTGGCCAACAAATGTGGTTTTTTCTGACAAGAATGACAGTTAAGGTCTACTGTTTAAAACATAAGATTTTGCATGTTCTTTATCATTGCGAATATCTATATTGCTTTATTGAAATAATTAATTCACCCCCGAAACGTATATCTTGAAATTTAAAATGACTTTTTAGCTGAATACTCAACATATCAGTGGCCGATAATTCTAGGAACTCTTGTCATGTCACCATTTCATTTCTGTTATTCAGTCACTAGTTATGTCAAATGTCAGTTATATTTATTTTTGTTGATATTCGTTTAATCGTGTATGTCCATTTTCGATTGGATTTTTGTAGCATTTCTAATTAGCTGTATCTCTATTCTTCTAATTACTTTTTTCACTGACATTTGACAGAACTAGTGACTGAATAACAGAAATGAAATGTTGACATGCCAAGAGTTCCTAGAAGTATTGGCCACTGATATGTTGAGTATTCAGCTAAAAAGTCATTTTAAATTTCAAGATATACGCTTCGGGGGTGTATTCATTATTTTAATAAAGCAAAATAGATGTTCGCAATGATAAAAAACATGCAAAAATCTTATGTTTTAAAGAGTAGACCTCAACTGTCATTCTTGTCAGAAAAAAACACTTTTTGTTGGCCACACTGACCTTAAACTGAACTCCTCTATTCAAAGTGACAATTTGAATAATAAGTAGCAATTTTTTGTACTTAGTTCGATGAATTATTTCGAGAATGAGAGAAGAAGTGGAAATTCGTCAATCTGCAGTGTAATCTCACATTTTGGTAACCTCTGTGTTTTCTGATTTGATACATATGGCTAGTGACCTTTGATTCCGCACGTTAAGATGAGTGCCTTTGACTATACACAGTGGCTAAATCCAGACTCATTAGCCTAACATCCTTTGTGCTAAAAACACTGGAGAGGGTGGCTGATCGGTACATGAAGGAAAAGGTTGGGCTTATAAAGTATCCTTTGCACAACAACCAACATGCTTTCAGATGTGGCAAGTCAACCGAAAGTGCCTTACACCAACTGATAACAGTGATAACCCAGGTGGAGCAGGCGCTGGAAAATGGCATGATCGCCCTGGGAGCATTCTTGGATACAAGGGGCGTTTAGCAGCACCCCTAGGTAGGTAGTGAAGGTAGTAAAGGTACTGACACCAAATAATACACAATTTAACGTGTGCGCTTGTCGCTATTTACCTACGTGTAGGTAAAATTCAAAATGCACTTCACCTGGAAAGTTTGTAGAGATAGGTAAGTTTTGGACAAACTGAAGACGTTGGTTTCTTGGTGCTATTATAGTGAAGGGAGTCGGTTAAAATCCGCTTGCTTCGGTTTCTCTTGCTTCCTTTTTTTTTATAACTGCACAAGAGGTTTGTATTTTATCGGGTGAATTTGGATTGTTTAATCAGGAAACAGTTTAGAAGTTGAACAACACAAATTTACCCGATATCAATACAAACATCGAGTGTAATTCGGCAGGACCATGGAGGGCTATGAGGCAGGACAATTCAATGAATTATTGTTAGTGTTTAGAAATTCAATAAGTTGTTGTTGACAAACCTGTCAAATTATTAGAGACTTTTAGCATTGTCTAATATAAAGTAGTAAATTTCTCACTTATCCGTATACTTAACGAACTGCGCATGTGTAGACCAGTTACGTCTCAGCCGATACGATGTGTTGAACGTATTGTTACGTACCCTACTCCGTATACTTAAACGTATCCGTATCCCGACCAAAGTCAGTATTCCGTGCTATTAGTGCTATATCATAGGTCTTCTTCTTCTTAAAATCATCATCTTTCTCGTCTAGCAGTAATGGATTGTTTAATATCGCCCCCATTTTACGTTTTACAAAAATATAAAAAGGTGAAATAAAAAAACTTTGAGGTTATACAATTAAAGACAGAACGAAACGATACGTTTTCTGCTAAAAAGGTTTTCTTGGCAATTTCTTTACGTCAACGTAATTCCAATACGGATACGGATACGTGTAAAAACTTATGACAAGCTAAAAGTCCCATTCATTAGATGAGTACGATAATTACGCACTTTTCTAACTTTTCAACCCGAAGCGTCTTTTAATTTAGAAAAGTGTAGGAAGTTCTGAATTAAAAGACGCTTCGGGTTGAAAAGTTAGAAAAGTGCGTAATTAAATTATCGTACTCATCTATTATTGTGATATTTTGAGGAGCACCTGTCTGCAGCCCTCTAATCCGATGTTGCCAGTTCATCATTTCATAATCACAGAAATATCCTATCCCCACCCATTTTTTCTGTCCCCTTGTTACGTACTGGTAGTACTGGCAGTATTGACATTCATTGCATTCATCCGCCTTTTGCTTGTATTTGTATTGTATTGCTTATTTTTTTTTAATCATAATTTATAAAAGTGTAATAAAATTACCATTGAGTGAGTTATCACAGTTAGAAAAGAAAAGATGCCAACGAAACAATTTCTTAACCAAATTTCAAAGAGAAAAGTATCATTAAAGAAATATTATCACAGTCTTTATTTACGTCAAACGATAGCAAACATGATCACACCTATACTTTTACATAATGAATTATGTTAGAATTAATTAAATTAAAAAGGATGTGACTGAGACAACTGAGTAAGATTTATTTGTTTAGGAATAGGAAATAAGTGACTAGTTTTGTAATTATTTTAATTAAAAATATATTGGTTAACATTTTCGTTTGATTGCTAGATCATGAGTTATTTTTGGTCATGTCCATTTCACTTTTTCCTCTTCATAAAAATTAACTTCCCCTATATGCCTGTTCACAATGATAATTTCGTTTCAGGAAAAAAAAGATCATTTTAATAGTGTATGATTATGAAATAGTTGAACTAAGATCTATGGAAAATTTAAAACAAAAAAGTCCGTGCCACAAGTCACATATCGTATTGTCCATAGACAAGATTTTTATTTCTCTATGGTATTGTCATTCGTTAAGGTGAGGTTAGATGTTAACAAAATAACAAAATAAGAGCTGGCAACATCGGATTAGAGGGCTGCAGACAGGTGCTCCTATATTTTGATTAGGATTAATCACAGACCTGCCCTTTTTTCCATTTCTTTCGACATAATCTTTTAGAAAAACATTAACAATCGATGACGCACACGCTATTGAATGAACCATAGATCAAATATTATAGAAGTCAGCATTACACAAATATAATATCTGTATGTTTGGTTCTATTGATACATAGATATGGATTATTAATACTCTATTTTCTTAAATACCAATTTGTTTGCACATTAAAAATATGTTGAGAAAATCGCGAAAAATACGTGTGCGCATGACCTTAGTAACATCGCTCATGTTAACCGGGGAGTGGCAAGAAAAAAGAAGAATAACATCCATACCTACTTGACAGTTTGAATAAATATAATTATTTTAAATCTTTATTATTGGAATTTCATATTTATTTTTCGGCATTATTTACTTTGCCAGGTAAATTAGAACTTTTATATTTTCGTAAATAATAAAATTAGTATTTTAGTTCTTGCAACTTCGATATGGAACCGCCAGGAATGGATAGTGGATTAGAATTTCCCAAAAATCCTTTGCTGTGTCCAATATGCCACGATTATTTTACTGAACCATGCATTCTTAGTTGTTATCATACATTTTGCGCAAGATGTTTAAGAGGGAAAGATCAAGAAAGGCGCCTAATTTGTCCATTCTGCAGGTACTTTTGAACAAGAAAAGTAATATTTAGATTGATTTAATAGAAGTTGAATCGGTAATCTATATTATAAAATCATTTATAATTATATTATAGTATAGTATCCACTACACATTTTCAGAAAAACTAACTGGAAAATACAAGATATAATTTGTACATAATTATAAAATGCTCTCTTAAAGCTTGATATTCAACAATTAAATACAGAAAATCCAGTTAGTTTATATATGTTCTTTTATTTCTTTGTACAGACAAGCAACAATGTTGAAAGATGGGTCAACACTTGTTGCTTTCGTTTATTTGGGCTTCAAGCATTTGTGCGTGACGCCTCAGTCGTCAAGACTTTTGAGAAAAACGAACACGATTTTTAGGATCCTCAAAGCCACTTGTTATGTCATGTCATCATCCAATCTATCATCTGATAATAATGAATTTCCTGTGTTTTTAGAAGAACAGTTTTTGACTATGATGTTATTGATAATATAATTCTGCATATTTAAATATTTCCAGTAAGATTTAAATCGTAATCGGCACAATTTTAACCTTTAAATAAACGTCAAACTTGACAAACGTCAAACATTTAATGTCCATGGCTTGAAGCCCATACTTTTCGGTATGTGCTCAAGGGGCAGGGGGAAAGTAATATTAGGCGTCACGCCCGGTAATAAACGAACAAAATTCTGTAACTACGAGCTGCTACTAGCAGCCAAAAGTAAATAATCGAAAACGCCTACTGCCTCCACCAGATTTATTAATGCGCCAATTGATTGACATTGCCAATAGTGAAAATCCTCCATGTTCAAATTGTGATAAACGTGATCGGTCAAACATGTATTATTGCAACACTTGTGGTAACACTTGATATTTAATTGCCTTCAAATTTTCTTTTCTTTAGGTTTGTGTTTTTTGTTTTTATTATTATAATTTTGATTACTGAGACAGCCTTTTTAAATTATTTTCTTTAATTTCTAGACGATTTTTACAATATTTTTATTTTTTCTATCATTATTAAACTTGTACTATGAACCCAATAAGTAACATATTATAATGGAAATAATTCTAGGGCAAGCTTTATGTCTTCACTGCCGTGAAAATACTCATCGAGCAAAAATGTTTTCTGCCCATGATGTGGTACATATGAGCAAATGCACAAAGGAAGCTAAAAAGGTAAAAACTTAGACCAATTAAAAAAGAGACCAAATTTTTTCAGTGCTTACCATATCCGCCCTATCTGTCTTTTTATTCAATAAAGAGAGAAATTAGCCTAATCATTATCAATTATTATTTGTTATAGTGCATCCAACATGGAGAACATTATATAATGTTTTCCCCGTTACAAAACGCAATGCTCTGTGTTAATTGTTTTCGTGATTTGCCCAACGAGATACGTACTCAGTGTGTAGATATCGATACTGCCCATGCGCAAGCTGCGAAACGACTGGAAAGAGGACAAAATGCAATTATGGATTTACAAGTAAGCTTCATCTATTAATAATCTTGAATAACAAATGCAAAACTTTGTGAAATTTCGATTTTTATGTATATTTTTATTTTATTTTAATAGACATCTGTACGGGATGGTATCATTGCTCTAAAAGGATTGATGGATGAATTGCGTAGAAACATGGACAGTGAAAAACACACCATAAACACGTTCTGTCATGGTATGCAAGAAGCTATGGCCAAAACTCATGCTACAATGATTATGGAAGTTCAACGACAGTATGAGAGTAAGGAAAGGATTTATAGAAGTCAACTAGTGATATTAGGTAGGCCAGGTAAATTCTTAATTAAGCAAAGATGAAAATGAATCTAATAATTAAAATTTGAAAATCATAATTTTAAATAAGTATATTTTTCTATGGGGTGCCCTTTTGGTATTTGATAACATTGTTAAAGGAAGCAAAATAAAAACATATTTCTTTTCGAAAACTTTGAGAGACTAATGAGATTTTGCATATTGCATTTCAATGCAAAATTGTGGGTAACCCTTAATACCTAATGGAAATTTTATGATTACTGAAAAAGCCCATTGAAAATAAAATTGTTCTTTCAAAAACTGAACCCATGGATATAGTCTATACATTAATAGTTTATTTTCCAGGTACTGTAATGCCAGTTCTTCAGTTACATTTAGTTCTGTGTACCACATTTACAGCAGCTGCTAACAAATATCAATTTTTGGAACTATGTCCATCACTCATCGAACGACTATCTGCCGTTGGAAATTTGAGCCAACCAGTTAGGTATTTAACTAAACATTATTATGGTTATGTTTGTAGACATAAAGTCTAGTAGTTTTTATTTATTGTACAATGAATGAATGTTTAGTTTTTAGAATAAAAAATGATCTAGGCAAAAACAACATGTCAGCTTACTGTAGGTTCTAGGACATTGGCTAGTAGATTCAGACACCTTTTTTTTACAAGTACATAGCACTTGTCAGTGATCCATTAAAGAAGTAGGGACCTATTGGTGGCCTGTCTATTAATCCCATCCAAACATTCATTGAACAATATTGCATGAGGAATTTGTCCAAATGTGGGCGTTGCGCGAGTAATTTATTCCATCCCTTGTAAATTGGGCATGGTCAGTGAATACCGTCCTATACAATAAGCGATCATTATAAGCAATCTCCTAGATGCAGTTGTTTGATGATTCATTGTAGAAATCGTCTTTGGAATTCCTTATAACATGTCATCCCAACATACATATACTTTGGCAAGTTTATTTAAACCTCTGAAAGGAATGCAGTCGAAAACATTTGATATTGCCACGTTTAACTATGGAAAAGTAAATTACCAAGTTTGTATTGATAATAATAAGAAAACAGACTTTTTATTATAAACAATATTAACAATATGATTGAACGTTAATTCTCAAATGTCCTTGATTACTTGGATTTTGTCTATTAACATCATTTTTTCAAGTAATGAATATTAAAATATGAACACTTTTCCAAATTTGTTATTATGAACTTCTTCAAGCTCTGGCAGCACTGTGCGAAAACCATAATTACCACACCCTCCGAATATGCTCCGAATTATATAATTGGTGATTTTTATCGAAGGACTTCACCAGCTGATTTCTTATTGGCAGGCGCATGCGTGTGTTATTCCCTCTCACTTCGTCAGTTGACTGATATTGATTTATCCAGTGGCGTTGGTATTGTCAGTGACCTTTGTTTTTTCAGTTTTACTTTATAAAATAGGTACAGTATGTTTATAACAGATAAGCGCCATGTTTCCTCGCCTCTTACCTTACCGATGCCCCGTAGGTTCAAATAAACTTGTCAAACTATACTATATAATAGCTGCCAAACTACTACTACTACTACTACTACTAAATGTGCAGGCGAGCCTTGTCCTAGACAAACTCAAGCCAAGGTTCCGGCACTGAGGCCACTGGCGGGCCCATTATGCTATTCCTGCTACCTAGACATCCATGAAGCCGAGCTCTTCAATAAAGGCCACAACCTTTTTCAATGGATGCCTGCTTGTGTCTCCAGGGGAAATAACAGGGACTCCGAAGATTCGCCTGCGTAGTACAGCCCAGTGTGGACACTCTCTAAGAGAACATGGACTGACGTTTCGTCAGTCATGCCGCAACCCCTAAATAGGGAACTTTCCTCTACTCCTAGGTTGTAGAGGTCTTTTCTCATACAGCAGTGCCCTGTTAGGAGTCCTGCTATCTTCCTTAGCCTACTCCTTGGCAGTTCAGTAGCTGCCCTAGCGTGTCCATCAGTCCATCCCTTCAGAAGAAGTTTAGATTGTCTAGGACCCTGCAGAGTATTCCAATGAGCGAGGTGCTGATTCCTCAGCCACTTCTTCGTCTCCTTGCGTATTTTTTGTTTTGTTAGTCTTAGGGTCGGGCCCGGGCCGCAGAAAGGAGCTGCCGCCCCTTCCGCAGCCAGTGCATCCGCCATCTCGTTGCCTTCAAAACCGGAGTGGGCTGGAATCAATTCTAGCCGCATCACGTTCCGCCTTGCAAGATTAGCAAGTCGTTCACGACATTCGTTAGCAAGTCCTGGTATACCCACTCAAGGCTTTAATTGCTGCCTGACTGTCTGAGTATATGGTTATGCGTCGATCCACATAACCTATGTCTGCTGCTAAACTAAGTAAAATGTGTAATTTTTTTTGTTCTTTTTCAATAACAGAACATACTAATTACATATGTTCGTTACAGATCTCTGCAATCTTCTCAGATCAAAACGAATTATAGGAGTGAGTTTGCTCAAAGTCTTGAACCTTGGATAGGTCCAGCTGCAGTTAGTCAACACCAGTCCGAATTAGCTGCCAGTAAGTACAATTCAACAAGTTGTTATGATTAAGACAAGTCAACTTACCTACATAACTTTAATCATGGCAAATGTGGCAACTGGGAACTCTTTCCGAATTCTTAACAATTCCTTATACTCTTACACAATAATTGCCTAGTAGCAAATCATGATCGCTCAATGAGTTTCCCCTAATTTAAATAAATAATGTTTTTCAGCTTCAAGAATGTATGACAGTGTACCGCCGGCTACGAAAAAACAACAAACCGCCTTGAAAAATAAACTGTTGGATGGCGATAGTTCATTTTCTACCCATTGTCGATCGTTCGAATCTCAAATACGGGACCTTAACCAACAGTTTAATGCGATCAAAGACAAAGTTGGAGAATTGCATAAAGATATTAGTGCTTTGAGAAAAGCGCAAACGCCACCGTTAAGCGCACGTTATGAAATGCTTATCAGGGAATGTTTACATCTCGATCAAAGCTTAGAGAGGTAAGAAATTCACATTTTTTTGATCTAAGTATTATACAGATCATTCCAATACTACTACTAATTGGCTAGTTTGTCTGGCAAATGTCAGTGATAGACTCTAGTTGATTTATATGGTGCAGTTGTCCATCAATCACAGTCCGCGTTGTTGAAATTTATCTTTACGGTTGGCAGTAATTTTAAAATGTCATCCATCTAGTTAGTTCGTTAGTTTTTTTTTAATTCGTTTCCTTTTATATGAATCATGGAGAAAGTAGGAGGGCAATTTCCAATTTGGGTTTTGATTTTAGGCTTAATGGCCTTTTTCTTTTTGGTGCGACCCTCGTTTTATGAGAGTAATTAATTTCCATTACAAAAATAATCATTTTCTATAGTGTATTTAATAACCAGGAGAGGTAATTTGAAAAGCCTTACTCACACCACTAAAAGTTACCAGATTAGTTACTAAAGGGTGTGTTCCGAAAAAGTAGTCAACAGTCGTGTTCCAAATCTATTGAATATGCCTTGATCGAATAAAGAAATCAGCCACCCAGTTTCGACGAAACTGAGTGAAAATAATAAAATAACAAATGTGGATGCGATGACAACATTAATTACATTCATCTGTCAGAACTATCAATAATGGAAATTATCAGATGAAGTCAATACTAGTGAGTGTTGTGTGAAACTGGACGTAATCTGACTAATCAGAGATCTACAGAATTGTCAACTTAAATTCAAATTACTCCTCTTGGTTTTTAAATGAGGTATAATAGGGATAGAGGTCGAACTTATCGACGCCGTCGGATTATATCGGCAATTTTGGATTGCCACCAATATTGCCACGACTAATTATTCTTTTGTGGGTTCAGTTGATGAAAAAGGAAGGCGGGACATTGTTCTTGTCTCATAAAGTTTCTTGTCCCTACACCTGTAGGGATGTAGGTGGATGTAGGCACATTTGCGTTTCAGTTCCACTCGTCTTTACTGCCAGGTCCTACAATACTGCTATTAGCATTTTGGGTTAATTTTAATGTAAACTTTTATTTTCTAGTTAAGTTTATATATAAGTTTGTCCACGACAACTTAATAATAAGTCGATATTCTATCTAATAACAAAAGATATATGCTACCCATATATCTACTAGAGTGAATTATGGTTCATAATTCACCATTTTCGTTACATAGGTGACTAGAGATGGGGGTACAATATGATATAAACTATTAAATCTGTGTATTTTGTTCAGGAAATTTGTTTCTGAAATAAATCCTATCTATAAAATATCGTAATTTTTAGTATTGATGTTTTTCATAACGATATTTTCTAATATTAAGTATTATAAAACAATATATTGTACAGTAAAAAGCCCTTTATTCGCGGGGATTATGTTCCATAAATATGCCGCGAATACAGAAACCGTGAATACGGAATGGCAATGGTATTATAAGGGATACGTTATCTGAATGATCAAAAAGATTAGTATACAATTCTATAATTCTCCCTCATTTCAATTACTGCACATCATTGTTACTTTCATGCTCCAAAGAGCAACTAACTCGCCTGCAGATATTGCAAAACAAATGTATGCGAATATTACTCAAATGTGGTAGGCGCGTTCTGATTGAAAATATGTTTAGACAATAGGCCTTTTCATCAGGTGACTGCGCAAGCGCTGCAGCCATTTTGAAATAGCGGTAATTTAAAAGTTTCGTACTGTTTTTGTTAGCAATGGCTGGGAATGCAATAATATTTCTATCAAATGATAAATTACTTGCAGAATTAATTGATGGTGCTTCACTTATTTATAATTCTGTGGAAGCTCATAGCTGTGAGCAATTAAAAAGATGGTTAAAATGTCACGGACGTTCACAGCAAGGAAAAAAAAGTGTGCTAGTTGAGAGGTTAGGTGTCAATACTTGTATTTACTCTTGTAAAAAATCAAAAAAAATAAATAAAAATCATGATTTCATTTAAATTTGCATATAAAAGCACCTTAATTTATATAAAAATTGACTAAGATAGGTACTTAACCAATGAGTTTGAGTTTATTACTGTAAAAATAGAATTTTTGGATTAATAATTATACCTTATTGGTTGATTTATGAACTTGTTGAAATTCTTGATAGCTCAAAGGATCAGGATTTTGTTCACTTGGACCACTTTCTCCAGAAAAATGCAATGAACAAATATAAGTGTCCAGTAACATTATCAATAGATTTAAATCCTCTGTCACTTCGGCCACATTTTTCCACCCACGAATCACATTTAGAACATTTTTGACATGTTAATATGTATTTTTTTGGATGAATTAATTACTTTCTTACGATATTCCAGGCAAGGCTTTGTAAAGTTTATAAAATAATAAGTATTTGTTTTATTTTAAAAGGTTTATAACGTGTATCACTTTTGCATACTCCATAACAACACCGTTTTGTTGTACCTTTTCGTACAGATAACATAATTATAGTCTATAGAAAAACTGCTCTATTGAATCCTGACACTTACTACTTTACTTTTTTTACTTTTTTAAATCACAAATACATTTATAATAGTATTTATTAATTTTAAGTTTTAGTACGCGGGCACTTTAACACGCTTGTTTACAATAACAGTACGAAAAACATGGCTGATAGGAACGCATGCGCACTGAAAATTACATGACCTTGAAAAAGCCTATTGAATTGGTTGTCAGTCCAACAAAATGTTGAAAAAGCTAACGTGGTGTTGATTTACAAGTTGATTAATGGAAAATTACCTCAGTACCTAACTGATCTACTAGTATCTTGGTTTGAACTCCATGGCCGATTATTACGTACAAACCAACATTATAATGTAGAATTTACAAGTATGTAAATCATTTCTTATGAAATCATTGTTCTCTGATGGGATTCGACTGTATAATTCGCTACCAACTGATATTAAAAACAGTAAAAATGTGTACATATTTAATAAAAATGTGAGTTCATTCCTTAGAGATGGGACATTTTAGTTTAAAGTTTTTTTTTTGTATATTGTATATAAATAGAATTAGCTGTTTGTAATTAGCTTGGAGCTAAATAAAGATTACTTACTTACTAAAACAAAATTAAAAAACACAAATATACAAAAAAATGATTTAATTGAAGTTTTTGAAAATTTTAATTAATTATCTTAAGGCTTAGGCAATGGTTTGAAGAATTTTTGTAATTTTTTCTTGCTTAGCATCCTCTTAAAAATAAGACTTCGTTCCATAGACGGATCAATGTTCATAAAGAAATTGCAATGCTCATTTGCCATTCTTAAACCTTCACTAAGATTTTTCGAATTAAATGTCACGTTTCCAATGCTTGTTGAAGGTTGCTTTTATTCTGTTTCTTTACATTCTTAAAAAAAACTGATCGCTGCGAAGGCGGCTTTTGTCAAATGCCTCGGCGATATCATTTAACAATATACTTCAGGCAAAGTTGTAATAACATCTATTTTACTTTCTTATTAGTACATTTGACAAGGTTATTGGGTTGGATACTTATTAGAATAATTTCATTATGTACTTATTAGATCTGCGAATAAAGAAATTTTTAGTCGCGAATATAGGAATTGGGTCGCATTTTTTCAATCCGCGAATAGTCAAAAAGGCGAATAAGGAGCTTTTACTGTATTTATGAAGGTACGTTGTATTGATACTTTACACAGTATCGCCCATCTCTATATACAGATTGCGTAAATCCTTAACAAGAGCGACAGAAAAACAGCTGAAAGAGAGAGAAAGATAATTATGCGCGGTCATCGAGGCGTGTATTTAATTCCAGCTGGGTGCTTATTCTCAACCAAGAGAAGTGAGCGTTCCTACGAGAAAATCCGCCATTGTTCCATTGAAATTTTATACGCCGTATTCTCGGCGATTCCCCTCCTATGAAATTTTGATAGAAGAGGAGCAATTTTGTTCTCCTGCTTTGAATCACACGAATCTAATATTTTCATGCGAATCGCATGCGCATAACGTATTTTACATTGATATGTCATTGAAATGTCATGAATCAAAAGTAAGATACTTTTATTTATATTTACTGTTTATACTCAACCAGAAAAATTGTGTGGCTTCTTCCTGTTGTATATACAATATATAAAGAATAATTATATGTATGCATATATTTATTTACTCTATCAAAAGTGAAGTTGACTGGAGCTTCCACAATATTATATATATAAGTTACTTTTCTCCACTGCCGCCATTCTTTTTGAGCACCATTTGGTATGCTATTTAGATTATTGGCCAGTTCTTCCCAAAGTGTTTGGGCCTTTTTGAATGTGAAACCATTTGTAAACCGGCCCGTTTGCAAATCTTCATGCTCCTTCATAAACTGAGCTAATATATATTTTTGCACAGAATTAATTGAAGGTTTTCTGTCCATTTTTATTTTATTTTATATTTGAAAGTTTGAAAGATCAAAAAAATTAAAATGACATCTATCAAGATATGACGTTTTCTTGTTACTCTTAAACTACTATTTGAGCAAATGATCTACCACATACATTACAATTCATTGATAACATACGGCAACAATGTCCAAGTATTTCGCATGGCCCAGAATGCGGTTCAAAATTTCAAGAGAGCAAGGAACGTTCCTACTCGCGTGAGAGAATACTCACTTCTCTCAACTATGTTCTATCGATGAGAATAGGCGTCCTGGGGTGTGGGAGTGAATTTAAATCCCGAGAGTTACCGACTGCTCATTGCCCCTCTATTTCAACATTTTTAACCGCTATTGCCAGAAGCGCAGATTAATTTGTACAAATGATATTTTTCTCTCGTTTTCGTTGACAAATAATCTTAGAGATATGAGATCAATTCTTTATCACAGATTTGGTTATTGTCTGGCACAGCAAGGTGGTTTATTTAAGCACTTAATTCTTTAAAATTATGTTTACCTTTAGAATGGATTTTTATTTTTAATTTTTCAGGAAGTTTATATTGTATGTTCAGAATAAGTGTAGGTACCTACCTACTTATTTTATTTTTTCAATTTAATTTATTAATGGAATGGATTTTTAGTTTATTAATTGTGGTTCTCTCAAAAAATGCTGTTTTATTTTCAAGTTACAATGGCTAAAATAATATCCTATTGTAGTTAGAAATTGTCAACTTGGTCTGAAATGATCATGTTGACAAAAATGAATTTTAAGATATTCAGGTTACGTAATAACGATTTTATTTTTATATTCCTTTAACGCCCTCACTCCTTCCGTGTTGGGTGCATACTGAATTACCATTTACCACCACCAACTAGTTAAAATAGGAGGGCAATGAGCAGTCGGTAACTCTCGGGAAAAAGCTTACACCCCCTAAGGTGAAACAAAGTGATGATTGTGCACAATTATTCTTGCTCTCTCTTTCATATATCCTTGTCGTACTTGTGTAATTCGAGACCCAGGTTCCGAAGCAGATTTCGCATACTGTATGTCAAATTATTTTTGGTAGAAATTAATTAATTTTGAGGTTAGTAATACCAAATTGTTACTGCATTTCATTTAATGCAGAAATCAAGGGTCGTGGACATGGTATAGTATTCTACTCGCAATTTATGGCCAATAATCACTGGCCAATCACCCATCGTGAATAATGGCTATCATAAATTGCTCGTTTAATAATATACTATTATTCATTGTAGACAACAAAAAGAGCTCGATAGGATGTCTTCAGCTTTTGATGCTTCTTGGGAAGAACAACTCTGGAGATTGAGAATCGAACAAGAAGTTTTCAGTTGTCAAAGAGCCGACGTGAATACATTACGAAATGAACTGAAGCACCTTAGTCAGGTAAATTATTGATTAGCTCTGGTAGATAGATACAGTCTGTTCGCTGAATCTTTTCCCATGTATGAAATAATTCACATACTACTTTTTGTATTCCGTCTCTTTCCTACTCACAGAATCTTAATCCCCGAAATGGAACCGTTTGTTCCATTACAGCGTAATATAACAAACAGAGATAGCCATATGATGAATGTCGGCGATACGTTTAACGCGAATTAGTACTTTGACGTCGTTGACAGCCAAAGACTTTGTTTATATTTTTATTTTACATTTTTATTCACCTTTTCGCCCCTTGCATATAAATTTATTTCAAAAACAGTTGTTATAACGACTAACTTTTACCTTAGTGTTCAAATTATTGAGGTAAGTAAATATTATTTCTTATTATTTACTTCGCAATGAAAACTAACCTTAAATTGACATTTCAATATGATTCTGGATAGAATTCCATCAAACTAAATTATATGAAACATATTTTGCTTCCACCAATGTAGAAAATATTGACTTTATTTTCTGAAAGACCAGAACTATTTATGAATGATTTTTATTTTTAGAATATGCCTGGATAGATGTTGAATTCGCAAGCACAGGAGCTGGTCCTAAATGTGTTGGAGTATTTTGAGTTGGAAAAAAGAAATGGAGGACCTTTGGAACCACTTTCATGTGTTCAAGAGGTAACATAAATACTTAAGTGCATGTTTGTTTAGGAATATACTTATTATTAATAATTTTTTTCATGTTAGAGGGTAGCTGCTGCTTTGAAAATATCTCGCCGGACAGTATATGCTATAAAAACAAGAAAGGAAAATAATCCAATACTTTCAAGCCCAGGCAAAACCAGAACTCGTTCTAAATCTAAGACAACTGATCTACCTGAGGGAGCTAAGATGGCAGTACGGAATACATTATACGATATGTACCAACAAAGTAAATATTATTTATTTATTATTTAATTAAAGTCTTTTGGTAAAATGTAGGTGTAGGTATTTTGTAATGAGTATATTCAAATCATAGTATATTAAAGAAAACTTAAGGAAGGTATTTGTATAGATTTTAGTAGTTTTGCGATTACATTACAAATTCAATTTAAATATTGAATTTATCTTATTTTTTAACAGTCAGGGCTGAAACATTGATGGAATGAGCAATCAAAATATCATTAAAAATATATTATATAGTATTAGTTGAAATTGAATCTACTATAATTTTTGTTTTAGAGAAGCATGTTACTTTGACTACATTAAATTGTGAATTAAGGGACAGAGAAATTGTATCTATTGGCAAAACATCTCTAAGCATTTTGTTGAAATCATTGGGATTCAAATATAACAAAGATGACAATCGAAGAGCTTTAATGGAGCGAACCAGTATTGCAGCCTTGAGAGCCAATTTTCTGCGTGAATATATGGTACACCTCTCAAGTACTCACCCAAGAGAACTTGTATTTTTGGATGAGACATGGATCTATTCAAAAGGCAATAAAACATATTCTTGGCAAGACAACAGCACTAAAAGTGTACGTAAACCAGATGGTTATGATGGAAAACGTTTCATAATTGTTCATGCTGGTTCTACCAAAGGTTTTGTCTCTGAAGCAAGTCTAGTATTCTGTTCAAAATCTAAAGTAGCTGACTACCATGGAGAAATGAACAATGAAATTTTCATGGAATGGATGAGTACTAAATTAATTCCCAGCCTAGAAGAGCCATCTCTAATTGTTATGGATAATGCTCCATATCATAGTGTCCTTTTAGAAAAGCAACCTTCTACTATATCGACAAAAAATGAGATTGTTACATGGTTGACAACAAACAACATTAAGTTTGATACAAAACTTACAAAACCTGAACTGCTACAAATTGCAAAAATGAATAGAAAAGTAAATGTGTATAAAATTGATGAGTTACTACGAGAACATGGTCATGAAGTGCTGAGACTACCACCATATCATTGTGAATTTAATGCTATTGAATTGATTTGGGCTAATTGCAAGTCATATTACAATAAATATATTGGTAGAGATGGATATTCAGATAGTTCTGTTATAAATATGTGGAAAGAGGCACTGGATCAATGTGATCAACAAATTTGGGAAAAATGTGTTAGACATACTCATGAAATTATAGAAAAGTGGTATGTCCGAGAGCAGAATATAGTTGATTTTAGCATTCAACCTATAACCATCGAAATAAATACTGGTGATAGTTCTGATTCTGACTATGAGGAAGATTAAATAATATATATATACAAAGACAGGAATATTAGGGAAACAGCAAAATTGTAAAAATTTACTCTTTCTTACATCATTTTCCAATCTTTTGGAATATCTTTATTTCCATTTTCAAGGATAGCATTTGAGATTGTATCACAAGTTGTTTTAAATGGTAAATACATCTAACAATAATTTTGATTTCCCCAATATTCCTGTCCTTGTACATTATTATTCGGCAAATATATACTGTAACTATATTCAAATGAGTTTTAAATATATATATTTAAAATATTTATTTTTTATTTTCACATCCTAGAATATTTTTATTTTCCATTGTTGAACCGTATGGGTGGGACGGCCCAATAGTAATGGTTGCCAGCCATAACCCTAAAAGGGCAATCTGATTTGCAAAGTTTCTACCTAGGAAATTGTTATTAATACTAATTCTTGTGCAAGTAACCCCATAAAACTATGGAATTCTAACAGTTTTTCCAAACTAAAGGTTTAGGTAGCACATTGCTAAATGGCTATAAAATATTCACAAAAATCTATCACACCAGCTTCAATAATAAATAACGCGCATCGTAATTTTAGCCACATCCACAAGCAATTGACGGCATCCACAGCATTGAACTACGACCTACGTTTTATTTAATGTATTGATGTATTGCGTGTGTATATTATTGATGACGCATGGGAAAAGATCCAACGAACCAACTGTATGTATAATCGGTATTTTTTAGGTAGCAACTCAGCTGGAACCTTTTATAAGAAGTTTAGTAAATCAACAGCAGGCTCAAAGTGAGCAAAGTCAAAGTGCTACTCCAAATGAACAAGCTCAACATTTAGCATCTCTTTTGGAACATATTGGTAATCATAGACTCTCATTCTCTTTTCTCATTATTTGGTTTATTTGTGTGTCACATGCAGGAAGCCTTTTTTTCAATTTTAGGTATTTTACAACAATCTGATGCATCTTTAGGAAAAATTCCACGTTCTCGTAGCAGAGTACTAGGTCAATTACTTGAAAAAGTCCGTCCTAATATCCAAGAAAGAGAACGCAGTAAATCCGCTTGTCAAAGTGACAAGCCGATAACTAGTTCGCAGAAAGCGACTCCGAAAAAACAGTTCTTAACAAGGTACGTTTATATCAAAATAACATTCCAATTTCGATACTTTCTCTTTTTATAGACTACAAAAAGGCTCCAGATTAAGAACAAGCACATTTTCGTACTAGAATTTAATTTTTAAATTGGAGTTTTTATGAATTTCATTTTGATTTTTTCTGTATAGGGTAAAATCATATTTTGTCGTAGATGCTGTTTGGCTTTGAAGAATATCGTGAAGAAATTATTTAATTTGAGAAAATAAGTAAACTAGTAAAAATATAATCAATATTAAATATATACTTACTTCGCTTGTCTCCAAAAAAAATTCAAAATATTGGAAACTGGCAAAAAAATAAATAATACCATTTTTTTTACTACGATAAGCAGCAACATTTTTAAATTCATTTAAATTTTAGTCAACAAATGAACATTGATCGCTTAGAAGCGCAAATAAAGGAAAAGATCCAAGACATCTTAAGTAGAAGACAAAGTCAACCGTCTTCCAAATCGGATACTGAGGCTGATAGAAAGTTAGCGAAAGACGATAGAAAGTTGAGTAGCACTGATTCGATAGGTAAGTTGAGAATATTTTTTCCTCTAACAATGACTTGGTCAGATCATTGTCTAATAAAAAGACAATGGTCAGATGAATTTCGAAATGTTGAAACTTATGCAGAGTGTCCCACGACGAGTGAAAACTATCCTTTCATATCTTTAAGGGTCTCCTCGTAAAAAAATAATTTATAAGTGCCTTCAACGGTCAAATTTTCTACAAAATAATAACTCAAAATGTGTGCATTTTTCGAAAAAAACTTTTTAGACAAAAGTATACTGAAATATTACGTAGATTTCAAAAATGTATTAATGTACAGAGTGTTCCATTTAAAATAACAAAGTTTCGGTCGACTTCCCGTAGAACAGGAAGTCGGCCATCTTTGAAAATATTTTAGTTGAAAAAAGATCGTATCCGAAAACCTGAACGTAGAAATTTTCATGATTTTACTATAAGTATTTTGCCATATACAGATAATTCATGACTATTACACAAAATTATTAGAATCATGCACCAATATAAACCTTTAACTTGCAAGCTGTCGAGTGTTTGAATTGTTTACGGAATCCTGATGTCACAGAAAGCTGCTCAGTTGAAGGTCAGTGCGGCCAACAGAAAGTGATTTTTATGACAAGAATGACAGTTAATGTCTACCATGTTTTTTTATTATTCCAAACATCTATATTGCTTAATTATTGAAATTGTGAAATTTAAAATAACGTTTTAGCTGAATTCTTAACGCATCTGAGGCCAATAATTTTAGGAATTTTTGACAAGTCACCATTTTATTTCTGTTATCTGTCACTATACCTTGTTTTTAAACTAATGCCCGGTTTTATAAGCTCGGGTTACCCCTGCCCCGAGAGTTATCCCTATGACGGTCAATGGGATAACTCTCGGGGCAGGGGTAACTCGAGCTTATAAAACCGGGCCTAAGAGGATCATTTTAAGAAACCTCAAGCACACCACTAAAAGTTACTAGATTGGGAGATGTTCCGAAAGGGTCGTGTTCAGACTTTTCGATCTAATTGACACTTATGTGAAATATGTATTGTACTGCTCGCATTTGTCGTGACCAATGAGAGATCAAGGTATGTCTAAATACCTAATTGTAATTGGACCCAGGATATGAGGCCAGACAATGGCGAACACAGCTACCAAATGTCACATTATTGTGAAAACATTGTGGTTATATTATGTGAAATATTATGAATGTCTATTCGATATTTTGAGTATAAATTAGTATAGTATGTATAAAATGCAATTAGTTTATATGTTCAATTATCCTTTATTTACATTGGAAGTTTAGGTATAGCACAAAATGAAGCTAAACAAGTTTTTTATTTAAAAAAATTCGATAATATTGTAGGTACCGTAATGTGTGTAAAACTATTAATAAAAATAAAATCTCACTTGTTTGCTTCTCTGTCAGCGATATATGACCCATACTTAATAATTTCCTTTGTTTCGGGGGCGGAGAAAGTCCACTGGTAGGTACTTGGAATACAAGTCCATATTCAAATAGTAACAAAGCAATACAACGCAACAACAAAATAAGTAAAAACACAAATACAATAATATTTAGTAATAAATCTAAACACAATATGAAATGGCGAACGCAAACAGAATTATAAACAGCAAACGCGCAAAAGTGGTTATAAAGATTGTAATATTTTTATGTAAATAAACACAAATGTCAAAACTGACAAATAGCGTTGTCAGTTCTATCAAAAGAGCTGTATGAAACGGGCGGCTATCTGACCAATGATAAGCTTGCAGAAATGCCAACTTAAACTCAAATCGCTCCTCTAAGTGTAAAAACCGGTGTTATCGAAATGCCTCCCGTTTTTTCAGGTACCTATTTTCATAGATGAAATGCCTCCCGGGTACAATCGAAATGCCTCCGGGTCCTTAATCATTTATGGTAATATTTTGTGTGCTTAATCTTTGTATAATGACACAATGTTGCCAAATTATAATTTGAATAGGTAAATATATATCTATTTTTATTTTTCTAATTCTTATGCACTGTACATAAAATCTGTTAACAAAATATTTCAGAGTACGACATTTTTGTTTAGGTTAGGTTAGGTTAGGTTAGGTTAGGTTAGGTTAGGTTAGGTTAGGTTAGGTTAGGTTAGGTTAGGTTAGGTTAGGTTAGGTTAGGTTAGGTTAGGTTAGGTTAGGTTATGTCTTTATGTTTTTGATCAAAATAATCAAAATATTAAAACCAAAAAATAATGGTTAATATTGAGTTATTAACGAAATTCTATAAAAGGACGAAAGTTTGGCAACGTCTCACCTTCGTACAAAGATTAGAAGCTGGTAATTTATTTAGAGCTTAGGAGGCAATTCGTATGTGACCCTTTTAGCGACAGGTAAGAAACCCTTTTTCGGGAGGCATTTCGTATCCGGCCGTAAAAACAAGGTATAGTTATGTCAATGTTTTTCAGGTAAATTAAATTCAAAGCAAAAAATTATGTATAAGAAAATAACAAAAAGCTGTGATAAAATTAATACAGGCAGTAAATCCGACACAGAAACAAGAAAATCTAGATCCGAACCCGGATATCAAAGAATTTCTGATGCTACAAGTCAGAATCTTAAGAGCTTAGGTCATGGAAGTAGATCAAGTCCTAGTAGCCCGAAATGTAAAAATAAAGGAATCTTACCGCCGGCGAAATCCCAAAAAAAGAAGGTACATATTAATCAAAATATTCGAATTATTAAAAAAGGAAACGTTTTAGAAATTTATTTACTTCAATCATTTATTAAAAATTTAACAATGAAAATTGTAAAATTAAAATGATCGAACTTAAGGTTTTGACAGAGTGAATACGAAAATTACAATGACAAGTCTTAGATTCTAAACAATACCTCTAAAACATTTAATCTAATGTATCTGATGTAGAACTAAACCACTATTTTTCTTGTCTCTTAGGTGTATCCTTATAGTGACGGAGAAGACAACGTATTTTATTCGATGCACGATTCTGCGGACTCTTTAAGCACTTCTAGTAGACGATCTAGTTTCGAAGGACCCGACAAAACTTTGGTCGTTGTCATTAATAGAAGAAATAAGAATATGACGATGGCGCAGAAACAGAGAAGTTGGGAAACTTTTCCTCCGAAACGCAAACATCACGTTTGTCAACAGAAATTATCTGTACCAACTCCTATGGCTCCTTTGAGAAAAGCTGATAGTTTTGAAGGTAAGCAAATTGGTAAAAGGTAAAATTTTTATGTTATAATTTTTCAATGTTATATACTCATGCAGCAAGCTTTAGTCTTACTATGTTCCTTGTGGCATATTATTTATTCTTTTTTTCTCTTGGGAATCAAACTACAATATAGTTATTTATGCAACAAGTGCAAAAAACACGTTTTGCAAGAGTTGCATACAATATTTTTTCTACATTCATGCAAAAACTGGAAAATTAGAATACAATATGTTGGGAACCTAACTTAACCTAATCAAACTCAAACCGTTCTTCTTTTTTTTGTATCTTTATGGCCTCCACCTTGTCAGTAATCAATCATAGCTGGTTGTCGCCGTGACCATTTAAATTTTAAATAATTAAAGATTTATGCAATAATTGTAACTCGTTGAGACTAAGTAGTAAGATATACATATATTATTGTTGTATTAAAGCAGGATCAGACACTTGCTCTGGATTTTTAATTTATTTAAATGTAGTTTGTCATAAATCATCACAAAACTGACATAAGAATGACAGATGAGTGCAAGAAAAATTTTGTTGCACTAGTGCAAAAAAGAACCACTTTTTCCATCAAATGTGTTTCACAAAAGTGTTGTTTTTTGCATGAATGTAGAAAAATGTTTTTTATTTCGACTTCCGGTAGCGTTCCGGCTACCGTTGTCAAGATAAACTAAATACATATTAAATAATTTTTGGTCTCTATCTGACAACGAAAAAATTTGACAACTAGACCATCAATAATAATTTGAAGTTCAAGACTGCAAAACTTGGTTATCAAATTTTTATTAACCATTCATAGTATATCATATCTCTGGCAAAATGTGTAATGAAATATTTCATTTTATGACATTCCAACGATATGATAGTCTACTAGAAATGGAATACAGTGAAGTGCACGTTCCAAGAACGGTTTTTATTGGGATAGCGCGTTTTTTTTTCGCTTATATTGGAAATGTTGTTAATAAAACGCGTTAGTTACTTTTTTGTGTATGATAATTTTTGTTTTCAAAATATGTATACTCAGTTTTGTCATTTTGTGTATTGAATTGTGTATCGATTAACAATTATTCCAATGAAAACCTGGATAAAAACTATTGCTATCCTGATAACGCAGGTAATTGATTATTGGAAATTTCTCTTTCTAACATTGGTAACCAAATTTGACTACATTCGGCTGAAATACTAGTTACACATCTATCTGCATTTAGTTGTTTTAAAGCACTTTCTTTGATTTTTCGTCTTTTATTATTGGACTCTTTCATTATTATTTTTGTCGAATCCCATTGAATTTGATGACCCTCTTCCCAAGCATATTTGTAAATAGCTTACTTAAAGTACTCCCTATCTTTGATATACTTTTTGTTTCGTTGTTACCAAATGTTTGTTCCAAATCAGCTTCGTATTCATATTGATGATCTGAGCTGAATTCGTTCCTTAATTGGGATTTTGAAGAAATTAGTTTGTAACTTTAACTTCTGGCAAAAGTCTTTTCAAATTAGGCAACTATTTGACTATTTTTTGACACAGGGACTGTCGCCGATTTCTTTTCAGACTTTCTATCTATGTTTAAATGTACAACCAATACCAATAAAGAAGATTTCAGTTAAAAATATCATATTGTTGTGAACTAAAAAATAACCACCTGACGGAGATTCCAGTATTATTATTTTTTTAATTGCAGGTCATGAAGAAGCAGTCAAAAGCCTCGTAGCAGCAGTTCAAGAAACTAGACGGAAACCCAGAGGAGGTAATTAACCAAAAGAGAAGAGGAATGGCTTTAAGTATACAGGATTTTTTATGTATGAAGTGCACGCAAATACTGAAAAATAAGTGGCAAAAAGCTGATTTGAATTGAATTTCTGTGAGTATTAAATCTGGTCATTTATGTACCAGTACCGGGTAGTTCAATCAGGGTAACGAGAGACCATGTCTCGTTAACCGTATGTTTTGTTTGGTTAAGAAAATTGGCCTTAGTGAAAAACTATGGACTCAAAAACTTTTTTTATCAATTTTATGATGCAAATGTTTTCCCCATACAGATTGCGAAAAAGCTTATCGAACCAAAATATCATTTGTACAAATTAATCTGCGCTTCTGGCAGCAGTGGTTAAAATAGGGGGGCAATCAACATTTGGCCACTGGCTTCTGAAATTAAGACCACGCCTTGATGACCGCGCATAATTATTCTTTCTTCTTCCATAAGGATTTTCGCAATCTGTATATTATTAAATATGCAAGCTCAAGAACTAAAATAACTTGAAAAAAACACTTAAGCAAAACCAACTAAACTCAAACACGATCTATCATTATTTATCATCATAACCTCACTATTAAGAGTGTGTTGTAACTCGGTAGGTTAAACCATTGTTATAGTTAACCACTGGTTAACTTCAAAAGGTTGTTGTAACACGAGATTTTAGACGTTCACCAACTGGTTAACCTTCGAAAAGTTTACCATCAGAGCTTGGAGAGTTAACCCATAGTTAACCTATGAACAAACACGGAACAATACAATTTTACTCGTTTGTCTGCTTCAATTTGACAATTTAGATTTACAACTGACGTTTTAGTTATTTTGGATTTCCATTGATAAGTAAATAAATGTATATAGAGATACATTTATCCTGTTGAACATTTAGTGCGAATTATTTTGAACAAAATGGCGAATTGCAAGAAGCGAGAGCTAATTTACAAGAACTTACAGATGATGGGGACTTTGGAGAGTTGCTCGAACTAGAAATGATTCCAAGAGCCTCTAGAAACTTATCTCTTCTTCTCATTATATAGAAGAGATTAAAACTAATAAATTGAACTGAAATAGCTTTATTATAAAAAGTTTAAAGACAAATTATTTTACTTGCATATAATCAAAAACCCCTTTTATACTCGAAGGTGTAACGGTAGGTATCTATATCTAAATATTGTTCGTAGATGAAATTAGACCATTTTTTTTGCTACTTCCATTTCATATTTCTTCTTTACATCATTTCTGCAACTTCTTGGTTGCAAGTTTTTTTAGGTCTTTCTCTCTTCATTTTGTTATAATTCGTGCTTCCCACACATTCCTGACTGGTCTGCTGCTCATTTTTGTTTGTCTTGACCACTTAAGCTTTCTTAATCTAATAATTGGAGTATTGGCTCTACTTCCAGTTCTTTTCTCACATCCTCATTTCTTATACGATCTCTTCGTGTTATACCCTTCACTCTCCTCAAATATTTCATTTCTATTGCTTGGATTCGATTTTTATATTTATCTAACAATATTCAGCTTTCACTTCCCAAAAAAGATTGGCTGATAAACTTTTATATACTTACTGTAATTTTGGTATTTGCACTGATTTCCTTTCTTCCTATAAATAATCTTGATAATGATTGATACCGTTTTTATGTGCTAGTGATTCTTTAATTTATTCCAATATCTTCATTACCGTTTTCATTTATCTTTATACCAAAGTATTCAAATACGTCTATAAAACTGAATCACTTGATAATGTAAATGACAATTACGGAAACGAAAAGTCGAAATGTCAACTGAGAACCAGTGGATACGTAACCCTTGATCCACATATTGTGTTACAACGCAAAAAGGCTTAACTACTGAGAAGTGGTTAAACGTGGTTTAACCATTGGTCCAGTGACCAGTGGGTTAACCTGCTGAGTTACAACACACCCTTAGTACCACGTGTTCTGAACGTTTTGTTTATTGTTTTACCACCGGCTTGTTGTCAAAATAGTTTGTGACGTCAAGCCGACATGCCCTATTGTGTTCGCTTAAAATCACTTTGTAAGATGAAGTATTTGGTTCATTTTGGAAGAGTATTTTCTCAAATAGTAACATTAATCAACTTAGTTGTGCTTTTTAGTTCCAAAAATGTTAAGAACATTCTTCCATCTATTTCTATATCAACGATCTGAATCTAGTTAATAATATTTAATGGAAGTAATCGTTCAAGGCCTACATAACAAGCATAAATAAACGACAATGTTCCATTTGGACTTAACGTTAACCAATAAGGTAAGATCAATATTTCACCTCTTTCTAGCTCAATCATTATCACGTTTTGAGACTCTAGTATACCGTTTAAAAAAAAAACGTGATCCGATTGCGACTTAACGGGATTTTCTATTGTTATTTATACATAGTGTTCAGTAAATAATCGATTTAGTGTAATTACTGTTATTAGTGTTGAAAGTATTATGGTTTTTGCCAGTTTTAACTTTATGGTAATATTTATTTATATTTAAGGTGTTTTATAATGCTTAATACTTCTTTTATTAACAATAGATAAATGAAATCGTTAAATATGAGAGTTACTGCTAAAATTTTCAATTAAAGTAGGAATAATATTGAAAATATTTTATAAACCAACATTAATTGCAGTTTTGATATAGAATATAAAGAACATTAAAGAACGTTTGTTGTTATACTTTTAATAATTAAAATGCTGCGACATCTTGAATTTTAGCAGTAGCCCGTTAAAAATTAATTTATAAAAGGTGAAACCTTGAATAGCAATAATTATTTTAACGAATAGTTTTTAAATGAAAATAAAACGTAGAAAAATTCGTTTGATACGTTTGTATGTAGATGTTTGTATAAGTATCAGGAACTTGCAGATGGTCGTGGCCTAAAAAACATGTAGGAAAATCGCATGCTGATTTGACATTCTTACCCATACGTATAAACAATATGACTGACTCCAAGTTCATAAAAACTTTATGAAGCAGAGCTAATTTTATCTGTTGGACATAGAATTTTGTCTTGTAGTTTGCTTCTAAAAACACATAGGTGATTGAAATGCAATAATATTTTGTAAAGTTTGAGTACAACTAATAATATCCGATAAATATCTGATTGTTAAAGAATTATTGCAATCCAATACTCTATGTACTTATTGAAACAAACTATAATAAATCTTTTCATAAACTTAACTATCAATAGACGATTTTTTCTTGCATGCACCAGGAATACTTTATCAAGTGGTTAAGAGGCAGTCATTGTCATAATTTCAGTCAAATTGTTTTAGGTTCACTCACTCACTCTTTAATTTCATTTTTTTTCTGTTTATTCCCACTTAAGCCTTAAACGTATATGATTTAGTCAACAAAAGGGAATTTGGGAAATTTGTCTCAAAAATCGAATGGGAGAAGCGACATACAATAAGTTTTTTAAACCCAAACAAGAGGTTCAATAAAACTCAGCAACTAGGAATGATTGTCCTTGTGTTGGACATAATTAAATTATTGTGGTTTGGACTTTGAGTTTTATCGACCCTCTTGTTTAGATTTCCTAAAATCACATTTAAGATATGGATGAGCTTATGAAATCAAACAATTTTAATTTGTTAAATCTACATTATATTTAAACTTTAAGTGACGCGTTTCGCTAACACAGTAGCTTTTTCAAACGAATGGAGGTATAATGAGAACTTTTCATATAGAACCTAAATCCTTTAAATTAAATCTTTTAGAAGACAGAGATAAATATTCAGATAATCTTCTTAACGACCAACTTGATATTAACAATTCTCCCTTATTAAACCTTTTTACCTAGAAAGGTTCCTGTGGGATTGTTGTGAATGAGTTTCCAGGTAAACTTTAGTAAATCCCATATTTAGATACATTTTTTTCCTTTTTTATATGATTTCCTTGTGAATAGATCAATTTTATTGTTAATATCCGTATAATTTAGTATTAAGGCACTGTATAAATTGAAAATATCTCATTGTACTTCCATTCGTTTGAAAAAGCTACTGTGTTAGCGAAACGCGTCAATTTAAGTTTAAATATAATGTAGATTTAACAAATTAAAATTGTTTGATTTCATAATTTAGTATGGATCTACATCAAGTAAAAGCCTCATCTATTCAATTTATGGATGAGCTCTTGGAATTGAGTTTGTTAAACATTTGTAATCTTAAAACAACTTGCTGTTGCCATATCTTTTACTGCAGCTTACTGAAGCGAATAGCCCACGTTTCGCAAGTCGAAAAACGTTGAAATAAACAAAAATATTGTAGTTTGATTTTCAAAATAGTATATTATGTAATGAGCACAAAATGATGCCCATTTTGCATTTTGCAAATTGCTAGTATGTTTTTAAATACCAGAATAAATAATTGGTCTGTTCCCAGTAATGCAGATCTATCAAGTTCCTGGTTCATATACGGAATGAAATAATTTCATTTAAAATCAGTAGATTGATACTCTGCTTAATATTCAATTTCCACTTTTTATAATTTATAAAGGCTGTCCGCAAAAATTTATCTTCCTTTCTAAAGTACGTATTCGTTAATTGCTACAAAATATTTCTCACATAATAACATTTACGAATAATGTCGTAACTAAGGGATCGCACGTGTGGGCCCCGATGATGATACCTGTTTGCGGTGGGCCGGATTTGTTACACTACTGGGGCTGCCTACGTCTGAATGTAAGTCTTGTCTAAGTATTTTGTAGCGAAATATACGTACTATTCAGTAATAGAATGTATTATTTTCGCGGAGACCCCGTATATATTTGTTTCTGGATTTGTACTGTATCTACATTTCCAGCTTTAAAATTTTATATACCTAGCTAATTTGTAGTATAAAGTTGTATCACATATTCATGTGTATAAGGGAATTTTAAATATATCCATTATTGTTAAAATGCAATTTAGATAAATGATCGGTAGTTATTTAAGAAACACAATTTGTTTATAAATCGTACTTTGTTACAATTAAAATATATCGATTTACAAACGTTATTTATATTTATTTTGATTGTGTAAAATATAGAATGTTCTCTGTTGGAAAAATGTTCACCACATGTTGGAGTCGGTTGCTGCATAACTGTAGAATAAGGGTTTTTTTAAATACATTGGTCTCACGAGTTCATAAGCAAACAAATTTACAAGAGTTCAGTGAGACTACACTATGCTATTTATAAGATGGGACATATGACAAAACTGTCAAACGCGAGCTTACTTTTTTACCAAACAGCATTCAAAAAAGTAATTACGGATTTGGAAAGGTTGAAAAAATTTTCTTAAATTCGCTCTGGTTTAATGAAAAAATGGATAGTTATGTTTAAAAAAGTCGAACTCTATTTTCATGTATGTATGTATTTTGGGGTAACATTCACGAGACCTGAAAGATCTATTGTGCCACCTTACTTCTACTTAGTTTCTGAGGAGAGTCTCAGAATCTAGTAGCTCCTTGAGTCGTATTTCCCGGAGGAAAACTCCGTGTAGCTATTTCACACACGGTTAAAATATTAGAAAATGGTATGAACATGGAGTTCGACTTTTTTAAACATAACTATCCATTTTTTCATTAAACCAAAGCTTATTTAAGAAAATTAACAGTGTATTTTTAAACGACCTTTCCAAATCTGTTTATTTTTTATGAACGATATTTGGAAAAAAATTCAGCTCGCCTTTGACAATTTTGTACAGCAATCCCTGTACAAATCTTATAATTAACACAGTGTATATGGCACATGGGCGCTTACACTGAATGCACGTTGAATTGTGCTCGCTAGCGCAACTATTTTACAAAATATTTTGATTCCACTCGCGTGGTTGCGTGCACTTCACCATCACTACTACTACTACTAAATGTGCAGGCGAGCCTTGTCCTAGACAAACTCAAGTCAAGGTTCCGGCACTTAGGCCACTGGCGGGCCCATTGTGCCATTACTGCTACCTAGACATCCATGAAGCTGAGCCCTTCAATAAAGGCCACAACCTTTTTCAATGGATGCTTGCTTGTGTCTCCAGGGGCGATAACAGGGATTCCGAAGATTCGCCTGCGTATTACAGCCCAGTGTGGACACTCTTAAGACATGGACTGACGTTTCGTCAGTCTTGCCGCAACCCCTACATAGGGAACTTCCCTCTACTCCTAAGTTGTGGAGGTGTTTCCTCATACAGCAGTGCCCTGTTAGGAGTCCTGCTAGCTTCCTTAGCCTTCTCCTTGGTAGTTCAGTAGCTGCCCTAGCGTGTCCATCAGTCCATCCCTTCAGTAGAAGTTTGGATTGTCTAGGACCCTGCAGAGTATTCCAATGAGCGAGGTGCCGATCCCTCAGCCACTTCTTCGTCTCCTTGTGTATTTTTTGTTTTGTTAGGTACAGAAAAGAGCTGCTGCCCCTTCTACTGCCAGTGCATCCGCCATCTCGTTGCCTTCAAAACCAGAGTGGACTGGAATCCATTCCAGCCGCACTGCGTTCCGCTTTGCAAGATTAGCAAGTCGTTCTCTACATTCGTCAGCAAGTCCTGAGTTGCTGGTATATCGCATACCCACTCAGGGCTTTACTTGCTGCTTGACTGTCGGTGTATATGGTTATGCGTATCCACATAACCTCTGTCTAGGTTTATCTGCGCACATTCCAAGATAGCATATATCTCGGCCTGATATGCAGATACACAATCTCCCAATGGTAAAACGTGTGTTCTTGGGTCCCTGGAGTAAATTCCAGCCCCTGCGCTATCACCGGAGCATGAGCCATCTGTGTACCAGACGGTCCCATTAGGCTGAGTATTCCTCTCTTTTTCCCAGGATTCTCTATCCCGGATCATGGCCGAAGTAGTACTTACGCAGGCATTCGTCAGCTGCACGAGCCAGAACTGGAATATTTTCCAGGAGCTGGAGTTTCTTGCCATGCCTGCACTCTTCCCCTCTTCGCTCGTATCCCAGCCGTTTCCAGCGCAGGAAAGCCCTCCCTGCCTCAGCCTCGACCACATGGTGAAGTGGCCGAAGACCAAGGATCACTTCCATCGCAACAGTGGGTGTTATATAATATAATATACTTTTAGTCTAAAATTAAACCACTTTACTTGAAAACCTTTTTAATATTTCAAATCAATCAAAAAGTGAAATACAGACTACTTTTTCCTGACTGCTCTCTGACAATCGTCTGTCGTTGCTAAAGTTACTCTCGCGTTATTGTAGTAAATTGTCCTCATGCAGCCAGTTGCCCCCAAACTGACCACCCTTTGAAGGCGTGTCAGTTGCGATCTAGCCGTGACCAAGGTTGCCCTCGGCCACCAGACCAGAGTCGCATATGTGAGCATGATCACTCTATAGAACCATATAATCGTTTTGGGGGTCAGTCCTCACCTCGGACCAATGGCTCTCCTACGGGCACAATACGTGTTTGTCATCTTGCTTGGGCGACTATCAAGATGAGCCTTCCATGTCAGTGATTTATCACGGGTCACTCCTAGATACTTCACCTGTTCTACCACCGGTAGTGGTACTCCATCAAGATGTAAACCCTCAGGTCTTATACCTCTCTTCTTGGTGAAAGCAACTATCTCAGCCTTGGTAAGATTTACTGCAAGTCCGTGTTCGTTACACCACCCATGTACCCTATTCAGAGCCCTTTGCATGAGGTCCCTGAGAACGGTAATGTGCCTTCCAACAACAAGGACAACGATATCATCAGCATACTCAATCGTTAGAAAGCACTCACCGTTTAAAAGGGTTATTAGCTCGTCAATGACTAGGTTCCACAATGTGGGCGAGAGAACACCCCCTTGCGTACATCCTCTAGCGACGATCACTTTTGCCATGTGGCCTCTACTGTACGGTTGCACAACATGGCTCCAAGCCAGTGAGTGATCATTGGCTCTATTCCATGATTTGCCGCAGCCCTACACATAGATCCTACAGGGGTGCTGTGAAACGCCCCTTGGATATCCAAGAAAGCTCCCAGGTCGATCATGCCATTTTCCAGCGCCTTCTCCACCTGGGTTACCAGTTGGTGTAAGACACTTTCAATTGACTTGCTACACCTAGAAGCATGTTGGTTGTTGTGCAAAGGATACCTAAGCGTTACCATCAACTTCTACTCATGAGCAGTACAAGAACTTTTTGTTATAGGTTAATTAGGTTAAATATATGGACACCAAATCACAAAAATCTAGTATGGTATATGTAGTTTACGTTTGGCAGGATATTTTCTGGATACTCTGTACACAGGTAATTTGGAAACCTTAAGGTTTTTAAAAGAAGAGACAAATTAATTTGTTATTATTTATTATACATTCATGTATTACATAATTATTGTGGTTTTCAACACCTAAAGACATTCGAATTATTTGATTCTGTTTTTTTTAACACACCAAAAAAGCCATTTATCAATAAGATATAAACTTTCACATACAAATAATATTACGATTATTGGAATGTAACAGTTTTATTGTTGTTACGTATTTTGTCAAAAATAGTGTCATTTTATTTGAAGTAGATTAGTTGATGCATTTTACAAGTTTTTAAAACGTACACCCTTCATCTCTTCAGGTTAGGTCTCATTTTTTATTCATAAAATATGCGCAAACAAAACAGAATGAAGAAGAAGCATCTCAACAATTTATAAAATTGAATACAAAATTTATCAAAAATAATCTATCTACAGTTATTTACAAATATAATGAATGCCTATTTATTAACACGTGAACATTTATTAAGAAATGTACGAAACAATTTTAAACACCCTGTTAAACATCATCTCCTCTAATATATTCCTACATTTCAACATTATATAGGATTTACAGACCTAACCTTGTACAATAAAAAACTTGTAAAATGAGTTTGAAAGTATCAAATGAAAAGCATAGAGAAAGTAGTGCTCGGTTGTTTCTAGCCTAAATAGTTTTTCTTCTTATTTTTGACATCACAGCTACTAAATTCTAAACTGCGACACTTTTACAAAACAAAAAACGATCTATTGAACGTAATTTACACTAAATATTGCATAATATGATATATCTTTCTCTTCATTTAATCTACTATATAAATATTGCCAAATTATTTTGGAAAAAACAAAAAAATTATAAAAAACCGTTTTTCTTTTTAATCTTGTATACTTTTATTTTCTATTAAGTACCATTAACTACTTACTTACAAAAAAATATTATTTTAGCTGCAAAACCTTATATTATATACAATCCTTTTTAAACTACTACTCCAAATGATACCGAAATAATGTTGTGCGAGAGAAAGAAGAAACACCAAGTCTTAAGTAGAAAAGTTGTAGAAAATTTACTTAATCGTTTCAAACAAAATCACAAATTCATTTTCTTTGCCACCATTTAGAATACTTTTGACTTTCAACACAAATTCCAAATTAAGTCAATAATATTAGCGAGTCAGTCGCACATGAAATGTCAGTTCTTTTTCTACAGAAGAAACGAAGCATTCTTTATAAAGTAAAAGAGATTCTAGATCGAATTTTCTGATAAAACTACTTGTTACTTTGATCAAAATAGTTCTTTATATTCTTTATATCGCCTTGATGCATTGTGAAAGGTTGAGGTTTCAATTGATCCATCATTATGTCTCAATGTATCTGTACAAAAGATCTTCTGCACATGACCCTACATTTTAAAAGCTACCATATAATACTTAGTATGTAGAATGAAATTAATAAGCTGCCATAAAACTTTTCGTTGGTATTAGACAATTTTGTCATTGAAACATCAAAAACCTCATTATAGTACGCAATTTTCTTGCAAGCAATATTATGTCACTTGTCATTTTATGCACTTGTCCAAAATCGATAATGTTCAACAATTAAATATATTTTTCCTCGACTTTTACGATTATCATGTTATTTTGAATGGTGGTATGAAAAATTTGTGAAATTGTTTGATATAAAATAAAGAAGTCTGGTAAAAAATTGATATGAATCCGAGGTTTTTCACAGTAAAGGTGCGATAGGAGGGAAAAACTTAAACTAAAAAGAAGTAAGTACAAAAAGCGCATACTATATAATATAATATATAAAAAAAAATACTTTGTTAGTTTAAAATTACTTTAAAAAACTAATAAAAAGGTAAAATATCAGTATTAGTAGAATACAAAATAAATTCAACAAGATTATATCCAAACAAGATACGATAGTTACATAATTTTAGCCAATAGGCCTTTGATTAGGCTTTAAAATAAATACTGATATTATTTATACCGTAAATGGAAGATAAGTTAGATTTCAAAAGTTCATAAATAAAATATCTCCGTTTATCGAAAATGTATGACATTCTATATTCAACTAAATGTCTTCACCAGTCAAATTATTATCATGAATAGTAACCGAATGTTTCAATATAAATATAATGAATGTAATCGTATACAATGTGACCCGAAAAGTTGCTATAGCTGTAAAGTCATTTTAAATCTCGGTATAAATATTCAGAAAATGTAATTTAACTGGAATGTATTGGTTGCTTTCCAGTATTTTCTCTGGATGTACCAGAACATCTGAATATGAATTAACAGCTTAAACAAAAAGCTTAATGTTTATCAAAATGTATGCAAAGTTCACAGCAAGTTCTATAGCTTACTTATAATTTGTAAGCATATTTTAATATATTGACAAAAAGTTGTGATTTCTAATTTTCAAACATTACACTCCCTGGCGGTGGATGGAAAGTCAGGCAGTCAAATTTAGCATTGTGCAGATAGCTAAGATCGTCAAGCTTGGGATTTTACAAAGCCTGTCTGATACATCATTTGTTCTAACAAAACTATTATAAACTTTCTTGTTCGTGGTTCTCCGTTGTTCAAAAATGTTGAAATATTTATGTTGAGTTGTTTATTGTTTCCATATAAAATTGACCAAAGTTTACCCAAAACTAGCTCTACTTTTATATAAAGAGAGGCGCTACAATCAAATAAGTTACTATTTATCGGTGATACCAACAGTCGAGTAATTTATCCAAAAACTTCTCTTGGCGCCGTTTATGTTATTTATAAACACGGTGAGCAACAGAGTTTATAAATCTACTTTTATACCGTCAATTTCAATATAGAGACATCAAGTTACTATCATCATAAAAGAAATTTTAAAATATATTCAACGAATTTATCATCTAATATAAAAATTGGTGCCTGTGTCAACCTAAATAAAAAAAATAGGCAGAAATACAAGCAGGAAAGGGTGTAAACAGCATCGTCAAATATATATTACTAGCTAAAGAGAGTGTATGGATATACATATACAACAACCTGTATATATATATTTCTAACAAATATGGACGATTAATTTATTGATATCAAACGCCGTACAGTACAAAGCAAATCGGTAGGCGCTCAAAGCATAGCAATTTTCGCAAATATAATGGTCTAAGTACAAACAACTAGGTTTCTTTATTATTAACCCAAATTTTTTTGCAATTAGAGGTGAAATATAAGTTACTCATGAGAATTTGGAAGATTTAAAGTAGTTAAATATTTGATTGAAGAATTTCCTAGTTTTGAGTACAAAGTCCAAAGCTGATTTTATTTTTAGGCAAACATTTGCTTTGCGGTATGTACGGCGTCTTTAGTGCACATTATGGCACTTTATGCATCATAGTGATGCGTTGCGCACCTTTTTATTCCACTTGTTTAATGAACGAACGTGGATGAATGTCTAATTTGTTTAAATCAATCTAATTCCAATGAGTCAACTAAAAGTGAGGTACACATTATCTCCGTCCCTATAAAATTATTTACGATCAGTTTTTTAAAAGTTTAAAATGTCTTTTTCTTTCAGATCCATTTCTGTAAAACTTTTAAAATAAAGTAAAAGTATTCGCAGTATAATACCATCACTGGTAGTTTTTTGTTCATTAACCACTATAAAGATATCTCACTGGTACAAAACATTATAGATTTAAAACGCAAGTAAAGTTTAAAAAGTTACCTCCACTTATTCCAAGTGGCTTAGAATCATTTTTTTAAGGATATTCAGTAGTTTTTGTCTCAAATAATTTCAACGGACAGATTTACCGTCATTTTTGAAAAACAAAACAATATTGTTAGACATTTTCATCCGCGAATGAACATTCTTCTACTTTTTCTTAATAACTTTACATTGTGGAATTATCCCACTCTAGTTGACTGATATTCTGATAGTCATGTTTTCTGATACGGCTTGGTTGTTCGTGTTCTTCATCAGAAGAATCTGGTACTCTGCATGGTCCGTCCATATTCTCGTCATCTGAGGAACTTTCTGAATCAGATTGTTCGCTGTCACTATATTCCAATACATTGCCGCCATCCAGTTTTCTTTCGGCATGCTATAAATGAACATGAATTTCATAAAAATTGTAGAGTTAAATTACCTACACACGTTTCAGTAAGTTGTGTCAAATTAGTATAATACATTACAATAGAGCTCAGTCTAAGGTCAGTGTGGCCAACAAAAAGTGATTTTTATGACAAGAATGACAGTCTACCATTCAAATCATAGGATTTTTACAGGTTTTTTATCATTGTGAACATTTACATTGGTTCATTGAAACAATGTATACACCCTCGGAACGTAAATCTTGAATATTAAAATGACGTTATAGCTGAATTCTCAAAGCATCGTTGCTCAATAATTCTTGGAACTTTTGGCTAGTCACCATTTTGTTTCTGTTATTCTGTCACTAGTTATGTCAAATGTCAGTTATATTAATTTTTGTTGATATTTGTTTAATCCTGTATGTACATTTTCCATTAGATGGTTATAGCAGTTGTAGTAAGTTGTATCCTTATTCTTGTAATCACTTTTCCCACTGACATCTGACATGACTAGTGACAGATAACAAAAATTAAATGGTGGCTTGTCAAAAGTTCAGCTAAAACGTTATTTTAAATTTCAAGATTTACGCTCCGAAGGTGTATACTGACCTTAATCTGAACTCTATTATAGACAGTGAGAGTAGTTTACATATATTATCTGTAGCCTGGTGCTAAAGAGAAATTATTTTGAGGAAAGCATTGCGCAGTCTTGCTGTCAATAATATACTAGTGATCTTTTTTTACGGTGATATGATTTGTATACTTCAACAACTGTTCTGAAAAACTAGACTCCGTATGGGATACAAATAAATAAAAACGTTATTAAACACATGATGTAGTATATTATTATGCGTAGTGTTTAACTTACCTCCATAGGATTGACAGTGATGGTAAGTGCAGAATCATCCCACGTCATTTCACCGTCTTGAGCTTCTTCATTAGAGGTCTTCTGATGAGCAGCTCGAATTCTGATAACTCCCAATACGATCATGAAAAGTAGAAAACCAACACATACTACTACAATTATTGTGACAGCATGAGAACCTCCCGAGGCGACGACATTCAGATGTTCAGAGGCCATGTAGTCGTGAGATATAACCGAAGCTGGGCGGATTTCAACGCTGTGTTTGTTAATCGTGGCGTGGGCGACAGTTTCCTTAGGTTGCGGGTGGATTACGGTTAGCTAAAATAAAATTTATTAGAATTTGTATGAACAAAACAGGTTATTCTACTACATTTTCGGCCGATCAAATATCAAGCTTTGATTTTATGAAATTCTAGATACAATGTTTTAAATTTTTTGTGAAGTTGAATGTATTTATGGTTAATACTTACAGTTTGAACATATTCATTTGAAGTGAATCTTCCATTTAATTCAGAACAGGTCAATTTAAAGACTCTATTAAGGTAATAAGCAGGTTTGCGATTCGTATAGACAATTTGACGTAAAAGTTGTTGGTAGTTATAGACCATATCTGAGCCAGTGATAGTCACTCCATCCTTTGATATCCTTGCTGCCATTCCTAGAAAACAAGCACTTTCAATTCAAATAACAAGTTTCAACTGTTTACTCTTAACTTGTATCAAGAAAATAATGAAATATGACTAAGAATAAATAAATCTATACATTTGACAAAGAGCGTTTTCAGTAGATGCTTGGATCTCAAAACAAAAATATTAATTTGAAAGCTTACTGATAATTTTTCAACTTGTGCCACTTTGTTTCAAATTTGCCGTCACTTGGCTTGAAATTGTGTTGGCAGTAATTGCCAGAAATGCATCAAAGTGAACCGCAGCTGATAGTTTTTTAGTGGCTAGATTAATTCACTTTACTTTACGATTTTTTTTTGTGTTTGTGCTTTATTTGTGAACATTATTGGAAGAAAATGAAATCAGGATTTTCAAAAGTGGAACAAAAACAAATAATAATCCACACTCTAGTAATTTTAGTATTAACAAAGAGAATTATGAAAATTATCAAAAACAGTTTCTCGTTTAGCTGTCAAAATAGAGGGAAGCAAAATCATATTAAAACATAGATCTGTAATTTTAAAGATGGTATTCTACTTGACAACACTAGGGGCAATTGTTTGTAATCTCGGTCCAACTATAATTTGATTGTTGGGATTGTGAACTACTTAGTTACATACCTAATCTTTTCAGCATTTCTTCGGAAACACTGAGGCTTTCATGGTCGGGGTTCAGGTTGGGGTAAATAGTTAACTGACATTTGTCCAATTTTTGTTCTCCGGTTATGTGTACATCTGCCAGAACCCGCACTCCCATTCTAAAGTCTTCATATTTTCTTGCCATATTTCCAGTTCCGTTAAGCATAATGCTCGGAGTCTGGGGTCTTAAAACCATTACATAAGTTTGTGCATCGGGAACCTAAATTAAATAAACGAAAAAATTGGTAAATTAGGTAAATTAGATGAATTTAAGAAATTAATACTGCATGTACTGTCATTTACAAGTAAATCAGGAGACGAAGATGATTCTTTATCATATTTTGAGGGAAAAATGTGTTGAATTGTTAAAATTGGTAGGTAAAGTATTTTTTGGTTCAATTTTATTAGGAATCTGAAAAATTTTATCAATACTTATATTTCAACAAAAATTTATATATAATTTTGAAAATAATTCACTGAATCTCGATCTACAAGAACATTTTTTCATTAAATATGATTAAGAGTAGGAAAACTATGGAAAAATTATAATAACAAAATTGTTGAGAAGAGTCTGTTCGAAGCATATTTCTACAGAAAAGGAAAAATTCATCAATGATAAAAGAGGAGTATGGAATAATCTTCAAAAAATGTATGAAAATATGATAAATTGTGAAAAGAAATGGTCGATGAATGGTATTTTGTGAAAATTAACTTTAAGATCAAAAATATTCAATTTGAGACATAATTTGAATTAACTTGACCTTAAAATCATGGCAAAAGCAATAGAAATGTTATAATAGTAACGAAAGTTCTATTAAATATAAAAAGAATCACATAAATCATTAATATTAAATGTGTACCACCAAGATTTAGCTAATGCCAATATTATTCTGAGGTGGGTGGGCACGGCAGTAGTGAAGGTAAACGCATTGCCGATTCTTTAGCCATGGAAGCGGCCGGACTAAAAATTTTAGGACCTACGGCCTAACGACCTCGACGAATTGCAGAGCTATCCAAACGTTATACCCATGCTTAATCCCTTGAGAGATGGGATGGAATAAAAGGGAGCAGTCTTGCCAGGATCAACCTGGGCCACCCTGGGAAGCTGGCGCCGAAAAAATATTGGGCGGTGACCAGGAAAATCTACGTTTCACAGTAGGATTTCTGACGCATTGTTAACTAAGGAAACATCTCCATACTATGGGGCTACTGGACACACCTCTATGAAGGATGTGTGAACAGGAAGATGAAACTGTCAGGCATGTCTTATGGGAGTATCCGGAGTTATCGTCAATAAGAGAGTGTGTTTGGTGAGTCTTGGCATACACCTGCCGATATAAAGAAGATATCTCCTAGTGACCTGTCCACCTTCCTGGGAAGGACAGAATGGATGATGACCTATTAGGATAACTCCTCGGGAGGATGTACAATGGGTCACATGTAATCTAAGTGCTGTGAGCCTACACTCACCTTCCCTACTTTATAGATACAGATAATATTACATACCTTTACTTGTTTTCCGTTGTCGCAAGTGACTGTAGTGGTCAAACGTAAATTTCTGCGGCCCGGTGTAGGGAATTCTCTTGTATTGGCATATCCGATTTTACGCACAAGTGTTTCCAAATTGGTACGGTTATCACCTTCTACTGTTACTTCTGTTAAATCTGAGTTAGTCAAAAGTTCCATTCCGGGTTGTAGAAGCTCCATAGCGGGAACCTAAACAAAAACCAACCAATTATCCATTTATGTAAGTTAAGACTATTATTTGGAAACTTTTATACCAATCAGATGCTTTATTACAAGTGATTATTTTTTCACTTGTCAAAATCTGACATTTTGGTAGTTTTAACCAATAGAAATACAATATTCTAGCCAATCATTCGTTATTATACAGATAAAACCGCTTCCTCTTCGATGATACCCCTTTACTTTGAATTTGTCACCATTGACAACTATAAGTGCTTCGAAGTTTATTGAAAAATTAGCAAACAAATTCAGTGCCATCACCAAAGAGAATATTGAACCTTTAATACCAAATTAAATCCTTTTAAATTGTTTAAAAAAATAATCTCCCCAAATACAACTCGCTCTAGACACAATTTTTCATTTTCATCACTCAAACTTGTTTATTTCAGGCAAAAACATTCAAACAAACCGAATTTAGATAAAATCACGCGTCCTATTCATATTTTTGCCAAATAAACAAGTTTTCGTGGAAATCGATAAAATTTGAAGCACTCGTGGTATTACCTTTGAATATTTTTTGTTGTATATGCCAGGGTAGGGGATCTTTGTTGTTGAATTCGTGACATTTATTTTTCTCCATGTCATTGAAATATGTGGAAAAAGTTTCATTCATTTTATACTTTTCTCATTTAATAAAATATATTAATGTAATTTTGCAATAAAAGTAAAATACAATAGTTTTGAATATGCCGTTAAAAACTGTAAAATTACAGGAATCTTCTTTTCAGTTATTAGCAAAATTCACAACTATCTGATTTTTGTTAGAAGTACTGAAGGAATTCTCAAGGTGGCGCCATCCGTACTAATAGAGTGCGCCACGTGTCAGTTTCCCATCTATAAGTTTTTTTTTTCGATGGCATATGCAACAGTAACTATGGTAATGAGTAAATAATTTATAATGAATGTGACAAAATATACTAGATCTTATCTTACCTGTAGGCTTTCTTTGCACTGATGAAGACAACTAAGAACTTCTGGTTTTTCGTTTTCACCGAGAAGGATACTTAATCCAGCTAAATATCCTTTCAAATGGTGTCTCATTTTGTTATCTGAACCCTGTTAACAAAAATATCATGTCAAAAACTTTTTGTTCATAGTGTAACAAAAAGTAACCATTCGTAAAATTCAAATAGGAAGTACTGTTTATAGCCCTTTTCATTGAAAACATTTTTTTGGGCACATGAGTCTATGTCAGACATTGTTATTTGCTCCTTAATTTATACATGTGGTTCAAGCTCTTTCTTTTCTTTCAACTTATTAGAACATTTGTTGGGGATTGAAATGAATACTAGAAAATAAATTAGTTCAAGTGAACTTTCAATAATCTTTTATATAACATTGACTGAGAGAAAGGAATGATTTTTTATTACACCACGTACTTGCCAACAGGCTCCAACGGTTAAGGTAGTATTGATTCCTTTAGTAGGATGCAAAGGCCAGTCGTCGATCACCTCTGGATTTTTCTTTTCGGATCTAAATAATTGTCCATCGATGTAGAGTTGAATATCAGGAAAACGAACATTGATAGCGAAATGATGCCACTGATCATCACATACCTATAATTGGAGAAGAAAATTATTATTAAAAAGTTGGAAATTAATAATTGTATCTGATTAATAATATAACTATTCTACTTACTTGTGAAACCTTCCATCTCCATTCAGCAGGTCTGAATATGTTCAAGTCTCCTTCAGAAAAATCTCTTCTCAATAAAAGGATCAATCTGCAGTTTCTAACGAAAAGGGCGTAATGATGTCTGTTCATTTCTAAAAAAATAAATAAATCTTATTACCTAAAATTCAATGTTTATAAAAGGTAATAGTACACTCCTATTATAACGTCTTTGAAAATCTACTAAGGGCGAGTTGTATCAAACACCTAAACTTGGTTTAATGATAACTTATGTTTAGACTGTGTCTGATTAACGTATTTATAATCAACAATTACATCAGTCTAAACATCAGTCAACATTAAACCGAGTTCAGGCGTTTGATACAACTCGCCCTAAAAACAACTTGAATTACACTTAAAAGTACTATACATCTATGACACACTTTACTAAAATAACAATGTATTTGCAGGAAACGAAATAAAGTAAATAAATTCAATGTAGTGTAAGAGTTCCCTTAAACACTAATAGTAGTAATACAAGTACCCATAAGATATTATTTTTGTAGAACAAAGAGGAGGAAAATCGTTCAAGCAGACTACTCCAGTACTCCATATAATATTTATACACCTAGACCCAAAAGATGTGAAGAAATCATTACATTATACTCATCAACACTACAAAATGATAAATAGGAATAGTTCTTACAGAAAACTTTTTATGGATAATCAAAGAGTACAGTGGCGCACAGATTTTATTGTTAGGGGACTCAATAAGGAAATATAATGCAAACTTATGTTGTTTTAAATGGGACACCCTGTATATTTTGACGTTTTTCGTTTCCTTTTCCAATGCTCATTCACTCGATACGACCTATTATATATCTATTTTCAATGGTTGGAGCTACAGTGCAAATAAACCATTTATGGATCCAAACAAGAGGTTCAATTAAAACTCAGAGTCCAAACCACAATAATTTAATTATGTCCAACAACGGACAATCAATCAGCTAATAGTTTCGGTACAATCTACCATCATCGGGCTATAATAGAAACATCATACTTAATATAAAGATCTCATGAAGTCATGTTAAAATATGAAATACAATCCAAAATCAAATGTAAATTGACTTAAACAATTTTGAAACATCTAAAATTTTTTTTTCTCTAAGAAAAGCAATACTTGATAATTAAATTGGTAATACAATAAATAAAAATAAATTACCTCATGAAAATCCAACAATCGAAGGAATACTAGGCAGTTGTCATACTAACATCATTTACTTAAAGTATAGTAATATTAATGAAACGAAAACATCAAATATGGGAGTACCTCAAAGTTAGGTTTATTCCTACTAAAATGTAACTTCGGGATAAGAAATTACTCAGGTTTTCACATTTGAACTTCAAAAAGAAGGGAATGATGAGAGTATAGTGGAACTTCGGGATAAGAAAGTACTCACTATTTCCACATTTATAATTTAAATTGTGGGGACACTGGAGAAATAGAAATCTTCCAAATAGAAAGGTAATGATGGAAGTGTGTGTAACACTTTCCAATTCAAAATTGATGGAAATTAATCCAATATCCATTGGGAGTAGGAAGAAAGGTTGAAACAACCATATTTAAAATGAAAACCAAAGCAAACATGATGATTTTGGGATGGGATTTATGGATGTTATCAGGTGAAACACCCTCAAAAAATTGAGCACTCGGTAAAAAATTAACATTTTATTGTAAGGATACTGATGTGTGATAATTTTATTTATCAAAATTATAATTAATAAAAAACAAAACCAGAATAAAAAAATTAAAACAATAAACTTATGAAACAACAATAAACATTGTAACCCATAACTAATTTTATTAGAATGTAAAAATTACATTTAATGTTCAAAATGCTCTCCGTTTTCATCGATTAAAAAGTTTTTCGTTTAAATAATCTCCAACCAATTCAGCATTACCAAAAATAAAATCAGTGAACTAAAAACAAAGTAGGTAAATATAGATGATTATTGGTTTTTTCTACTCTCACACTAGTAAATATCCTATTACCAAAGTCTATATATTATATTTAATAATATATAGACTTTGCTATTACCTACTATTTGGTTACTAAGTAAATAGATCATTACGGATACTGACACGTAATGACTAGCACGTAATAAAAAAATTAGTTCTAGAAAAACATCAACTTATCACCCAAGCCTTGTCAGTCAATGGTTCGGAGTAACCATGGAGACGAGTTAGTAGAGGTTGTTTTGATGTTTAATAATTAATAAGACTCGCTGTCACTAGCTGTTAGTGTGGATGTATGTTTGTTTTAAATACAAATAATTAAAATTCGTAAAAAAAGTATAGTACACAACTAGAGTTGTAAGCTTATTACTCTGGTTATGTAATATACTACATGCCTATATTATTATCACTTTGAAATTATTGAATCCGTTTTTTTGGCAAATAACATCACGAAATAATGTAATTATTTAGTTAAGTCTTCCAACTGCAGTGAGTTACCACAAATATTTAATTAAGCTATCGTTACTTCAATTCAACAAAAAAATAACTAATAACAATAATACATATCAACTGCTTTTCTTATATCTCTTCTAGTTTACGAGATACCCTACAAAACACACCAATTTGGGACACCCTGTACATATTCTTCACTACAGCGAAGGTATATAGTAGTAGCATACTTACATATTATTGAATTATATAAAAATGACGTGAACATTTTAAATGATAATACTGGATATAAACTTACTATGATCGTCTGCAGTGCAGAAAATATGTTCTTTCAAATGTTTGTCCTGAGTTGGATGCTGACCGTGTCTCATCCAAGTAGATATAGTGAACGTGGTAGGCAGCTGATGTTCCAAAACTGATGTAGGTATAGTGACGGCTGTAGTAGCACCTGCAAATAATTCTTATATTAATTGGGAATAAACTTGTATATTATTATATTTTTAAAGCATTTGAGGATAACTGTTGGAGTGTATTATCTGGTAACACCAATATACTGTTTGATCCAAGTTGGGAGAAAATGAATTTTGAATAGATAAATAGGATGGTAAGGTTTTTTTTTTGGTAACAAGTCCATCTTCAACTTTGCTCAATATTGAGATTCTATGAATATTTTAAACGAAAAAAACGTAATTTTATAATTCTGTGAGTGCGTAAAATGCTTTAAAACACGAGTTACGTACTATACTTTACCTGCGACCTATTTCTACTTGTATTTATACTCTTATTATTGATAATACTAAAATGTTTGCATTATTACTTGGCTTTGGACAATTCATAACCACTTACCGTCAAATTCAAACATCTGATCGCTCTCATGACCCTCATCTGAAATAAGTGGTTTTGTCCATTCAGCTCCAACTCCAGGATTTGGCAAAAGATCGATGGCAGACGGCGAAGCTCCACATAACTTCCTCTGAGACTGTACAGAGTAAGTGTCCCTGTCGCAACCTTTTCCAATATGTCTGTAATAATCAAAGTTATTTGTTAATATTCAACTTAAAATATTTTGTATAACATAAAAATGAGAATCCTAAAAATATCCTGCCTTCTATGCTCATGACCTCTGTAATTCAATAATGAGCCTCCTATAAAATCCAGTATTGTACCACAATGACACCGTATATAAAGCGATATTAATTGGATCATTTCAATCCCTTCGAGCAGTTTTACTACTGGCCGTTTGTCGTTCCAACACTAGACAAGAAACATCTAGTGTGATCTTGAAGTTCTGAGGGGATTATTCTAGTACGTTGCTTCGAATAAAGGGCGTCATTAACGGTTAAGAGCATAGTCGATAGGATGTCGCCAGTTAATCGCTTGCTTATACTTTAACATAAAAGTGTTAATGAGACTAGTCGAAACAATTTGCCTTCAGTTTTAGCATGATAAAGAATGAGCAAACTCTGCATTGTTTAGTTATAAATTAATATCACAGTGTTTTGTATAGCATTAAAACAGTGCAAGTAATTTGGAGTTTGAAGTTGCCAATAACACCCTGTATATATTTTTATAATATTGAATACATTTCTCTGTAATTTATCTAATAGCTATTTACCTAACTAGTGCGGAAAATGAATTTTTCCGTACAAGTCTGTCGAGTGCGAAAAACATTTTCCGCAAGTGTTAGGTACAATAGTTTTTCAACTGCAATAGCATGCGGAAAAGTATCACTTTCCGCAATAGTTAGGTAAACTTCTATTTCAAATTAAAATAGTTTATATGAATAATAAATAGCGATAGTTTTTTAATTACTTTTTTAAATGAAACTGTGTCAAACAATTCCACTTTTTCTTGCGTTTATTATTTTGAAGGCAAGGAGAATCGCAAAAGTTACTTCAAGAGCAGTTGTGTAAAAAAAATTGTGAGATAAGGCACTACAAAGTAACAAAGTCAATAGTCTATAGTATATTATTAAACGAGCAATTTATGACAGCCAATATTCACGATGGGTGACGTTTGAGTCACGAGCCGCAGGCGAGGGGCGCAAGTCACCCGAATAAATATTGCCCATAAATTGCGAGTAAAATACTATACTTGGTCCACGACCCTTAATTTCTTTTATTAAATAAAAGTTAGTAACGATTTAGTATTACTAACCTTAAAATGTTGTGACAGCTACATTAAATAATTTGACATATATAGAGATGGGCGATACTGTGTAAAGTATCAATACAACGTACGTACCGTTATAAATATAATATTTTAAAATACTCAATATTAGAAAATATAATAGGAGGTAAAATATTGACTTATTATTAGGTGGTCGTGGACATTCAGTGTTGAAATTGAAAGTAAATAAAAAGATTGAAGTATTCAAAAACTGATTACAGTTGAATTTTATTCAAAGTAGATTTATTTATTTAGAAAATATAATTTCAAAAGCTTTTATATAAAAAAAAACTTTTCGAAATTCATTTTGCAACGAAACAAAATATTACACATTTCACTCAATCGCAATGTTGGAAATATGCCAAAAATATGAAACGCAAATAATAATCTCAGTAACGATGTCAGCAGAAACATCCGGTTGGTTTACTCGGATTCATCAAAAGAAATTTATATATGAAATGATATATAGTGTGTGTATACTTATAAGTTGGGGTAATAAAATGTAAATTATCATAAAACGGTCTACTTTTTCTGCCGTGCGCTATTTTGGAAGCAAAATTAATGAGTTCAACGGGGAGATAATTGTTATTAGTTGACTAAATAATATTTTAGGAAATATACAACGTGTTCCATTAAAAAAAAGATAGGTTCATCCTGCCACTGTGTGTGGCACTGTATATTTGAGCATATTTTCAAAATATTGTCCTATATCCTATGTCCTATCTGAATAAAGATTTTTCGCGCATCTCTGACAATTCAGTAATTGGACTTCCTCGCACTAATGCCGCACCCTGTAGAGTGTGACCCATTTCGTTTGGAAGCACCCCTGTAAAATCAGCATTTCTCAACCGATAACAGTATTTCGGCACAAATTTTCATAGCTTGATTAATATTTTCAAGACCCTCTATGTTAATTTTTCTTTGCCAAAAAAGAGTACATTAGGCATTTTTTTTCTCAAATGTGACCATATCACTGGATTCAGAATCATCACAAATGTAAACTACCAAAATTTTATAAAATTTTTTTATTAACGACAAAGTTATTACAACATGAATTTAGAAAAAGTTATATTTTAATTAATTTTTTACGTAGAATGTAGACAAATTTTGAAAATGGCAACATGGTAAACAAAGACATATTGCACAGTGAAAATTTGAAGCCGATAACTTAACCTGTTTTAGAGTTATAGCTTCTGAAAATAATGTAAAATTGTGCTTAATAATTTCATTTATTAGCAAAATTAAATCAACGAGTCATTACATGAAAATCCAAATTAGCAGCTCTTAGAAATAACTAACAATACATTTTGCTGCAGTGCACAAAATAAAAAAAGTATTTATTAAGACTGGAGCAGAAAGCAAATGTATTTAAAAAAAATGTGCAGGCAAGAAATTTTAATGACTACTTTGACAACAATCCAAATTGCAATATGTTTGAGTCCTTAAAATGGGTCACACTGTATAAGAAAAGTCATGATCACTAAAAAGGTAGTAATTTTTGTTTACATATGTTGAATTAAGTACATTTATAATATATTGTTTAATCACAACATAACCAACGAAATTAGGAATAATGTTAATTTTATTCACTTTTAAATAATTAATTTTCCATATCAACAGCTGAACAACCTCCAACGAATTTAAATAAACTTCAAATCCATTTTAATATACTTTCGGTATTGAATTTAACAACGCCATCATTTATTATTTGTAAACTTGTTTGTCAATTTTATAATCCAAATCAACGTTAATTCGAGTCATGTGTCCCACGAGTCGGACACATAACAGAGAGATATAAACCGAGCTTAATTAATTTTATCACAAATTACATAGGGACGTGCGGACTATGAACAGTCATTTACTGATAACTAAGCTACCCTTTCGGGATGAATTACGCTGGCCGTTTTATGCTTCATTTACGAAAGCTTTATTATTTTTTAAATATCTGGAATGTTAAATTGAAATTTAATTAAGGGTAGGTAGAGTTATCGTGCACTGAATACGGGAAAAATAGCCCATCTGGGCTTTTACAGTTTTTTAATTACTTTAAAGAAGCACAACATTAGTTAGTTCATATTTAAAAATGCACCACCATACAGGGTGGTCCTTAAGTAATTGTACATAGAAGTACATTACAATCTTCACTTTTTCCCGCACATTGGATTGGTAGAAGAGGCTTCATTGAATAACACCCAAAATCGCTTGATATATCACCGTTGGACTTTTTCTTATAGGGTTATTTAAAAAGTGTTGTTTACAAAACGCAACCGAACTCTAGAAGACAAAGGTTGTATTACTGATTGGAAGTGAACGAATCACAATTTGAACACTTACTATGATTAAAACTTTTCTGAAGTTTTTTTTAATTTCTTTTGCTCGCACTTCTAGTTGCTTTTTGTCATTAATTTTAACACTCAACACAAAAATGTTAGCATGTCTTTAAAGAGAATCGAACTACCTTTAAAATTATGTGCCACTCGATCCCCCATGCCATTAAAGATTCTCAAAGGGGTAGTTACCCCTTTTAACGGGATGACCGTACACCATAAGTTAACTATCAAAAGTTGTCCCCATCGAAAAAAAAAAATCGACGTGTCTTGGGGTTTGCTGCAAAAACCTCCTCCGCCAAAAATATTTGAGGTGGAGTGTTTCTAATGCGCAACACTTTATACAGATTGCGAAAATTACATCGGGAGCCTCGCCTCAGATTACACAAGTACGACAAGGATACAAAGAGAGAGAAAGAATAATTATGCGCGGTCATCGAGGCAGCTAGGGTGTACACTTATTTCCCGAGACTGGCCGAATGCGGTTAAAATAGGGGGTAATGAGCATTCGGCCAGTCTCGGGAAATAAGTATACACCCTAGCTGGAATAATTACACGCCTCGATGACCGCGCTTGATTATTCTTTCTCTCTCTTTCAGCTGTTTTTCTGTCGTTCTTGTAGTCCGAGAGTTCCAATGTAATTTTCGCAATCTGTATGTTACACAATATGGTACATTATAATATTAGCTTTCACTACCGCGGCGCTGTAGTCACTAGTTTATAAATGACGTCCAACTGTTTCCTCTTTGAACTGTAAATTTTTCAAAATTTTCTATAAACAAGTTTTTGTTTTCAAACAAATTGTAACAAAATCAAAAGAGTTTTGGAGAAAAGTCTTTGACATCGATAGTAAAGCTACACTTCTTGTCCTGATGCAGAAAACCCTAATTTTCAGTGAATACGATTTGGTTTGAACAGGATGAAGCACCACCATGTAACCAAAGCAATGTACGGAAGTACCTCGAACTAAACAGTTTGGCTATTACACCCTGTATACATAAATATGTATGTTCCAAAATTATACAAACAGTGATACCGATAACTATTTTCGTTGGTCCACCCTGTAGATATGTATTAATTTCGCATAGTCGAGACACCCAATAGCAGCTAATTACTGATTAAACATTCATTAAGTTATCTACAACATTCATAAAATAAAACTCATAGCGGCGTGGACTCAATTTCCATCAGTATAAAATTCTGACAAGTAAATGGGGTTTGTATTAAAAAAAAATACTGGGTGGAAGAGATAGTTATTACCTTGAAGTCAATGTCAATAGCAACGACTCGGTACAAGGTTAGTAGTGATGTGTTTACCTGTTACAATAAGTAGGAAGTTGTAATGTAGATTCCGAGACAGAAATTTAATAGACAATGTGCCAAGTGTTCTGCTAGTCGTAGTTTTTGTTCTATTTTTGGAAAGATATCAGGTGAGTTGAATATTTTTATTCATTTAAATGGTGCAAGTGTTAGATATATTTAATCAGGTTATTTTGTGTTTCATAATAATTGAGCATTATCGATCTATTTTTAAAAACAACTTATAGCTATTGAATTGTTTCAATGATTACTGAAACTGTTTTTAATTAAGTAAATAAAATAAAATATAATGTTGTGGAATTGTGAATTGCATTTTATTTAATTCACTTATTTTAATATATATTATTACACTGAGTTAACGCTTTAATAAGACAGCTTTGGTTTCAAAATTTTCTTCAAATTCTAGTTTAGCGTATAATTGGATCAACAGTTAATTTAACATATAAATATAAACTTTTGTTTTATCACGTGTTTTTATATTGTTCAATAACAATGTAAGATAAGAAGTCTCTTATCTAATTTTAATTATAAATGTAACTGAAATGGACCTATTTATTTTTCGCACATAAGATGTCTACTTCTCCGAATTGAGCTGAGCGTTTTTCATGAAATTAATTCATTGGAAATATGAAAACAACTGTGTAAACATTCCATGCAATCACGAGGAAAAAGTAATAAACATTGTGCTCAATTTTTGAAAAGAAAACAAAATACATATGTAATTAGGATGGTTTTTTTTAAGAACTTTTTTTATTTTCGCTCACCACTCCAAATGTTGGAAATAAAAATTTACTGAAACTTTGTGCTCTTTATATTAACTCACCAAAGTCTATGTATGTATTTTCACCAAAGTCTATGTATGTTTTTTTTTGGGTAACATTCACTGAGACCTATTGTGACCTAAAAGATCTATTGTGCCCCCTTACTTCTACTTAGTTTCTGAGGAGAGTCTTTCAAACTAGTACCTCCTTTAGTCCTATTTCCCGGAGGAATTTAAGGATATTTGCAGGCTTCAACTTGGGTAAATGTTCCTGTGCTGTGCAGTTGGAAACTTAGGTAAATGTTCCTCTCCTATCCAGTAATCTCCCAGGTACTGTGCTCTAGGATTCTGGAGTGCTGTGCAGTTGGAAAGTATGTGGATGGAGGTTTCTTATTATATGCCACAATATCTGCATTCTTCTCCCTCCACTATTTTGCGCTTTTTCAGGAGCCCAATGTCCTGTTAAGATCCCTGTTAAAACTCTTAGCGCAGTTTTACTTTGACTTATGCATTCATTTGATCTCAACAGGCTGTAGTCATCCAGAAGAATCTTTGATTGTCTAAGCCCTACTAGATCTTTCCAATGGTCAGATCTTCTCTTTCTTTCGGCTTCACCTATTTCTTCCAATATCACATTGGAGCTGATTCCGCAAAAGGGTTCAGGCCCCTCAGAAAGGTATTTTAGCTCCCCTCTTTGCTAGTTCATCCATATTAAGGTGACTATAGTGTTCTCGCATAGTGCCTATGCTGTCCCACACCATTTTGGAACTGATCACACAAGAGTTCAGTGCTTTAATGGCTACTTAACTATCTGTCATGTCATTACGATAATCCTTTGCCCTCTGTATCCTCTATCAATATTGAGCTGGGCGCACTTTCTTACGGCGTGGATTTTCGCTTGAAAGATACTTGAGGTTTTGCCTAAGCTACCAGAGTGTTTGGTTCCTGGCCCTAACACTCCTATCCCAGTGAATATATTTTTAGCGGTGTTCTTGGGCGTTTTTGGCCGACTTCACATTATTTTAATAGAAAATATACGTTTTATTGCTCTACGTCTATACTTTTTAAAACCGGTTTAAAATTTAACCCAATCGAAATGGAACTGTCACTGTAGTACCCTTAGTTATTAATTTAAATGAAAAGGATAGTGATACTGACCTAGATTTGGGTCAAATAGTTAGTTTTAAATAAAATACCCAAAAATGTCTTTTATTGACTCGACCCCACACATCGTTAACGTTCCATTATAAATAACCAATCGTTAAGTAATTTTTTATTTAAACGTGACAAGGGTCAATCTTCGTAACTAAAATATCATTTTTCGTATCTAATTGAACGAATTCCATCCTCCTACATCATTTACGATGAAAATATATTGGTCAAAAGTGACAACAAAAGAGAACTCTATAAAATACACCTACATGTTTTTGGGCGCTGATATCAGATGGATTATTTTTTTCACTTGTCAAAATCTGACATTTTGGTGGTTTTAACCAATAGCAATACATTATTCTAGCCAATCATTCGGTATTATACTGATAATTATGCTTCCTCATCGATAAAACCTTGTTTACATCCAAACGTCAAAATTTTACTTTGAATTTGTCATTATTGACAACTAAAAGCGCTTTCAAAAATCCTTTTAAATTGTTGAAAAAAATAATCTTCCCAAATACAACTCGCTCTTCAAATTTTATCACATAATTTTTTATTTTCATCACTCAAACTTGTTTATTTGAGGCAAAAACATTCAAACAAACCGAATTTAGATAAAATCACTCCTCCTAACGGAGTCGTGATTTTATCAAATCGGTTTGTTTTCATATTTTTGCCAAATAAACAAGTTTTCGTGGAAAAGAAAAAATTATCGATAAAATTTGAAGCACTCGTGGTATTACCTTTGATTATTTTTTTCACTTGTCAAAATCTGACATTTTGGTGGTTTTAACCAATAGCAATACATTATTCTAGCCAATCATTCGGTATTATACTGATAATTATGCTTCCTCATCGATAAAACCTTGTTTACATCGAAACGTCAAAATTTTACTTTGAATTTGTCATTATTGACAACTAAAAGCGCTTTCAAAAATCCTTTTAAATTGTTGAAAAAAATAATCTTACCAAATACAACTCGCTCTTCAAATTTTATCACATAATTTTTTATTTTCATCACTCAAACTTGTTTATTTGAGGCAAAAACATTCAAACAAACCGAATTTAGATAAAATCACTCCTCCTAACGGAGTCGTGATTTTATCAAATCGGTTTGTTTTCATATTTTTGCCAAAAATAAACAAGTTTTCGTGGAAAAGAAAAAATTATCGATAAAATTTGAAGCACTCGTGGTATTACCTTTGATTATTTTTTTCACTTGTCAAAATCTGACATTTTGGTGGTTTTAACCAATAGCAATACATTATTCTAGCCAATCATTCGGTATTATACTGATAATTATGCTTCCTCATCGATAAAACCTTGTTTACATCGAAACGTCAAAATTTTACTTTGAATTTGTCATTATTGACAACTAAAAGCGCTTTCAAAAATCCTTTTAAATTGTTGAAAAAAATAATCTTCCCAAATACAACTCGCTCTTCAAATTTTATCACATAATTTTTTATTTTCATCACTCAAACTTGTTTATTTGAGGCAAAAACATTCAAACAAACCGAATTTAGATAAAATCACTCCTCCTAACGGAGTCGTGATTTTATCAAATCGGTTTGTTTTCATATTTTTGCCAAATAAACAAGTTTTCGTGGAAAAGAAAAAATTATCGATAAAATTTGAAGCACTCGTGGTATTACCTTTGATAATAGTGTGGTTCAGTGGCGTAGTTCCGGATTATCGTCACTTTAGTTTCAAGTCACAAATATCTTAATTAAAAAAAGTTTATATCACGCTTTAAATAGTTTCACGTGGGACCAGATTCTTCAACTTATACGGATGATAGTAGTATACCACAATGTCAATCTTAATTCTTGAATGGTAGGCGGAAAAAATTGAATATACAGTTTATTTTTGTTATTTTTTGGGATATTGAATCACAATATTTTTTATATTTTTAAATCAACGTTTACTGAAGTAATGGAAAAATTTGTATTGTGAGCCCAACAATTTTAGAAAATATATCTGACATTGCCTCATTTTATGGTCATCATACTGACATTAGTTAAAGTATAACTTAATATACTATTATTGCATTACATTCTGTCAAAATTATATCTCTATAATTGGTAACCAAATTTGACTACAATGGACTGAAATACTATAGCTATACAAATTTATCCGCATTTAATTATATTATTTCACTTTCTTTTATTTTTCCTTTTATTATTGGACTCTTTAAATATTATGTGCGCCAAATCCCATTGAATATGACGCTCATTTTCCCAAGAATGTTTTCAAATATCTGTCTTGAAGAACTCCTTCATAATGGTTCCCATACCTAGTTATGCTGACTTTTTAAAAATGTGAACATTTCGAAGGAGTTAATAACTCATTGATATAACAAATTCTAGCAAATTTTCGTTGAATGTATTCCACGATTGAGTATTTATTTATTTATTTATTTATTTAACGGTCATACCATTTTAATACAAAATTAGATTAAAAGTGGGCGAATACAAAATACAAAAATAAAAATACAATACTAAAAAAAAGCACACAATATAACTGGAAATCAATGAAATACAATTTAAAATATGAAACAAAATATTACAATTTAAATTACCCATGATGAAAATTAAAATTCGAAGTTAAGATTTTTGTCTGTTTTTTAAAAGTAGTAATTGAGGCATTAAAAAGTTCTATACTAAAATTAATGTCATTGGCAATTCTGAGAACTCTCGTGATGGATTCATTTTGTCCATAGTCCGTAGGATGAAATGGAATATTAAATATTTCACTATTTCTAGTTCTTCTACCATTAACATTGAAGTTGATGAGTGCTAATAAATCAGGACAATTAATTGCACCATTAATTAATGCATGTAAAAAAGTTAAAGAACTAACAGATCTACGATGTGATAGCGTGTTTAAATCTAATACTGTTAATAAAGCATTACTTTCATATGCGCCTTTACTAAGCCCCATCTTAAAAACTGCATTAAATATCTCTTAGCGAGGTGTCCAGAATTTTCAGTTTTATTATTAGATCATTCAATGTGGAGTATCAGGCTTATTTTAAAAGGAACACGCTGTATTTTAATAATTCATCATATACAAAAAAATGTCCTCTTTCGAATGGTATAACCTAGGTATGTATTATACTTTTCGTGCAATTTACAATTTTCCTAAATTGTATGCTAAATCGATTTTAAAGATATATTTAAAAAGTATAGTTAAGTTGGAGTATTTGTGGTATAAAAAAAATTTTCAAAAAATTTATATTTTCTTCGATATTTGTCCGGTCCCGGATTTTTGCAGATCTCTGTATAAACAATTCTTAGTGAAGCATCCTGATAGAACAAAGTATCTCACGTTTTAATTCAAAAAATATTAATAAAACAGCAAAAAATTCATTTTAAAAGTATCTCATTAATAATTATAAAAACGAATATTTTTATATTTTTCCAATGTAAGATAATTTCTTTGAAATTCGAGGAGGTCTGGGCAAACATTACAAAATAAAATTGGCCTGAGACTTTTGACTTTCACACTGTTGCGGTTTGTACCTCCGAGAATAAATTCATGGATCGTTATTTTCTGTATTTCTAATCTAATTTATTTGAGTTTGAGAATTATAAATTTTTCAACGTATTGGAAATAACAACTAAAAGTTATAACAATGTTTTCACAAATTGTGCAACACTTTAATTAGAAATATGTTTACGTATCAGTCATTTTTTATAATTAATTTATGAATACCGTGAAAATGATATTTTCTATTGCAAATATGTTTTCCTTGTTCAACAAACATTCCTGTTTTATCACAAAGTAACGAATGTATAAAACATTTTGTGGGATATTTAATTGAAATTAGTTACTTTGCTTTTTTCTTTAGATGGTTTGACTGTATGATAGTCAGATGCAGTCTTATCAAGCTGGTCATACGAAAGACATACTCACAGTTCTTGTTTTCTTTTATTGCGTGTAATTATAACTCCCAAATAAAATCCGTAAGATGAATTCTGTAAAGATATAGACGCAACACCTGCTGCGGAAAGACTTTACAAAGTCATGGCGAAAAGTAGGGTCATACACAGATATGGCTTTGGGGAAGCCAGACGGTAAATATACCGAAAATGAGGGGAAAGAGTTCGAGTATAACTGACGGAGGATATCCGAGGTGTTCTAGACAACCAAGAAACTGTAGTATGTGTATTTTTTGACATAGAAGGAGCTTTTGACAATACTCCACATGACGCTGTCAAAAGAGCATTAAACAGAAGAGGTGTAGACAGCATAACATCCAATGAATGTCGGAGCTGCTCACCACAAGAGTAGCAGATACAAGGACAAGCAAAGACATTGTCTCCAATTCTGTGTGGTTTGACAGGTCTAGGAATATCCTAACAAGGATATGCCGACGATATTGTCATAACAGCTAGGAGGAAAAACACCCTTTGCGGTATTGTATAAAAGGGTCTGAGCTATGCAAATAGCTGGTGTAGGCAAGTGGGACTTAGCATCCTACACAATAAAACCATCTTGTTAGAATAAAACTTGACCTCAAACCCATAAAACTTGGGAACGAGATTGAATGGAGACAAGAAGTCAAGTATCTAGGTTTGATTTTAGACAGTAAACTCCTGTGGAACAAACACGAAAAGGAGATTACTTACAAAGCAAAAGTGGGTCTAATGGTGTGTAGGAATCTGGGGTTGCGGCCCAAAAATCCTGAGCTGGATGTACACTGCCATAGTGAGACCAATTATCAGTTATGGAGTCATTGTGTGGAGTAGTAGAACAAGTCTACTCGACGACGAGAGAAAACCTCTCCAAAATTCAACGATTATCCTGTATTTGCATTACAGGAGCAATGAAAACATGCCCAACGGAAGTTTTGGAAGTGATTTTCAATCCACGCCATAAGAAAGTGCGCCCAGTTCAATATTGATGAAGGATACAGAGGAAAAAAGATTATCATAATGACAGATAGTCAGCAACCATTAAAGAGCTGAGCTTTTGTGTAATCAGTTCCAAAATGGTGTGGGAATGCCAAGACAAACTCAATGAGCTAGGCGAGAACAATATAGTTTACCTTACTATGGGTTCCAGGACACACTGGAATAGAAGGAAATGAAATATCAGATGAAACAGCAAAGAGGGGGGCTAAAATACCTTTCTGGTGGCCTGAATCATTTTGCGGTATCAGCCCAAATGTAATATTGGAAGAAGTAAGTGAAGCCGAAAGAAAAATCTAGTAGGGCTTAGACAATCAAAGATTCTTCTGGGTGACTACAAACTGTTGAGATCAAATGAATGCATAAGTCAAAGTAAAACTGCGATAAGAGTTTTAACAGGGATCCTAACGGGACATTGTCGCCTAATCGGGCACCTGAAAAAGCTCAAAATAGTGGAGGAAGAAGAATGCTGATATTGTGGCATGGAAGAAGAAATCTCCATCCACATACTTTCTAACTGCACTCCAGAATCCTAGAGCACAGTATCTGAGGAACATTTACCCAAGTTGAAGCCTGCAGATATCCTAAAATTCCTCCGGAAAATAGGACTAAAGGAACAACTAGTTTCAGAGACTCTCCTCAGAAACTAAGTAGAAGTAAGGGGGCATATTAGATCTTTCAGGTATCGGAGAATGTTACCCCAAAAATAAATACATACATAAATGCTAGAACAAAAAAAGAATAAAAATCTATTCAACTTATGTTCATCTTTTTTGTTTCAGGAGAAATGACTTCGCATAATTTTGTTTTACCGAACGAAACATTGACTAAACTGAAATGTGATCTGTGCCACGGATATCTCTCAATACCTCCCATATACTCCTACAAAGACAAATACGCTTGTGGAAGATGCAAGCCAGAATGGGAACGGAACACAATCTACGAAGAATTAGCTCAGTACATGATTTTTCCTTGCACGTACTGCAACGTAGGTTACCCTTGGAAAATGGTGCAGTTCCACGAATCCAAATGTATACGATTCAGATTATTATGTCCGCCGAAAAACTCGAATAATTTCATCAACCCCAACCGAGGACTGTATCATCCGAAATGTTGTAAGCAAATCATACGATGTCCTTTTAATTTCTGTCAAAATAATTTCGAAGTTATGGATGTTTTACAATATTTCAACAAACACCATAAGGACTACGTTTTCACCAACTCAGTACAAGCCAGAAAGATTCTTAAGGAAGAAAAAGTGTGGAATTTTAATCCTGAAACCAATATCTGTCTCCTTATAATGAACACTGTACCTTTTTTAGTTTTTATCCACAACGAATGCGATTTTAACGAAAGCACCGGTGATATTTTATATTATAATTATTATTTTAGTGTACTAACATTTTGTCAAGAAAAATGTGACATGAAATACACAGTAAACGTAAGAACACATTCACAAGATAACATAGAAGAATCGAAAACGTTGAAAAATCAGGATATAAAAAGTTTCAATAGTAAAATACATTGTAGCAGTTTTTTCCATCAAGATATGTTTAAATTAGACAGTTTCAATTTCACGACTAGTAAATTTACAAAAATAGAACGAAAAGAACAATTAGTATTGACTTATTCGGTGAACATTATAAATAATGACTCGCGAATACCAACGGAAATTCGGGAAAATCAATCGAAAGGTATAGAAAAACACGTCGAATGTCCTATATGTAAAGAATACATGTGCTCGCCCATTTACAGCTGTTCGACGGGTCATACAATTTGTAAAAATTGTAGAAACAAATTAACTTTATGCCCTTACTGCCAGGTGGTATTGGGAAATTCTAGAAATTATGTATTGGAAGATATTTTAGAGACCTTGACACTAAAATGTCACAACGAACATAAAGGCTGTAGTGTTACGGGTAAAGTGCTTGAAATAAAAATACACGAAGTTATCTGTCGATATAACTAATTAGTTAATAAATTATTCAAATCCAATATCGTTTTATTTCGTTCTAAACTTTTAGTCTATTATTGGAAACTAAACTAAATTTTAATGTAATTGAAAAATAAATTGCGAAACACTTACTTCATGAGGTCTGTTCATAGAGTTGGATACTGAACAACTCATGCGCAGTGATTAAAAACCATTCTGCGCCTGAGTCGTCCAGTTTCCAACCGTTTTTGACTGCTCTACGAACAGACCTAGGATAGAATCTTTCCGGATTTATCAAATGAAATTGATAAATAGCCAATTCCCTAACTGAAATGTAACATACTAGAACTAGAGGATCTAACAGAGGTTGTCTTGTGCTAACTTCTTGTTTAATTATACAATACTCCTCATGAAACTGCTCACTACTAGAATGACAGAGTCGAAGACGAACAAAGACATTGTCTGTATAACCAGAGGATGTCCACAAGGAGGAGTAGCATACCCATTCATATAGAGCCTGACGGTTGACGAACTCCTGAGTGGTTTGAAAGAACAAGATACAGACTAAGTAGAGAGGGAATCATTAAAAAAAAGCCACCTCCGCACTTCTTAGAAATCAGACAACCTGGGACATGCCACAAGACGGTATGATGAAAGAGTACAACTTTTCGAAGAAATTCGTTACAAAATTAAGCAACAAGAAGGAATGGGATCCAAATACCATTACCAGACTGAGATGCCATTAAATGGTACACAGATAGCTCAAAAGCAATAGGAGAAACCAAACACTTCGAAAGCAGCCATTAGCACTGAGCTCTTGTGTAATCAGTTCCAAAATGGTGTGGGAATGCCTAGACAAACTAAATGAACTAGGCGAGTTACCTTAGTATGGATTCCAGGACACACTGGAATAGAATGAAATGAAATAGCAGATGAACTAGCAAAGAGGAGGTCTGAAATACCTTTCTAGGGGCCTGAGCCCTTTTGCGGAATCAGCTCCAATGTAATATTGGAAGAAATAGGTGAAGCCGAAAGAAATAGAAGATCTGACCATTGGAAAGATCTAGTGGGGCTTAGACAATCGATTATTCTTCTGGATGACTACTACAGGTTGAGATTAAATGAATGCATATGTCAAAGTAACACAGCGCTAAGAGATTTAACAGGGATCCTAACGGGACATTGTCGCCTGAATGGGCACATGAAAAAGCTCAAAATAGTAGAGGAAGAAGAATGCAGATATTGTGGCATGGAAGAAGAAACTATCCACATATTATTCAACTGCACAGCACTCCAGAATCCAAGAGCACAGTTTCTGGGAGATTACTGGATAGAAGAGGATTCGAACATTTACCTAAGTTGAAGCCTGCAGATATCCCAAAATTCCTCCGGGAAACTAAAGGAAATAATAGTTTCAGAGACTCTCCTCAGAAACTAAGTAGAAGTAAAGAGGCACAATAGATCTCTCAGGTCTCAGTGAATGTTACCCCAAAAAAAAACATACATAGATACATAATAATTCCACTATATTAGTTTTCTAATAGAATTGACAATTGTTTCGATATATCATTTTATATCATCCTCACATTTTATTTTCTACTTTGAAAGCGTCATTTCGAAAACTACAGCTTAAAATATATATTTCTTTGACCACGCGAGAGTTACCTTTCTTAATAAGAGGCTCCCGATTACTAAAGCATTATTTGAAAGAGTACGTTTTGACAGTTCTTTTCTGTTTAACAGATGTAAAATAAAAAAGATAACTTAGTCTACTTATAAAGTTTCCCCTCCTGACAACAGCGCAAAATATCAAATATCCTTGTTTGTCATTGGCTCTAGCCTACAACAGGAATCCAAATTTCAGTTAGTTATTCATTTTTATTTGAAATCGTAGAGTGGCGTTATTAGTTGCAAATACTTAGTTGAGACCCAATATATCTTGTGATATTTTCATTTAAATTCATGAAACGAGTCCATTATTAGCACTAAACTATCTGTATCTGTATCTACTTGTGAGTATTAACCAATTAAAAGCGATTATAGAATAATTTAATCTTTTGATTGGAAAAGTTTTTGGAAATTGAAGCAAACATACCTATTGATCCTTTTATTTGATGGAGTAGCAGAACCGTTGCGTGTGACTTGGAAATCGATTTATATAAATAAGCAATTATGTATTGAATGGACAGTGGTGTACAATGAATTATATTTCGGAGGAATGAAAATAAACGAAAAAGGGCAAATCATTTTGAAGTAACCAATGTTTATGTACCAAGGACTGTCTATAATAATCTGTAGATTGATAGTCGAGTTAAGCAGCAAGCGGCCGAGGTGCACATTACATTTTTTCGTCGATCTTTACAAAAAATTACCAATTTCCGAAAGAAAAATCGGCAAAGTGAATGCGGACGAAACATTTTTTTGTAAAGGTTAACGAAAATTTATAATTCATACACTTTGTAGATGGAGGATATTCAAAGAAACCATCACAACTTTTTAATCGAAACCCAGGGCAGTTTTTTAACAAACACTTACCTTGTGGCTAAATCCACCCTAGTTCTCAATTCTCTGATGTTGCAAGGAACGTCGCAAAGTTCCAAATTGGCGGAAGGGAACAATTCTTGTTTTCCAGTCATCGGAGCATAGTCTACCCTTTCAGGTAACCCCCTCCAACCGAGTCTGCACACTCTATTGACTTTAATGGTAACAAGGGCTGGAAAACTTTGACGCATCCCACAATCATAAGCGATGACGGATAAAATGTGGTTATGGGAACGTTCGTAGTCCAATGGTTCGGTGTTCCTAAAAAATGAAAATTAACCATATTAATTTATTGTTTATTAATAATCAGCTTAGAAAATTATTGTTTCATACAACAATTTAAAGGTTATTTATTGTTCCCTTCAACTTAATTAAGAAACTAATTTTTGTTATTTATCCAGTTTTATTAAAATATATTATTTTTTAAACCAAACATTGAGAAAACTGGAAATTAAGAATTTCTGAATGTTTGCAACTATCAGTACAGATACGTCACAAACCTCAAGATGATGTTGGCCAACTTCTGATTTAGATATTTTATGAACTACTAGCCAGTTACAGAAAGGCCATTCGAATATGAAGTTTAAAGATCTGTTAAAGTCTGAAATATAGACGAGTGTTTTATATGTTTATGTTTATACGAGTTTGAAATTCAAATATTATAAAAAATAGAAGCATTAAAGTAGAATAAGACAGAACCATAGACTGCCATAGAGTAATAAAAGAGAGGTTTTAAAACATATGGAAGAAACTGGCACAAAGTTTGTGCGCAGCCAGTTGAGCTTGGCGCATCACAGCGACTAACTGAACTAACAAACCCCGCCTCTAACCACACGAACATTGTCAATATTAATTTAATTTGAGGCTAGTCACTTCTCAACATATCTATATATTATGATATCCATTTTTATTCAATTCTTATAGGCCTTTCTCTATTTAAATTGATTATCTTCAACATTGGCACCTATTATTATCATAGGATTTATTATAACTCATCACTGGTAAGTTGAAAAAGTTAAATAATGGAATCTATACTTTTCATTGTATCGTTTTTTTTGCAGGCAATAAGGAAGATTTGCTAAAAGTTCTAGTTATGTGAAAAAGTGGTATTTCGAACATTGTTCGTGTGATATTGTTATGTGCTTCAAGATGTATCCAGGTAGATTGGTGTATAAGTGTGGATTATATGTATGTTTGTCTGTTCTTACTTTATTTTAATTGACTGTTTTTGAGTTATTTTCGATATTTTATTGTATGAAAAATGTTGTTTTAATAGTAATTTCTCACTAGCAGAGTTTTTTTTTCTCCTACTCCTACTAATACAATATAACGCGTATGCTGAAAACTTCCAATTTCAAAAAGCGCGCGTCTTGAATGCTAGTTTATACCAGTAGCCAAGGTAGGCGCTAGTAGTAACTTTGTGCCACAAACCGCTACACATTCAACATATCTCTTTTATTTATTACTCTATGGACAGAACAAAACATCTCTTGAATAGAAAGTCCCTTGAAGTTGTCGTTTTCTTGCGCTTTGTTATCGCATCTTCGGTTAAGTTCCGCTAGGATCAGAAACGATCGGACTCAAGTTACAGCGTACGAAACAGCGAAGATAAGAGAATCTTTATAGCTATTTTGTTGCCAGTCCTCTCTCACTACATTGTAATGAAGTTTTCTGTTTGGAATCCACAAATTCAAAGGGCACTTTTTTCTTCAATAACACTTGATTCACAGAGTTAAAATTCATCCTTGAATTTCTGGGCCTTTTCAGCAGAAACTCGCTTCAGTAAGCTAGAGTAAAAGATAATATCAACTGTTTTGAGACTGTCATTGTATGTCGCTTCTCTCTTTCGATTTTTGAGACAAATTTCGTTTTATTTAAATTAAAATTAGAATTTAGGAAGTAAATTCCCTTTTATTATCTTTCAAGAATCAAGTGGAAATAAGCAGGAAGAAATTATGAGAAAGAGGGAATGAGTGAACCTGACAAATTTGTGTGAAATTATGACAAAGACAGTCTGTTAACCATTTGTTATCTCAAAACAACGCGCTGTTGCCATATCTTTTACTGGAGCTTACTCACCTTTTGCCATAAGGGTTGTCTTAGATCAGAGGTCTCCAAACTTTCCAGCATTAAGGCCAAACTGATAGCTAGGGTAAGTACAGGGGGGCCAAATATACTGGGTGGTCACTCTTTTATTTTTCATATCTACTGGGACTTTCAAAATACTCTCCAATTATTAAAGGAAATATATTTTTTTAAATTTTCTTTGTGTTAATATCTGACCTTACCAGCTTTTTGTCTTGAAAAAATAAAGTAAGGACGCAAAAGCCGTAACTCTCTATCTCTAATAATAAAAAAGTTACAGTTTCCCATTAATAGATTCAATCGAATCAAAAATTTGGGACCCTCGAAAAATTCATCATTTTTACTCGAAATTTTTGAAGGATAATCTACATAAAAACTGATAATAATTGTAAAAAGTACTAGGGGACAAAAGTTTCAAAAATAATGTGTTTGAATAAAGGAGCCACAATAAACATTAAATTGTAACGTACACAAAAATTTTGGTGGTGGTTTAGAGGATCTCAGCTCCCATAAATTTTTAACGGGGTGCAATAATTCCTCAATTTTTTTTAAGATGCTCCTATCATAAGAAAGCCACTTGTCAACTTTCATTATAATGTCGAACAAATGTCGAAATATTTGAAAAAATCAATTTTCATTTGGTAACTTCGAAGGTTTTAACTTTTTCGAATGCATATTTGTACTAGGGTAACTTGAGTTGGAGTGAGTTATTTTCAGCCCTGGAATATGTGGTATGATTCATGACCTGCCTTTTTAATATACCCTGTATAATACATTTTTATCCTATTGAAAGCACGATTTCAGGTAAGAGACTCTAAAAATCGTAATAAACCATAGGCGAACATTGGAATTTAGTTAGGATAAATAAATCAATTGTATTTCAAATCTCCAAAAGCGAATAAATATGGACAATATAATAATTAATGTTGGAGTAGAAGATTCGTCAGATTTAGAATTGAATAATCTAGGATCTTAAGTGGGAATTATAAACTTTACTTTCGCGTTCAGTTCGTCGTTGGCAGTTCAGTTCAGTTGAAGTTGAACTAAACGGATCGCACACTTACGTTTATAAAGTCAGTTCGCGTTCAGTTCGCAGTTTCCATTACGTTCGTTACGCTGCGTCCGCGTTCGAGATGACCAAGATTTAAGTTCGCAGTTGGCAGTTCAGATATAAACCAATCAAAACGAAAGTTATGCACCACGTGAGAAACGTCATTTGTCAACTGTTTATTGTACTTTTCAGTCAGTCTCCATTTTCTTTTATTTGGCTTGGCTTCACTAGCGTGACTTTGTGTTGTGTTTTGAACTTATTTCTTTTGTGTGTGTTTGAACTGTTTTGTATGTTTTGAACTTATTTGTTTTGTGTGTTTTGAACTTATTTGTTTTGTGTGTTTTGAACTTTTTGTTTTGCGTGTTTAGAACTTATTTGTTTTCTGTTGAAAATATGTGGGAAAAAAGTGATATAAAAGGTCTGCTAATAGACCTCATCCAGAACTACGAGTATTTATACAACCTACAAAATAGGTTTTACAAAAACAATAATATGAAGGAGCAGGCCTGGAGAGAAATTTCAGCTATTCTGGAAATAGATGGTTAGTATATTTATTTGTACTGTTGTTGGTGGCATATAAAAATTGTGAATTTTTTACAGCTGAAGAGTGCAAGAGGCTGTGGAAATCGCTGAGGGACAAGTATACCAGGGAGAAGAGGGAAAGCTCGAAGTCAGGTTCAGCAGCACCCGAATCTTCCTGGGAGTACTTTGATCGTATGCATTTCTATGGGAAGTATACCAAACCCAGGAAGTAAGTTGAAATTTTGTTTATCATTTTGTGTTCAAACTTTTGTATACCAATTCTTTTCACAGATCTTACACATCTGTACCTCCAAGTGGTGAAAGATCATCATCATCCTGTTCAGCTTGGTCAACTTATGAGCAGCTGGTATCACCCGAACCAATGGTATTGGTTGAAGAGATACAGGATACCCAGGACCAAGTTCATATCCAGGACCAATTCAATACCGAGAGACAGAGCGAATCCAATACGCAAACCCAATTGGGTAACGAGGAAGTCGCAACACCCTCAGCTAACCCAAGCACCCCTAAACTTGTCAAATGTAAGTAGATAATGTATGTTATATCTGCAGAGCTTATAGTTTGGCAAAAAAACTTTTCTTTGAATTCTAGCTGGTCCCATTCCACCAGTTAAAAATCTTTTCTATTTTCTAACATTATTATCCTGCTAACATTTTTTTTGTTTTATATTTCAGCTTCCTACAAAAGAAAACAAGATACTTCCGAAAATGAATTTGTTGCTGTCGCTAAAGAAATTGCTAGTGGGCTGAGCAACATGAAAAAACAGAAAACAAATCCCAACAGTACCTTAGCAGAATATATTTATTCTGAGCTTGAAGAAATGCCACAAGAGGAGGCGAGAAAAAAAAGAAAAGATTTACTTAATGTTTTGAACAATTGATTTATTCAATTTTAATTAATAAAACATACTTTTCAATATTATTTTTTATTTTGTCACCATTACAACATATAGTATATGCTTATAACCAACACACAATTTAACATTTATTTGCTAACTTGAAAAAATAAAAATGGTACTTATAATTAACACACAATTAATATTTATTTGCTAACTTGAAAAAATAAAAATGGTACTTTTTTGTAATGAACTAGATGCAAGTAGTAAGCAAAATTATATTCTACATTGTTATGTGAAGCGGGTTGGGCAGCTGATGTAAGTAGGTTGTTGAGCTATTAGATTTTACTCTGTAAAAATTCTACCCATACTTACTCTATCTGTCTGCCATGGTACCTGACCTGATGCAGATGTTAAATATTCAGCTAGAGAATCTCTCAATCTATAAATTTGTGCACGGGAAATATTTGCACCTACTCTTCCAACTGATTTCAGTGGTTTCTGTTTCTTACGCCATTCACCTGGCCCATGGTCTCCATCAACAAATCCCACAGGACAGTACCAATTATCATCTAATTCTATAAGACAATAATTGTGCAGAACTGTAACTGCCTTAACAATGTGGTCAACATTTTCCACTTTCGAATTTATGGTGGTTTTCAGAACACGCCATCTGGCAACTAAAATACCAAAAGTATTTTCAATGGTCTGCCTGGCCCTGGACAAACGATAGTTGAAAATCCTCTGGGTAAAACTTAGGTTTCTACCTCCATATGGTCTCATTAAATATTCTTTGAGTGGGAAGGCTTCATCAGCCACAAAAAAGTGGGGCATTTTGACATCACGATTGGGCAAATTTTTTAGAGGGGGAATATCTAAATCAGCATTATCTAAACTTTGACCGAAAATGCTATTTTTAAATATTCCTCCATCACTCTGAGATCCATATGCCCCTATATCAACAAATGTAAATCGGTATTGACTGTCACAGACACCTAACAGTACAATACTGAAGTTTTTCTTATAATTAAAAAATAAAGAGCCACTTTTTGCAGGTGCTTGTATATTAATGTGCTTCCCAGCTATGGCTCCAAGACAATTTGGAAAATTCCATATCTGCAAAAAGCCATCAGCAATTCTGGACCATATATTATTTCTTGATGGGGTTGATAAATAATGTGGACTTAAGACCTCCCATATGACTCTACATATCTCATGTATTAATTTTTGGACGGTTGTATGTCCAGTTTGGAAATTCCAAGCTAGTGATTGCATACTTGTTCCTTGTGATAGATACCTGAAACAATATTATATGTACAGGACTATTAATAGTCTGATCAGTATAAGTATGTACTTGATGTTTTCCTCAATTATTTATCAATATTAATTTAAACTAAGCACTTACTGTAAAGTAATAACAAGCCGTTGCTCTGGAGGTATTCCATCGGATCGAGGTTGTTTCTGAATGAGTGGTCCTACTTTTTCTAAGTTTGTCGAATACAGAAACTGTCATTCTAGTGTATTTAAAAAACTGCGCTGAATCTAGGGCTTTCATGTGATTGTAATAAGCAAAGCCACCAGATTTTTGTCGGTTTCTATTTATGGGTCGTGTTTTATACCTCCTTTGTCTTTTCTTTTTCTGATTTTTCTTAAAAGCAGCATACAGTAAACATGTTGTAGCAAATACACTTGAAATTAAAAAAATATCTTGATCCATCTTTAGCAAAACAAAATATAAATTAAATCAGCTGACATCTATCAAATCCTCAGCTGCCAGCTGCAGTTGTGAGTTTATAAACGCAAAAATTTACCAACTGAACTGAACTGCAGAATGGAAACGACGTGAACGACACCAACTGCGAACTTAACGCGAACGTAAAGTTTATAATTCCGCCTTTATTCTTACCCAACTTCACTACACTGTAATGGCAAATTTATCACGTCTAAGAACTCTTCAGCTATCAATATGATAAAAATACACTATAATTTCTTCAATATAATATGTTATTATATCGGATTTAGTCGATATATTTTTCTTAATCTTCTCGTCGAGAATACCTGTCGACTTCAGCGATTTAAACATTTCGCGTCAAGATTAACGCTGCCTCCTCTTTCAATCCTCTCTTGATCTTTATCTTCTATCCCTGTTTATTGCCGTGACTTTCTTGTGCAAAAGATTTTAGTATCATTTTATGGAAGGTCGACACACAAAAAAATGAAAAAAAAAAATAATTTATTGAGAAACTCCAACATCAATCCTTTCGCTCTGATCTGGGTCGTAAAAATCAACCCTCTGAATTTTGTACGAAATCCCGAGATTCAAAGGGGTTTATTGAAATATTTCATATCTTGGGATAACTGGTGATTTTTTTTTTATAAGTTGGTAGGAAGTATGATATTCATTTGCTGATTCCTGGGATTTTAGATGGATGTTAGCAGACTTCTTATTAGTGGGATGATATTTATATGTCAGGAATAGGGAACAAAAGAGGCTTTGTCATTCAAAATATTCTCCAGGATACATTTATACAAGAGATGGAAGCAATTTTCTATTTTCTTGTCGAGCGTTTCGAGGTTGCACACGGGATATCGTGCCAAATCTTCTGAAAAAAGAGATTAATATGAAGATACTAATGACTTGATGATCATTAGGGTATGTTTTGTGGTGACTTTGAATTATTTTGTATCCATATTGAATTCAAGTACGATTTTCAAATTATTGGTTTTCAAAAATACCTTTATGGGAAGAAATCAGTGTCCATATACACTGTGTTATTTATAAGATTCCTGTACAGAAAGATTTGAAGAGGTCGTTGAAAAATAAGTTCAAATGCACTTTTAATTTTCTTAAATTCGTTCGGGTTTAATAAAAAATGGATAGTTATGTTTAAAAAAGTCAAACTCTATTTCCATACCACCTTCGATTACTTACAAGTTCTTTAGGACATAGCCAACAGGTTAGGGACACGGGAAAAGTTAAAGCTGAAGTATGGCGGTTCGATTCGCGCTGCTGTGAAATTTTTCACTTTTTAGAATACCATAATATGCAAAACTACAAGGTGATTCATTAGTGCGATGAAGTCCAATATCTTGTGAATAGTTGAAGATATTTGAATGAAATTTTGTCCGATTGTAGCCAGATTAGAGGCTCATATTTTAAAATTAGTCGCAATTGTACAGCGTGTTCCAGATCAAAGTTGTATTTTTTTAAGTGGGGTACCCTGTATTTTACTTCAAATTTAAATTCTGATTGACACCGCTATTACAATGATATAATATTGTAATGGGTTATACAGCTTATTTAAAAAGTTCTGACCACTTTTTCCTGGAAATCGTAATGACTTCAACGCCCTGTATACTTAAAACTGCACAATTTTAAATTAATCTTTCATAGTCACACGTCTGTGATACTCGTCTAGTACTACAATTCAATCGAACTGATTCGAAATCTAAGGAACCGTATACAGGGCGAGCCCAAACTCGAATACATTGGTTTCACAATTTTTTTAATGGATCACCCTGTATTTTATATCGGTAAAGGAAAGCTACTTAACTATACTTCAAAATTTATTGAGTACTCCCTATATCCAAACTGAATAGTTTTTGTGATATTTCTATTTTATGGTGAAAAACCAACAATAATAAATTTACTCACTTATTTATTAACAGCTATACTAAAATTTATAAAAAATCAACAACAAAGTTATAAAATATGCTCAAAGTGACCACCCTCGACATTTATACATGCTTGGAAACGGTCTTGAAAAGATTGACTTACATTTCTAATTACTAAGAACACTAATGATCATATGGTCCTAATGTAACTATTTAGAAGTGATCTACCTAAAAAACCTGATCCATCTGCATGTGTGGTACTGTTATCGACCTTTCAAAACCTTTTTTAAGTTAACACACTTTTCTAACATGTTAATTGTTGTGAATTGATTTTATAATCTGCTTTTTATTGATTTTTTAATTGGAAATTAATTTTTAATAACGAAATAGAAATATCACAAAAACCATTCAGTTTGGGTAAAGGGAATACTCAATAAATTTTGAAGTATAGCTAGGTAACTTTCATTTTCCAATACAAAATACAGGGCGATCCATTAAAAACATTTTTTGAAACCAATGTATTCGAGTTTGGGCTCGCCCTGTATACGGTTTTTTAGATATCGAATCAGTTCGATTGAATTGTAGTACTAGAGGACTATCACAAACACGTGGCTATAAAAGATTAATTTTAAACTGTGCAGTCAAAGTATACAGGGCGTTGAAGTCAACACGATTTACAGGAACAAGTGGTCAGAACTTTTTAAATTCGCTGGATCACAATATTATATCATTGTAATAGCGAAGTCAAGCAGAATTCAAGTTTGGAATAAAATACAGGGTGTCCCGTTTAAAAAAATATAACTTTGATCTGGCACGGAGTTCTGGAACACGTTGTACAATTGCAGCTAATTTTAAAATATGAGCCTCTACGCTGGCTACAATCGGTCAAAATGTCATTTAAACATCTTTAGCCATTCACAAAATATATACCTTTATTGCACTAATGAATCACCCTGAATATAACATTTAAAATTTCTATTTTCAATGGAAATTGTTAGTAGCAATTTGATATCGCCAAAAGTTAAACAAAACTTACTTAATAACACCGTCCATGTCAATAACGAAAGGCTGGTCAGATGTAAGAATTTCGTATTTGCAGACATCTCCAAACTTCGGTGTACAATCTCTGTCGGTGGCTTCCACTCGGACAATTTCGTTATAAATTCTGCCTTCGTCCACTTGACGTACGTAACTCGGTTCCGAAAAAGTTGGAGCATACTCGTTTACATCAGAAACGGTGATATGTACGGTGGCACTGAAACAAAACAATATTTAATAATAAAATAACAATAGATGTTTTCATGTATTTTAGGTACATTAAACTAAACGAAAAATTCTCAAAATATCAGAAATCTCTCTGGATAGTCCATCTAGGAAATTGACTTGACTTGGCTTAGGGTGCGTTCACAAAGAAAGCTGGTTACAAGCGATTGCAAGCTCCAACCGGCGTGAGAAAAGTCTACATTGTATCAAACGTGTGCGTTCACAGACAAAGCCTGTCCAGGCTAGCAAGCGCTTGCTACAAGTTATGACAAGCACGCAAGAACGTTTTGTACATGTTTTCCGGCTTTTGTTGACCGTACCAGTCAGTGACAAACAACTGTACAGTATGGATAACGATGAACTGATATCTCAAGTCTTTAGAAAATGGGCTATTTGGGACAAACGCATCAAACTACATGTTAATAGAGTTCACGTGGATAAGTTGTGGAAGAAGATAGCTTCGGAAATGAAAACTGACGGTAAGAAGAATATTTTACTATCAATTATTAGGTACGGAGAATTATTAGAAGATGCATTGACTTTACATTTAAAGTCAAGGAAGATTCTCAAGCAAAAATAACTCTTCAACACTTGAGAAAGACATTGTCTCAACGAGAGCTGAGAAAACACTAAGCTTGAAATGCAAGCGTTTGTTGTGTACACTATACAAAATTCTCAAGCACTTGGAGCAAGCGCTTGCCAACAAGCGCTTGTAACCAGCTTTCTTTGTGAACGCACCCTTTGGCTTGAGATGCAATAAAACCATAAAACTTTCCGGATTCACCGTGCAGAGCCGCCTGATAAGGGTTGATTTTCAAGGGTTGAAATATTATGGTATTGTTACGAACTCATTGATTCAGAAGGCGGCCCCGAGGGCGGCCCTGTCGTTAACTATAAATTTTGGCGAATGCGTACTTTCTAGAAGATTCCATAATGCGATGGATTATTCCCGATTGTTCTGGAAGCTTCGCATACGTTGAAGATGGTAAATTCAAGAAGGTTCTATAGAGTTGCGAAGAGCTGTATACGAGGGTTTTTGAGTGAGTCGAACAGTTTTTTAAAGTGAATATAAATAGTGCAACATTTAAGTGCTAAAGATAAATCAGGAAAATCATTATACCGAGTGTAGATAAATTAGTAGACATTAAGTAGTGTGTATTATAGTGTGTAGGTGTTTCTTCAATAAACCAATAGTAATTAGGAGTGTATAATTTTATCCCAAGGTATAAACTGTTTAAATATATAAGAAAAACATTACAATATTATATCCTTAAGCATAAAACAATCATTATTTAACCGAATTTTACCCTTATTAAGGTTATTTTATAATTTTTGACAATAAAGGGTACTTTCCCCTCTAAAAATAATTATCAGCGCCCATTAGCCCATGATATAAAATATTATGTATCTAGTAGAGGGTGAGATGAGTCTAATTCCAAATATTTATGCAAATCGATGCTAAGAGAAAAAATTGCGTAGATTTGCCATTTTTTGAGCTTAATTAACCAACCTACTTTCTTTTGTTTTAAAACCAAAACGATCATTAATGACCACATCATCTCGTGATATCTTAAATTGTAATTACTCCATTTTATTTGTAATTAATTTTATTTTTATGTTATGTAAATAGTATTTTATACACCAAGTTAGTGAAGGCCACTATTATTCACTGAGCACCAAAATTATGAGGTGCGAGGCTTTTAAAATGTCTTCACCATCGTGGTGGGATTTTAGATAGATAGTATTATTGCCTCAAGTTTTATGTGATTAAATTTGTTTATTAAGCATTTTTATTCATTTTGTTCAACTCATTTTGATCGAAAATACACAACTAATAAATTTGAACATACCAAGTGTATTACATGGTTGAATTCAGAATAAAAAGACCTTTAATATGAGCAGTCACACGACCACCTTTGCATTCAATATTTTATAATGACATGACGTCATAGCTACGCTGATGATATCGCTGACGTAATGAGGGATTCGTAATATTGTAAAATCCGGTCAATTGCTGCATACCAAATATTATGAAGTTATCTACAGTCGTTTTAGAGTTATAGCCTGTCTAAAAAATTCTGGGACACCCTTTATACATTTTTTCAAGAAATTAAAGACAAAAATTGAAAATAATTCACAAACGCACCGAGAACTGTTCACCCCGCCGTCTGACTGACAAGTACACTGTCAATTTTCGATATACAGGGTGTCCCAAATAAGAGTGACTGCTTTTAAACATAAATGCCCAGCTCCAAAGAGATGGGGTTTTCGCTAGCTTCACTAGTTTATCAAAGAGATTTTTTAAGGCTTGACTGGCATATGATCTCATCAACACAGGGTGTTTTACTGATGTTGGTCAAATCCAAAGGGGAAAATATTTATTATTTTAAATGGAACACCTTAAAATTTTTGATCTCATTCGAAAGAGCAATCATTCTCCTTTCCAAAAATGTATATTTTTCTATATTTGGTTTCATTAACAACAAAGATATTCGAGGTTTCATGTAGTAGTATATTTTTAGTTAGTAGTTTTATATGAACTTATTTTGATGCCTAAAATCAACTCATGCTAAGCCTAACAATCTAGCAGAGCTAAAAAATAATATCAGGAACATTATTGAAAACATTCTACAAGAAATTTCGCTTGCAGATATGCATAAACGAAGAGGGTAGGCATATGCAGCATTTATTGTAACTTTTTTGTTCTCCGTTCTCTACATGTATTGAATAGTGTTATTACCTATGTTTTCTTCCTAAACAAACTATTTGTCAGATTTGTAGGCAATTATTAACGTACAGTCTGTTCGCTGAATCTTTTCCCATGTATGAAATGATTCACATACTACTTTTTGTATTACGTCTCTTTCCTACTCACAGAATCTTAACCCCCGAAATCAAACCGTTTGTTCCATTACAGCGTAATATAACAAACAGAGATAGCCATATGATGAATGTCGGCGATAGGTTAAACGCGAATCTGTACGTTGCCGTCGTTGGCAGACCAAAGACTTTGTTTACAACTACGACCTACGTGTTATTTAATGTATTGATTTATTGCGTTTGTATATTAATGATGACGCATGGGAAAAGATCCAACGAACCAACTGTAATTAAAAATGCATATGAATTGATTTTAGGCATCAAAATACGTTCATATAAAACCACTAATTAAAAATGTACGAAACCTCGAATATCTTTGTTGTTAATGAAACAAAAGATAGAAAACTATACATTTTTGGAAAGGAGAATGATTTCTCTTTCGCATGAGGTTAAAAATTATAGGGTGTTCCATTTAAAATAATACATATTTTCCCCTTTGAATTTGACCAGCATTAGTAAAACACCCTGTATTGATTAGATGAAATGCTAGTCAAGTCTAAAAAAATCTCTTTGATAAACTAGTGAAACTAGTGAAAGCCCCATCTCTTTGGAGCAATTAATAAGCTGGGCATTAATGTTTAAAATCAGTTACTCTTATTTGGGACACCCTGTATTATGAACGCACTCCTTATGTCATCAGTCATTTTTGGTTGAGCGCGAATTTTAAACTATTTGCATTCTTATTCAAATAATTTTATAATGGGTAATTACAAGCAGCAAACATGTTAAAGACAATCTTCTCGGTAGGTATACACAATTATGTTGCACATGTTTTTGTTAAACTACTATCCCTGAATTCTCGAAATATTTGACCATTGAATTGACATAGGTAGGTTAATATTAGAAAAAATTATTAACCACTAATAAAAAGAAATTCAACTTCTCACTTAGCTAGAAAAAGCAATAATTGTCATATTGTTTAATAGTTTTTCCTGAAATAAGTAAGGAAGAATTGAAAAATCGACAATGACAATTTTAATAACGAATTTTCCAGCTTTTTTTTTACTACGCCATAAAATTAATCTTCTGGCTTCGCCGCCTTTGTGTTCGCAGCTTCGGTTATTACTACAATATGTGCACAGACTAACAATGCAAAACGTTCTGACAGGGTTAGAGCTGAGCCTCAAAGGGAAATTTTCAAAAATAGACCCCTTGTCGAGAGAACTGTTGATGAATATGCAAATGTTTGAGATGCGGCCAATTCCAGTGATTTTAATGTAACTATTTAAAAAATGTATTTGCATAAGCGGTATGGAATAAATTAGCGCAGCAACAGGATAAAATATTAGGGCTCGAATCATTAGAATACAATATAAAATATTCGACTTCAATAAAATTCACCCCTATTTAAATTTGCAGCTTTGTGAGATCAATGAGGTGTTTTTTAATGATCCCCTCTCTACTTAGTTTAATTCCAAATTTTTTTCTGCCACACTTTCCACCATTATCTTCCACCACTGTATAGTATGTCCCAGCCTGATTTATCCAGGCTCTCTTAAACGAATAGCTAGAGATTTTGGATTGGACGATATCTCCATATATTTGTTTTTTTTATTTGATTTTTATCACATCCAAAATTATAAAAAAATGTACAGGGTGCTATTAAAAAATTTAAAGTTGGGGTGTAACTAATATAAGGGATTAATATTTAGGGGATGGTTTTTTCTACACCATATGAAAGTATATTAGAAATGTATAAGATCAGTTTTTGACCCATTCGAAAGTCTTAATTCGTTTGAAGAGATATAGCCTGGACAAATTAGTCTGGGACACTCTGTATGCAGTGATGTGAGGTTGAGAATCATACAGAGATTTTCTCTGGTTGTCTCCACTCAATGGATCCATAAGTGCTAAATGGTCTCACTATGGCAGTCTACATCCAGATCAAGACTTTTGGGTTACAACCCCAATTTCTTCCTGCCAGATTTTTGTACACCAATAAAAAAACAAATGATAAAAGTCCCATAAAATAATTCCTTATAATTGTAAGTGTGCAATTCTCCATCGAGATTAAGAACATCCCGATCGATGGTTAACGTTCGTAAAATATTGTTCAATTTGTAGCGGTCTCATTCTTTTGGGAAAGAACAATTATAAAAGTTTTTATTTCTTCGTCGAGCACGTTCTTATAACCAATTCCCGATGTTTCTGTTAATTGAACTGTCTGCATTAACAAATCAAACGGAAAAACAAAGAAGAATCTGGAACACAATTTTTAAAACGAAGGAGAAGAAATTGATTTTTTTCAACAATTAGGCCAATCGATGTCCATTTGCAATGCCAATCGATGCCCATTTGCAATGCCAATCGACGTTATTTTTGGTTCGCAAAAACCAAGAGTTTAGGCACTACCTTTCTAATAAAAGGGGATAGAAGTGTTCGGGCCAGAAACACTGAAAGCTTGGGAAACACCCCAAGTATCTTTTAAGTGGAAATCCACGCCATAAGATAGTGCGCCCAGTTCAATATTGATAAAGGATACAGAAGACAAAGGATTATAATAATGACGGATAGTCAAGCAGCCATTAAAGCACTGAGCTCTTGTGTAATTAGTTCCAAAATGGTGTAAGAATGCCTAGAACTCAATGAACTAGGCGAGAACAATACTCCTTACTATGGATTCCAGGACACACTGGAATAGATGGAAATGAAATAGCAGATGAACTAGCAAAGAGGGGGACTAAAATACCTTCCTGGGGGCCTGAAACCTTTTGCGGTATCAGCCCCAATGTAATATTTGAAGAAATAGGTAAAGCCGAGAGAAAGAGAAGATCTGACCATTGGAAGGATCTAGTAAGGTTTAGAAAATCAAAGATTCTTCTGGGTAACTACAACCTGTTGAGATCAAATGAAAGCATAAGTCAGAGTGGAAGACATGGGCATTTGGAAGAGCTCAAAATAGTGAAGGAAGAAAAATGTAGATTTTGTGGCATGGAAGAAGAAACCTCCATTCACATACTTTCGAACTGCACTGCACTCCAGAATCCTAGAGTACAATACCTGGGAAATTACTGGATAGAAGAGTAACATTTACCCAAGTTGAAGCCTGCAGATATCCTAAAATTCCCCCGGAAAATAGGACTAACGGAGCTACTAGTTTCTGAGGATAGTCTCTGTAAGTAAAAGTAAGGGGTCACAATAGATTTTCTAGGTCTCAGTGAATGTCACCCCAAAAATACATACATCCATACATTGGCCAGTCTTTTACTTCAAAAATCTCTTCATATTCATTAAATTGGAAACCATCCTACATTATACTTCACATTCTATAAAATAATTGTAAATAATTTAAACATAAACACCCGCACTCTATTACGTTAAACTCGCTACAACGTAAATCCTTAAACCAGAGATTCGCTAAAAAAAATAGATAAATCCTACTGTACCGTATGCCACGTTGCGCTGGAGTAAATGCAGCGAATTATCCTGTTGAAAAAATCAAGGCTTAGTTTTAAACCGTCGAGGAGAAGTGTGTATCGGGGGTGTTTGAAAGAGCTCGCAGCGCACGTTCGTTTTTGGTTTGTTTAAGCTGTGGTTTGCGCTCTCCGAATGCCTTATAAAATATATTGATAAAAGGAGATATTTTAGTTAATTATAAGATTTATTCAAATTTATTGTTTATTCTTAATTCTAGCAACATACTATTAGTTTCTCGAGACTTCTCTCAATATTTGAACAGAAGAAGGAGACGCAACAAATCTTTTGTTCAATCTAAAAAGCATATTCACAAATACAAGTCCGAACATTAGTGAAACACTCTCGTATAAATCATCGCATAAGAAAAGCCTTCAATAATGTTTTTTTTTTCTTTCTTTGTTAACCCAGAAAAAATGCCCTTACAAAAAGTAACAAATTACAAAATATATTTCCTCGAATATTGCCTCTATCTTCCGCTATGAAAATAAAGTCTTGAAATTGAAAAAGAGCTAAATATAAATGGCTCTTTATCTCTGGAAAAGTTTCTTTCACTTCATACGTCATTAAATCCGCCATAAGCTGTACGTCGATTACAATCGTCTCTCGTCAAGGGGAAAAAGCTCAAATGGAATCGACCTAAAGCAGAAGATAGTGATCCATTTCACAGAAAAGGAAAAGCAGTATAAAACTTTATGTTACAACACTTTTCGGTATGATAAGGCAAAAAAAGGAAAAAGTTTCTATAATATAATGTATTGAATTTCCTATTTTATTTTATTATTTTTTTTCAACACATCCTAATGAAACTATCCATTCCTTAGGATCTCAGTTGTTCTTGTCCTCGACATTATCCGGTATGTTTTTGATATTCCGGCAATTATAATATACACCGTGTTCATTTTAAAACTTTCTGCGCTTAAAACGGCTGGGATACGTGCGAAGAGGGGAAGAGTACAGGCACGTCAAGAAGCTCCGGCTTCTGGAAGATATTCCAGTTCTGGCTCGAGCAGCTGACGAATGCCTGCGTAAGTACTACTTCGCAACCCCGTACAGGGCCATGATCCGGGATAGAGAATCCTGGGAAAAAGAGAGGAATACACAGCCTAATGGGACCGTCTGGTACACAGATGGCTCTTGCTCCGGTGATAGAGCAGGGGCTGGAATTTACTTCAGGAACCCAAGAACACAAGTTTGTGTACCATTGGGTGATGGTGTATCTGCATATCAGGCCGAGATATATGCTATCTTGGAATGTGCGCAGATAAACCTAGACAGAGGTTAATGTGGATCGACGCATAACCATATACTCCGACAGTCAGGCAGCAATTAAAGCCCTGAGTGGGTATACCAGCAATTCAGGACTTGCTAATGAATGTCGAGAACGACTTGCTAATCTTGCAAGGCGGAACGTGGTGCGGCTAGAATGGATTCCAGCCCACTCTGGTTTTGAAGGCAACGGGATGGCGGATGCACTGGCTGCGGAAGGGGCGGCAGCTCCTTTCTGCGGCCCGGGCCCGACCTTGGGCCTCACAAAACAAAAAATACGCAAGGAGACGAAGAAGTGGCTCATTGGAATGCTCTGCAGGGTCCTAGACAATCCAAAATTCTACTGAAGGGATGGACACGCTAGGGCAGCTACTGAGCTACCAAGGAGTAGGCTAAGGAAGATAGCAGGACTCCTAACAGGGCACTGCTGTATGATGAAAGGGCTCGGCTTCATGGATGTCTAGGTAGCAGGAATGGTACAATGGGGCCGCCAGTGACCTCAGTGCCGGAGCCTTGGCTTGAGTTTGTTCAGGACAAGGCTCGCCTGCAAACTCAGTAGTAGTAGTAGTAGTAGTCATTTTAAAACTTACCACCCCTGTAACTCAAAAACCCAATACATTGCAATATTCGCCGGGACAGGTCAAATTTTGTTTTTTTTGGTATTTGTATTAAAGTTAGGGTTGCTAGTGGTTAAGGGGATGAAAATATTAAAACCACTTGATCGCCAAAAAAGTTTTTGAGTTACTTAGGAGTGGTGAGTTTTAAAATGAACACAGTGTACCTAAATGCTATTTGTTAGGAAGATTAACAAATCTTTTTATATCTGGTTGGTATACCAAAATCACTGCAAATGTCTTCAATCGAGACCATGAAGCCTTTCGATCAGTTGCAAATAGCCTTAGATAAAGTTGATACGTCGAATTGGGCTAAAACAGAGATCTGAAGCACTGAATATTTCATACGAACGCGTTCATCATACAGTTCACGTCAATTTGGACATGAGAAAAATTAGTTCAAAATGGATCCCCAAATGTTTGAATGCTGACCAAGTAAAAACATCGCGTTCGATCTGTGCTCGATTTGAAAATGATGTAGACTTCTTAAACTAAATTGTTACTATGGATGAGACTTGGGTACATTTCTACTATCCAGAAACAAAGCAACAATTGATGGAATGGCGACACTCTGCTTCTCCAAGACCTAAGAAGTTAAGTGTCCAAAAATCTACTGGAAAAGTTCTTGCTTCAGTTTTTTGGTAATCATGAGTAATCATGATTGATTTTTTGGATAAGGGTAGATTACTATTCGACATTACTGACCACTCTACGGGAAAAAATTAAAGAGAAAAGACGCGGAAATGTTTCCTAAGATGTTTTGATTTTGCAGGACAATGCCCCTGCACACAAATCTCATGTTGGCATGCAAAAATTCGTGATTTGGGGTTTTAATTACTAGAAAACCCCCCTTATTCACCGGATTTGGCTCCGTCCGACTATTATCTCTTTACTCAACTTAAAAAAAGTTTAAAAGGTCATAAATTTTCTTCCACCGAGGAGGTAATAAAAGCTGTGGAGGTTTGGTATACATATCAAGAAGAATTTTTCTTGAAAGGTCTAGAGACGTTGCAGGTTTGCTGTAATGAATGTATCCAATTAAGAAGAGAATATGTTGAGTAATAAAATATTTTGACATTGAAATTTTGATTGGTTCTATAGCAGGCTAAGAATTTTTCAATACATATATATGTAATTGGTGCATCCAAGAGAGCCACAAATTATTAACTTTACGAAAAAGATTCTTCCAGGCATTTTGTGCTCTTGAAAGTGCCGTTCTTCAGGCTCAAATTATTTCCACTGGGTCCATCTTGGGGCGATCCCCCCTTGGATGCTCTAGTCCCAGCTATCTATATCTCCAATTCCATGCATGTGTTATTTGAAAACACCCTGTATAAATTTGTTTATCACATGCATTTGACTTGTCATTTCTCGGCACTGTAACGATAGGAAAAACCTCTTTTTACTTATTCAAAAGGATAATAATAAATATAACTAGGCTATATTTATCGTATCATGTCTTCATTTGACGGTACTTGCAGACAACTTCCTAATTATGGCAAAAATATACAAACCATGCATGTATTTGAACTTGTTTATGCGAACTTTAGGAGAAACTCAATGCTATGGAGAAGGTCTTCAGCAATTACCTTTTTGTGCGGTGAGCACAGGTGCTTCAAGAAATATTCAAGCTACTTTCCAGTACTCATCATTCAATGGATGCCGTGCCGATCCTTTCATTACAACGTAATTAAAATTCCTAATCCTTTCAGACTAAATGTGAGACAGAGAGAGTAAGTTTAATGTCGGACTCCTATGCTACGTTTCCATCACATTGATAGCATAAACTCGGGTATAATATATTTTTATCATATTGATAGCACGATTTCAGGTAAGAGATCCTAAACCACAATAAACCATAGGCGGACATTAGAATAATTCAATTGTATTTCAATTCTCTAAAATATGAATAGTTAATGTTGAAGTTAAAGATTCGTCAGATTTTTCAAGTTTTTAATAAATTTTTTGGGCTAAAAATCATTCCTATATGCAAAACTTATTAATTAATTAATTAACTTGAATAATCTAGGATCTTATTCTTACCCAACTACAAGAAAGCGTTGCAAAAGGAACAAGATACAGACTAAGTAGAGAGGGAATCAATAAAAAAAGTACACCTTCACTTCTTAGAAATCAGATAACGTGGGAAAAGCCGCAAGCCGGTATGATGAAAAAGTACAACTTTTCGAAGAAATTCGTTACGGAATTAAGCAATGCGAAGGAATGGTATCCATTACCAGACTTGGAAAGAATGCCATTCAATGGTACACAGACGGCTCAAAAGCAATGGGAGGAATTGGGATAGGAGTGTTCGGGCCAGGAACCAAACACTCCGAAAGCTTGGGAAGAACCCCAAGCAAGAAGCCATTAAGGCACTGAGATCTTGTGTAATCACTAATCAGTTCCAAAATGGTGTAAGAATGCCTAGAACTCAATGAACTAGGCGAGAACAATATAGTTACCTTACTATGGATTCCAGGACACACTGGAATAGATGGTAATGAAATAGCAGATGAACTAGCAAAGAGGGGGACTAAAATGTCTTTCTGGGGGCCTGAACCCTTTTGCGGAATCAGCCTCAATGCAATATTGGAAGAAATAGGTGAAGCCGAAAGTAAGAGAAGATCTGACCATTGGAAAGATCGTAGGGCTTAGAGCCTTAGACAATCAAATATTCTTCTGGGTGACTACAACCTGTTGAGATCAAATGAATGCATAAGTCAAAGTAAAACTTCGCTTAGAGTATTAACCGGGATCCTAACGGGACATTGTCGCCTGAATGGGCACCTAAAAAAGTCCAAAATAGTGGAAGAAGAAGAATGTAGATATTGTGACATGGAAAAAGAAGCCTCCATCTTCATACTTTCCAGCTGCACAGCACTCCAAAATCCTAGAGCACAGAACCTGGGAGATTACTGGATAGAGGAGAAATATTTGCCCAAGTTGAAGCCTGCAGATATCCTAAAGTTCCTCCGGGAAAAGGAGCTACTTGTTTCAGAGACTCTCCTCAGAAACTAAGTAGAAGTAAGGGGACACAATAGATCTTTTAGGTCTCAGTGAATGTTACCCCAAAAACAAATAAATACATACATACATACCCAACCACACTGCACTGTCACGGCAAATTCATCACTTCTAAATATATTTGAATGGTAAAAGTATTTGGGTTCAATTGTCCCCTCTACCTGCGGTTTACTATACAGAAAGATTCTAGCGAAAATTGCTAACTGAACACTTATTTACATGAAGAAGCGCTTAAAATTCTGTTCAATTCTATGAATCACCGTTTCAGAAACGTTTTTGAATTTATAATGAGCTGTTTAGCTGTCAATATGATAAAAACACACTATAATAAACTGAAAACGGCAATAAACCAGATTATTTTATTTGTGGCGTCATAATATAAAAATAACTTCGTTGTTAATTTTAAAACTTTTATATTATTAATAAATCTGAAAAATTAAAAACCTTCGTGAATGTTTATCATCGATGACTATGAAATATTTTTCTACAGTTTTATTATCTTTGTTCCTGTAATAGTGTAATATAATAGTATTTAGAAACACATTATATTATTCAAGAACTGCTTTACCAGCAACTTCTACAGCCATTTCTGTTATTATTTAAAGGCACACGTTAATATCCTTTCAAAAATAGTTTGTTTCAACAGGCTAATTTAATGGAATCCTTTAAAATTTTAGCGGAAATGTGGTTGGCGAATGTCGATTTCATTTTAGCACCGGTTAAATTTGTAACGGCCTCTAAATTTTATAGGAAGAGTTACAGAATATGACCTCTAAAAGTATAGGTAATTTAACTGCAGAAAAATGAAAAATAATCAATATTTATCAAGAGCTGCAAAAGTCAATAAATATATAGTGTAAAACATTTGGAATAACAAAGTTGCACATCAAAATTTATAAAAATCGTGCTATACATTTGGCAGCCCTACTCAACTTAATATTTGTTTTTTAAAAGACCGTAAAATACTGGTCGGAATTACCCTAATTTGTTAGAACCACCCAGTACAGATCCATACACAATATGCTAACAACGGAAACGTAGTATTACAGCTAAAGTAAAAATCGCGTATACAGGGTGTCCCGTGAATGAGTTCCGTAAATTAAAGGCATTATAGATCGTTAAGAAATATTTAAAATACCCAAATGCAACTTTTCTCTAACCTTTTTAGTTTGTGAGATACAGACTGTTAAAAGGTGAAGAAGAAATACACGTTTTATTTCATATCCTATAGGGGAATGGAAGTACAAATTTAAAATTTTTTGTAGGTTGTTGTCTCTTAAAAACACATCGACAGTATTGATTATGTCAAATTATAATAAGCCAGTGGCGTGGTACGAGGAGTTCGTAAACTTTTATTGTACCGTATTTTTGAATCACCCTGTATTTAGACCAAAATACTTTTGTATGCAATTCTTCATTAAATTTCCTTCATCAAAGGTACTCTTTGTTGACCTCGATAGAACACTCCATTTTCAAGATTTTTTACTTTTTATTAAAGTTAGATGCTTTTAGTTGTTTTTTCTTAAATAAATGTAGTACCTTCTCGAAGATCACTTATTATTTAAACACAAACGTTTCTTATGGGTTTCTAATTCATAATTATTTAAGGAAAGATAAAGTGTTAAGAAAATATTTACGACTACTACAAATTTATTGTTTAAAAACATTACAACATAAAAAAGTGTCTTACTGCAATAAAACGTTAAAAATATTGAAAATGGAGTGTTCTATCGAGTTTAACAAAGAGTGCCTTTCATGTAGAAAATTTAATGCAGAGTAGCAGAGAGAAGTCTTTAGCTCTCAATAAAGGGTGTCTCAAAAATATGATACAATAAAAGTTCACGAAATCCTCGTTCCACGCCACTGGCTCATTAGAATTTGACATAATTAATACTGTCGATGTGTTTTGAAGAGACAATAAATAACCTACAAAAATTAAAAATTTGTAATTTCCCGAGAATATATGAAAAAAATATGTATTTCTTCTGAACTTTTAAACAGCCTTTATCTCACAAACTAAGAAGGTTGGAGAAAAGTTGCATTTGGGTATTTTAATTATTTCCTAACGATCTATCATGCCTCTAATTTACAGTACTTATTTTCGAAACATCCTGTATAATAGAAATACTAATTTTAACGCTGAACACAATTCACCATTTTAAGGTATCGCTAAAATCTTTAAGTTTTCCTTTTCAGTCCGGATTAATTTATTTATCCTAAAGCTGTAAATTTTCTACCTTTGTTTTTGCGACAGAAGAATATAATGGCGAACGAGAACAAGGAAAACAGAGAAAATCAAAACGTGACTGGCGAACAAACAAAATAATAAGGCCACCCGAGTCGCTGTAATAATACACCCTTCAAAGTTAATTGCGTAATCCCGTCCCTGGTAATAGGGGAATGATGCAAATGTTTGTTTGAAAACAACTATTTAGTCTCTTATCTAAAGAGAGGTGGGTGGGTAAACGGGGAGGAGCTGTTTAATTTTGACCAAATGAAACTTTTCTCTCAGAGATTTTCAGTGTAAAAAACTATTAACACATATACAGTGCGTGGGAGAAAGTATAGAATGGAAATTGAAAAATTAAACCATCACCAGGATTCGAACTTGGAACCGTGTCAGCCATGAAACTCTTATGCCCTACTCAATCTCCAACTTGAGACGTGCTTCGACAAGTCAGACTTCGTCTCAAGTTTAGCTGCTATACTATAGTCCCGACTTCGTGAATTCTCGGAGAAGTTAAGATTCTAGTGATTTTAATAAATTTACGTTGCCAGCATTTTTATTACTGTCCTTATAGGTAATCCTCTGTTGATAAATGAATGGGAAAAATAACGTCTATAATATTTTTTTAGAATCCATACCGAATTCTAAAAACTTCCTTACTATAGAATTCCATAGGATTTGCCACATCTCGAATATTCCTCAAAATGTCTATAAATTATTCCAAATTTTCAATATCCCTCCTATCCCTTTGAAACTAAATGAGTTAGGCGAGAACAATATAGTTACCTTACTATGGGTTCCAGGACACACTGGAATAGAAGGAAATGAAATAGCAGATGAACTAGCAAAGAGGGGGTCTGAAACACCCTTCTGGGGGCCTGAACCTTTTTGCGGAATCAGCTCCATGTTATACTGGAAGAAATAGGTGAAGCCGAAAGAAAGAGAAGATCTGACCATTGGAAAGATCTAGTAGGGCTTAGACAATCAAAGATTCTCCTGGGTGACTACAACCTACGGAGATCAAATGAATGCATAAGTCAAAGCAAGACTGCGCTAAGAGTTTCAACAGGGATCCTAACGGGACATTGTCGCCTGAATGGGCACCTGAAAAAGCTCAAATTAGTGGAGGAAGAAGAATGCAGATATTGTGGCATGGAAGAAGAAACCTCCATCCACATACTTTCCAACTACACAGCCCTCCAGAATCCTAGAGCACAGTACCTGGGAGATTACTGGATAGAAGAGGAACATTTACCTAAGTTGAAGCCTGCAGATATCCTAAAATTCCTCCGGGAAATAGGACTAAAGGAGCTACTAGTTTCAGAGACTCTCCTCAGAAACAAAGTAGTAGTAAGGGGGCACAATAGATCTTTTAGGTCTCAGTGAATGTTAACCCAAATATACATACATACATATCCCTTTGAAAATATAAATTTTTTTATAAAATATGACAGCTGGGATAAATTTTTTAAACGAATGGTGTCGACAAAAACCAAAGACACGCAAGTCGTGCTCAAGGTTGGTCTATACCAGACTTGGGTCAATCTCAAATCACGCAAGCGCTGTTATCTTGTTTTCTGCCCAAGATTTGTTTATTCGCGAAAATTTTTCCGATAGTGCAGAGCGTTGCGGTATACAGATTGCAAAAATCCTTATGGAAGTATGCCGGATTGTTCAAGTGCGAAAAGGAAAATATAAGAAAAAAGCTTGAAAGAGAAGGAAAGAATAATTGTGTGCGGTTATCAAGGCGTGTACTTAATTCCAGAAAGCAGTGGCCGAATGTTGATTGCTCCTCTATTTGCCAGAAGCGCATATTAATTTGTACAAAACATATTTTTATCTCGTTATCGTTGACTTTTTTTCGAAGTCATCCATAATAGGTAAAACTAACTTTCATCCGGCAACAGTCTACTTTACAGAGAGAATGAAGGAAGTGTTTAGTTTAACCTATTATGGATGACTTCGAAAAAAAGTCAATGATAACGAGATAAAAATATGTTTTGTACAAATTAATATGCGCTTCTGGCAACAGCGGTTAAAATAGAGGAGAAATCAACATTCGGCCACTGCTTTCTGGAATTAGTACACGCCTTGATGACCGTACACAATTATTCTTTCCCTCTCTTTCAAGCTTTTTTCTTATATTTTCCTTTTCGCACTTGAACAATCCGGCATACTTCCATAAGGATTTTTGCAATCTGTATACAAGAAATGAACTGGCGATTTGGTTTGTTTTATCCCATTCCAATTTTGCTCGTTTTTGCAAATAGTATACACAAACCCTGTCTCATGTCGGTACGGGCATTGGGACTGTTTACGTGTTTACGCGGCAGTTTGAACGTCTTGAAAACGCCAGGTGACTGGAAACACGGAGACACGGTAAGGGAGTCGCTCGGCACTCGCCTATCACATTTGTGCGGATTCGCCCCAACATTGCCATGATACCAAAACAAAAAAATTTTGATTTTGCCTGCTTAATTTCTTAATATCAATACCGATTTTCTCTATATATGTACAGTAACCAAAACAATAAATTTCATAAAAAAATTTCACTCTTTCACGTTGTATACAATGAACGAGTTCTATACAAGGGAATTGCTGCCAACATAACTAACAAAAAAATACTGAAAACTGTTAGTCGAATAAATAAGTGGTTTTTCCGATCAATTTTTGTTTTTTTTTATGTTTAGAGTCCCTTTACCACCCATGCTGCACCCGAAAGGTTTAGAGGTCTTTTTAGTTTGGGGTATACTGCATCTTACAGTTGACGAAAAACGAATATCAGCTGTCAACACATAGGTATTTGTTTGCTTTGTTTGTGTTTCTGGTACTTATATTGGATAGTAATTTTTATTTTACCTTTATTTGAGATTTGTGAGACTCTGATCTGCTTTTATTATTGCAAATACCATCGAGAAGAAACAAATATGTACTGACGGCTGTCGTTAGGCTTTTCGTCAACTGTAAGATGTAAAATACCCAAAACTAAATAGAGCTGCAAACTTTTCGGGTACAACATGGGTGGTAAAACGACTCAAAACAAATAAGAAAAAACAAAAATTGATAGGAAAAACCACTTCCTAACTGCGTCCATACCGAGTCGACACTGTCGATCGACTCTGTCTATCGACGGTTGTTGATCGACAAGCGACAAAACTGCATCTGTCCACACCGAGTTGACAGAAATGTTTGTCGATCAGTCGAAATCAACATGTCTGACGAAGATTTGAATATTTATTACAAAAAATGGGGCCCAAAATTTGTAAGGAAGATACCAATTATAGACCTGCCATTCCCATAACGGAGCGTCTTGCTTTTCGACGCTAAATTCTTTAGCAATTTCCATGAGGGCATCGTGCCTCAAGTTTCTGTTCTTGTAGTTTTGGGTTTTTGAATCCCACAGATTTGTTTTTAATTTGTATGCCTCAATAAAGGCTATGACTTTGCCTTGTTCCCATTCCATTTCTACAACAATGCAAGACGTCACTGAGTACTCAGTTTGTTGAATGTCGAACGTCGAAAACACGTCCACACACTAAAGTCGATCGACTGCTCTTTGATGTTTACCGACAAGCGACGGAAAACAAATCGACATGTCGATCGATTAATTTTGTCGATCGACACAGTCGATTGCCACGTACACACTAAACCGACAATGTCGATAGACAGAGTCGATCGACGGTGTCGACTCGGTGTGGACGCAGCTTTATGCGACTAACCTTTTTCAGCATTTTTTGTTTGTTATGTTGGCAGCAATTTCCTTGTATAAAACTCGTCCATTGTTGAATAAAATGGTTAAAACCTCAGTTGTCTATCACCATTATTATTAAAGATAAAAAAATATAAAGTATAGCATTCATAACCGCTATAATAGACGACGTGTTAAGATATAAAGTACATTTTTATTTTTTTTATTGAAAATTTCAAATATACCCATGTTGTTTTATTCCTGTGAGAAAGTAGATCATACGGGAAGAAAAATGATGAAAGCTTATACCTTTTAGGAATATCATCTTTCATTATATTTTATACGGTACAGTGATGGATTTAGGCGAAGTCTGAACATAAAAGATAAAACGAATTCAACGCAGGATATTATTTTTTATTAGTTTTGGTCAAAGTTGAAATGTGCCATAAAAGCTCATATTCGAAAATCGCCAAATTAGGTCAGCCAAATTCAAAATACAGCTAAACGACGAAATCATTTTTAACAGGGAGAACGAACAAAATTAAAGAGGGAGGGTAAAAGGCATAATGCAGGTACAAAATTATGGATTCAATGCATACAGTCGAGGAGAGTTGAAAGGGGTGAAAAATAGTTTTTAATATACTGATAAAACTGCTTCTTGCTATTGACAACTAAAAGTGCTTTATTGGGAAAAGTAGAATTCGATAGATGGCACTCCGAAATGTCAATGTCATCCTAGCAACGAGTAAAACAAATCAGCTGCCGTATGATCCCTTTGATATTTAAGTGGTTTTATTTTGCTGTTTTAATTATTTTCAGTGTGTGTTTGTGAAACTATTGCTTTTTCTTTGATTGTGCTTTAGTATTTTGTGTTGTTAAACTAAATTTTGACTCCTAATATTTTTATTTTTGGAGTAATAGGTATGATTGATATTTGTAAAAAATAAAACAAGTTTAGGTCTGATTTCGTGTTTTTATTTTATTTTTCATATATAGTCATATCTACAAAAGTTACAGGGAAGGTACATTTGTATTGAGTAATATTTTAAATCTTTGATACTGATTTATTTTCTCTTAGTTTTTGTAACTATGGATTAGGTATACACTGACTATTCAAAGTTTATTTGAATTTGTAAATGCTAAGCCTTCTTCTAGGTGCATAAATGAGGGACAGGCAGTTTTAAATGTTGGCCATATATTTTTGCATGGTACCTATAGAGGAAATAAGTGACACTTTCATAAAAGTGCAATGAAAACAAAAAATAGAATAACATAACCTCTTCCATAATATCTCTGATTACATAAGAATATAACTTCAGAAATGATGACAGTTGAGTTGAATAGAAAAACACAGTTTTAAGCTTGTCACTGACACAAAATTAAACAAATAAAGTACGAATTTTTTGTAATTACGTTGACTTTCATATAATACAAAAACAATGCAAAACGAATTGTTTTACTCGTTGCGACAGTTACAATTTTTTCCGCCAGAGGTCTCATTGAATTCTACTCCGCCCAATTGAAAAATGGACACAAACAAATTCAGTGCCCTCACCCAAGATAAGATTGAACAAATAATAAAAAATTTAATACTTTCAAATTGTTTAAAAAAATAATCTCCCCAAATACAACTCGCTCTTCACACATTTTTTTATTTTCATCACTCAAACTTGTTTATTTCAGGCAAAAACATTCAAACAAATGGCAAATTTAGATTTTTTTTCATATTTTTGCCAAATAAACAAGTTTTCGTGGAAAAGAAAAAATTATAGATAAAATTTGATGCACTCGTGGTATTACCTTTGATAATTTCCTCTTTTTTTAAAATAGTTTTCAAGTTATTAACAAAAAAGTAAACGCTATATTTTTTCATCTTAATTTGTTAATAACAATTGCAATTTTCCACGTGCTAATACAAACTTTAGAACATTTTTTTCTACACGTCAATCCGAGTCGAATTAACCATCCCTCTAATTTTTACAATGTATCTAGACTCAGATAAAAGAAATTGTTACCGGGCCACTCCGTATAATCGGTCAAATAACAATAATAGGTAATAAAATGCAAACGAATCATACACAGTGAACCAATCGGTCCATAGTCGTGCTATCACAAAGTAAAAGTTTATTTTTATAAATAAAGACTGTACCGATTTTTGAATAATTCACCAATAATACGGTATGCTTCCTGTAATCGTACATTCAAAATAAATGTGAATGTGCCAATATTATAGGTGTGCAGTGCGACATAAAATTGCACGTATCTCTTAAACCGTTAATGTTATCGAGATGTCACAAGATGAATTGATATCTCTAAAAATGTTTACAAAAGCCAATTGTTGCATTTATAACTGAAAAAAGTTTTGTTTACCAAAAAAATGGCGCATCCATCATTTAACTTAGTCGGTACCTGAGTTCACAATTATGTTGTAGACTTGTATATCACGCCAAAAAGCTGCAATTATGGTGTTTATCAGCTATTTAATAATTGTAAATAAAAAACCATTTCGCATTCCCAACTTTAGAGCCCTGTAGTTCGTTAACGAAGGGCGTAAAGAAAAAAATTTATATGAAATAGCATCATTATTTTTAGTTTTTTCATCATCTCCTGAGTTTTTGGTACGAACTCCTAAAACACCCTGTATACTTGCCATGTCATTTACTTTTAAAATTATTTGTCACTGTTTGCTATCCCATTTTCTGTAGGTAAAAATGATTAAGTCAAAGGGATCGCAATTATATGTAAATTTGTCATACGCTCAAACGAAACACACAACTAATTTTGCTCTAATTGAGTTACTTTATGTTTTCAGTGTCTAACAAAAGCGTTCTGTCTTTTTGTTTTTAATAATTAATAATAATAATAATAATAATTGTAATGTAATTAAACAAAAACTCTAATATCAATATAACTGGGATAACTTTCGGGACTTTCCTGTTTAACTGCTATTCAACTTTATCTTCATATTTTTCATTCCAATGAAAGAAACAAACAAAAAAATCTCATTTTCTCGAAGTTGAAGTAACATGACGGCTTTAAAGCTTAATGGATAAGTTATTGAGGCAGACGAAACCTCGATTAGCGAGTAAAGACCGTTATAGAAATGAAATGGATGAAGGAATGTTCTTGCCAGTTGGAAGAAAACCTCTTTCACCGAAGGTCGACTCGAAAGTTTAATATCTGAATGGTAAAACTTTCTACTCAGGCTAACATATAACCCTAGCATTGATCTGACACAAAGTGAACGTGCACTTTAGGATGGCTTATCATCATGAGATATGCTACAATTATGTAATGGCGTGCTCGATTCACATGAAGAACTTATTGTAAGTTATTACTTTTTATTTTTCCACTATAGTTTATTTCAGAAAGGTATAGAGTAATAAAATGGGGAATTCCGACCAGTTATGCTCAATTTCGCTGTCGGCTATGGGCGTCTTGAAATAGTATTGTTTGTAATTAGGCGGAGTAGAATTCAATGAGACCTCTGGCGGAAAAAATTGTAATGGTCGCAACGAGTAAAACAAATCGTTTTGTATTATTTGCAAGTCAACGTAATTACCGTAAATTCGTACTTTATTTGTTTAATTTTGTGTCAGTGACAAGCTAAAAACTGTGTTTTTCTATTCAACTCAACTGCCATCATTTCTGTGGTTATATTCTTATATAATCAGAGATATTATGGAAGAGGTTATGTTATTCTATTTTTTGTTTCCATTGCACTTTTATGAAAGTGTCACTCATTTCCTTTATAGGTACCAAGCAAAAATATATGACCAGCATTTAAAACTGCCTGTCCCTCATGTAGAAGAAGGCTCAGCATTTACAAATTCAAATAAACTTTGAATAGTCAGTGTATACATAAACAATAGTAACAAAAACAAAGAAAAAATAAGTCGGTATTAAAATATTACTCAATACAAATGTACCTTCCCTGTAACTTTTGTAGATATAACTATATCAAAAATAAAATAAAAATACGAAACCAGACCTAAACTTGTTTTATTTTTGACAAATATCAAAATATTAGGAGTCAAAATTTAGTTTAACAACACAAAATACTAAAGCACAATCAAAGAAAAAGCAAAAGTTTCACAAAACACACACTGAAAATAACTAAAACAGCAAAATAAAACAAATTAAATATCAAAGGGCTTATACGGCAGCTGATTTGTTTTACTCGTTGCTAAGATGACATTGGCATTTCGGAGAGCCATCTATCAAATTCTACTTTTCCCAATATTAAAATTTCAAGTAATTGCGTAAGATAATTAGGAAAAGCATGTTTTCTGGGCTGAAGTGTCCATATCGAAATATTGTGTAGAGATTACGTAGGTAGTATATTGATTATACAGTTACGTTTTGCATTTAACAAGTACCTTTTAACCTTCAAAAGCAGAAAAACATAGTGTAACTGTGCTGCGCACACCGCCATATCGTTGCGAGCTATAGAACTTATATGGGAGCAAGTGAAAGGATTTGTGGCAAGACACAACACGACATTCAAAATGAAAGACGCTAAGCTACTGTTTAATCAAGCCATTAAGGAGGTGACACCAGAGAACTGGCGAAAAGCAGTCTAGCATGTCATTAAAGAAGAGGAGAAAATGTGGGATCTTGACTACTTGATCGATCGGACCGTCGACCCGTTAAGAGATGACAGTTCCTCAGATGATTTTTTATAATTTAATTGCTGTATAATTTATTTTTGGTATAATAATTATTAAAAAATAAGTGTACCTAATACTATGTACATAATGCCTAGTTTTTATTCTGTTAAAATAAAATTCTTTCCCTTTTACGAGTATCCTACCGGCACGCCTTTGACATACTATTTTCAGTGTTTGTGAATGGATAACAATAGGCTAAACCCATATATTGACCGGGTGGTATTACCTGCACTTGATAAAAAAGAAGAGTTTTACAATGAAATCAATACCAAACTATGAAAGTGGCTTGAATATTCGTTGGGTCACTCTGTGCTCCCTTTGCAAACTTAATGAGGTTTTATTACTCTATACCTTTCTGAAATAAACTATAAACACTGTTAGCGGTAGGGTTTACCACTTTAAGGCTTCGTGCAACTTAGGTTATTTTCTTTTATTGTTAAAAGGAATGCAATAATTCTTTAAAAGCCTGATGTTTATCGGGTATTACAGAGTTGTGCCGTTGTTGTACCGTTGTTTTTCACTCAACGGTTGTACTCAAAGTTGATGAACTATTTTAGAATAATTTAACATTAGGTATGCCACAGTTTTCAAGTTTTGAGCAAAACTTGTGGTGGATTACGGAAGTGAAGAAAGTGATATTGCAAGAGGAGCAATAGTCGGTTAGTTTACCACTTTAGGATTAGGAAGTTATAGCGATAAAGTTTTCTGTCCGTCGGAAATTTCAGCAGTACTCAAAGGTTATTTTTAATAATCAATAAGATAGAAAGAGAAATAATTTGAGGGATTCAAATTATATCCTTGGTATTTTTATAAAGTAGTTTTTATAAAAAATCAGTTATTAAATAAATGTGTCTAGTCACACTGACTTTTCCAAGACATTTGACAAAGTAAATCACAATATTTTATTGAAGAAGATCAGGTATTTTGGTTTTACAGAACATTTGGTAAATTGATTTGGAAGTTTTTTGACTGGTCGTCACATCAGATGAAAATCTGGGGTTGCAAATCGAATGATATACTATAGTTAATTTTAGAAAGGTATAGAGTAATAAAACCTCATTAGGTTTGCAAAGGGAGCACAGAGTGACTCAATAAATATTTAAGCCACTATCAAATACAGCGAATGGCTTGTTTAAACATCACAGGAGCAGGATGTCCGGAGTTATCGTCAATAAGAGAGTGTGTGTTCGGTGAGTCTTGGCCTACACCTGCCGATATAAAGGAGATGTATCCTAGTGACCTGTCCACCTTCCTGAGAAAGACAGGATAGACGATTTCCTAGGAGGACAACTTCTCGGGAGGATGTACAATGGGTAACATGTGGCCTAAGTGCTGTGAGCCTACACTCACCCTCCCTACTCTACAGATACAGTTTTTAGCCACTTTTATAGTTTGGTATTGATTTCATTGTAAAATTCTTCCTTTTTATCAATTGCAGTTAGTACCACCCGGGTTGGCGTCAATATAAGGGTTTAGCCTATTGTTATCCATCCACAAACACTGAAAATAGTGTGCCAAAGGCGTGCCAGTAGGATACTCGTAAAAGGAAAGACTTTTAAAGACTTGATATATCAGTTTATCGACTTCCATACTGCACTGTCGTTTGTCACTGACTGGTTCGGACAAAAAGGGCCGGAAAACAAGTACAAAACGTTCTTGCGTACTTGTTAGAACTTGTAGCAACGGCTTGCTAGCCGGGACAAGCTTTGTCTGTGAATGCACACACTTGATACAATGTAGAATTTTCTCACGCCGGTTGGAGCTTGCAAGCGCTTGCAACTTTCTTTGTGATCGCACCCTAAGTGACAAAAGTGAAACTTTTGCTTTTAAAATATTTTTAGGTATTTTTCAATACAAACCGGGAAATAATAATGATATATAATTAAATATCGATATTTCTAAATATTTTTCATCAAATTAATGCATCTAACTAAAAATAATTCAATAAGATACCTCACGGGGCGCTTCGTATACCATTCTGTATAGATAAAGTGCAGACTAGTCGTTCGACTGATTTATAGATTTTCATATTAAAGGTCAAAAGCAAGAAGCACCATTATCCCCGCCTCATAATCCAAACAATATTCGCACAAAAACGATTCATTCGCAAGTTTTTGCGAGTTGGAAAATACATCTGATCCTTAACGTCGTCCTTATGGTAACAGTATACGAAATTTGAATACTCATTTTCAAACCGCTTTTGACAATGGAATAGACTGAAAGAGGTTTTGTGATAAGGGGTTGGGCGTGAAAACGAGACGTTTTTAGAGGGAACCTTCATTGTCACAAAAGGTCGAATGTACATTATTGTTATTGACATTTAGATATTTGTTTGGATAAATTATTGGAATTTATAGCATAGAGATTGTGGAAGTCATACGATTAATATCTACAAGTACAAGGATAATATAAATAAAACTAAAATGGACGTGTTCTATATAAGGGAATTGCTGCCAATATAACGAACAAAAAAATAATGAAAAGTGGTGTGGAAGTGGTTTTTTGTAAAAATTTTTTTTTGTTTTTTTCTTATTTGTTTTTAGTCGTTTTATCACCCATGCTGTACCCGAAAAGTTTGCAGGTCTATTTAGTTTGGGGTATTTTACATCTTACAGTTGACGAAAAACTAACGACAGCCGTCAGTACATCTTTGTTTATTCTCGTTGGTATTTGCAATAATAAAAGCAGATCAGAGTCTCACAAATCTCAAACAAAGGTAGAATAAAAATTAGTATCCAATATAAATACTAGGGCTACGTTCATAAACTTACTCCAGTGAGGAGAGAAGAGTTTCATCACGTGATTAGAAAAGTATGTTTGATGGTTACTCGGAGTAACCGTTCAGAGGCTACATCGGCAAATCAAATGTCATTGTATGAACTTGGGGTTATATTTTTCATTTCGAAAGAAAATAATAAACGAATACAAATATAAAAAAAACTAATGCAAAATTGAATACAAAAATAACGAAATAAAGAATATTAAATAAAAATCAACTCTGATATGTTCACATTAGACCCTAATGAACTATGTACTAAAGCACAGAGTAGTCCATTATTGATATGTGGATTTATTAGCCAAAAGAAACTATACTCAACTTAAATGCAACCAACTGTAACCATATATCTATTGATTTGTAAAGAAAAAATCAAATAATATTACTTTATCACTAAATAACCTAGCAGTAATATGAACTGAACTACTAAGCCAAACTGTCATAACTGTCAGAGTATATAATACTCCATTAAAAAGCGGAGTATGCAGAGTTTACTCCGGGTAGGTTTCTGAACGTTTATAAAAGCATACTCTATACTGGTAGAGTCAATTTATGAACGCTTCGGAGTAAACTATTTTTACTCTGAGTAAGTTTATGAACGTAGCCCAAACAAAACCAAACAAATATGTGACATTAGTTTTTCGTCAATTGTAAAACGCAAAATACCCTAAACTAAAAAGACCACCGTGCTCCAGTCACGGTTTTTCCAATCAATTTTTGGTTTTTCTTATATGTTTTCAGTCTCTTTACCCGAAAAGTTTGGAGGTTTTTTTAGTTTGGGGTATTTTACATCTTACAGTTGACGAAAAACTAATTTCAGCTGTCAACACATAAATGTTTGGCTTTATTTGTGTTTCTGGTACTTATATTGAATTACAGCTCCAAACTTTTTGGGTACAACATGGGTGGTGAAGGGACTCAAAACATAAGAAAAACAAAAAATTGATTAGAAAAACCACTTTCTCATTCGACTAACCGTTTTCAGTATTTTTTTGTTCGTTATGTTGGCAGCGATTCTCTTGTATAGAACTCGTCCATTTCCCCTGTATATTATCAAAATATGGGATCTCCATACGAGGTTAGAATATGTACAAATTCTCAAGACTCACCCTGTATGATCTTTGTCGTACTTGTGTGAATCGTATGAGTTATTAAACTTTTTCGCAATCCGTTCCGGTATGACGCCACTGACATTTCAGCCATATTGTGCAGGAGTGCACAAATTTCATTTAGTTTTCGTTATTTACTGGCAAACAACGGATAATAAGACTTTAATTAAAAATCAGATCTTAAAGGTGTCTAAGATACCATCGTTTTGTAGTGTTTAGTATGGAATGTGTGGAGTAAGAGATAAGGTGTTTCTTTTTTGATTTCCGGCTGCTTTTACGAAGCGACGTGACTATTTTATTGATCTCTCTGTGCAAACAATTGCAGCAAGGATCGATATTGTCTATAATCTGAATTTTTTCATCTAACCGGCACCGTCTTTTTATGCAGGTGTTTGGTGGCGCTGGAAGTACGACGTTAATAGTAGTTTATCGCGTGCGGAAAAGTCACTTTACGCACGTGTTAGGTACAGTATGTTTTCTACTAGCATCTGGGAAAAACCAAAAAGCTAACATAAAGAAGCATTTATTATTAAATACATAACAACAACTCAATTATTATTATTTGACATCCATTTGGCATAAGGCTTTTATCAGGGCTATGAAAAATTATTGGAAAAATGTGAAAAAATTATAACAGAATTCTAATAAATTCCACAATTTTTCAGTCATTTGGTAAACTACAACCATATATATACATATTTTAAATATTCAAATGTCAGTGTACTCCCCAAAAACTCTACAAATTTACTTTCCGCACTAGTGCGGAAAAGTGACTCTTTCCGCACGCTTTTTAGTGCGGAAAAATGGATCTTTCCGCACGCTACTAGAAAAAATAACTATACATACATATGCATTAAAAAATTCTTAGCCTACTATAGAACAAAAAAAAATTTCAATGTCAAAATATTCTCCTCTTAATTGTACACATGTATTATAGTGAACCTGCAACGTCTCTAGACCTTTAAAAAAATGTTTCTTCTTGCTCTTATACAAACCTAACCTCCACAGCACAGCGTCAAGTCTATACTTTGTTGTTTACGGTCAATTAATATTTATGAAAAGTGAATATTCCTAGATACACTGAAAAACATCAGAATTTTGAAAGTTCTCAAATAATATTTTCAGTTAGAAAAAGAAGCTGGTAATTATTGATTTTAAATCCTTTTCAAAGGCTGAGTACGATCCTGGTGATATTATTTATCAAATTCAAGGTATGTCAAAATAACAAATAAAATATAAACGACATACCCAAAAACCGGATATAGCGCACAATTTTTTTAGTAGGTCTCATGTAAGTGATCAAGTATTTCAATTAAATTTTATGCATGTCGTACTGATATTTACACATGAATGTAATATATAACATTACGGAAATGCTAGTTCTTGTACATATTAGATTTCACTGCTATGTCAATAAAAAGGGTAACATCTCTCTTCGTAGTCGAGATTGAAATAAGATATTGTATAGGTTGAGAATTGAAGCTCAAAAAATGAGAAAAACCTCGAAATTTTCACGTCCAGCATCGATTTGCGTACAAATTAGTGATTCAGCTCATTTCACCCTCGAGTTCATTTTCTATATCAAGCCGTTGTACGCTTTTTGTTTTTTTTTTCAAGGGTGAAAACGACCACTTGTCAAAAATTATAAATTAACATCGTAAACATTGATATGAGTCAAATTTTTTGGTTTGGATTGCTTAAATAATGAGTATTTTCTAATTTAGGATTTTATATTATAATAAAATTTCAACCCTTAAAAATGAACTCTTAGTAGGACTTGTAGAATGTAGAAATAAATTTTTTTCCCAAGAAAATATTGATTATCACGGTGAATTAATCCAAAAATTTTGTTATTTAATAGTTATTTAACCAACAAGAGTATTATTATTAACAATGGAGATATTTTAACACGCGAGCTAAGCGAGCGCATGAATGAATGAGATTGTTAATCTTTTAATACTCGTCTTGATTACAATACTTTTTCGTCGACTTTGATCCATTATTTAAAAACTAAGAACATTTATTTGTTTTATACGTTGTCAATAAATGACATTGAAATGTCAGAGACGAATGACGGTTCAAAGTCAGTTTTCGCTTTTTAATAGTAGTTTTCCTACAACCACTGTGAATTCCTTATTGATGTACAATTTTCAAGTTTAAACCAAAAATGAGTAAACTGTTTATTTTAATCTATTAATCATAAAAACATCAACCTTTTAAGCATTATTTTAGGAATTATGAACCAAGATCAAAATAATAATAATACAAAATTGTTCAAATTTTACAATTAATTATATACATTCAACTACTTTATTTATGTTCAAAGTTTAAATAAAATAACTATATAAATTACTGTATTTTTTCATTAATAAATGTAGTTGTAGAAGAAATATTGTGTACAGCACTTTTCCTACTCGCTAGATTTGCTCACACACTTGTGCGCTCGTGGGAAAAGTGACGCTTTGCGCACTAGTTGTAACCAAACTACTATTACCTAACTACTAACTAGTATGGAAAGTGATACTTTTTGGCTCGTGTCATTAACTAAAATAGCTTTGTTTCAAATGGATCATGTTCACACCAAAATAAAACTTCAGATATTTACCGAAAACTGATTCTGACTTTTTATAATCTAAGACTAGACTAGCATTTTCCAATCTTCTCTCACCATAGTAACTTTTGTACCAAGAAATTATAGTTCTTTCTAATAATAATCATTTAATTTGTACAATCACCAACATCATTTAGACCCATCACCAATTAACAGTATTTCCGGGAAAGCTACCTGCATTACGCACAATGCTTGTTGAACATCCCTAAAAACCTGCCATTTTTTTTGTCGTGTTCGAGCCTGGTTGCATCCATTTACCTATACCCACATAAAATTGTGAACTCCCATTAAGGGACTCGAGTAACTTCGGGACTATAAGGGGAGGTCCATTGGGAGTTGTTCCAACTCCACTTTTATGGTATCATCTGGGAGATGACCTTTGAAAGGCATCTCACGACTCACGAGAGATAATTAATCGTGTACTAAATATATTATAATTAAAAACAACGTAATGGATGATTTCCTAGAGATTCTGCAAGGTTTAGGACGCAGTGAAGTATCATTAGACGGGTATTGGATGATATATATTACATTCTATAGCCTTCTTGGTGTGCGTCATTGATTGTGACGTATATCCGGGTTTTCGGTAGGCGCTTATTTTATTTGTTATTTTTACATACAGCTAACCTTAAATTTGATAAATAAAATCATCAGGATCGTATTAATAATTACCATCTTCTTTTTCTAGCTGAAAATACTTGAGAGCTTTTAAAATGCTAATGGTTTTCCTTGCATCTAGGCATATTTTTGTATTATTTAAATAAATATAACAATAAGATTCATATTTCATTTTCATAAATAATAATTGACCGTAAACAACAAGTACAGCCTAATCGAGAATAGAAGAAGACGTAAGCCACATTGCCGCTACGAAAGGTGCGTCTGCATCCTATTTTGAATGCAACACTTACCTCATCTATCTCCAGAATTAAATTTATATTTTTTCGATACTGTATTATTAATATTTTTTACTCCAAATCTATTTTTTTAGAAAAGTAAAAAAAGTTTTCCAAGACAATAGAGATTTTAAATAATATTTTCATTTCACAAAATGTTATCTTGCAAAAAACATTTTATATTGAATAAAGTGAGGGCTAATAATTTCAAACCTATAATGTTCGAAAATATACAGGTGATTTTCCTACGTGTTAATTGGAAATATGTCACGTGTATTTTCCAATTTTACCTACAATGTGCTAAAATAATGATTCCTGATATTCCATTCAATTTAATTGGTATTTTAATAGATTGTACGTGTTAAAGCCCTCGTTCAATTCAAATGTTTGGGTAAATAGAAGTGCCTGATTTTAATTTGCAGTCCACTACTAAGAAAAAAATCAACCAACACCATGTGATGTGCTTCCGACATAATTTCCCTATTAATCATTGTAAATAGTAGAGGCGGACGGTTTGAATAATCGCCAATCAACTACAGAAATTGCAGCACTTAGTTTTCAACGCGTAGCGTCAAAAGAAACACTTTCTCTTGGAATAATATCAAATTACAATTTCCCGTCTTTAATTCGTGTCGTATAAAATGCAATAAAAAAGTTAAAACGGCGCTAAATGGATATGCAAAATTCTTTTTTATGTGACGAATTTTTCTACTTCGGGCGCCGTTGATGCAAAATTCAATTTTCACGGAAATTTCTCTTACTTTTCGAGAAAATTATTAATTTTCTGTTTATACAGGAAAACAACACAGTCGGAGAATTGAAAATTGAATCAAATCATAATTTATCTGAATTCTTTTTCGACAATGCAGTTTAATTTAGTTTGTTAATAACACAGGGTGTGTCATTATATTTCCGGTATTCATAGCTGTTGAACGAAAAAAAGACAGATATATGCGGTTTTCATTGAAATACTTTACAATAATACAAATTTTGTTTGGAATAAGTTTTTTTTCCCATTTTCGGCTAATCAAAAGCAAAAAGTCGGATACTTTTAGTTATGCAACACATATAACAATGAACCGTAAATAGTGTTGCATTGATTTGCAAAAATTTCTATCTACCATAAACTTGATTTAAAAGTTTTGTAAGGAATTCATTGATTTGTAATAATTCCCAATTAACATGGGAGTACGATAAAAAATTTGAAGGGGGTTAATTTATTTGCACATTTTTCCCATTATGGGCGTATGATAAAATTTAGGAAAGAAGTCCTTTTATTGTTCATCTACCAAGACGTATATTATGCAATTAGAACAAAATGGCGAGTTGCATACTATACTTTTTCTATGACAACATATCGTTCACGTTTAATACACGATAGGTGGCCAATAATTCTAGGAACTCTTGGCATGTCACCATTTCATTTCTGTTATTCAGTCACTAGTTATGTCGGATGTCAGTGGAAAAAGTAATTAGAAGAATAGAGATACAACTAACTAGAACTGCTACAAAAATCTAATGGAAAATGGACATACACAGTTAAACGAATATAAAAAAAAAATATAACTGACATTTGACATAAGTAGTGAAAGATAACAGAAATGAAATGGTGACTTGCCAAAAGTTCCTAGAATTATTGGCCCAAGATAAGTTAATAATTCAGCTAGAACGTTATTTTAAATTTCAATATTTACGCACCGGGGGTGTACTCATTGTTTAAATAAAGCAATCTAGATGTTCGCAATGATAAAAAACATGCAAAAATCTTATGATTTGAAAGGTAGACATTTACAGTCACTTTTTGTTGGCCACACTGACTTTTGACTGAAGTCCTCTATTGAAAAAACGTGGCCCCTCCAGGCTACGCAACTGACGTTATGACATGCAATTTTGTGATTTCATTATTAAAAAAATTATTTTCAAAAATTCAAAACGAAATATTTCGAAATTAATTTCTGGTATCAATTAAAATCATTTATCAAGCCAGTTAGCACCTATAAATATTTTCAAATAGCAATATAACACAGTTGAAATAATTTTCACTAGGTAAATCGGTGGAATTGCGCACTTTCAGGGAATATATTTCAATTAGAATTATTACGTGTCCGGAGTCCGGAATGTGACACCGCCATTAGCATTAATTCGAATTTAAACGAGGTACGGTGAGCATAACATTGATTTATGGCATTTGCGCTTGTTCACTGTTTAGTACACACTAGTTCGGAAACTATTTCAACTTTTAATCGACATGGACTCACAAAATAGACCGCTTAATACCGACCATTGAATGCGAAAATATTAACTGACTAACCATAATTTTATGTGGTAATCATGTACCCTAGGATGTGGGGTGTATAGTCCGGTGAAGTTAGGTCGAAAGTTTTCGTGAAATGGAAAAGATTTCCACCAGAGATTTTACTTTTTTAAACTAAAGTATATGTAGTATAGACCAGCGTTTCTCAAACTATGGGTCGCGACCCAAATGTGGGTCGCAGTAAATTTTTTTTGGGTCGCGTATGAAGCTAACCGCAACAAGAAATAAATCACAATTTACAATCACACAAAGAGGCGTACTTCACTTGTGTGACGGACGAAATCTTTTTTACAGTACAGTAATTTAGTATTGTACGAACGCGCATCCGTGTACAGTGTTTTGAAAATCTATATTTTTTATTATTATTACAATATCTAAAGCTTTTTTCTACACTCACATGTATATTATCCATTTTTCGCACAGTTTACAGAATGGAAATGTAGGCCATATCAGTTAACTGAACGTATATATTCATATACATCCTAGAACGTATATGAAATCCACCAATCAGCATTCGCGTTTAGAATTCGTCAACTCCCCTTTTTTGAATTTCAAAGAAACGTCAAAATAACTTATCGAAAGAAAGGCTTCCCTAGAAGCACTGGATCAAGAATATTTATTTACAATAATAAACATAAATAAAATAATCTGTATAAATTAACAACAAATACTGAAAACAGAATAAAATGGGTATTTAAGAGGACTTTTGATAGACGTCAGCTTTTATGAAATTTTGTAATTCATGTGACGTTATAGATGTACAAGTAAACATTCCTCGGTAGTCTAGTTGTTAGCATATCAAGTTCTTGCGCGCTAGGTACAGGGTTAGATTCCCAGTGAAGAAATTTTTATTTTATTTTATTTTTAAATAATTATTTCGCTTAATATTGGTATTGGATTGGTAAAATTATGAAAATTGTTAAAACTTTTGAGATTCAAGTTATATTACAGTCGAGATTACAGTTTATTAAAATGTTTATTTTCTCGATTTTTCAAGTGGGTCGTAGAAAAAATATACTCGTGTGGATTGTCCATATCGCATTCGAACGATTGAGAACTTCGTCCTCGTGCGATATGGCCATCATATCCACACTAGTTGCACAAACTACTATTAATTATTTGGGCCGCGAGCTATTCAAACATAAATATGTTGGGTCGCCAGTCTAAGAAGTTTGAGAAACGCTGGTATAGACTACTTTCCTAGATTTGAAAGATTTCACTCGAGCTTACGATGCAGCTTGCTAGCAAAGCTTGGAGCACGAGAGATGTAACAGTTTCGCCCATAACTTTTTTAGATTTGATTGTGGAAAAAAAATTGTGGGTATCAAAATTGTGAGGAATTTTATGCCCTATTAGATGACGTAATGCAATATTAAAAAAATTTTTTTTCAACTCCTAATTTTTGAAAAGTTGAACTTTGAGCACTGTCTTCTCCGCTCTTAGTGATGGAATCTAGAATTTTTTTTTTCAAAATACGTGGTTTTTGGAGACAAACATAAAAAATATCAATAAATACATGAAACATTTTTTTCAACGTCAGATTTATGAAAAACGGGGAAAATTTTTTTTTTTTAAACTCGTCAAAAATCTTTTTTTTAATTTTTTTGTTTTGTTCATAAAACTACAACTCATTATAAAACTACAACTTATCGATTGCAGTAAACCGCGCATCGATAGCGTTAATGTTTATGAAATGAGAAAAGATTGAAAAAAAATTATATTTTGAAATTTGGAAGGGAGGCTATTTTGAAAATTCGAAATCAGAAAAAACCAACGTTTTCAGGTGCCGGACTACTATATTTTGATATATTATGAATTCGTTGTTATTATAATTAAGTTAATCGCTTAAAAAACCATTTTGCAAAAATTACTTCAAAAGTTTGGGGTTGAAAATTTTTTTTAAATATTCCATCAAGTCATCTTATAGAGTAAGTATACAATTCCCTAAAATGTTGATGTCAACAATTTTTTTGTGCAACCAAATCTAAGAAAATCTAAAAAAATTATGGATGAAAAGCTGCATCACAAGCTTGAGCTTGACACATTTTTTGTAGAGAATTTTGTGATCTACAATTTTGTACTGAAGTAATTTTGCGAAATAACTCACCGTTTCGCTAAAAATCGCAAAATACTAATTTTTTTGACCTTTGACCCCGTAGCACACCTCGGAACGATGAGGACTTTTGAGGTTTTCTTTATAATGATATTTAGAACAACTATGCCAATTTTCAGCTGGTTGGGAATTTATGTAACCTTCCTCCTTATTTTAGGCTTAAATTGACCGGATTAAATACTACATATTACATTTTTATTTAAAAATGTAAAATCTCTGGTCGAAATCTTTTCCATTGTATATTCTTACTTCCCTTATTTGTAGTACTTTTTTTAAAGCTTCTTTTAGTGTTTTAAATATGAATCCTGGTTGATAAAAGTATTTCTGATATTATATTAAAAAAGTATACTAGGATCCCAATAAACTGGTGGAAGTCTGTGTCCTCTGGGAGCGGCTCAAATAGTCGTATGAAGACAAGGACTGTACTTAAGCCTGTCATAAAATGTAATATAGATGATTGACAATGAACTACATTGAATGTGGATCTATTAATGTAAAATTATTGATGTGAATAACCATTTGTATACTTCATCAGCATATATACGTACTTCCCTAGGTCAACTATCCTCTTACGTGATCTCTCACTGTCACGTACATGACCTTATGAGTCTGTTTACTATTCAACAACTATAAAACAATAAATAATCAACTTTTTTTAGTTACATTTTCCGATATTGTCAAATTTAATAGTACTTTACTTTTGAGTAAAATCAAAATTTATTGAAAAACCTCGTATAAGACTGAAAAATTTGATATTTGATGACTGTATTATAAGTTTTAGGTAATGCAAAACTTTTTATGAAGAATAACTTTTCTTTTAAAGTTAATAATAAAAAAGTTTTCCATATGATTTGAAATTGAGCAATGTAAAAGTGTGGTGACATGATTAATTAATTTACAATGATAAATCAGAAAAAAATCTGGATAGAAATGTGCTATACTATCCTGATTTTATTAGAAATTTTCAACATTGTCTAGTTGTCGAATTTTCTCATTAGTGTCAGATTGGGACCAGAATAAAAAAAATAGCTGGAACGCTACTGAAACGCTGGATTAAAAAATATAAAAAGATTTAACATGATAATTAACTTATCACTTATATATATATAGCATGGGTAGATTCTACAAAGTAAGGGATCAAACAGTAAATTCAATCTTGATCTTGTTTGTGAGCTTACAATCCATGAATTTTTTATAAGTTCAAATGTAGCATTGGATTTGTTACGTAATAATGATTGACTTATCTGCTCTGTCACTAAACGAGCAGGAAGCGGAGTATTGTCAATAAATTATCCACTGAAATATAGATTTATCTTTCAATCCCAAAGATGGAATAAACGTTTTTTGTACATTTTTTATCAATCAAAGCAAAATTTATTGCAAATTTCTATAAATTCTTGTATAATATAAATTTAATGATTTGACCATGTTTACGTAACATCACCTTATTAGTGTTTTTTCCATAACGGGAATGATAGCCATGACTTAAGTTGTGTCTCAATTATTATACATCACCTGAAAAAGAGGTCACTTCCATAAAAGGCGTACTATCTAAAGCATAGGCGTAGTTAAGATGAATTCAACAATAAATTATTTAAGAAAATAAATTTTTGATCGCATAATGGCTGAAAACTAAATACATACCCTTCTTTTTCCCGTCAAAATTGCATAAGTCTGTCTCATTCATCTTACGGATTTTGTTTGGAAGTTATCATTAAACGCAATAAAAGAAAACGTAAACTGTGAGTATGTCTTTGTTGAATCGTATGACCCGCATGATAAGACTGCATCTGACTATACATTTTTGGAATTTTTTCTTTACGCACTAGTGCGTAAAATAAAGTGTGTCTAAAGTAGGGGAGCGAGGGGCTTGTTGTAACAGGGGTAAGTAGTAACAGGCCCTTTTCACTAGGATCTTAAACGCTATTAAAGTATTTCTTTGACTCGATTTAACCTATAAACTAGTGATGGGCAGAATCGAATACTCTCGAGAATCGGATACATGGTACTCGAATCATTTTAGGAATCGAATGCTTATCCGAGTACTGAGTTCTCGAGAACAAAGATTGTAGGTATATGGATGAGTACGAATACGATCGAACACGAATACCTGTCTGAGCGAACTCGTTTTGTTCTCACTATTCTTAGGTGGTTATTTGTTAATATCCATTTTCTGTAAGGTAGCAGTTTAAGATTTTGGTTTCTTAATTTGAAATAAAAGATGATGGTTTCTATTGAAATGTTAATAAAGAAAATATAAAATATACAGGATAGTGTACATATTTCAATAAATGTAAAAATAATAATGATTCCAATGAAAAACCAAAATAAATTCTTTAAAAAATGAATACGAAAATGAAGAAAATAAAAAATAGAAAATATTATAAATAGATGGTATGAATGTAAAAATAAAAATCGGAATCTGCTGACAGTACGGACCATTATTTCTCCATGGTACGGACTTTTATTCTTGAGTTTATGCGATCAACCATGCCGAGATCCGAGAACAGCCGGTATTCGAATACTTGGATAAAAGAATCGAATACACCGATTACTGTTAAGAATCGGATACTTTCCGATTCTTGGTATTCGAGTTCCCCATCACTACTATAAACCGCGCCGCATCATGTTGCCATAGCCAATGTCCTGCCGGTCGGTGCATTGAGGGGAAGTGTGCATGTGCTTCATTTCTGCCAGGTAATATAAAATAGTACTATCGTAAAATTTCGGTTTGCGTATTTAATATTGACTAATTTCAAACTTTCTATATCTTATTTCCATTCAAATGTATCTATCTCTGATAATGTGTAACAGTTTTTATGATTGCTAAATTGTTTAAATAGTTATCTTGATAATTGTTGGAAATCATACCAAAGGGTTAGTTGTAACAAAATCCCGGGGCTTGTTGTAACGTGTTACTACATGCCACCAAATGTTGATTCTTACATAAGTATAATACTTTGTTAGATAGCTATTAAGAAGAGATAATTACGAGCATACCTTGAATAATTTAATTACTTACTGTGATTTAAAAGTGCCATGATGATTATAAGAAGTGTTCAACTAAATAAAACTGTTAATTACTTAATTTTTAATTGTTGATTACTAAAAAAATGTATTTGAGTTGATTTTTGATAAAAATTACGTAATACTTACTTTAGAAAGATGTCAATTAAAAAAAAACAAAGAATAAATGATTAGAGGTATTATTGTCGTTTTTTTGTCGTTACTACTTGCCCCGGTAGATGTTACAACTTGCCCCAAGCACGAGGTAAGTTGTAACACCGCACTTCTTCTAGAAAATAATTGATTGTAAAATAATGACCAATAGGTATGGTATTATTTTCACTTGATTTGGTAGAGGAAGAGTTACAGTATTCATCCATCTTTATTTAGTAGAAATTTGATCAATAGATTTCAAGATATATTAGTTTTAATGAAAACTGTTACAACAAGCCCCTCGCTCCCCTACGTACTTTACACACGGTAGTATAAAAAATACTATTTCATCCTGTGATACTCAGTTGTATTGTAAAGTTGTTTGAAGTTGTTTTAAAACATACACAGACCATCGACATTGATATTTTCCGATTAGTAGTAGTCTGTGTTGAAAAATTGTATTTCATAATAATTGTACGAATTTTGTCAACATATTTACAGTTTGGACTTTACTACGATTCAAGTTGTAAGTAACCTTTGGAATATTTTACTTTCACAAGAAATCTGAAATACAATACTGTATATAAAATGTAAGAATTAGATCACATTTGGTTTCGTGATTTAAAATGTTGAGTATCCTCAGTACGTCTCTGGATAGTTAGCTACGAATTTAAAATTTTTTAAAGTTTCCTGCTGCGATTTGTGTCGAATTTATTTTGCATAGGGTCGTTCAGGCAGACGGCCACTCTAGACGGGCTCTAACCAAAGGCGCTAGTCCAAGTTTATTTAGCTTTCAAGTTTTCCTAGTTTTGTCTTAACTGTAAATCCTCTATTCCAAAAGGAATCCCTCTAGCGCTACGCCTATGGCTTATGCAATTATATAATAAATTTAATAAACGAGATTAAAATGAATCTCGAAGAGCGGAGTAATGTCTCTGCGTAAAGTTATTGTTATATTCAAATTAGCAATTAGTCTGCTTTCAGTTAAAATGTCGGAGCCAGTGTATAAATAGTAACGTATTTCATTTGCCTACGGTGTCAACGTAACAAGGTTAACAAATAAAAAAAGAGGGCGCCAAAAAGTAATTATAGTATCTCATGCACAAAACCGACACATTTCAAATTACTGAAAAATATAACTATTCGAAAATAAAATAAAAAATAGAACATGTTTACAATTTTGTCAATAAAATTTGTTTTTTAGGTGACCTAAATAAAGAGATTTACAGGAATTTGTTTAGAAAATATTGTTTTTATAAATTTATGTCAAATCGTATTGTTTATTCCATTTCTAGAGTTTATATTTCTCCATTTCGTTGGTCCAGCCCTTGTATGCATGTATAGATAACATTCACTGAGACCTAAAAGATCTATTGTGCCTCCTTAATTCTACTTAGTTTCTGAGGAGAGTCTCTCAGAAAATAGTCGCTCCTTTAGTCCTATTTCCCGGAGGAATTTTAGGATATTTGCAGGCTCCAACTTAGGTAAATGTTCCTCTTATTCTTTCCAGTAATCTCCCAGGTACCGTGCTCTGGGATTCTGGAGTGCTTTGCAGTTGGAAAGTATGTGGATGGAGGTTTCTTCTTCCATCCACAATATCTGCATTCTTCTTCCTACACTATTTTGAGCTTTTTCAGGTGCCCATTCAAACGACAATGTCACATTAGGATCCCTGTTGAAACTCGTAGCGCAGTTTTACTTTAACTTATGCATTCATTTGATCTCAACAGGTTGTAGTCACCCAGAAGAATCTTTGATTGTATAAGCCCTAATAGATCTTTCCAGTGGTAAAATCTTCCCATTCTCTCGGCTTTACCTATTTCTTTCCAATTTTACTTTGGGACTGATTCCGCAAATTCCCCAAGCTTTCAGAGTGTTTGGTTCCGTTTACATTTATCAATTTTTGTTGGTCCAATCCTTAGTGAAGGGCTGTTTTATCCATAAAGCAAGAAAGGCAACTTGCTAGGACGGTTGCCTGATATTGGTGCAATATTTTTCACCGAAAATATAAAAAATAAAAATAGGTGGAGCGTACAAATCAACCATAAGTAAAATAAGGCTATTCTTCAAGGCCCAAGCTGGATAATCGACGCTACAGTGGACACGAATCATCTAGATACATGAAATTAAAAAAAATTGTTTTTTTCCCCAATAGTGTACCTAACGACGCTAAAGCGGAGTCAAGTCAGAATTGCGTGCGGAAAAGTATCACTTTACGAACTAGTTCTGTATCTGTAGAGTAGGGAGGGTGAGTGTAGGCTCACAGCACTTAGGCCACATATGACCCATTGTACATCCTCCCGAGGAGTTGTCCTCCTAGGTCATCGTCCATCCTGTCCATCTCAGGAAGGTGAACAGGTCACCAGGAGACATCTCCTTTATATCGGCAGGTGTAGGCCAAGACTCACCGAACACACACTCTCTTATCGACGATAACTCCGGACACTCGCATAGGACATGCCTGACAGTCTCATCTTCCTGTTCACACATCCTGCATAGAGGTGTGTCCACTAGCCCCATAGTATGGAGGTGCTTCCTTAGTTGACAGTGGCCAGTTAGGAATCCCACTGTTATACGTAGGTTTTTTCTGGTCATCGCCAAGTATTTTTTCGGCGCCATCTTTCCAGGGTCGCCCAGGGTGATCCTGGCAAAACTGCATCCTGGAACACCCTGGGCGACCCTGGAAAGGGACCTAATGGACCTAGGGACCTAACGCACTAGTTAGGTAAATTACTATTTTGCAATTAAAGAAAAATTGCAGTAATTTTGAATATGCCTCCAAAAACTGTAAAATTACAGAACTTTTTCGGCTTTTTAGCGAAGTTCACAACCATCTGATTTGTACTAGAGCTACTGACGGTACTCTAAAGGTGGCGCCACGGGTCAGTTTCCCATCTATAAGTGTGTTATCTGTGGTAGAATCATAATTTGGTTCAAACCTCAATATTGATTTATTGGGGGTCGCCAGCTTTTGAGCAAATCCAATAGGGGTAGTGACTCAAAAAAGGTTGGATTACCCTTTTTAAAACCTATTTTCAATTAAAAATTAAAATAATAATTATTGCTGATTTAGTTTAGGGGGGTAAAACCTGCAAGGAAATTAACTCCTCTTTCTGGATTTTTTTTATATCAGATACTTGCAATAGTTATTGGCAAAAACAAAATTGTTAATGCATTGAACAATTGTTACTCTATCACTATTATCATTATTAAATAACGAATTTAAACAATGTATTGTAATCTACTGGTATCACTACCATTGTAGACACAATAAACCATAAACTGCAATAAAGTATTTCAACAACAATAAATCAGTTTTATAAACTGTCTTTTTGTATCAAGTAAGATTAGTAAGCAATATAAAACTAAGTTTTGATTTCCCGATGCGAAAATAAATACTCGGAAAGTAATACAGAACAAATTTTCTTGTTGGCAAGTTTAATGTCGAGATGTTGTGCCAAGAGAGTGAATCATTTAAACGAATTCTGGGCAATACGTGAGGTCAGACACCGCTTTTTGCTCTGATGCATTCGAGCGATGACCGTGACGTGTTGTATAACAATGCTCGGGAACGAAATAAATGAACAAAACATTTTTTTAATATACCACGAACTAAGAAGTCAAAGATATTAAAAGTAAGCATCAGGGTTATATGTGGATTAAGGAGAAAAACACCCACTTCATCCTATTAAAAAGAATTGCATTGGCTAACTTTGGAAGAACGTCGCAAGGTACATGAATGTGTATTATACTTCAAAATTTTACATACACAAAAACCTCCGTACTTGTACAACAATAGTAGTTTGTACAACTAGTGCGCAAAGCGTCACTTTTCCCACGAGCGTAGAAGTGCGAGTGGGAAAAGTGATTTGCGTACAAGTTGTACATAATATTTTTTCTACAACCACATTTCTTAATGAAAGAAATACAGTAACTTGAGATTTTCAATGTCCGAATTGGACAACTCAAAAGATATAGTATATTACGTAACGTGTGCGGAAAGTGACATTTTTCACACGAGTGGGAAGTATTGTCTCACGAGCGCAGCCGAGTGAGACAATCCCACGAGTGTGAAAAATCACTTTCGCACAAGTTATGTACACTATTTTTCCTACGACCACGCGATATACTTCTACCGAATTAGGCATTTATAATCTTGCGTTTTTATGTAGATGTGAGAGGTTTTATATATGTGTATTTGTAAATACTTTATATGGTTTTGATTATTTACCTTTGAAAGTGGCCCAGAAAATTGTGATTTTTATGCAATGGAAAAAAGTACCTTTATAAAAAAGTTAGAATTAATATTGGTACACAAAATATAAAATATTACGAACATGTATTTCAACAACTTACAACAAACAGAACATCGGAAATAGTTTTACATAAATATTGCGGTTCAAAATTAGTTATTTATTTGCTGTGAAAATTAAAAGTAAAATTATTATTAGCACCATACTTAACTTTGTTGCCTACCTGTAGGAGATTGAAAGTATTAACTAGCTATTTCAAGGATTCATTGTTCAAATAATTGAAAACGGATATTTATTGTTTCAATAACATGAAAGTCCAATAAATTGTGATATAAACACTTTTTATTTTGTGTGTGTATATTTCCTCAGCGCTTATTAGTATCTTGGACAAGAACCATGAGCTACAACAGTGGGATAGCCGAGCGGTCTAGGCATCCGTAGTCTCGATTTTTGACAAACAGTAGGGTGGTTCGAGTCCGGGCTCGTTATTTTTTTTTAATTTTTTTTTTAATTTTAAATGAAATAAATAAATTATATTATATTATTATATGGACAAATCAACTTAGGAAATAAGCATTTCACATATACATATTAATTTGCGGAGTAAAAAGACTAGCATTTCAACATTCAATTTGACAGCTTTTTTATCCGCACACGTACGGATAAGATTTTTTTCCGTACGCGTATGAATAAAGGTCACTTTCCATAGAACTAGTCAGTGCGATATATGTCACTTTCCTATGTGGTCGTAGGAAAAATTATTTTTCTACGACCGTGCGTTTTAACCCACTTTCCCGCACGCATTTTAGTTTTGAAAGTGTCACTTTCCCGCACTAGTGCGGGAAAGTAATAAATGCGTGCGGGAAAGTAAAATAATGCAAAGGTTGACCTTATTAAATAGTTTTTTTTACTTACTAGTTATAACTATTGTGACTACAGGTGAATAAATATTCACAAAATAGTCCATAAAAAAAATCTTTTCTAGCTTTTGTTGCATTTTTTAATTTTTTGGTAATATAAAATAATGAGGATATTTTTATATAACTCTAACAGCATATAACTTCACTGGACCGGCAATTTTAAGTAATTTACAGAATGCAAAAAATTGTGTTTTAATATTAATATTTATAATAATTAGTATTTTTTAGTAGAAGTTTTGTAAGCTTATGTATGTTGAAAGGAAATAATTTTTGAAAAATGGGTTGGTATACTTTTTTGTAGGTAGGTATATTCGGTCGTAGAAAAAATAATGTTCCCAACACATGCGTAAAGTGTCTTTCCCGCACTTGACCGCAACTGCATTCACGTGCGGGAAAGTATCACTTTCCGCACTAGTTAGGAAAATAACTATTTCATCTGGGTTCATGATTCCAAAATAATGCTTAATAGGTTAATGTTTTAATAATTAATTAATTAAAATAAATAATCATATAGATAGTTTATTTACTTTTAGTCTAAATTTAAAAATTGTACACCAATAAGAAATTCAATTAAGTTGAATTGTCAAAAAAAGTTGACAGATCATAGATAGCTTTGTTTGACATTTCGGTGCGGAAAAGTGCCATGGCGCGTATTTTTCGCATTACTTTTACAACGGTTATCAAAAGAATTGAGAAAAGGCCTGCTTTGCGTATAAAAATTCGTGTAGAAAAGCGTGTTTTGCATAGTGGTTGTAGGAAAACTTTAGAACTGACGTACACAATCTAAACCTGAGACAAGTTGGTCGCTTAACTATGCCTAGACATTCAACCGCCTTATTCGAGGGCTGCTTTTCATTTAATGTTGTTAGGATATGGAACTGGATACCCGATTATTCAAAAGTACTCACATTTAATAGATTTAAATGTGAAATTAAAAGTAAATTGCTTAATGGTAGCTTAAAAGTGTAATGGAAGATGTATATAGTTATAGCATTTTTCAATATTTTTTGTTGTAACTGCTTGGAGACTTTTGGTTTTGGTTTCATATGAAATAGTAAAAATTGTAATAAAACTTGTAATTTCTGATTTTTACACAAAATGTTGATATTAAATTATAATGGATTTGTAATTCTCTTCTTGGTAATGAATTTCTAACGGTTTTCATTCTTTTATTCTTAGTTTATTCTTTTTTGCTTAATTATTTTTTGACTTTTTCAAGTTTGTCTTTATTTTTGAATTGTATCTATGGTTATAGTGTATAGGTATTAGTATTTAACTGGTTGAGTGGAAGAGCAAATTCTTGATTTATTCAAGAAATTTGAACCCTGCCATTTGGCAAACTGCTGTGCAACATCATTAACCTTTTTATGTATTTCTTTACTTCTTGCGCTGTATGTTTGGCCAATAAAAGCATTATTATTATTATTATAAGGGGGCAGAGGGCGGTTGCTTAGCTTATTTTTGATGACATTTCGTAATCTGTATATACCCACTCATTCTTCACAGATTCTATTTTATTTTTTATTTTTCCATTTTATTTGATCTCCTGCAATCTGCAATCGATTTCCAGTTATTTATTTATAACTTCAAGTTAATAATTCATTTCTTTCTAGGTTATCCTTTGCGGAAACCTTGATATCCTTTTTACTCGCTTTAAATATTTAGCATGGGAGAATATTCATTAAAACATCGAACAATTTACTCACACACGTTTGTTGCCGAAACTTTTTTACGGGCTTTATTTTGTAGCGTAAATCTGCTTCATTTTTTTATGTGTGTCGTAAACTCCATATTGTTTACATTTTTATTATTTACGTTCCTACTGTAACTCAATTTTTACCACATGTACTGAAAATTATCGTCCCCAACGAGAAAATTTGGACAAAAGTATCCCTTGAAGTTTATCAAAAACCGAGAAAAATCGGAACGAGTTTGTGAGTGCGTTAGACCTTTCACGAACATTAAACACCATCCTGATCCTTACAAATATTTTTGTATTCAATAATATCATCAAGTGGAGTCTAACTCTCTTTCGAGGCTTTTTTTTAAATAAATATTAACTTGGAAAACAATAGTATATTATTAAACGAGCAATTTATGATAGCCAATATTCACGATTGGCTGCAGGCGAGGGGCGCACACCCGAGTGAATATTGGCCATAAATTGCAAGTAAAATACTATACTTTATCCACGACCCTTAATTTCTTTTATTAAATAAAAGTCCGTAACGATTTGGTATTACTAACCTCAAAATGTTGTGACAGCTACATGAACCATAATTCACTCAAGTGTATTATGAACCATAATTCACGACAGTAGATATATGGGCATATATCTTTTGTTAGAAGATAAAATATTGACTAATTATTAGGTGGTCGTGGACAAAGTTATTAAAAAGCATTTGAAAATGACGTAAAACAGTAGTATGACTGTGTACCAGTGTATCTATCACCGTCCACAACAGTGATGCCAATTCGAAGAGTTGTTTAAAGTGAATTATTGGGAAAAGTAGAATTCGATAGATGGCGCTCCGAAATGTCAATGTCATCCTAGCAACGAGTAAAACAAATCAGCTGCCGTATAAGCCCTTTGATATTTAAGTGGTTTTATTTTGCTGTTTTAGTTATTTTAAGTGTGTGTTTTGTGAAACTTTTGCTTTTTCTTTGATTGTGCTTTAGTATTTTGTGTTGTTGAACTAAATTTTGACTCCTAATATTTTTATTTTTGGAGTAATAGGTATGGTTGATATTTGTCAAAAATAAAACAAGTTTAGATCTGATTTCGTGTTTTTATTTTTTACATACCTAGTCATATCTACAAAAGTTACAGGGAAGGTACGTTTGTATTGAGTAATATTTTAAATCTTTGATACTGATTTATTTTCTCTTAGTTTTTGTAACTATGGATTATGACTATTCAAAGTTTATTTGAATTTGTAAATACTAAGCCTTCTTCTAGGTGCATAAATGAGGGACAGGCAGTTTTAAATGCTGGCCATATATTTTGGCATGGTACCCATAAAACTGCAATGAAAACAAAAAATAGAATAACATAACCTCTTCCAAGTACGAATTTACGGTAATTACGTTGACTTGCATATAATGCAAAAACAATGCAAAACGAATTGTTTTACTCCTACAATTACAATTTTTTCCGCCAGAGGTCTCATCGAATTCTACTCTGCCCAATAAAATTATTGGCATTTAGGTATATCTATTACTTTCATGTGCGTTATTTGTACTAAAGACAATACGAGAAAGATAACTCATACAGACGCACCAAGAAAAAACATGTATAATAAGAATGACCCAAAAGTCTTAAGAGTTTTCAGGTGATAATATATTATTCGCCAACAAAATAAACACGACCCTGTCACGGCTAATACTTTTATGGCTGTATTGCATGTCATTTTCCAATCTCAGGTTAGGTCAGTTTCTTATATAGTGAAAAAAATCTACACTACAATATAAATTTGTCATCGGTTGTAACTTAATTCCACAGCAAGCGATGTGGGGAAAAAATTACCTGTCAGTAAATATTTTTTTTTTAAATAACATCAACGTATGACTCACTCACCTGACACTCTGCTTTCCATTGCAGCCGACGGCTGCGATGTCGAACTTGTAGTTCTTCCTTTTTTCACAGTTTAAGACTCTTTTGGCTCGCAATTCGGCGTAATTTTCGTCCTTAAGGACGATATCAAAGGGTGCTTCTCCGTGGTGCTTGTTGACGATACGGAAACGACAAACTTCCCCTTCGGCCTTAATCACAGGCGTAACTTCTACTACAGTCTCGTTCTCTTTTACGATACCATGATAACCGTTCTCTAAATTGTCGATTGCTAATTTAGGAGCTGTAACAATAATAATGAAAAAATTAGTAATTTGATAAAAATAGATAATAGCAGAGAGTCCCGTAAATAAATACCGTAAATTAGAGGTAGTTAGAGGTGTTAGATCGTAAGGAAATATTTAAAATACCCAAATGCAACTTTTTTCTAACCTTCTTAGTTTGTCAGATACAAGCTGTTAAAAGTTGAAGTTTGAGACTGCAAAACTTTGTTATCAAATTTTTATCAAGGTTCATTCATAGTAGATCATACCTCTGGCAAAATGTGAAATAAAATATTTCATTTTACGACATTCCAATGATATGATCTACTAGAAATGAAATCCAGTGAAGTGCACGTTCCAGGAACGGTTTTTAATGGGATAGCGCGTTATTTTTTCGCTTATATTGGAATTGCTGTTAATAAAACGCGTTTGTTGTTACTATTTTTGTGTAAGATTATTTTTGTTTTCAAAATATGTACCTATACTCAGTTTTGTTATTTTGTGTATTGAAATGTGTATCGATTAACAACTATTCAAATGATAAATCATAAGAAAACCTGGATAAAAACTTGTGATGCTATCCTGATAACGCAGGTAATTGATTATTGGAAATTTCTCTTTCTAACATTGGTAACCTGCAAATTTGTCTACATTCGGCTGAAATACTAGCTACACATTTATCTGCATTTAGTTGTATTAAAGCACTTTCATTAATTTTTCGTCTTTTATTATTGGGTTCTTTCAATATTATTTTTGATGAATCCCATTGAATTTGATAACCCTCTTCCCAAGCATGTTTGCAAATAGATGACTTAAAGAATTTCCTATCTTTGATATATTTTTTGTGTTCGTTTATTCGCACTTTCAATGGTCTAGCTAGATGTTTCACCTAAATGAAATTTGTAGGTTATTGTCTCTTCAAAACACATCGACAACATTGATTATGTCAAATTCTAATAAACCAGTGGCGTGGTACGAGTAGTTCGTAAAGTACCATATTTTTTAAACACCCTTATATTTAGACCTTAAGACTTTTGTCTGCAATTCTTTAATAAATTTCCTACATAAAAGGTACTCTTTGTTGAACTCGATAGAACACTACATTTTCAAGATTTTTTCCTTTTTTCAAATTAAGATACTTTTTTAAGTTTTTTTATTACTAATAAAAGTTTACAGTGTCTACCAATGACATAAACGTTATTTCTTTCTAAATAACATAATACATCAAGCTAGAAGAAGAAAATATATAGTTTATCCATCTCTTCAGTAATAGTCTATTACATTAAGATCTCTGATACATAAAATGCACCATAGCATCTTCCTTTTTAATCAAATAAACTATAATGTGGTCTTAAACCAGAGGCAGAGCGCATAAGCTCTTTTTATGTGAAAATAAATAAATTTCTTCAGACAAGGTATTAAATAACACGACATGCGGTTGATTACTAAACCACATCGAATTACAATTATTTTTGGAACATTCCAAATCGAAAATATACAGGGTGTATCATGAGGAGCTATTATGGAGACCCCTATAGGGAATGCCAAATGGCCATTAAAAAAGTGTCTGCTCCCATATTTTAATAATATACAGGGAGAAGTGTGAATTTTGACTGATATTTCTTTTGATCATAACTTTTAAACGGTAATTTCGATTTGTCTCATATTTTGGTAAAACGTTACACTACTGTCACCTAATTAACTGATTTATTCAAACTAGAAAAAAATGGTTTTATTACAAATCTAAAATAAAAGTTTTGTTGCTCTACCTTGACACTTTGAAAATTATGAAATAAAACAATTTTAATTTGTTAAAATCTACATTATATTAAACTTAAAGTTCTGACGCGTTTCGCTAACACAGTAGCTTTCTCAAACGAATGGAGTTATAATGAGAAATTTTCAATTTATAAAGTGCCTTAATACTAAATTATAAGGATATTAACAATAAAATTATGATCTATTTACAAGGAAATAAAAAAAAGTAAAAAGAATTAGTCTAAATATGGGATTAACTGCAGTATTTAACAAGTTTACCTGGAAACTCATTCACAACAATCCTACAGGAACCTTTCTAGCTAAAAAGTTTTAATAAGGGAGAATTGTTAATATCTATTTGGTCGTTAGGAAGATTATCTGAATATTTGTTTCTATTTATCCCAAGGGCTTCTAAAAGATTTAATTCGAAGGATTTAGGTTCTATATGCAAAATTTCAAAATTTGAATCGAAAGAGTGTTGGTTTGCTAATAAATGATTTGAGTAGTTTGAATCTAATTTTTGGTTGTCATGCTACGTTTGTGTTCTGAAATTCTAGTTTTAAAATTCCTAAAATTTCTAACTATATAAATTTTGTTACAGTTGTCATTACCACATTTTAATTTATAAGAACCTGATTTATTTAGTTTTGAAGATTTGGATTTGTTGTTTTTAATGAATTTGGATAAATTGTTATCGGTGCTGAAGCAAATATTCAAGTCTAAAGTTTCTAAAAAATAACTGAATATGATTTGCTTGTCCAAAACATATCAAAATGATATTACACAATGTCTTTTATAAGATGGCATCATCCGTTTTCTAGTAGGATTTTTGTAAAAAATGACTATACTCGCATGCTCCGTTGCTTGGCTTGAATCTGTATAATAAGCATGGATATTTCTTGGGTATTTTTACAACTAAAATCCCCCTACCATAAACTTCAACTTTCGTTTTGAATCCCCCATATCCAAAGAAACTTTATAATTTGCTTACAATTTAACGGAAAATTGGAAAAGCGAAAAACTTTTCATTTCAAGAATTGAGGAGATTTTTAGAAGTTTTTTATGAACAAACGTACAAATCTGTAACTTATAGGACTTGTTTACGTCCACATTTTTCGTTCTCCAAGATGTGGGAGGAAACTTTTCACTCTGTCGACCTGGTTTTTGTTCTAGAAAATACGAGTGCGATTTTGTGGATTTAAGAAAGATCCTGCAAAGTTTCAAAAACGTAAGGAAACTGTTGAGTTTACCAGTCGAGATATTCTTTTTGTAGTTAATCTTTTATTGTCTACAAGTATCTCAACTAAAACAAGGAAACTGGATAGAGTATCAAGTTTCAGGTTATTTGTTAATAAATACAGAAGTGATACCTCCATACAAGAAACACAATAAAAAAAGAGCTAGCACTAGAAACTAGCACTGATGCACTATACAGGGTGATTACTTAGTAATTATTTATATACAGGGTGTTTCCAAATGACACTTACAACTTCACACTTTTCGAAATACAGGGTGTTGAAGTATTGAAAAATTAAATGTTTTAATTCGATAAATTTAAAATGGGTGACTTAATTAATTTTACATTTGGCAGGTTGTTTATAAATGTAAAAAGGCATATTTTGATAAAAAAACATTTGTCAATTATTGATCCAGTGGTGTACATTTTTCACGCCACTGGCATTTGTAACTATTTTTAATTAATTTTGTATTCCTCAATGTTTTTCACGTAAAAAACACATAATTTTTACATATCAAAAAATAGTTTTCAATATATAATGTTTTCATTTTAATAATAAAATGAAAAATATATTTTTTTTTTATATTTTTTTATAACCTTCAAACTACTAATGGTTAAAATATGTATCAGAAACTAATTTGTGAGGCAGCAATGCATCTTAAACATTGTGAGAAGACTCTCAAAATTATTTGTCCAAACTTGTGCTTTTATTATTGAAAATGATGTTGCAAATTTCATGAAAACATTAAATATCTTGAAAACTACAAATTTTTCGGTATGTAAAGGTTATGTGTTTTTTATGTGAAAAACATTAAAGGAATACAAAATTAATTGAAAATAGGCACAAATGCCAGTGGTGTGGAAAATGGGAGGAGAAAAGTGGCATATATTTCCAAATGTACACCACTGGATCAAGAATTGACAAATGTTTTTTCAGCAAAATATGCCTTTTTACATTTAAAAACAACCTGCCAAATATCAAATCAATTTATTCATCCATTTTAAAGTTATCAAATAAAAACATTTAAATGTTCATAACTTCAACACCCCGTATTTCGAAAAGTAAATGAGCTGGACCCCTCAATCATTATATCATTTTGTCCAATTTTACGAGAGGTATATACATATAAACGTTGTAAGTGTCATTTGAAAACACCCTGTATATACCTGTATCTGTAGTGTAGGGAGGGTGAGTTTAGGCCCACAGCACTTAAGCCACATGTGACCCATTGTAAATTCTCCCGAGGAGTTGTCCTATAGGTATTCCCTAGTGTTACGGACTTACCAAAAATAATTATCTTGTTCCTTTATAGTAACACCACTCTGTATATTTTCAGTTTTCGCATTTGCTTTTATAAAATAAACGGATTATTTTGTATGAGTCTGCAGTTCATTAAGGTTTAAGGCTGTCAACAACTAGCATACAATTTTATGTTCTACAACCAAATTAAAGCCATAAAAAATAAGTTAAACAAACACGATAGAAAACGACCATAACAAGCTAGACGTCTGAAAATTGTGCACAGAGACGTCTGCAAAGAAACCCGATACGTTATATTGAATTTCGTTAAAAATTATTGTATTAACTCTTACAAATTGAAAATATCTAATATAAATAGGTTAAAAAGAATGAATGCAATATCTAAAAATTTATTTATTTATTCTAACATTGCTGAACAAAAATCCTTATTTATCAATAAAATCTGAGTATCCTGAGCTCTCCAAACAAAAAAATATTTTTCTCTTATGTCGTCCTTGAACTTGGTGATAATAAACTTTGACTGATAGTGCAGTGGATCACGTGGTCACGAAAAGCAAGGATTAAATTGGTCCCACGTCGCTTTTGGCAAGAAGTCGCCACTTTGCCGTCATGCATACTAAATAGAAAGACAATTTCAAAAACAATATTTCTGATTCCATCTGCCTCCTGCCGCCCCTGTCTAATTTTGATACAATTCAATGTCTCCAATATACACGGAGAGCGTAATATGAATATTTAAATGTTTCATCAAGAATATTTTCACTTCGACTGTTAGATTCTATAATCAAATTACATCTCAATCTAACTTTCTTATTTCCCAAACAAATTTTATCGAAATTCCCATCCACTAACTTGTGAAAATTTGTTTTTAAAGTTAAATTGATGTTGCTAAAAAGCAAGAGTTTTAACATTGTTAGATCTCATGATCTTATTAATCTTAACCTTATTAAAAACGATGTCGTCTAGTTTCTATTAAATCTATTTTCGAATACGAAGCTTGTTTGTATAGGATGTCTATTTTTAGAAGACACCTAGACGTTTATTTTAAAATGTGGAAAGCTGTTGTAGGTGGGCTTTTCCGATCTTCTTCCTCTCGTATAATCCGTTCTTTCACTTTAGAATTTGTGTGTTTTTTAGATGAAAATATATTATCCTTTACAGAAAAATATCTATCCTAGATTAGTTTTGAAACAATTATTTATAGTTTAATTACAAATAGCTCAAACATTTAAACATGATATACACTACATTCCAAGGTATTTCGTATCAACTTTACACCAACTAGATTTATTCAAAAGAAAAGCCCACAGCAGGTAGTCGTTAGTACTAGATTTTTCGAAAATTCCTAACAGTATGATTATTTTATAATTGTAATATTTGGCTGGGAAAATAATGGTTATATAGTCAAAAGCGCTCTTATCGTGCGGGTTCAAAGTTTGCTAACAATATGTATCAAATCAGAAAACTCGGAGGTTACCACTGGTTGACAAATTTCCACTTTTTCTTTCATTCTCGAAATGATATCTCAGATTATGTATCAAAATTGCTTCTTAATATTCATACTATCACTTTGAATTATCAAAGTCGCAAAACTGACATATTTACATAAAAACCAAGGTGGTGAATACTTTTTAGAACCACTGGAGATTATCAGCACAGTAGCCTCATTAAATATTCAAATAGAAATGTATCTTTTACAGAGTGATCCTAAGAATTTTACAAGTAAATACTAAAATTCTAATGCAAAACAAGTAGGTGTCTGTATTGGTTATCTATACATCCCTGTTTCAGCTCAAAATATAATATGGTAATAAAACTGAACAATGCCAGATAAACGATAAATATTGCGGCAGTGGCGGAGATTACGATATTAGTTTATTCTGCTTCTCCCAGGTAAAATTTAATTTGTGTAATATTTTCCACAAAGTTTTTCGCCATATGTCATGCAAATTCTCGTCCTCCTTTACCATTTCTTAGAATTATGTCGAGGGTTGTCTCTTTTTTGAAATATAATTCGTGTACTTTTCGTCTTATTGTATTTTGCATATGTTCATCAAGGTCAAATGGTTTTCTTCCAGTTGACTTCTTAGGTGGAGATATATTTCCATTTTTCCTCTCCCTTAGAAGCCTGTAAATAGTAGATTCACTAACTCCTGTCATATTGGAACATGTCGAAACTATATTTCTAACAGTAGCAGCCGGCACTACACTACAGTCTTCGTTTGTAAGCTAAGCACGCTCTTACACTTGACTGGGGTGAAACTTGAAGACATTTTTCACAGTTTCACACTCCGAGCAAAACAAATTACATATACAAATTTGGGCGAGACCAAGTTTCACCGTATATACCTGCAAAATTTCTAAGTAGTCATTGGGACAATCTCTAGTAGGACCCTATTGTAATGTTTTTAGGAAATTATCAAGTTGTTTTAACTAACCACCGAATTTAGATTCACATTATCTTTATATATCAGATCGGGTATAAAATTAAATAGTAAATAAATTCCTTAGATGAACGGTGACGCTTATGGTTTACTACCTGACTAGCATCTGTGACCTTTTCGCGTGCTGTCAGACAATAAGAAACAGACTATAAATACATATTCTTCTTTTTCAGTCAACATTGCATAAGTCTGTCTTATTCATCTTACGGATTTAATTTGGAAGTTATAATTAAATGCAATAAAAGAAAACAAAAAATGTGAGTATGTCTTTTTTTATATTTTAATAGTTCTTCAGCTATCACTATGATAAAAATACACTATAGGAAATTTCTTCATGGTAAATGGCTCGCTTCAATTTTCCTGAAAAAATCAGGGACGAAAGAATTATCACACAACGAACCTCAATCGTATTCCTGTTTTAAATCAGCAATAAAGTCTACTTCCCTCTCTCAGATAAATTTAATCTTGAATATGGTTTTAATCGCCAACCTCAATTTTTTTCATGGTATTTAAGATTACATATTACAGAATGAATAGTCAACTAGGCTAAATGAAAATGTTTTAGTGTTGTTGAATACTGTGTTAGTTTAGTGAATGAATTTCAGTGTCTACCGGAAATAATGACAAAAAATAAATTGTCTTTGAAAGAAAATAAAATGAAGACGAGTTCGAAGAAATTCCAGTACCGAAAATAGAAAGAACTTTATAAACGTCGCTTATATTAGAATTTAAAACGAAGTAAAGGTATTATACAGGGAGGTTTCAAATAAATCTAATCTAATTTTTATGAGAGATTCGTCATAATACCAATGAAAACATTGAAGATTTACTTGAAATTTCCACATAAGGTACGTTAAAATTCTGGGGGTGGTTTCCATTCCATCTCGGACTTTAAAGACACAATTTTGTATCTTTCACGATTGTACCAAATTGTAGCTATTTAATGACTAAAGTTTTCTGATGTGTATACCTTGTGTGTACCTTATTCGATCCCTTTCAGCTCACCCCATTTAAAGACTAAGGGATCTTAAGGAATTTGATGCACAGTCTTGAAAACCCTTACAAACTCGTTTTTGAAAATAAAATAATCAAGGTGGTATGTTTAAAAAACCAGTCAAATTTTTTATTATATTTCAATTCGAATAGCCCAATTCAGAGCATAATAATCTACATAACCTATAATAGTATATTACGTAACGTGTGTGGTAAGAAGCATTTTACGCACGAATGGAAAAGTTTATTTTTACATTAGGCTTTAACAAGGGCTGAATTTTAAGGGTTGAACTATTATAATATCATATCCTAAAGCGTAAAACATGAAAGAGAGATAAAGAATAATTGTGCTCGGTTATCAAGGCGTGTACTTAATTCCAGATGCCCCCCTTTTTTAACCGCTGTTGCCAGAAGCGCATATTAGTTTGTACAAATGATATTTTTGACTCGTTATCGTTGAACTTTTTAACAAAGTCTATAAGTTAATCTTTTTAAAAACCTTTGATTTACTTCACGTGCATTTGTGTGGGTATATAGAGTGACCCAATAGTGTGTGTGGAAGTGCAATAGAAAATATAGAGGAATGTTTCAATAATTAGGCCGAGTTGGAAAACACGTCGAGTGCAAAAAGCACGCTTTGCTCGAGTTGCATACAATATTTCTTCTACATTCATGCAAAAACTGGAAAATTAGACTATAATATGTTGGGAACCTAACCTAATCAAACTCAAACCGTTCTTCTTCTTTGTATCTTTATGGCCTCCACTTTGTCAGTACTCAATCAAAGCTGGTTTTCGCTTTGATCATTTGAATTTCAAATAATCAAAGATTTTTGCAATAATTGTAGCTCGTTGAGACTAAGTAGTAAGATATACATATATTATTGCTGTATTAGAGCAGGATTTTTATTTTATTTAAATGTTCATGCTTGTCATAAATCATCACAAAACTGACAAGAATGACAGATGAGTGCAACAAAAATTTTGTTCCACTAGTGCAAAAAAGGACCTCTTTTTCCATTAAATGTGCTTCACAAAAGTGTTGTTTTTTGCATGAAAGTAGAAAAAATCTATACATGTGCATTGTGCTACATATATTATTTTGCATTTTATATCACTTTATTTGAAATTTTATGCACAATTCCCAATTTTGGTACTTGACAGCTGCCAATTAGCAGCTAAATTAAAATTGGCTAAAATATTTGCATGTTCTTATATGTATTTTACGTTGCTAAATTCAAATGGGATGTGAAATTTTTGTAGAATCTGTCAACATTTAAAACATAGTTGGTTTTTTATTTTTCAGAGGCTGGAATCAACAAGTGGAGATACTGGATAATAATTGTTTAAAAAATTGATATATTTTTAATATAAATCTTTCAGTAAATACGTTTTATCACTAAAAAATAAAGTAAACAGAGTACAACTCTTTATTCCATTTATTTTGTAAATAAGTCTCTCTTATCGCCAGCTTAATTACTGAATAGATAAAACAAACTTTGCGATTACAAAAGTAGAGAATTAATTATTAATAAATTATCATACCTGTCCAGTTTATGTTCAGTGTTAAAGTGATCTTCAGTAAACGATGTTATTAAGAACTATTGTTTGTGTGTTATTTATTTTTATTTGTGGTGCTGATGATGTTACGAATACAGAAGAAATTGAATATTATGAAAAATTGATCACCGATGAACTACAGAAAGCTGCCGAATTTCAATTTCCTGTTAACGCCAAGATGCACGAACCACTGGATGATACTATAAGAGGTAATTTTTTTTGATTCTGGTCGAATTCGAGATCCTCGGAATTTTATGTTCATATTAAATTTGTTTGAAAGCTTACCTTAAATAAAGCAGATTAGAACAAAAATTTCATTGGATCATCCAGTAATTACTTCAAAAATTACAATTTTATTTAAAAAATGTTACTTTTCAAATACCGATAAATATTTTCACTTTAAATCTTCAACTAAATGTGTCTTTCACAAAAAAAATCGGAAGAAAATACTTAAATTTTTCCAGTTTTTGGAAATATTCCTAAGCATAAATATTTTTGTTCAATACTTGAGCTTATAAAATTACACACTAAAATCTTATGCCTAGATATCCTAGGTTCACAAATTAGGATCAGGTGACATTTCCTGACGGCGTTGTCAAATGGTCTTTATTTTCTTTCAGCTGGATTAGTGATGAATTGTAACTAATTACATGAATATATAACCAAAGTCTATATATTCCATATTCCAATAAGTCAGACCACTGTCTCGACGACCCGAGAATCCCCCTCCTGCCGACACTCACCCTCTCAGCGACAAAACTCACAGCCGCTGTGGGATTTATTGATTTTTCAGTTCTGTTTGACTTACACGGTGGTGTAGCAGAGCGTTGTATCGGGTACGCCCAAAAAAATGAGCTTGAATTTTAATTTGAGCGAACGTTATCTGCTGTGTTTTTGATTGTGTGCGATGCCTTCTTATAGAAATTATTGTTGCGTGGATTTCTTTAGGAAATATATTCACTGAAAATTTCAATGATTCATGTGTGCAGGATGATGTAGGAATAGGAATGAATTTGAAGACCAAGTTGTCTACTATCGCATTTTCGCATCCTTGCCCAAACTTCCCATGGGAATACCTATATACTAGGGTGCGAATCTATTATACACTTAAATTTGCAAATTCCTCACTGGGACCTAACTGGGACCTTTAGAAAGAATAAGGAAATTCAAAATCTTGGAAAATTTATGAATATTCAAGTATTTATTAATTTTTAAGAATGTACATAATACTTATTTGTTTGTTAATATTTCATTATTTATATATATTTATTCAATACAACTCTACGGAGTACACTCCAAATGGACTTGACCTAAATAATTGTTCATTTGTATCCGTTTTGTCCCAAGTAGATGTTAAACTGTGTTATTTCTTTTAATAATGATTATATCAACACAAATGTTCATTCGCTGATCATTATTCTGTATTAGTTATTAAGTATTATCAGATATACGCTCGGATATACGTTATTGAAGTCTATGTTTATGATTTTTTTCATTCCATTCCTCGGTTAAAACAAAATTTCTAAAAAGTTACTTAGCAATAATGGTAGCTATTTTTTGTATATATAATTTATATAAATTGCAAATATTTCTCAAAACAAGAATAAAGTTAGCATATTTTCTAATTGCACCCGGTAAATTCCTTCACAAATGAATTCACCGTCCGTCACCTCGTATACTACCAAAATCAGGTGTCGCACATGAATCATGATTTACGACTCCCAGCAAAAAATGCCGGCGTTTTCCGACGATCAAAGGAGTGGTCTGACTTATTGGAATATAATATAGACTTTGATATAACGTATTTAATGATGTTCTAGTTACACTTTGATTTGTGTCAGTTGGTCGGGAAGCGATCAGAGAATAGTCGACCATTTCAATCGGTGATAGGAATTACTCGAAAGTAAACTCGTTGTTTTATATGACCAGTTATTCTCTGATCGTTACTGATAGTTTTTAACTGCTGTTGGAACAGACTTTATAAAAATTTTTTTGCTCTAGAAATCTTATGAAGTCGGTCAATTTTAGATGGAGAGATGAAGAAATGGGAAGGGGCATACATATGTATTCCCTTCCCCTTCTCGAAAAAGTGTCTAATAATAATTTTCAAAAATTGTCGAATATTTAGAAAAAAGATGGCGGATTTTAGTACTTTCAATTGCAATTTTCTCTTTCAAAAGTGAATAATCAAAGAATTTTTTTAAAAAGGTGCTATAGCAAGAGAGAAATCTATTAAAAAAATTTTAGCAAAATTCAGAGGGTAGTAAATCAAAAATCAAACATACTAAATATACATAAATCTTTTTTTTTTCTTAAGCTTTATTGAATTTTGTTGGGGTAGAAAAGTTGATCATTATTAACCAAGATAGAAAAATACAGAGCCTCCTTCATTCGAACTAAATCTCAATCCATTTGACAGAATGTGAGGTTAACTCTTAGACTATTAAACACGGTTAACTGATGCAAATACAAAATGAAAAAACATTATTTTCTCCGATTGGCAGCGAATATTAATTTTGCTGACTGATATCAATCAGCAAAGTGTTACTTTTCCTGCCTAGGCAGCAAAGTGATTACTTTGCTGCCATTTCCATAGCAACCAACCAAAATAAAGAGATTGTGGGAATTGTAATAATTTGCAAATACAATATCCTCATTATGAACAATCGGAGAAAAAATTATATGTTCAACTCGGCAGCAAAGTAGATTGACTGCCTTAGCTGGATTCCTAGCCGCGCTACGCTTCACTATGAATTCAGCTTCGGCAGTCAATTTACTACTTTGCTGCCTAGTTAAACAAATAACTATTTTCTCTCGTTTTCGTTTACTTTTTTTCGAAGTCATGCACAATAACTGAACACTTCATCATTCTCTCTGCAAAGTACACTGTTGCCGGATGAAAGTGTTTAGTTTTACCTATTATGCATGACTTCGAGAAAAAAATGATAATGAAATGATAACGAGACAAAACTATCATTTGTACAAATTAATATGCGCTTCTGGCAAAAGCGGTTAAAATAGGGAGGCAATCAACATTCGGCCACTGTTTACTGGAATTAAGTACACGCCTTGATGACCGCGTATAATTATTCTTTCTCTCTCTTTCAAGCTTTTTTCTTATATTTTCCTTTTCGCACATGTATAACCCGGCATAATTCCATAAGGATTTTCGCAATCTGTAGGTAATTTCAAGCAGCAATGTTTTTGTTGAACTACTATCCCTGGATTCTCAAAATGTTTGAATTAGTCCATTATTGAACTAGGTTAATAATAGAAAAAATTATCAAGAGAAATTCAACATTTCAGTTGGATAGTTTAAGCAATAATTGTAAACTTCACTGCTAGTAGTGGAAAATATAACTTAATGTGTTTTAAATTATAAACGAATAATTTTTCATTCCCCCGTCCCTTGAGACAGAAGGAAAATAATTTTAGACTGGATAAAATTTTTCAAATAAACCTAATATGCTTTACCTATAAAGTAAATGAATTTTTGAAGACGAGAAAATTAATTTGAATAATATTAATAACAAGAAGGTGAAAAAAATATTAATTTTATTAACCCTTCCTCTTCTTGTTTATAACTTTTGCAATTTCTGTGAGTTTTCCAGTTTATTTCGAATCTAATGCTCCCTAAATCATCATTTTAAATGGTCCGGGTCGGATTTGTTATCAGTGTATTGATTCCATACTTTAACCCAACCCCCGTATATAAACTTATGTACTTGGTAACATCATTGTCTATATTTATACGACTTAATTCCATTAGCAGAGTTCGATATCCGAAATCCGAAACAATAGTAATTTGTTGACTATTTAAAACACTATCGGTGTTTGACCTTTTTAAATTTTACGATTTGTTAACAGATGTTATAATAAAAAACGCAATTAACAGATTAATTACAGCACAAACCAACAACAATCTACTACTATTATTTATTTACATAAACAAAAAATTATTTGATTTAGCCTACTTATAAAAACAATAAATTGAAAACAAGTTAATATTTTTTAAACGCTTTTATCAACTTCACCTGCACGTGGGTGGGTATACAGAGTGACCCAATATTGTGTGTAGAAGTTCCATAAAAAATACAAGGAAACATTACAATAAAAAAATTAATATGCTTCGATACACAAAATACTTTGAGATATACTTCAGCCTAAGCAAGACAAAAAGTATCCTTTTTTTTTAATAGCACACCCCAAATTTTTGAAAACCATCAACTACAGCGTAAAATTCTGCATTGTGTAAATGTTTAAATCAACTTCTGTAGGGGCATATAGCCCGAGAAATAGTTGTTGCTTCTTAGTGAACGGTTTGATATTTTTTTATTTAATGCGATTTAATGGTTTACATAAAAATTAATTGACGATAACAATTAAAAATATTTGCAGATTTTGGTACATTCGACTTCATCATCATAGGAGCGGGTTCTACAGGTTCGGTGATAGCTAGTAGATTATCCGAAGTAACCAAATGGAAAATATTACTTTTAGAAGCCGGAGAATATCCCAACAATTTTACAATGATCCCTGGAATGTTTGCCATACAATCTTTGACCAGTTACAATTGGGGATTTATGAGTATACCACAAAAAACCGCTTGTTTAGGTAAGTAAATATAAACTTTTTATTTTTGTTGAAATTACAAATAAAACTACGAGGATAGTTTGATAAATAACGAGCTCGATTGCGATTATACCATAGGAATATTTATTTATTTGGTAGTCTTTGGCGGAGTGAAATTGATTGATCATCATTTTTTATTATACCAGCTTTTTTAAAAACCCTACAAAATACAAATAAAACAGAACACAGAGCCAGATGCTGCAGATGCAATACGCATTTATACAGATGGTTCAAAAATGAATGAAGGCTCAGGATGTGGAGTTTACTCGAGAGCACTAAGCCTAAGGATTAAGTGGGGAATGGGAATCAATACCAGCGTGGTTCAAACAGAACTCAATTGCCACAAAAGAAATAACCAGAAAAGGAACTTCTCAGAAAAGCATAATAATCTGCACTTATAGTAGACAAGCCATATTAGCCTTGAACAGACAACGTGTTACTTCGGGGCTAGTACTAGAGCAAAGATTACAGAAGATTTAGCTAACGCCAAGGAAGATAACAATATTATCCTGAGGTGGATAAAGTAAAGGAAATCGCATTGCCGATTCGTTAGCCAGGGAAGCCGCTGGACTAAAAATTCTTGGACCCAGTGACACCTACTGCCTGGCGACTTCGACAATTGCGGAACTAGCCAAACTTTACACCCATGCTCAATACCATAAAAGATGGGAGGGAATCAAAGGATGCAGTTTTGCCAGGATCACCCTGGGCGATCCTGGGAAGATGGCGCCGAAGAAATATTTGGTGATGACCAGGAAAAACCTACGTATAACAGTGGGATTTCTGACAGGCCACTGTCAACTAAGGTAACACCCCCATTCTATGGAGCTAGTGGACACACCTCTATGCAGAATGAATGAGCAGGAAGATGAAATTGTCAGGCATGTCCTATGCGAGTATCCGGAGTTATCGTCAATAAGAGAGTGTATGTGGCCTACACCTGCCGATATAAAGGAGATGTTTCCTAGTGAACTGTCCACCTTCCTGAGAAGGAGAGGATGAACGATGACCTAGGAGGACAACTCCTCGGGAGGATGTACAATGGGTCACATGTGGCCCAAGTGCTGTGAGCCTACACTTACCCTCCCTACTTTACTGATATAGATATACCAGCTTTTTTTATAGACCAGGGCCGAAGCCTTCAAAAATAAAAAGTAAAAAAAAAATAAGAAATAAAAAAATAAGAGATTTCAACGAACAGAAAGCCCACCGACTTATTGAAAAAATCTGAAATTTTGACGCGAGAATTATCGATTGAAAATTAGGGTGATTTTTTCATAGGTATTAATTCAAAATGGTGAAAAAAAAATTCAAATCAAATAAATTACAATGTATTTGGGACATAATTAGATGTTTTCACGAGATGTCGTGAAAAAAATTTTTTTTTTAAAGATAATTAAATCCAAAAATTTCGAGGTTATGAATAAAAATTGTGAATACAAAAGCTGTAGAGCATTTTATCAAAGTCTAAATATATAGACTTTGATAGTACTTCCCTGAAATCGAAATAAAAACTCACCCCCTCCCACTTTCCGAACTCGGATCGCTCGTAATTTATTTTTCTTTTCAAATTTATCCCTCCTTTTCTAATGGGTTCTATCCTACAGTTATTTTTTTTTGTTTCAAACTTATCTACCGTGGTCTAATAATAGATGACAAGATGACGGTTAAAGGTAGCAATCCAAGTAACAGCACGGAAAAAAAGTCACAATCTAATCGAACTACCCTCGTATGTGTTACTGTTTTCACTCAAAACGCAAGTTTATTTTAGTCATAATAAATATATGTAGATTTTTTTATACTATAAACAAATCATTTTATTAATCGGATTTGATAATAACTACTAACGATGCTTGATATTAACAGCATGCCCATTAACCAAGGTCCGACGTTATAAATTTTTTCTTAAAATCATATTTTACACACAAACAAACTTATATGGAATCACCTAATATTTTATATCAACTAGATAAAAAACCATAAAAAAATAGAAAATTATTAATTTTGATAATCCGTATATCCACTTCTAGCCCTTATGCAATCCTCAATTCGAGCTGGAATGCTTCTGATTAAATTGTCAACATTTTCTTGCGGTATTCTCAACATTCTCCTTGCTGCTTGAATGCACTGTTAGGCCAAGCAATAGGTAAATATTTTCAGTAATAATAAATATAACAAGAGAGTGAGAGTAAATTGAAAATAATTTGACAGATTTTTTGAAAACTAGTTGCCAGGCAACAGTCACGAGAGCGCAGTGCTCGACGGGCAAGTTTGGACAGAATCTGTCAAATTATTTTCTAATTTATGGAACTCGCAAGTTATATTTGATTAGATTATTTTTTGATTCACAAATTGTTTGGTGAAGGACTTAAATTGTCTCCATATAGACTAAATGACAAAAAAAAATTTTTTTCTTTTTCAACAGAGTTCGTCTAAACGAAACTTGACCCAATAAACTAAGTATATCGAATTATACAGTGTAGAAATTTCACTGAGATACCCTGTGTATGATAATGTTTAATATGATCATATAAAAAAACATAGCTGGACGGATTCAAACATAATTGAATGTGGAGAAAGGAGAAAGTTTTACATGTTTGTTCACATGTTTTTATAGTTTGCGAATGAGAAAAGGTATGCCGCGTAGATTCAGATAGGTTTGCCAAACAAAAGATTATGATTAAAATTGTATATAGGAAATGGAAATTTACTGTGGAATGTGCAAAAGGAAATACAAAAGTTTCACAAAAAAGTGTTGTTATTAATCTATCATGTTTCAATGATCGCAGGTCATATTAGTTAGTAAGCGGTTCAGTTGGACTGTAATTGATGTGTAAAAAAAATATATACGGGGTGATTTATTAGAATAACACGTAAGACAAAATAAAAGAAGACTTTTTACAACTTTTTCGGTGAAAGTTATACTTAGTGGGACATGCCAAAGGACGGAATAATGAAATAACTTTTCGAAGAGATTGGTTAAGGAATTAAGCAATAAGAAGGATGGGATCCAAATACCATTACCAGACTTGGAAAGAATGCCATTCAATGCTACACAGACGGCTCAAAAGCAATAGAAGAAACTGGGATAGGAGTGTTCGGACCAGGAACCAAACACTCCGAAAGCTTGGAAAAAACCCCAAGTATCTTTCAAGCGGAAATCCACTCCATAAGAAAGTGCGCTCAGTTCAATATTGATAAAGGATACAGAGGAGAAAAGATTATAATGATGACAGATAGTCAAGCAACCATTAAAGCATCGAGCTCTTGTATAATCAGTTCCAAAATGGTGTGGGAATGCCTAGACAAACTCAATGAACTAGGCGAGAACAATATAAAATGAAATAGCAGATGAACTAGCAAAGAGGAGGACTGAAATACCTTTCTATGGGACTGAACAGCTTTGCGGATTCAGCCCCAATGTAATATTGGAAGAAATAGGTAAAGCCGAAAGAAAGAGCAGATCTGACCATTGGAAAGATCTAATGGCGCTTATACAATCAAATATTCTTCTTAGGTAACTACAACATGTTGAGATCAAATGAATGGATAAGACAAAGTAAAACTGCGCTAAATATATTAACAGGATCCTAACGGGACATTGCCACCTGAATGGGCACCTAAAAAAAGCTCAAAATATAGACGAAGAAGAATGGATTGTGACATGGAATACTTTCCAACTGCACAGCACTCCAGAATCCTAGAGCACAGGACCTGGGAGATTACTGGATAGAATAAGAGGAACATTTACCTATGTTGAAGACTGCAGATATCCTAAAATTCCTCCAGGAAATAGGACTAAAGGAACTTTAGACTTTTTTCAGAAACTAAGTAGAAGTAAGGGGGCCAATAGATCTTTTAGGTCTTAGTGAATATTACCCCAAAAATACATACATACATAGTGGGTGCTTTTTATCTGTATAATTATAACATGAAAAGTGAGGTTATAATATAGTCTTACGATGTGACGAAAGATGTCTTTTTATAACAATGTAACATCAATTTATTTCATTGCTGCTAGAATTCACTATTACATCAATTATTTAAATATTTAATAATCATTTTGATTGCATCAATTTATTCGCAAGTACTATCGGATATCCTGCAGAAGTACGATTGCTGAATATAAATTTTATTTCATATTACACACTATTTATATTCAAAAGAAATTATTTTTATTAAATATGAGACATACTCAACTGCTCGGAATCAATCTGAAAAAAAAGGACAAACAGCAATAACTCTGCAGATATCAATTTTTCTTAGACATACAGGGTTGTCCTTAAGTAATTATACATAGAAGTGCAGTACAATATTATTCACTTTAAAATATTGCGATTTAAATCAACCAGGCTTAACAAACTGTTGATATTAAGAGAGACACGGGGTGTACAGGGTTTTGTATAGTAGTGCACATGGTCTAGAAACACACTAAAACTTCATCACAGCTATACCGTTTTTTTTAACCACCGGTTTTACAATTTTTCCAAGACAGAATTGGATAAAACCCAGTAAGTTTTCTGTTGATATATTTTAGCAATAAATCTCACTTGATGACATCGAATCCGATATAAATAAATCGAAGTCCATCTATGTCAACATTGTCATTCGACACAGTTTTTTTTTGGTAGGTAAAAATGAGAGATTGCTAGAACAATCATTTTTCACGTTGGCAGATGCCAATTTGTTATCGGAGCAATCTAAAATAATAGCTCCTTTGATAGTGCTATCTGATGCTTTTTAAGACACAATATTTTGCGGACTAGTATCGAGTTTTTAGTTGACAGGTCTTTAACGTGAAAAATTATTGATTGATGTATATATTTTTGTGTTGAGGTGATTGCCCGAAGAAAGCTAAAACGACATTTGAAGGTTAAAATCGTTGAAAAATATTTCTCATTATATACTGGGCATTGCTTAATGCATGCGAAAAAGTTCAGGTCGTAATTTCCCGTATAAAATTATGATTTTGTCAAAGAGGTGACCTCAGGACCTCAGTACATGCCTGACAGTTTCATCTTCCTGTTCACACATCCTGCATAGAAGTGTGTCCACTAGCCCCATAGTATGGAGGTGTTTCCTTAGTTGACAGTGGCCGGTCAGAAATCCTACGTAGGTTTTTCCTGGTCATCGCCAAATATTTCTTCGTCGCCAGCTTCCCAGGGTGGCCCATGTTGATCCTGAAAAGACTGCATCCTTTGATTCCATCTAATCTCTTAAGGGATTGAGCATGGGTGTAATGTTTGGCTAGTTCCGCAATTGTTGAAGTCGTTTAGGTGTCACAAGAATCGGCAATGCGATTACCTTTGCTCCTGCGTGCCCTTTAACCCACCTCAGGATAATATTGTTATCTGCCAAGGCGTTAGCTAAATCTTGGTGGCGCTCTAGTACTAGCCCCGATATAACACGTTGTTCGTTCAAGGCTAATAGGGCTTGTCTACTATCTGTGCAGATTGTTATGTTTTTGCCAAAAATTTCTTTTCTGGTTAGTTCTTTAGGGACAGTTCTGTTTGAACCACGCTGTTATTGTTTTCCATTCCACACTTAATCCTTAGGCTTAGTACCCTCGAGTAAAGGTAGGTATTATTCGAGGTATTATTGTACATGCCTTACCCACTTATCATTGTAAGCTGAATCCAATAGAGCTTATATGGGAACTAGTTAAAGGTTATGTAGCCAGGAACAACAAAACTTTTGAACTTCAAGAAGTACGGCAACTTTTGATATATACATTGGTAAATGTGACTGCCGAAAACTTGCAAAGCGCCATAAAACATGTTATAGCTGAAGACTACGCACTATAACGGGGCTACTTACGGGACACTTACAGACGCTCCGCTGGATTGGCGCTACCACAACAAAAACGGGTTTCCATATGCCACCGTCAAATATTACGAAATTATTTTTAAAAGCGAATCGCGAACTTGGTGAAAATATTAACGATTACAACGGTAAGTACGAATTAGGAGCTACGATTCTTCAACTGAACATTAAAAATGGGAAACGTGTCGACCAAGGTACCGCTTTTATCAAACCAGTCAAAGAAAGAAGAAATTTGTTTATATCCGAAGGAAGTTACGTCATAAAAATAGAAATTAAAAATAAAATCGCAAAGAGCGTTCTATTCCCCAAAAATAAAAAATTATTTCGAGCACGTGTAGCGAACGAGATTATTTTGTCAGCAGGGGTTATTTCTTCGCCTCAACTATTGATGCTTTCTGGAGTAGGTCCTAGGCAACACTTAAAAGACATGGATATATCAGTTGTGCAGGATTTACCCGTAGGAAGGAATTTAAGTGACCACTTTTTTTGCGGAATACCCTTTTCTACGAATTTAATTTTTTCGCAAGCAAATTTAACTCAAAAAGTTAAAGAATATTTAGAAGGTATAATAGTGCATAAGCTCGAAAACCAGTCAACCATAATTGACAAAAATATCATTTGTACAAATTAATCTACGCTTCTGGCAACAGCGGTTAAAAATAGGTGGGCAATGAACATTCGGCCAGCCTCGGAAAATAAGTATACACCCTCGCTGACCACGCCCAATTATACTTTCTTTCTCTTTCAAGCTCTTTTTCTCATATTTTCCTTATCTTACTTGTTTAAATTGCATGGTTCGATAAGCTTTATCGCAAGTATAGTACAATCTTCACTTCAAAATATTGCGATTTAAATCAACCCAAATTAATAGAGATACAGGGTGTTGAACATGAAATTTAAATTTTCGTTTTTTACAATAACTTAAACGCTTTTTGACGTATACGAACAAAAATTTAATGTTAAAGGTTTTTAGATATGAGAAATCATAATTTTGTACCTATTTCTATGTATTTTGTAGAGGGCGCCACATAGGCCACGTATTCGACATAAATGTACGCAAAACTTTTTTGCGGTTTTAGAGATAATCACATTTTAGTTATTAACTAGATGATTACCTATAATTTAATGAATTTACGTTCGGAAAATACAGAATTTTGAAAAGTACATATTTTTCCCCTTAAAGGGCGATTGAAATGGTTATTATCCCTTCCACTTGAAAAAATTAATGTACGTTAAAACGCAATCTCAGCAGGTATTTTATTACCTCTGACAAGATTTAGTAAAAACATTTCTTTTCCTGCAATTTTAAATCCTAATAAAGCCAGCTTAAATAAATATTCTATTGTATTATAGACAGAGAATGTTGAAACTTCAGGCTGATAGTCTGCTCTAAATTTCAAATAAATGCTCTGTAATTTTTCACTGTATTTTTTTTGTCTTCGCCAGAAAATCGCTTTGACCCAGATCAGGATTTTAATATGAAAACTTTCATAAGGCTTACACTTGTCCAAAAGTGATAAAAATGTCATTTTACCAAGTTAAAATGATATTTAAATTTTATTATAATTTCCACGAAAAACGTTCAATATAAGCCAAGTTTACACTATTTAAACAGAGAATTTAAATGAAAATTATCCACCCTACACAATTCTGTATAATTAGAAAAATATATTAAAAAACATGTAAAGGATAGACGTCATACATTTAATTTTTTTAAATGTGTTAAGACTGTAGTAAATAATAGAAGTGGCAACGTCGCAATTATTTGGGGTGCATGTGACGGAAACCCAAGGGAGAGGAGAGCGAGAAGCAGTCGCAGTCAAAGAGAAGAAGAGTGAGGTTACTTTATACCTTATAATTAAATTAACAATATTATTAAAGATTTAAAAAGAACTAAAATCATTGTATAGTAGTATCGTTAGTGATTAAGTTTAATGTAAAATAAAGTCATAATACAGTCCACAAATTATTTATCGAAAAAGGGTAAATCAAACAAGAAAATTAACGCCGATACCTGAACATTTGGTCTTCGAACCGCATGAGTGGGATGATTTAATCCAGTATCCAGCAAATCTGAATTACGCCGGGAAGCCGACGGACGTTACATACACAGTGAGTTTGTTCCTTTTTTCATAATTTCCTAATTTCCATTAAAATTAAAAATATTGCCTTTATTTGGATAGTAGAGTTTAATTCAGCCTCACGTTAATTTAGATAATTATTATTTGTATATGTGTACGGGCGTGGTCTTGAGTTGATAAGTGGTTCACAAATTCACAAATTGCTATCGCCATATCATATTTCATCTACGTTTTACGAACCCTAATAGGTATTTATCTGTTGGGTTTTTAAAATTTTGAGTGCAGCTGTTGAATATCTCTAGGGTCGTTTGTTTGAAGCTACACTGTTGCCGACAATTATTTAATTTCGCACTGATAGGAAATTAATTTAAAAATTATAATTTTACAAATTAATCATGACTGACGATTCATATAAAACTTTAATTAAGAAACGGGGTGTTCTAAAAGGAAAAATTTCTATTTTTAGTAATAAAGTTTCAAAATTAAAAGAAAGTTTTGAGAATGAAGAAAATATTTCTGAACAAAATATTATCGAGCTTGAAGAAAGAATAAATAGTATTAGTGACATAAGTAATGAGTTTGATAGTGTTCAGAGCCAAATTGAAATGGAAATTTTAGACGACAAAGCCAAGTTTACTGAACAATTAGCTCAACGCGAACAGTTTTTACAAAATTTTTATGATTCATTCTCTTCAGCAAAATACTTATTAAATCAACTAAAGCCACCCATTAATAACAATAATGATCATAACTCCGATAAAAGTTCGATCATTTCGAGCAAAAACGGTTGCAGCTCTCCCGCAGTAAAATTGCCAGACATAAAATTACCTACATTTAGTGGGTCTTCAAATACCTGGCTTGAGTTTCGAGACACGTTTAACGCATTAATAAATGACAACCCTGACATCGACAATATAAATAAATTTCATTATTTAAGAGCTAGTCTAGAGGGTAGCGCGAGTCAGGTTATCCAATCTCTTGAAATTTCTGCAGGAACGTATACCGTTGCATGGGGTTTGTTATGCAAACGATATGACAATAAAAAGTTATTAATACATAATCACTTAGATGCATTATTCAATTTAGAGAAAATTGTTAAAGCTTCATCTTTTAAAATAAGAAATATGTCAGATACAGTCTCCAAACACTTGAGGGCTCTTAATAGTCTTGAACTACCAACGAGTCAGTGGGATATTTTAATTTTACATTTAATGGCCAAAAGTTTGGACGATGCGTCTGTCAGTAAATGGGAGGAAATCAAGTCCAAAAAGGATTTGCCTTCTCTTGAGGATATGTATGAATTTTTAAGAAGTAGAGCAGACTTGCTAGAACGGTTAGAATTAAACAAACTCGAGCAGGGTCAAAAATCAGGAAAAACTAGGGGCTTATTTTCTGCCGATTCTGGAAATAATTCACAACAAAACAAAACATCTTCCCAAAATTTTAAGTGTGCCATATGTGGTGGTGAACATAGAGTCTTTCTGTGTGACAAATTTAAAGCAATGTCCGTGTTAAATCGCACTGAACAAGCCAAAAGGTTAAAATTATGTTTAAATTGCCTCCGAAGCGGGCACAAAACTAACCAGTGCAGATTGTATGCTTCATGTAAAACATGTCAAGGTAAACACAATACTCTTCTACATATAGAAAATAAAAATCAAGCTGATAAAAACATAAATGAAGAAAATGTTTCTTTAACGACTAAATCAGAATATTCACAAATTTTGTTATCTACGGCAATAGTAGATGTTTTAGACAGTAATGGTCTTTATGTACCAGTTCGAGCTATTTTAGATTCAGGTTCTATGTCTTCTTTTGTAACTGAGTCTCTTCATTCAAAACTAAATATTTCAAAGCAATCAGTCCATTTTGCTGTTTCCAGTTTAAATAGTACCGTCTCTAATGTTAACTCTAAATGTTGTTTGAAGTTAAAATCTCAACACAAAAATTTCATAACTGATTTGTCTTGTTTTATACTACCAGAGATAACCGGAAACTTGCCTACATTTTCCATTGATAAGCACAGTTTATTGATACCTAAAGATCTAATATTGGCCGATAAAAATTTCCATAAGCCCGGGCCAGTGGAGATGTTGATAGGTGCTGACATATTTTGGAATGTTTTATGTCCAAAACAATTAAAGTTAACTGAGAATGGTCCTGTTTTACAGGAGACTCAGCTTGGGTGGTTGGTTTCAGGTAAAGTACAAGGCATTCAAATTTCTAATAATACAGTTTGTAATTTTGTTAAAAATGAATCTGATTCATGTATCCAAGATCAGTTATCGAAATTTTTTGAAATAGAATGTGTTAAAACTGCCAGTCCTTGGTCCAAAGAGGAAACTGACTGTGAATCTCATTTTAAAGATACAACCACAAGAACCCAAGAAGGTCGTTTTGTTGTATCGATTCCGTTAAAACAAAGTCCGGAAAAGTTAGGTGAATCTTTAGATCAAGCCAAAAGGAGATTCAAATCATTAGAGCAAAAATTTTCAAAACATTCTCAATTTGCCAAAATGTACAAAGAATTTATCTTGGAATATGAAAATCTCGGCCATATGCAAAATATAGGTAATATAGCTAAAGCAAATCATGAGGGTGCCTATTATCTACCGCACCATGGTGTCCTACGTATGCATAGTACGACAACAAAGTTAAGAACAGTTTTTGACGCCTCGGCTCGAACTACAAGTGGAGTTTCGTTTAACGAACTCCAGTTAAAGGGACCAGTCATTCAAGACGATTTAGTCTCAATATTATTACGCTTCAGACAATATAAATATGTTGTTACCGCGGACATTGAAAAAATGTACCGTCAGGTTTTAGTGTTAGAAGATCAGCATAAAATGCAAAGAATTCTTTGGCGAGAAAATGAAAATAAAGAACTAAGTGTTTTTGAACTTTCCACAGTGACGTACGGAACCACAAGTGCACCATTTTTAGCTATTAGGTGTCTAGTTGAGTTAGGTAACCTTTGTAATAACAAATTACCTATGATTTCAAATATAATTTTTCACGACTTCTATGTCGACGACCTTTTGACAGGTTTTGATGATATTCACCTAGCTAAAGAAAGTTGCCTTAGATTATGTGAGGTTCTTCGCTCAGGTTGCTTTCCACTTCGAAAGTGGAGATCAAACTTTCCGGACATATTAAATGATTTAAAAGAATGTAAACTTGCTGAAGCTTCGGAAGGTCTGGTTATCGGCGAAGATGATGTTGCAAAAACTCTAGGCATATCTTGGATGAGTAAAACGGACAAATTAATATTTCACATTGACGTTGAACTAAAAGGTGAACGCTTAACAAAAAGAGTAATGCTTTCATGCATATCCAGAATATTCGATCCAATGGGTTTACTTGGTCCTTGCATTATAATTGCCAAAGTTATGCTACAACAACTTTGGAAAGAAAATTTATCTTGGGATAGTCCTATTTCCTATGATTTGCAAATTAAATGGAATAATTTTTTACAAGAACTTCCTTCTCTGAACCATTTAAAAATTGACCGACATGCAATTTGCGATAATCCTACACAAATAGATTTACATGCGTTTTCAGATGCTTCTGAGGTAGCATATGGCGCAGCTGTGTATGTCAGATCAGAAAATTGCCATGGAGAAATATTCTGTCATTTACTTATTTCTAAGGCTAAGGTTGCGCCAATTAAATCACTAACAATTCCTCGGTTAGAACTATGTGCAGCCCATCTTTTAGCCAAACTTGTTAATAAAGTTACTACTTCTCTGAGGCTTAATTTAAATTCTGTAACATTTTGGTCTGACTCGACAATTGTTCTTGGCTGGATTAAAACTTCAGTACATTTATTAAAACCATTTGTACGCAATAGAATTGCTGAAATACAGGATTTAACTGATATAAGGTCATGGCGTTACGTTCCAAGTTTAGAAAATCCTGCAGATATTTTATCAAGAGGCTCCTATCCTAGTAGTTTAAATAATTCAAACATATGGTGGCACGGTCCATGTTGGCTCAGAGAGAGTCCAGAATTTTGGCCGAAAGATAATAAGATGTCTGTCCCTCTTCCAGAAATAAAAACGACTTTGGTGGCTGTATCTGAAAGTATATTTCCCTTCGAAAGGTTTTCTAGTTTAAATCGATTAAAACGATGTATGTCTTATATCTTGAGATTCAAAAAAAATTGTTTAAGTGCTAAAGAAAACCGAACATTTGGTGTTTTAACAGCTACTGAATTAGATTATTCATTGAAGTTACTTGTAAAAATATCTCAAATATCTTCATTTACCAAGGAGTACAATGATCTGAAGGTTGGAACAGAAATTGACAAAAAGAGTAAACTTTTATCTTTAAATCCGTTCATGGACACTGATGGCATAATTAGAGTTGGTGGTCGTTTGCAAAATTCAAATTTTCACTTTAATAAAAAACACCCAATGATCTTGTCTTCAAAACATTATTTCACCAAACTTCTTTTCGAACAAGAACATAAAAACTTACTGCATGCTGGACCACTACAACTATTATATAGTATAAGAGAAACATATTGGCCCATTGCAGCTCGCAATTTAGCTAGATCTGTTGCTCATAAATGTTTGCGATGCTATAAATTGAAACCTAAACCGGTTCAACCTATGATGGGTAATTTGCCTAGTGATAGATTCCTATCAGGTTTTCCATTCCAAATTACAGGTATAGATTATGCTGGACCTTTTCTTGTCCTCAATAAAAAGGGCCGTGGCTCGAAACTCATAAAAGGTTACGTTTGTCTATTCGTATGTTTTGCCACAAAGGGCATTCATCTAGAGTTTGTAAATAGTCTTTCAACTGAAGATTTTCTTTTGGCTCTGAAACGCTTTATTAGTCGGCGAGGGAAACCATATCAAATTTACTCAGATAACGGTACTAATTTCATTGGGGCAAACAGAAATTTAAAGGAATTATATGATTTCCTAAATAAAAATGAAATTTCAATAAGTGATTTTGTGAACAACCAAGGCATACGCTGGAATTTTAATCCTGTCCAAGCTCCACATTTTGGTGGATTGTGGGAGGCAGGGGTTAAGTCAATGAAGTGTCATTTAAAACGTGTGTCTGGCAATTCTAACTTTACAGCTGATGAATTCACAACTCTACTTTGCCAGGTAGAGGCCATATTGAATTCCCGTCCTCTTTCTCCACTATCTACCGACCCCTTAGATCCTTCTCCCCTAACTCCAGCTCACTTCATTATTGGTCGTCCACTGACTTCAATTCTGGAGCCAGACATGAGTTTAGAAAAGGAGAGCAGATTATCCAGATACCAGAAGATTGAAAATGCTCGACAACACTTCTGGAGAAGATGGTATAAGGAGTATATCTCTGACCTTCAGCAGCGAACCAAATGGAAGACGAGCAATGGAATGCTGGAAGAAGGCATGTTAGTGCTGGTAAAAGACGACAAGCTACCACCTTTGAACTGGAGATTAGGACGTGTAATCAAATTAATTCGCGGAAGTGATAATATCTCGAGAGTTGCTGAGATTCTCACCAACAATGGAACTATTAAAAGAGACTTCTCCAAAATTTGCCCATTGCCGCTGTACAATTAGTCGTGTATGTTTTTTTCTTAATGAACATTAAATATTTCGTTAAAAGCTGGTGCTTTCAAGGCCGCGGGTATGTTAAGACTGTAGTAAATAATAGAAGTGGCAACGTCGCAATTATTTGGGGTGCATGTGACGGAAACCCAAGGGAGAGGAGAGCGAGAAGCAGTCGCAGTCAAAGAGAAGAAGAGTGAGGTTACTTTATACCTTATAATTAAATTAACAATATTATTAAAGATTTAAAAAGAACTAAAATCATTGTATAGTAGTATCGTTAGTGATTAAGTTTAATGTAAAATAAAGTCATAATACAGTCCACAAATTATTTATCGAAAAAGGGTAAATCAAACAAGAAAATTAACGCCGATACCTGAACAAAATGATCACCCTATATATTTTAATTAATAAATGAACTCTGCTTCACTTTACCATTGTGTAGCTAGTATTTCAGCCGAATGTAGTCAAATTTGGTTACCAATGTTAGAAAGAGAAATTTCCAATATCTATAACCTGCGTTATCAGGATAGCATCATAAGTTTTTATCCAGGTTTTCTTTGTTAATCGATACACAATGGGCTTGTTATCAATGAAATATTTTCTCGATTTTTTTTACGCTTTTTTGTAAAACTGAGTCATCAAAATAACAGGTAAAATTTTCAGCTCTAAAACTTTCTCCATTACTTAGATATTTAAGGTTGAAAATGGAGCTCCCTTAAAAAGCGGCAGAGCGGACTGTTACGTCACATTGCATGTCGAGGTATGATATTCGGCATTACACCGCTGCGTTTTACATGAGAAAATTAGTTCCAGCTGCAATATCTTCAAATTTCAGATTGTTAGTGGTTTTTGCTATTGAAGATGTATTCAGTACTTAGATACCGGATTTATTAAAGCAGATTTTGGAAATTTACCTGAACCCGATATCTTTATGGTGATGGACTAATTTAATAAAAATAAAGAGCTTACACTTGGTTTTTGAATTGAAATTTCATTCAATTTATAATACATTGTACATTTTCATATCTCCCTCTGTAAGGGATATGAAGTTCTCAACTCCAGAGAGGAGCATCCAATGCACGAATGGCTAATAGCGGTATACTTCTTTGTATAATGCTACATACTCTGGAAAGTGGCATCCCAAAATCGTCTGCTAATATCCTATAAGGCAAATACAGTTTGATATGTTAAAAAGATATCAAGCTTGTCTAGCTCACATTTGTTAGTTAACAAGTTCACAACAAATAATGAATTATTCGGAACTCCTAGATGAAGCTTTGGATTTTTTTGTATCAATTAAAATGTTCAATATTGTATTTCTTCTGACCTATAAATGTCTGAATAGAATAAGTTATTCGGATCAGGCAAGCTTAAATCTGACGAAGTTTAGGTAAAAGAAGAACCTCTAGTGGATATTGAAAAGTCTTCGTTGATGGGTTTTCGTATTTTTCCAAACGCGATTTCTTCATTTTTCTTTTTTAGCCATTTTTCGCCTCCGTATTGAATCGCCTTGGAACGTACATAAGCCTTAATACAAGCCTGAACCCTTATTTTCCGTGATACCTATAGATTCCATTCGTGTGATATCCATTGATTTTCTCCTCTACTTGACTTCCTCCAGGGGTTCTATTTTCTGAGTTTAATGACAAATTACTGTGCTTTAGTTTGTAAAAACTGTGACATGACTAAAACTAAGCGTTTTTGACAGTCAAAAAATCGATCTATTACTACAGGATTTAGTAACTTTTCCACTGTTCATTATTTTGATGTACATTATATTTTTCTGGTGCATTCTTGGATGTGTTAGGACTGTCGGGAACCAAACAGTACTTATTTACCACTTCTTTCTCACTCATTAGGTATATAATAAAATAAAGAAACAGCTCAATCAACAGTCCAGCGTTTTGTTTCTTACAAAACAAAATATATAATGCAATAAACAAACAGTACACTTCCACATAACATAGCTCTCGACTCGCGGCGTTAGGTATGGCACATGCATTGTGACGTCACAGGTAACCACGCCCCGTTTTCGTTCAATCCAATTTCTTTAATTAATTTGAGGGCTTAAACGTTCGCGGAAAAATCTAAAATTTTGGGAATTCGTTTAAAATGAGTTCTAGTTTCTATTTTTAAATTAAAATTTTTTTTCAAGCCCATTCAATAAACAACAAAACTGAGTATACATATTTTAAAAATAAAAATAATCATACACAAAAAAGTAACAACAATTGTTTAAACACGTTTTATTAACATTATTTCCAATATAAGCGAAAAAAACGACTTCAGAATATTCGAAAATATAGTAGTCCGGCATCTGAAAACGTTATTGTTTTCAGATTTCGAAAATTCAAAGTGGCGGCCTTATAAAATTTCAATATATACACTGTGTCCTCTTAATTTCGCACCATATGGTAATTTTTTTATTATCAATTTTAGGGAAAAAACTTATTCTTCATAAAATGTTCTGCATGTTCCAAAAGCTGAAATAAAATCATCAGATATAATTTTTTTTCAGTATTATACGAGGTTTGTCAAAAAATATGAATTCTACTTAAAAGTAAAGTACCTTGATCAGTTCAGTGTCTCAGAATCAGAATTATTTTCGTGGCGCCCTCTTTAACAAAATTTAATATATTCATACTTGTCCCATGTTATGCATAAACAATGATTAATACTAGGAAAAATTACTGGCAAAAATTTTACTTCCTGTATTTTTCCAACAGCATATTCGATACTACAGCAAAATTTTGGTTCAAATAATCCTGTTTTAATAGTAAGTTTGCTCCAACTGGCATTTTTGAACAGTTTTGGAATTGTTTCAAGTACTGTACGGTGCGCAAACTCGAATTTGGGATGGATACATCAACTTTATCACCCCTTCCGAAAGGTACAGCTTGTGTAGGTACCATCCCAAACAGACCTAAGAACGATTTACGATACTATAAACAAACCTAATACAGCGTGTGTTCACGGATGGGTTACCCTATTGATGAAAAATTTTCAAATATTAGTTTTAGTGAAAAATGTCACTCTTGATAGAAATTTTTGCTTGTTTTTAAACCACATAAAATGAAGTAAAATTCAAGTTTTTCTAAAGCCGTCTCATTTTATAGCCAGTTTTATGAAAACCGCATGAATTTTTGCACAAGCTCGAAAATAATGTACCACGAGTGAAAACTATCTGTATATGGCAAAATACTTATAGTAGAATCACTTCCGGTAGAACCGGAAGTCGGCCATCTTTGAAAATATTTTAGTTGAAAAGATCGTATCCGAAAACCCAAACGTTGAAATTTTCATGATTTTACAATAAGTATTTTGTCATATACAGATAGTTTTCACTCGTCGTGGGACACCCTGTATAATTGTGAAATTTTCATTCTTTAATAAATATTTGATATTTGATAACATTGATAACTATATAAGAATTATAATCACTATCAAAAATAACAATACAATGTAATAATTTAAGAAACACTAAGTACACAAACACCTCTATCAATATATCCTCTCCCAGCTTCAAAACATCTCTCAATTATCTTACTACATTCTTCTTTGTAAGTTTTTCGCAGCATTTATGGGGTAATTTCGTTAACGGCATCAATGATAGCTCTTTTCAAGTTTTCAATATTATATGGTTTAAATTATTTGCGTGAACTTTTTGTTTTACGTAGTCCCATAAAAAAATCTTAAATCGGGGGATCGGGGCGAAAAAAATATTGGTCCATAACGTCCCATCCATCCTTCAGGACAATTTGAAAAAAATTATCTATGGTACCTACATTATTTTCGAACTTAGTGCAAAAATTAATAAGGTTGTCAAAAAACTGGCTATAAAATGAGACTGGTTTAGAAAAACTTGATTTTAATTTAATTTTATAGGGTTTCAAAACAAGTAAAACTTTTTATCAAGAATTACTTTTTTCACTAAAACATATTTGAAAATTTTTCACTTATAGGATACCCCATCCGTATGGACACGCTGTATAAGCATACAGCTGATTTGCACATTTATGTAATTTTTTATTATATTTTTTAGGCACAATAAACAAGCAATGCAGAGCTCCCTCAGGCAAAGGACTTGGAGGAACATCTTTAATAAACGAAATGGTATACGCCCGAGGTAACGAAAAAGACTTCAATTACTGGTCCAAGCTACTTCTAGATCGTACTTGGGAATACGAAAGTATTCTCAAAACCTTCAAATATTCCGAAGACTTCCATAAAACCAATCCAAACGCTACAGTAGACTGGAAGTACCACGGTAAAGGAGGTTTACTTTACACCAACTATCACCTACCGCCTTCCAATTACACAAAAATATTCCTCGATGCAAACAAAGAACTAGGAGTAAACATCACAGATTACAACGGAAAAGAAGAAGAAGGAGTAACCATGCTGCAACTACACACCAAACATGGAAGAAGATTCGATCAAGCTACAGCTTTTCTAAGACCAGCAGCTGCAAGACCAAATTTATCAATATCTTTAGGTAGCTTCGCTACAAAAATAGAAGTCAACAATAACACAAAACGCACTACTGGCGTCATCTTCACCAAAAACAAAAGAACCTACAGAGCGAAAATTAAAGAAGAAGTCATACTATCAGCTGGAGTATTTTCTTCTCCACAATTACTGATGTTATCAGGAATAGGACCTAAAGATCATCTAAATCAGATAGGAATACCGTTGATACAAGACTTACCGGTTGGTAGTAAGCTTCGCGAAACTGTTTACTGCGGAATACCTTTTTCTTCAAACTATACACCAACAGCAAAAACTCTCGAAGAGAACGTAAAAGATTATCTAAAAGGCGTCGGGGATCTAGCTGCGGCTAACCGTATAGACGGAGTTCGTTTCTACACCACTAAGGATGAAAAATATCCCGATATAGAAATTGTAATGTCGTCTTCTAGTCCGTCGCAGTTAGGACAGAAATTTCAAAATTTCGATAACGATACCTGGAACGCTATTTACAACAAAACGATCGTGGGGCCTTTCACTTTAACAGTCCTATTATTACGCAGCCGTTCCACGGGTACTTTAAGATTAAAAAGTAACAATCCGTATCAATATCCTTTGATAGATTTTAATTTGTTAAGCGATCCTGAGAATAGAGATATAGAAGCTGTGTTCGAAGGTATTCAGTTAGCTTTGAATATCACCAAAACGCAAGTGTTTCAAAAAATTCTTCCAAAGTTAGAAGTTGAACAACTTCCAGCTTGTTCCAATACAGAGTTTCTTAGTGATGGTTTTTGGTATTGTTACATAAGACAGATGGGTTTGGCTGCTTACCATCCAGTAAGTACTTGTCCTATGGGAAAGGATCCGAAAGAAAGTGCAGTGGTGGATAAGGATTTTAAAGTTTTCGGAGTCGAGGGGTTAAGAATAGCAGATGCTAGCATTTTTCCGTTTACCCTTGCCGGTCATCCTAACGCCGTTTGTACTTTGATTGGAGAGAAGATTTCAAAGTTTTTGAAGTCCACGTATGCTATTTGAGATTTTTTTATTTATTAGGACACAAAATGCATTGTTATGTTGAAGGTATTAGGGATCAAATATAATGCAGTTTGTTTGACAATGTGTTTTAGATTTTGCAATTGATTTGGGATTTGGGAGACTTTTATGGAATAATGAAGAATATTTTTATTGTATTCAAGTTAATAAAATATAATAAGTACTAATCAATTCCGTTTTTTTTTTATCCAAACTGAACGTTGCTCTTCTTGGCTGGTAAGATCAAGCTTACCTCACATCATAGTCATTCATGATACATATTCTCCACGAATTTAAAATAAAACAATTTAATTTGTTGAAATCTACATAATATTTAAACTTTAAAATTGTGACGCGTTTCGCTAACACAGTAGCTTTATCAAACGAATGGAGATAAAATGAGAAATTTTCAATTTATACAGTGCCTTAATACTAAATTTTACGGATATTAACAATAAAATTATGATCTATTTACATGGAAATAAAATAAAAAGGAAAAATTTGTCTAAATATGGGATTAACTAAAGTATTTAACAAGTTTACCTGGAAACTCATTCACAATAATCCTACAAGAACCTTTCTAGGTAAAAAGATTTAATAAGGGAGAATTGTTGTTGAACTGTAACAAAATTTAGGTATATTGGAACTTTTAGAAATTTTAAAACTATAGAATTTCAGAACACAAACGTAGCTATGACAACCAAAAATCAGATTCCAACTACTCTAATCATTTATTAGCAAACGAACGCCCTTTCTATTCAAATTTTGTAGATTTCAACAAATTAAATGGTTTTATTTCATCATCAAATATAGATCTACATGAAGTAAAAGCCTCTTGGATCTACTCATATTCTCGACATTGTCTCTTAAAATAAAAGTCCCACTATAAACAATAAAAACCAACTACAAATACTCAACACACCCACAAATAAGCAAAATAGTTTTTAAAAACAAAAACTGGACTAACTCAAGAGTGCCCATACCACTGTCCCTTTCAATTGCTCCAAATATATGTAGGTATGTATTTTTGGGGTAACATTCACTGAGACCTAAAAGATCTATTGTGCCCCCTTACTTCTACTTAGTTTCTGAGGAGAGTCTCTGAAACTAGTAGCTCCTTTAGTCCCTCGTTTAGTCCTATTTCCCGTAGGAATTTTAGGATATCTGCAGGCTTCAACTTAGGTAAATGTTCCTCTTCCATCCAGTGAGCTCCCAGGTACAGTGCTCTAGGATTCTGGAGTGCTGTGCAATTGGACAGTATGTGGATGGAGCTTTCTTCTATCATACCACAATATCTGCATTCTTCTTCCTCCACAATTTTGAACTTTTTCACCCATTTGGCAACAATGTCCCACTAGGATCCCTGTTAAAACTCTTTGCGCAGTTTTACTTTGACTTATGCACTCATTTGATCTCAACAGGTTGTAGTCACCCAGAAGAAACTTTGATTGTTTAAGCCCTACTAGATCTTTCCGCTCCACCTATGTATCCCGATATTACATTTGGGCCGATTCCGCAAAAGGGTTCAGGCCCCCAGAAAGGTATTTCAGTCCCCCTCTTTGCTAGTTCATCTGCTGTTTCATTTTCTTTTATTCCAGTTTGGCATTCCCACACCATTTTGGAACTGATTCCACAAAAGGACAGTGCTTTAATGGCTGCTTGACTATCTGTCATTGTGATAATCCTTTGTCCTCTGTATCCTTTATCAATATTGAACTGGGCGCACTTTCTTATGGCGTGGATTTCCGCTTGAAAGATACTTGGGATATTTTCAAGCTTTCACAGAGTGTTTGGTTTCTGGCCCGAACACTCCTATCCCAGTTCTTCCTGTTGCTTTTGAGCCATCTGTGTATGGCATTCTTTCCAAGTCTGGTAATTGTATTTGGATCCCATTCCTTCTTGTTGCTTAATTCCATAAAGAATATCTTCGGAAAGTGTTACTTTTTCATCATACCGTCTGGTGGCATGTCCTAGGTTGTCTGATATCTAAGAAGTGAGGAGGTGGTTTTTTTAATGATTCCCTCTCTATTTACTCCAAATATAAATGAATTTATTGTTTGTATTATTTTTCGATTGTTATTTTTTTGTACGAATTCGTATTTTTTGCACTTTACCAGCTTGTCCACACACATATCCAATATATTGTTAGATAATAGAAAAATCATTTCAGGTCCATTCACTTCAGAGAGTAAACACAAAAGCATATCAGAATGGATATTCAAGTTGGAAACTTCATTTTGAAAACCCACGTTCGATAGATATTATTATACTATTCTAGCAGCTACATAATATGTATTATACTATTATACATTTGTGTTAATGTAGTATTGTTCACGCTTCTCGATTTTCGAAGATATACGTAACTATGGTTATATTGAATTGCGACATTGTTCTAAAATGCAATTTATGTGCTTTATCAAGCACGTTATTCGAATGAATCCCTTCGGTTGCACAATTATTGTCTTCCCTGCATCGAACATGTACTGAACTTGTAAGCGGATATATTTTCAAACATGGTATTTATTCAAAAAATGTGTTAAAAGTGTTTGAAATATATTCAATTACAAACTAGATTCATTATTAAAATTATGTTTAATTGATTAATTATAGTCCAAGTTATCACCACTTTTACTTAACCAAAATGACACATTCATTTTAGCCAAGTTCATTCGGTAAATTTTTATTTCTTTAGGTTTTTTTACTTTTTCAATAGGACAATAATAATTGCGTCTATTGTACAGTAAGCTCAGTCGAAAAGCAGATTCAACTATTATTATTAGAACAAGGGATTAGTCTTATAGAAATGCCAGGTTACGAAAATAAAGCTCTTTTATTGATATCTTTATGACTTTTCCCAGAAACGAACAATGGAGGAAGGAACTAGCTTATAAATGGTTGTGGAAAATACCGTTTTCAATATCTTCATTTAATAAAATTTAATTCTTAGACACCCTGTATAAATGAAGAGACTATCATCATATTTCATTTGCCTCTATCTTACTCCAAATTACTCTTTCACAATAGAAATACCGAGAGAAATACAGATGGGTTTTAGGAAGATGGTTTGTTATAGTCTATTTAAGAAAGGTATAGAGTAATTTTGTGAATGTTTGTGAATGGATAACAATAGGCTAAGCCCATATATTGACCCCAACACGGGTCACACTGTGCCACCTTAGCATACCTCATGAGGTTTTACTACTCTATACCTTTCTAAAATAAATCATATCTTTTTGGACAAAACTCCTCATCATTCAAGAGGTGAGAAATTGCCTATCACCACTTGAAGAAAAGCGGAAATCATTAATTGGCTTTTAGATAAAGAAATTTCATTTAAAGAGGTTTTGTTAAAAAACGAACTGCTGCCAATTCTAATTGATTATTATAATAGTATTTTATGCAACGAACATGTAATGATAGCCATTAAGACACGAGCATATTGTAGGATACGAAACGAGCCGCAGGCGAGTTTCGTATATAATATGCGAGTGTATTAATGGCTATCATTACATGAAAGTGGCATACAATATTTTTTCTACTCCGGTTAATAAAAATTATTTAATCAATAAATCAATTTTAAATATAGTTACTTTTGAAAATCAAAATTATTTGACAGCTATCAAATTAAGTGTCACTTAATATGTCTGTTCGCCTGCAATAAAAGTGTAACACTGACCTATACAATTTTGAAGAATTCAGGTCTATCTGTGAAAAAATACGTATAAAATTACTAAATTTGGGAATATCTATATAATTATGTAAATTGCATTTGTAAACTGCAAGAAGCATTAAAACATAATTAAAATAAATAAAATCGTATAGCTCAGTGCTACACTTTTATTGCAGGGAACAGACCTAATAAGTTTGCTAATATGATTAATTTCAGAAATGTCAACCAGGTATCCATGGCTATATACTAAATATTGTGCGAATGTCGCATTCCTATTGGCTTAAAAATCTGTATCATAATGAAAATCTGTATCATAATGAATTTCATTATGATACAGATTTTAGTCTTTTAATAAGTATATTATAAAACAGGAGTAGAAAAATATTATTATAATTGACTCATAACTCGACTCATAATGAACGCATTTTTATTGATTGATGTTGTAATATTCGGCTAATCTTTGTTGCAATCATGTTTTTTATTTGATAGCATACCTAACAGCCCTACCTAAAGGCACGGCTATATGTCTGCAATTAGAAGCACCCCAAAGATGAGATTTCTATATCATAAATAAATATTAAAATTATTTTACTCTGCTAACAATCGATGTCTGTAACTTAGTTGTAAATTATTAAATTAAAAACATAATAATGAAACTTTTTTAAATTGATATTTAAGCGTTAGAAATTGCCAAATTGTTGTATGTAACAAGCATTTTTAGGGAACAGATTTAGTAAATTTTTAACGTTAAAATGAGAATTCCTTGTTACTTTTGCTATAGAATTACGTCCCTTAAATAATTTTCAACTACTCTTATGAACTCTATAAACGTAAATATATCGCCCACTATTTTATCACATTTTTTATAAAAGTAGTACATTACTTCAAAGTTACGAAGTGGTTTGACAGGTTTTCTCAATGTTATAATTAGAGATTGGTCTAATGTCTAATGTGTCGCCGATATACAATCAAGTTTTCATTTTCGGATGACTACCTACACAATTAAATCAATATTAGACTAAACAAATCAGTTTGTTATTACATTATTTCTATATTGAGCCAGCATGGCATTGGCTCCTAGCTACTTTAAAATATTGACAGCAAATTACGCCATGGTACCTATTACAGGTAACTTTGAGGCGGTTGCTTTTTTCTCACAAAACTGGAAAGTATTCCTTCGCCATTTTGTTTAATGTACACCTGACTGAAGATATCACTATTTATTTAACATTTCAAGAAATTCTTAGAATTGACAACAATTTGATTAATTAAATCACTATTATTTTTTTTTTTTGCAAGTATACTTGATAAATAAAAATTTGTTTACTATTATAAAATGTCACAGGTAACTCAATAACTTACCTGCATAATCGAAAGAGTCCGACGCAAAGGAGAATCCCAATAAGAATACAACACTGAACACTCTTAGTACTAACATGTTTATATAGTTTTTCTTAAAAAAATATTCACCCAAAAACTATTCAAGATAAATCGACAAAATCATATCGCGGATCGCGACCATGAAACTAGTATTCATATACGGACGGCAATTTCTTAGTCTGCCCAATGATTAGTTCATGCCAGCTCCGCCAGAGCAAAACACAAAAATCAATTGGCAACGGCTCATTTGTATAAGTGCATTTTTCATAAAAAAAGTGCAAATTAAATAGTATCAAAAAATATCATGTGAAAGTTTAATTGATTTTATTATTATTTGTTTAATAACTACAAAACATAGACTAAAAGGAAGACTGACTATCTATCGATATTATTGAGATTCATGATTCAATAAATAAATAAATGTTTCAAGCAGAATTATTTATATTTATGCAAAAATCTGTATAAAATATACTTTATTTTTATTACGGTGTACCTAATCTTCATAGAAACATAGTATAAATTCTAAATTTATGAAATATTGACGTCATACTGCATAATGGGCAGTTGTTTCAATACACGTATCTTAAATTTTTGTCAAGTTGGTGCTTCTTACAAATAAGTCAATTTAAAACACGCATGTTCAGTATACAACCACACTTTTCCCTTGAACATTTCTTTTAAACTCCATCTGTTGATAAGTGAGGTCCTTGTAGATATGGCTCCCGTAAGTATTATATCTTTTATTTTCTTTCATATTTTCAATAATCGCTAAAGCTAACTTATAAATAATAGCTCTAATTGAAGTAATTTACAGGAGGTCAACATTATTTTTCACATAATTTTTGAATTACACGTGTAATGGATATTCTTAATTTTTGTTCTGCTGTAGATCATGGTGTGTGTTTCGTCAAAGATTTTTAGTCTGGTCGAAACACAACTAATTTTGTTGTGGATTCCAGACAAAAGCGGCCGTACCAGCTACCAAACCACAAGGGAAAAAACCCCAAATTAGAGGAAAGGGTCTTAAAAAGAGGAAAGTTGCCTTGAAATTTGTTATTGACTGTACCCACCCTAGCGAAGATAGCATTCTCGATGTGGCTAACTTTGTAAGTAGTATATATTATTTATTTTAAATCATGAACACATTCCACAGTCCCAGCTCCACATGAAACCCAATTATTGGTCAGAGTGGCGTTTATATACTGTGGATATTAAATGCTATGCTCGCTATGTTGACTAGATATATAAATGGCTAGTACAATACAAAGTTTAGCAACAAATTATTGATTAATCCTATTCTTCAATTTGCGTAATTCAAACTATCCTTAATTTGAAATATTTTTTCAGGAGAGTTACTTGAAGGAGAGAATAAAGATCAACGGCAAAACTGGAAACTTCGCTGCTGGCAAAGGTGGTCAACATGCCGTTACTCTAAGCAGAGATAAGAATGTTAAAATTGTACTCAATTCTGAAATTCCATTCTCCAAAAGGTGAGTGAAGTACTTCCAATGTTATTAAATTCAGCACTGAATAGAACTTGTTAGAATAACTGATTATGACACCATAATTTTAAAGTACATAGTAAGAAAGTGAAGTAATCATCCTATGCAAATTGAAAGTCCACAGTCCCAGCTCCACACAACACAATTTTGGTGGTTGTAGTGGCGTATTGTACTGTGGATATTATATGCATTGCTCGCTATGTTCATTAATTTATATTGAAAGTTAATGAACACAAGGTACTGCAACATTTTTTCAATGAAATATTGGAATATGCAAATTTATAATTTTCAACCTTTTCCATTGCTATATCAATGACTGGAATAACTGTTGAATTATATTTTCAAATTATAATTGAATTTTCCGCTCAAATGTTATACATAACCAACTCTTTACTTCTTTCCAGGTATCTTAAATACCTTACTAAAAAATACTTGAAGAAAAATAATCTTCGTGATTGGTTGAGAGTAGTAGCATCTGGAAAGGACTCCTATGAACTTAGGTACTTCCAGATCAACAATCAAGAAGATGACGATGAGGAAGACAATGAATAAGCTTATGAATATTTTTAAAGAATAAAAATTTTACAAAATTGATGTGTTTTATTACTTGGTCATAAATTGTCATTATGAGACTGTTTTGTATATTTTACATCTGATTCAAAAATTTATCTGTAGGTTTTATATCAATCTGCTATACTGACATGTATTAATTATTGATACTAGATGGAACACTTTAAATCAAATGAACTGCATTCTAAAATATTTATATTTAGAAACTATAACGGTACGTTGTATTAATACTTTACACAGTATAGCCTATATGTATTTAATAGTTGTTTACGTAATTAGTGGGATATGGACATTATTAACGCACGCATGTGAATTTTGCAAGACGAGGTCGTAGGCCGAGTCGTGTTATCACATAAGTGCGTTAATAATTCCTATCACACGTGTTACGTACAAAATTTTATCTACAACTGTTATTAGTATTATCAACAGTACCTATATTATAAAATTTAAAGAAAATTCCAATCCAACGTAATTTTAATAATATTGACTGTATCATATTTTGTGACCATATCATCAAAAACAAACAAGGATGTGGAAATAAAATAAATTAGTTATGTCATCAAATTTGAATGAACAAAAATCTATAAAAATGAGTTCAAGCGAAGACAATCTCCTTACGGAAATTGAAAATGCAGCTTCCAGTGTTATTTTAAATATTTAATTCTGGTATTAATATGTTTCTAGACTCTCATTACCGCACTAGTGCGGTAATATACGTCATTATGACACTAAAAATAGTGTCAAATCGTACTCGTTACATGACAGTTGTAGATAATAATATATTATTCAACGAGTGCAGAATGATGGCTATTATGAAGTTTCCAAGTGAGTTTTGGAATCATCCAAATGAACATTAGCCATTCTACACAAGTGAAAGAATATACTTTCTCCACGACTACAAAAGAAAGCTTCCAGTGAGGATCGTCCGCGTCAGAGTCAACTATTTCTACCACTGTGCTATAGAGCATGTTAATTTTCAAAAAGTGATACGTAACATACAGTTTTAATCGATAATTTGTGCGTTATTATTTAGTCGTGGACAAAGTATAGTATTCTACTCGCAATTTATGGCCAATATTCACTCGGGTGACTATTGGCTATCATAAATTGCTCGTTTAATAATATGCTATTAATGTTGATACTTATGAAGGTAGTGTCAGTTTTTTTTTCTGGAAAATGTAAACACAACCACTGTATATTTTCATTATGATTAAATGGCACATGCCAGCAATTCCCATTTTTCTGGATAGTAATGGTACGCTGCAAGAGATATTTGAAAGAAAATGGTTTAATTTTGTGGACAATTCAAAAGTATACTTTTTTTATTTAATAGCTAACATAATTTAAATGAACTTTCTGTATTGAATAAATATTTGAAATGCTGACGTGAGTTTGAGCTCTATCCAACCCTGTCTAATTGTATTGCAAATGTAATCATAGAGAAATATAATATAATGGTTGAAACCTTCAACTCAATGGGACACTTCAAATTAAATAAACTGCATTATAAAATATTTATTGAAAATATTTTACTTACAATCTCAATTAAGTAAAAAAGGTGTGTACTTTTCTGCATTGCACTCATATTTGGTTTTACGCCATAAATCTCAAGAAATTATTTTCAACATTGTTTCTTACCAACATTTAAAATGAAAAAAAATGTGTATTTAATAACAAAATATTGTTGTTTGAAGTGGATTTTCATATTTTTAATATTGATACTTATGAAGGTAAAATCAGTTTTTTTCTGGAAAATGTAAACACAACCACCGTATATTGTCATTATCATTATGTTTAAATGGCACATGCCAGCAACTCCCATTTTTCTGAGTAGTAATGGTATGCTGCAAGGGATATCTGAAAGAAAATAGTTTAGACAATTAAAAAGTATACTTTTTTTATTAGTTGATATGTTAAATGAACTTTCTGCACTGAATAAATATTTATTGACCTAATGAATTAAGTTTGGTCAAAGAACAAGAGAAATACCCAGTTGTCTTTATAAAATCTCACCTGAAAACTGGTTTTCCACTTCCAATAACTTTAACTAACTGGTATTGCCTTAGTGCCAACCATCTATTGAACAATAATCTGAGCTGTGGAGCTTTTAAAAGAAACTTATGGCTTCGCATAAGATCTCTTGTGACTATTACTGTATCCTTTCCAGAACTTAAGGCACAATAAAGTAGATAAGGATCGTCTTGTGAAATATTTTGTGCTAAAAATACTGTTGCATTTTCAGTTATATAATTCCAACTATCTCTGGGCCATCTATTCATATGGCGTCTTCCTACCACTAATACTTCTTTATTTTGTTCAGCAAAATGTGAAACCACTGAAGCTAACTAAATAAAAAAAAAATGTGAAACTGAAATTATATCATATAAATAAAATTACCAAAGATGAGAGCACTTGTGGTGATTGTTTGGTTCCTGCCGAATATGCAATATTTAGTCCATCTAGAACCACATCAAAATGTTGTTTTTTAAATATAAATGATTCAAATAATTTCAGTTCTTGGGGATTACTCTTCACAAATATGTCTTTACCCAGGATAACCTTTTCAAACATCTTATTTTTCAGATACTCAAATTCTTCATTATTCAAATCAAACTTTTCCAATTTTTTTAAGCAATTTTGACAAACACCCTTTTTTATATCCTGCAACCAAAATTTTATTGTTTTTTTTTGTTTTCATTATGCTCAAAGAAATTAATATATTAAAATAAAAAATAAACTAACTGTAATGGTGCTCTTTGAACCAATTTTTTCTGTGAATTTCATTAAGTTCTCTATAACTTCGATCTCACATAAAAAGTCTTTGTTTTGAAAAAATGAGAACATTTGCTCTAATTTACTTGTTATTTCTTCTAGCTTTGTCAACATTCTCAAACTGTTAATATAAGCTAAAAAAACAATATTTTCAATATGTCGATTGTGTTTAACCATCTCTTCCAATAATTGCCATGCTACATGTTCCTCTTTGTTTAAAAAAGCTGCAGCAATTGTACTGCTGTATGCATGAGCATTTGGAACAGCAGTGACTTCAATTTCTTTTAATAAATCAAGACATTTTTTCCATTCACTAGTTAACGATATAGCTGGAATTATATTTTCTAAAGAAAAAGAGTCTAGAAGTGGAAAATCTTTCCTTAAATCTTCATATATTTTCAAAATAAGTTTTTCTTGATCTTTTTTACATTTCTTATCTTCCATAAAATATAGGTCTTTATTGATTTCATATAAAAACTTGAAATGTTTGCCAATGAAAGCAAGGGTAGGAGGAATATTTTCTTTTTGTAGAAAATTTATATACTGCAAACCCAAGGAAATTTTGTTTTCCTTCAAACAATATCCTAAAATAACTGCATCTATATTGTCTTTTGTATATTGGCCTCTATTATTTACACTATCAATAATATCTTGACGAACTAGTTTCCAATCTCTTTGAAGTGTAATTTTATTTTCAATTGATTCAGCCAAAATATTATGAGTTATAAGTTTCTTTTGTGGTAGAATATTTTTCTTATACGAATAATTTGTAGAATATAATTTATTAAAGTTTCTAATATTTCTAAGTATCATCGTTTTGAATTTTGTTCAAAATATTGTAAAAATCATTTTTCAAATAATAGGGTTATGTGTATTTGTTGTTTGTGGACGAAACGTTAAATACAGAGATAAATTCCATATAATATATTGGTAAAAGCATGCGCGTTGGTACGACATTATAGAAATTTATTTTGAATCTAAATTCCCTTAGCTCAGCACATTATGTATGTGAAAATGATTTTTTCATTTGCTTTATTAATCTATCCGAATTTCATTCCATCTCATATTTTAGGAATAGAACGTGCTGTGCAATCCATAGAGAAATATAATGATAAAAATTTTTTTTATTTTTTCTATGGTGCAATCCATCGAGCCGGCCTTGAACTGAACAAGGAATCACTTTAGGGCATTTTTTCGAATTTTACACGATTGTATACTATGCTATTATAGATAAATCAATAGACGTGATACACTACTTTTACATATGACATTTGACGTTTTGGTTTTACTAACATGTTACCAACCTCTCTTCCATCCAATCCATAATCCACCATACCACCATTATAATACCGCCGGCGCTTGGATAGTTGGATACATATTATAAAACTTTATAAATCATTAATTTTAGCAGTAAATTTGCTATTGCTTGACAAATTGGTGAAATTAATTTTTAGCAAATTGTAAAAGGTGAAGTTATCAAAATGGACACCACTGAAGAGGTTAAAAATAAGACTGAGACGAGTGAAAATTTTGTGCTCACTCATGAAATCGCAAAACCATTGAAATGTTCGTTTTGTAATTTATATTTATCGTATCCTCCTGTTTATATGACAACTCAAGATGATGTTAAATATAAATGTGGTAGGTGTTCAGTTAAAACACGGTTTAACTTTCGTGATGTGATGTATGAAGATTTAGCCAAAAACATGAAATTTCCCTGTATCTATAAAAATTGCAAGGAAGCTTTAGCTTGGAATAACGTACGAGATCATGAAAAGGTTTGTTATTAATAATTATTCTAGCTATTTTTGTTTCTATAAATGAAGCAATACTATACTAATAACTATATTATTTATTTTAATTAATTTTACTATTCTTATTACAAGAGGCTTTGATTCAGTGTATATGTTACGGTTAAAGTATTTACTTGGCTAGTATATAAACTAGTTGGATAGTATATAAACTATCCAACTGCCTGGTTATTTTGATGAAAAATCATATTTTCACTAAAATAGCTACGAGTAATGGTTGGTTTGCATACTATCCAGCTGGTTTATAAACTATACAAAATTTATCGCTAAAGCTCAAACCACAAGGAAAGTACACAAATTAGCTAGCATTTTTGAATAGTTTGTAAACTATCCACATTCGTTGGATAATGTGTGAACCTGATATTGGTGGTAATACATAATAACCAACGAGTTGGTTATTATGTATTACTCAACAAACTAATCAATTTTCTTGGGTTAATTCACTATAATCGCTATCATTCATTAATTTTGAATTTTGCGACTTTTGGTCGTAAACGTCTGATAATAGGTTTTCAAATTGTTGCTGTTGATTCATTTTCAATAACCCGATACCTATTCTTAAAGAAATTTCATGAGACAAAACTGTACACTGTCACACAACACTTGACGCATAACCCCACTAAATTTCCCAAAGAGAATTGGCTGGTTTACATAATAACCAACTCGCGTTGGTTGGTTTACATATTAACCAACTTGTTGGTTAGGTTAGCGTAGCGGCACTCAGTACCGCAGTTTACTAAAAACTATATTTTCTCGTATTTATTTGGGGTGTATGCCCCTTTCCTTCTAGATATGCTATCTTGAATACATTAGGCAACATGTAGCGCTTGATCGTGTTTTTTAGTGGTACTGAACAGTTGAAAGCGAAGCATCGAAGTAGAAGGTTCAACATTGCGGTACTCCGGACCGCATCCATTCAGATGATGACAAGGAAGATATATTGGTTTTAGAGGAACATGAAAAAGAGGAATATTATTACATAGCCAAAGACTTCGAATACATTTGGAAAAGTACTCCAGTGGCAAAAAATATTATAAAAATTCTTAGGAATCCAAATGTAACAAGAATGTGTTGGTTTATTTTGTTACCAGTATTTTTTATGAAATTTTATACCTTTGTTTGGTGTTAAAAAAGTTATATGACCACTAAGTACTTTAATAAACAAGAATATTTTTTAGTTTAAGATTTATGTATAAAATAAAAGTAGTTTAATCCGATAAACTAACGTTTTTCTGCTTGCGGTCCTCAGTGCCGCAACGCGCCCGCTCTCAGAACTATAGGAGACGCGCCCGCCGTAGGGATATACTAGCCAAGTAAATACTTTAACCGTAACATATACATGTTAAAATCACTTATAATATAATTGGTCTAGCTTGTCTGTTCCTCAAGCATTGTTTTTAGCCTATCTGAAAAAAATTTGATAACACTGAAGCCAAGTGGTGTTTTTGCCTGAGCTCTTTCACTGCTCCAGTTTTTACAAGTTATTAACTGGCTGTTTGATCTATATTTTAGTATGGCCTTCCCAAATAGTATCTAAAATATGCCTTATATGTGTAGGCAGTATATGTTTCCGTTTTGATTTACATATACACTATTACTATCATATCACTTTTAAATTTCTTTTATTTTTAAGGAGTGCAAATATCGTACATTAGCATGTATTGCATCTGATTGCCAAGAAGCAGTATTAGAAGTAGAGTATGCTTCCCATTTTAAAGAGAAACACAAAAAACTGTATCATTCCAATAAAATAGTTCTTGATAATCTTCATAGCAGTGGTGGGATATGTGTGTTAGAAAAAGATGAAAAATGCTATGTTTTTCTATATGACACTAATATTGATAAATTCAGAATGTGTTTGTGTGGAATTAATGGTATCGATAAGCAATTTGAGCTTTGTTTTAAATCCAAAGATGGCAAGAATTCAATTGTAATGACCGAACACAATATTGTACAGTATAATGATAGAGTTCATTGCTACAGATGTCTTAAAGGAGACTGCAAACTTGAATATCATTTGTATTGTACTTATCGAAAGGGACTTTTGAAATATTCTAATGGAAAAATTGATAAAGACATTCTGAAACGAACATTCGGGAATGAATACACTTGCATTGTTAATGTAGTTGATGAAAAAAATGAAACAGAGAATGATGATGAGTTGGATGATCTATTAATGAGCAAAGATGTTGTCATTGATGAAGTCACTGAAGATGATGATGAAGTTGAAGTTGATAAACCTATTGAACCTGTTAAAACAGATGCCGTGAAGGAACATCTGCAATGTCCAGGTTGTGAACAACAACTTTCAGCACCTATTTTCCAGGTAAGTTTATATCACGCTGCAATAAAATACCATAGTGTAATTCACATACAAATGGCAGTAAGCCAATTGTGTTGCCAATCCAACTGCCATTATCAGTCTGAAACTGGTAGCCAGACAATGGTTGTTGTCTCTGAATATTGTCTGGTGTATTATATGGCCATACCAGAGTTTCGGTCTACGGATACTTTTGTGTGCATTCTTAACCTGCTTGTCATAAATACAAAACTCATGTTGTGCAATAATCTTGTTAAGGCAATTTTAAAAACGTGTTCACTGTGCACTATTTTTTTTATTCTAGAGTAAGCTCTATCATCATATTTATTTTCACAGCACTTTATTTCTTATCAGTTACCAGTGTACCATTTTAAATTTCTTTCTTTATCAATTTTCTATTCAACAAAGAGATTGTTAATAAAACAATTAATATAGGATTACATATTATATTGGATACTCCTATATAATTTTATTTTTTTAGTGTTTATCTGGACATGCTATTTGCAAAGACTGTAAAACTAAAAATGAAGATTCAAAGTGCTTAACCTGTGAATCGAAATTAGAAAATACTAGAAACTACATAATCGAAGAAGCAATCACGAATTTGAAGCTAGGTCCGAAATTAAATGATATTGAAGAAAAAGAAATTATGTGTCCAATGTCGAAATGCATGGATACAGTGAAACCATCTATAATCAGCAGTCATTTCAAGGAGAGTCATCTCGAAAACTTTCATTTTAACAAGGTAAATAAATGTTTGCTAATATTTATAACTGAACTTGTTGAGTATAATGTTTATAATGCATATAAACTTTTTATGCAGTTGTGAACTAATAAAATCTTTTTACTCCATACAATGGTTATCTCAACCAAAATCGAAAATAATTTAGGTCAAAATTAGAGGATGTTAAACTAAGTGCACCAGTGATTTTTGAAACTGAATTAGTAACTAGCTGCAAAAATCACGTCAGGACCTCAGTTGAGATTTCTGTGTGGTAAAGATTGTGAAAACTTTTTTGACAACCCTTTACACTCAAGATTAACATTTAATAAAATATTTACAAATAACCTCGTGAAAGTGTTAATTTATTACTATAGGGCATGTCCACGACAGTTGACACTTGACAATACTCCTGTGGTAAAACAATAAACATAAACAAGATCAATAATTATCAAACAACAAACAGCTATTAATCTATAGAGTTGTCCAAAAAAAACCGGAATTTATTGATATTTTTTTTATTTATAGGTCGATTTTATTGATGTCGGTTTTGTTTAAAAGATAATTGATCAAGACACACTACTAATCTAATATTTCGCCCACTTGATTTTGGAAAATGTCGAAAGAAATTAAAATTCACTATGTAATAACATACTTGTTTTTTTCGAGCCATACATCAGACAATTTTTGACCGATTTCTATGTTTGACCTCTCGTTACATTCACAAATGTCTGAACTTTCGTAAAATAATTCGCAAACATATACAGTGCGAAACAAAAAAATTCCAGTCAGTTTTAAAGTTTGATAAAGTTTGGATGTGTCCGCCATTTTGTTTTTTTAAAGAAAACGCGAAATATTAGATTAGTAGTGTGTCTTGATCAATTATCTTTTAAACAAAACCGACATCAATAAAATCGACCTAGAAATAAAAAAAATATCAATAAAAAAGGAAATTCCGGTTTTTTTGGACAACCCTATATATTTTATATTATTAAATACATATGCAAGCTCAACAATTAAAAAAAAACACTTGAGCAAAACCAACTAATCTCAAACAAGATCTGACATTATTATTCGGCATAACCTCACTATTAAGAAGTACCATGCTTTGTATATTGTTTTACCACAGGACTGTTATCAAAATAATTTGTGACATTATTATTCGGCATAACCTCACTATTAAGAAGTACCATGCTTTGTATATTGTTTTACCACAGGACTGTTATCAAAATAATTTGTGACATCACGTAAACATGCCCTATACCTTGTTTTCAAACTATGTAATAGGATCGATTTTTAAATTTAAGTTTGCCGCTGTCTACTGATTGGTCAGATTTTCGCCCGTTTTACACATCTCTTTTTGATATAACATCTGTCAATATTTATCAGTTTTGTGATTATTTATATAAATGTATTCATTAGTTGAATCTTTAACACCACTTTTGTATATTTGTTGTCTCTGTTTTATTTTTAACAAAGCATTATGTTCTAATCAAGTTGAGTGTCATTTTTATTTTTCATTCAAAAAGCCCATGCTCCTCTTTTCTTGTTGATTATATAAGTGAAATCTTATTTTGACATCAGGTTTTACACTCATTACAGTACAAAATTATGGTATGTATTTTCAATATCAAAAATAACTCACTTTTAGTTTGTGCTTTATTTAAGCAAAAATGATTTTTTTGAAACAGTCTATATATTATACTATTTCCAGTTTTTGGGTTATCATATACTACTTCTCCTATAAATTTTCATAAATTTACACCATTTAACATACAAAATATTAATTTAAATTTGTACTTTTCTAAACAGGGTATAACAAAAAGGCAGGTCATAAATCATACTACCCAAGTTACCCTAGTACAAAAGTGCATGTGAAAAAAGTTACAGCCTGGCTGCAATAAGATATCGTCAGAAGCAATTGCTTTTCCAGAATATTCGGTTTTCGTTAGGAAAACGGTGCCGACTGTATATTCAAAAAATGGGGGCCATTTCGAGCATCTAATAAAAACTACACATTTGTGAATAAATAAAATTCAATCAAAAATTGGGGACCCTCGAGAAACTCAATATTTCATTGACTTTAATTTATGTTACTCAAAATTTTTGAAGCATAATGAAAAATAGGCTGTATGTCAATAAAAACTGATAATTGTAAAAAGTGCTAAGGGGGAAAAAGTTTCAAAAATAATGTGTTTGAACAATGTTGCCACAATAAGCATTAAATTGTAACGTATAAAAATATTATAGGGGGGTTTATGGGATTTCAACTCCCATAAATTTTTAACAGGGTGCAATAATTCCTTAATTTTTTTAAGAGGCTCTTATCCTAAGAAAGCCACTTGTCAACTTTTATTATAATATGTCAAACAACTGTCGAGATATTTGAAAAAATCAATTTTCATTTGGTAACTTCGTAGGGTTGTAACTTTTTTCGCGTGCACATTTGTACTAGGGTAACTTGGGTTGGATCGAGTTATTTTTAGCCCCAGAATATGTGGTATGATTTATGACATGCCTTTTTGTTACACCCTGTGTATGTAGACATATTTTTTACCCCAGAATATGTGATATAATTTATGACCAGTCTTTTCGGAACAACCAGTATATTTATCAAATTTTTTTAGGTCGTTTTGAAAAACATTTATGGTTATTACAACGTAGATGTATTGGTAAAAAACGAAAAAACTTACCTTCTATTCTTCGATTTTGACGATTTTAATTTTGGTATCAGCGTATGCGCATTGGATGCCGACGATGAATGCTTCGAAGTGAAATTGTTCTCGGAAAATAAGAAATGTTATCTAGTCTCCAGCGACCAAAAGGTGCTGAAATTTAACGATAAAGAGCATTGTTTTAAATGTTCTATAGGTAAGTTAACATTTTTCAATTCTTCTAGAGTATTTTCCTTTTTAAGTTTTTTACTTTATTATTTATTTTAATAAAGAAACAGAGTTCGAACTCGGCTAGAGAACTTGGAAAAGTCAGGGAACAACAATCAATTCAAACGTAACAAACAGTTCTCGAATAACATAAAATGAAAAGTAACGGTTATGCGAATAAAACGGTAACGCGACACCTTTTCCTTCTTTACGTTTTTGCTTTTGCACCGTCCGTGTATGCGCTACGTCAGCGCTTTCTTTATTTACTGTCTCTGTCTTTTAGATGGAATGTTTGCATATCTAACAAGTACTTCATCAGAAATAATGAAAAAAGTACCACTCACATTCTCCATTAGTACCGTTTTTTTTTTAATATACAGATAGCGAAAAAGCTTATCGAACCATGCAGTTTACACAAGTACAAGGAAAATATGAGAAAAACAGCTTGAAAGAAAGAGAAAGGATAATTGAGCGTGGTCACCGAGGGTGTATTCTTATTTACCGAGGCTGGCCGAATGTTCATTGCCCCCCTATTTTTAACCGCTGCTGCCAGAAGCGCAGATTAATTTGTATAAATGATATTTTTGTCCCGTTAACGTTGACTTTTTTTTCGATCTCAAGCACTATTAGGTGAAACTAAACATTTTCGTCCGGCAACAGTGTCCTTTACAGAGAGAATTCACTAGTTGGTAGTATTCAGTATGAATGAAAGTGAATAAGCTCGAAAAAAAGTCAACGATAACGAGACAAAAATACCATTTGTACAAATTAAACTACGCTTCTGGCAACAACGATTAAAATAAGGGGGCAATGAACATTCGGCCAGCCTCGGTAAATAAGAATACACCCTCGGTGACCACGCTCAATTATCCTTTCTCTTTCTTTCAAGCTGTTTTTCCCATATTTTCCTTGTTGTACTTTTGTAAATTGCATGGTTCGATAAGCTTATTCGCTATCTGTATATTAGCCTTTACATTTCTGTAGAAATTATTAGCGCTCCATCTTGGAGCTCTTGGATTCCTTTATTGCGGTGAATTACTCCGCCTTGTTATCTGAGATCTCTTTTTCTTCATAGTTTTTTGTGTTTTTTTAGCCATGTCTACAATTTCTCCACTTATTCATGTCCTGGTACAGTTTATTCCAGTTTCTAATTTCAAGAGTTTGAATGTCTTCGATGTTTTAATACCCCCATTTTTCTTGTGTCTCCACCACCGTAGTCTTTTGGCTTCTACATTAACGATATCTTCTTCTTCTAGAATATCTTCAATCTCATTATTGTATAGGCTCCTGTATTGATTGTTGTCTATTCTTTTGGGGCCGTTAACTCTTCGTATGATTTTCCTTTCGAATATTTTTAATTTTTCTGTCCTTCTGCTGCATATGTTACACTTGGGCGGATTGTCGCTTTATATACTTTCAGCTTTAGTTACTCAAATTTCCATCTTTCAGTATTTAGAAATTATGCTGAGATCTCTGTTAGAAGTCAGTTGTTAGCTGGCTGTTGCAGAAATTACATATTGGTCTATATTCGCTCATTAACATGTGGGAGTGTGTTGATTCTTGTGAGACCTTTTCTTATGCGACAGAAAATTAGGTGTTGCATGTCAATGGAAAAACTGAAAAAGTCAGCGATTTTATTCAACTGGAAAGTCCGAATCGTGTAAAATATTGGTCTTAATTTTATATTTTATTCAATCTGGGGGTTAAAAATGAGTTGATTCAACCATGTATGTATGTATTTTTGGGGTGACATTCACTGAGACCTAAAAGATCTATTGTGCCCCCTTCTACTTAGTTTCTGATAAGAGTCTCAGAAACTAGTAGCTCCTTTAGTCCTATTTCCCAGGCTTCAACTAATGTAAATGTTCCTCTTCTATCCAGTAATCTCCCAGGTACTGTGCTTTAGGATTCTGGAGTGCTGTGCAGTTGGAAAGTATGTGGATGGAGGTTTCTTCTTTCATACCACCATATCTGCATTCTTCTTCCTCCACTATTTTGAGCTTTTTCAGGTGCCCATTCAGGCGACAATGTCCCGTTAGGATCCCTGTTAAAACTCTTAGCGCAGTTTTATTTTGGCTCATGCATTCATTTGATCTCAACAGGTTGTAATCACCCAGCAGAATCTTTCATTGTCTAAGCCCTATTAAATCATTCTAATGGTCTGATCTTCTCTTTCTTTCAGCTTCACCTATTTCTTCTTCTGATTCAACCTTACTATAGTTCATTCAATAACCAGGAGGAGTAATTTGAAAAGCCTTACTCGCACCACTGAAAGTTACCAGATTAGTCTTGATGGACGAAGAAAATCTGATATAACTAACTGGGCTTAATCTAATCAATCAGCAGTATATCTAAAGCATTGCATTAAATTCAAATTATTCCTGGTTTTTAAATGAGGTATAACCTGTAGACTGGGTCCCAAACCTTATGAAACTTTTACACTCACAAAATAAAATATCTGTCATAAATAGCTACATTCTAGTTTTAATTTCATCTTAGGTACCTGTAAAAATAACGAACATAAATACATAGCTAAACGCAAAGAAGTCTTCCGTCGCCTCACCACGAAATTAAACAGGGATTGTATTAAAAGGGCATTCAAATCGAGCACTCTCAGTTACCAGATCAATATTTTGGATGCGAAAACCGACAAAACCGATAAAATCCTTCGGCAGTTGTTCGAATGTCCCATTTGCAAGGACTACATGGTATCGCCGATTTTTCAATGCGTAGCAGGACATTCCTTGTGTAACGTTTGCAAATCAAAGGTAATATTTTTTTCTATTTAAAATTATAATTCCTACAATAAGGTCAATAAAAAAGGTTTGAGATTATTTTTAAGTTTGCCGCTAGATGGATACATATTTAAAATCGTACAACCTTGCGACGCGTAGATTGTTATGTTGTATACGGAATCTTTTAGGTAGAAAAATGTCCGTCTTGCGAAAAAAGCATAGAAGAAACGAGAAATTTCATTTTGGAAAATATTTCGGAGTCCGTCGAATTGCCATGCAGTTTTGAATCTAAAAACTGTACTTTCAAGGCGGGCGTTAAGAGAGTGGCGACACACGAAATGGAATGTCCATTGAACACCAAGAAGCAATGTGTAGAAAAACCAAGTAATTCCAAGGAAACGACAACAAATGGCGATGGTGTTACGATTAAGTCTGAAGATTCTAAGGATGACATCGTGGATTCTCTACAAGCTACGAATTCTAAAGAAGTGAAAACTGAAGAGGCCATGGAAACTACAGTAAATGAAGCGGTGGAAACAGTGGTTGAACCTACAAATGTTAAAACAGAAGAGACTAATTAAGTAAGTAAAAACGTTCGTTTTCCGTGGACATTTGACATACATTTGTACGATGTTTATTATGTGTTTACCCTGTACGAGCTTCGGCGATGAAAATGAGTTAAGAAAAACCAATACACTGGAGGTTTTTCCATTACATTTTATATTTTCAAGACCTGTTTATTTACATTTTGATGGGTTTATTTCAGAACAAATTTTCTGCTCTTTATACTGTTTTTTACTGAAATATTTTATTTATATTATATAACATTTTCCAGGTACGTGACTTACCCTAAAAAAAACACTAGTGCTTAAGAACCGTTTTACACGTACGAGAATTATTGCGAAATTTACTCTGAAAGTAATATTGGTAATTTTCATATGAATTTTGAAAACATTTCACTGCTCTACTGTTTGACACATAATATTTTTACCACTAAAAAATTCATAAGTATTCATGACATACGCCTGCGCAGTGAGATTGTTTTTGTGATAAGTTGTTATGCTTACGATTTACCATGATTTACATATTGACATTTCTAAATATTCAGCTGTATTCGAACCATTCATTTGATTGATTATTTATTCTATTCATTGAGATTTGCAATTATGCCAAGGTTTTGACTTTCATAAATAAAGAATTTAATGGTTGAAAACGACAACAAATATTGGCACATGACGCCATTATTGTTTTTATCCTATTTTTGACTTCTGCGTCGATTCTCGCGCACTTTTTAGTTTATTGTCATAAAAATATAGTAATTTTTCTTTGAACTTGACCACCGGGTTAACAATTCCATGATGTAACGGTTTGTGTAAACTCAAAAATAAAAAAACACCTAACCTCCAATTAGATAACTAGTCTATCAAACTATCTCAGAGAGCTGGTTTGTATGGTTGGTTATCAGTTACGTCATGGTTTGGAATACAAGTCGGGGAATATTGAATGGTTAACTTATAGTCAACCCGGTTTGTGTGGTTAAGTTCAAAGAAAAATGGCTTATATATTTTCACTCCGAAGATTTTGGCAATAATTCTTTGACGTGTGAAACAGCAAAAATTATTCTTATGAAAATTTTCAGCGTATTTGAATTGTTTATCCGTTTTTACACTAATTATGCTTTCTAAACCATGCTTTTGTTATAATTTAGGTTTGGGCTCTAACCCCCCCCCCCTTAGGGGGGCAGCCTAAGAGTTAATCAAACAAATTTTACATTATTTTTAATAAAAACATTCGCAAAGAATAATAATTTATATCTTATTGTTTATAATAATTCAACTGTGACTTACCTTACAAACTCTTTAGAACGTTTTTATCTTACGCCCGTTAAATAATAACACTAATCACATAAGACAATTTACTGACATCTTATATTTTGTTGAAGATATTACAAAGTGGATGAATATTCTGGACAATAGTGTTGCCATTTTCATTCATGAAACTATTTTTTCTATGATAGATAATAGTATTTTTAATATGTTGCCATTGAAATGTCATTTTAATAAAAATTATTCACCTTCGATGCCCTCGATTACATTCTATTTCATAAAAAAATCTTTATGATGGTTTTTGCCAGTTCCTTCTAATTACAAACCATTAAATCGTGCAGCTAACCCCAAACACACACACATACATACACATACATCGTGCAGCTAACCCAACCCCATTTATTAGGGCGGGTTGTATCGCAATTGGTTAACTCACTGGTTACGAAACAAATGGTTAACTTTTAACCAGTTGTTGAGTTGCCGCGCCGATAGTTAGTTGCTGGTCACGTAACTGAAAGTTTTGTGGTGTTGGTAGAACTGTTACCTAACTTCATGTTGTGCTTTGACGTTGTTTGTCTATGGTTTGTCTATCGTGATTGATGTTATATATTGTGACATTAGGATACTTTTTAAAATTCAATCTAAATTATGAATTTAGTTGTGTAGTTTTTATTGATAATTATTAATATTAAGTTAGCTTGCATTAGATTCATTTATTAATTATTAGTATTTAGCATATTTTCATCGCGACAGTTTCTTTAGATAGTCTAAATCTTGCAGCAAACTCTCCATTGTTCCATTTTACAAAATGGTTTTCTTTTATTCTAAAATTTCTTGGAGCCCTTGGAAATAGTACCCATTCAATTAGCTCCACAAAGTCTTCATCGTCAGTTAATTCCAAGCCTCTCAAATTGTCTCTTTGAATATTCATCGTACGTCTAAACAATTTATTTACTTTGAGGTCTATTTAAAAATTTCATCCAATACAGAATTGTAGAGACGGTAACTGCATAACATAACCCCACAAAAATCCCGTCTATAAACAAATGTCAATACATCAAACTACACAAAACCACAGATTATAAAAGAGAACAGATGCGAAAGCTTGACAGAGAACAGTAAAAAAGAGAGAGATGGGTGGACATACCCATTTAAAGGTCCATCGTCATATGTCGACTCCGTTCGGACCTCTTCGTGAAACTTTTCAACAGGGTTATCAATTTGCATAATATTTCCCTCAATTCACGATCATGCGTCGAATATTTTATAAGCATTATTTTTAGTGTGATAGTTATACAGATACAAATATTCGACAATTACTTGTTTTAAATCAATTTCATTAACATTAAAAGAATTCTACAATTTAAAAGATTATAATGTATAAAAATCATACCATAAATATATACTTTTTTTCACAAACCATCTTTTGGCAACCATGCACAATAACCGTGACGGTTTGGCTCAAAAATTAAAATACAAAACGTCAGTTTTGACACTTCAGTTTGAAGGTTGTCAATCCGCGATATTATTTGTGTTATTCGACTAATCGATTGTAGGTTGTGGTAATATTAACTGAAAATAGTTTACATTAGTATAAAATGAATAAACATCACGGGGGAGTGTATTGTTCATACAAAGACTGTCCAAATAATTATTCAGAAAGAAAAGTGAAGAACGGGCACTGGAAACTGTTATTGTTCCCAAGTCAACATTGCAATTTGGTAAGAAATTCTAAAAAAATTTTAAACTGGCGACATCGCGGCCATACCGAGTTAAAGGTCCAAGGTCATTGAAATCGGATTTGAAAATCCTTTGATGTTTTGCCGGCATTCGTATCTGTTCTCTTCTATAATCTGTGACAAAACGCTAATAAAATAACCGTTCTGTGACAAAACATGAAGTTAACCATCAGATATCAAATGGTTAGAAAACCCAGTCTTAACCAACGTATAACCACTTGTTGTTAGTGGGCGATACAACGAGTTACCACGTTGTAACCAGTGGTTAGCGTTAATCAAATGGTAACCAACTGCGATACAGATACAACCCGCCCTTAACTTAGGACTTACATTATTTAACCGAGCATTGATAAACCCGCCCTTAAAAGTGTAATTCAATGTCTCTCGTGGCGTAAAACAGGAGAAGTAGTTGTTGTTTTGTTTCAAATCATTTTAGGTTTTCTTAGCGATTATCATCGCGTCGTCATCTTGCCGTCGATCATTTTTAACATGTGAATTTCTTTTCCAGGAATGGTGGTTTGAAATGTTATTCAAATTACTTCTGTACGAATGAATTCATTGAAGATTTACTAAATATATGATATCTGTATAGTTTGCACAATATTTTTTCGTTAGATTTAAGATGCTTCGTAAATGTTTTTTTATTATAATTATTTTTTTGTCAGATATTCCAATAAACCATCATTGATATAGATATTTATTAGTTTTATTTTATTTTTAAATTAAATCTAGGCCTTTATGTAGATATTTCAGTCAAAATTGTAGAATTTTATATAATTTATACAAAAACAATACAAAATGTATCTCAGATTTCGGAGTATGGTCATTGGACAGTTTGGACACCAGTGGAGAGTAGTAATACGTCAAAATAAAGGAAGGGGCCAACTCTCACAGGAGAATCCCAACTCCCAACATTTATTTATATGAAGTGTTGCTGTAATTGGAGAATCATTTGGGTGAATAATAACACAATTGTTTACTTAAATATAATTTATACACATCGAAATAAAACCATATCTGACTTTTTTAAAGCATATTAAATTTCATATTGACTAAATAATAGTATATTATTAAATGAGCAATTTATGATAGCCAATATTCAAGATGGGTGACGTTTGCGCCATGAGCCGCAGGCGAGGGGCGCAAGTCACCCGACTGAATATTGGCCATAAATTGCGAGTAAAATTCTATACTTTGTCCACGATCCTTAAATTCTTTTATTAAATGAAATTCAGTAACGATTTGTTATTATTAACCTAAAAATGTTGTGACAGCTCCTACATAAAATAGTTTGACATATATAGAGATGGGCGATACTGTGTAAAGTATCAATACAACGAGCCATTATAAATATATTGTTTTAAAATACTTAATTTTAGAAAATATCGTTATGAAAAATATCAATACTGAAAATTACAATATTTTATGGATACGATATATTTCAAAAACAAATTTCCCGAACAAAATACACAGATTTAATAGTATATTTCATATTGTACCCCCATCTCTAGTCGTGAATTATGAACCATAATACACTACAGTTGATATATGTGTACCATATACCTTTTGTTAGGAGATAAAATATTGACTGATTATTAGGTGGTCGTGGACAAATTTATACTATCGATTATCTTCATGGCACTCACTATAAATTTCATTTTCTTTTTAGTTAACTTTAATTTGTTGTCAAACTGTATTTTGTTGATATAATAGGTGTTCTTTTTGACTGAGATCTCAGTTAATCTCAGCTCATATCGGTAACGAGCGCGTTCTTTTTTATTTACTCACTTGGAAGTGAGCTTAGATTTTACTTCCCCCTTCACCGATGCTGAATGTGCTTTAAGAGGGTATCAGTTGAACTTGATTCGGAAATGAAGTGGAGAGGATGATACGTGGTTATCGGAGATATTCGATAGGTCAGTTAATATGTTTCATCTCTCTTATTCACGAAAGCGTTGGCAGATCGCTCGTTTCAATTGAGTAGGTCGTTCTTTTTGGTGCTTACTCACATCAGTTTATCTGAGATCACTTTTACTGAAGTGAGCTGAGATCTCGGTCAAAAAGAACACACCTAATGGTAATCTCAGTTGTTGTTGCTGTCAATTCTGATTCATATTTCAATAGCCATGTTTATGCTTCCATTGTTTTATATAAATTTGAGCACTGTACATTCCGTATGGTCCGTATATCGCCGAAAATTGTGAGTGTCGTTACTAGCGGTTAGAAACCTGTATCGTTTATTCAGAAATCTAATATATACGGACCGTCAAATTACTAACCAAAGTGATCTAAGATATATACGGACTATACGGATTATAAGTATTATTTAGTTGAATCCATGACATCTTAACGCGACAGTTCGTAATCCCACAAATGTTAACGCTGACAATTCGTGAAGCCATTTTTTTTTCAGTATGGTTTTTCAAAACCCCATGAAGCATATACATTAAAATTGTTTACCCTGACCTTGGTCCATCAATGATTAACGAAATTTCAATTGCAACTCTAGTGGAAAAGGACAAAGAATAATTAAAGACATCAGAGCCTTGGTAGCTCTAGAAAATATAAAATCAAAATTATCAACAAGGACAAATATCACACTATACAAAACAATCATACAACCCTGTTATATGGAAGTGAAGCTTGGATATTAAAGAGAGAGAATAAAAGTAAAGTAGAGGTGGAAACAAAATGTTCTAAGAAAAATTTATAGAGGAATCAAGGATGAACGGTGGAGGAGAACAAACAAAGAAATCAAAGATATGTATAAGTAAATTCAAGCACCAAGAAGATGACCTAGGAAGAAAAATTGAAACAGTTAGGAATGGTGGAAATATAAGATAAAAGTAGAAGATGTGAGGCCTAGCACGCTGTTCTATATACAATTTAATGGGTCGATTCTGAGAAAAGTTACAGAATCTGTAAGATATCAAGTCCATAAGTTTGCCTTGTAACTATTACAGATTTGTGCTTACAGATATGCTCAGAATTGACCCATAAACTTGCTATGAACTGTTGATGTTACAAAGTGTCGCCATTACGAAGTGTACGTTATTATTTCAAATACATTTTTTATAAGAGAGAAGGCAGCACTGCAGACCCACTTGGTGAATCAAGAGTTGTTTTCTCTTACTTTTTATTCACCATTGAATAAATTACCTTAAAAGTCAGTTACAAATATTTGCCTATAAATTATTAATGGTATTTAATACAGTTTATGTTTTATACATAATTGAAAAATGAACCAACTTACACAAAATTCAATACAGAACAAAAATCTTTAGTTGAGCTTGGTATTAAAAACACTAATTTTTGGGAACTTTTGCAGGAGGAGTTTCTGCTTCAATGTCTCCATTTTCTTCAGAGCTTCTCTTCGAATTATTCAAGTCAGATTTCAATTTTTTCTCCTCTGTGGTTGGCAGTTCAACTTTCTTAGACAACTCTTCCAATGTAAAGTTTCGAGTATTTTGAATGGATTCTTTGCATGTGGAACATTTTTCCATTGTTGTCCTACATACATTACAAATTGTGTGACCGCTTAAACATTGATAAATTGGTGGGGACATATATTCCTTGCAAAATGGACATTCCAAAAGTTGTAAAAATATTTTTTTGGCTTTTCTAATGATTGCATCTTTAACTTCAACCTTTGCTTCTTCTTTGGGCTTCTCTCCTAAAATTTTTTTTAGATATTCAGACAGCTCTAATATTATATTAAATGGTTATGGCCGCTTGCACCACTTGACAAAACAGTGTTCAATTAGTTAATTATTGTGTTGTACCATTAATTACTTTAAACCTTCTGATTGGATGATAAAGCGAGTGATTAGTATTTCTAACCTCACTTGCACTAGCCAAGTTTTTTGTCATGGTTGCAATATATTTAAAAAAAAAGTGCATTGGAGATAGAGAGTTGGATGTGGAGATATTGAAGCTGAGTTGAAATATGATAATAATTTGTGAATAGGTAGCCATTTCATATAATAAACTATTGAATATCCATATACTAGCCAAAATGTCTATGTGTGGCTACCAAAGAATTTTGTGGATTGTATTAATTTCATAGTTTCTTCTAATTTTATTTCAGAAACAGTGTAGCTCCCATTGACTAACTATTAACTGCACTCAAGTATATATTTTATACTTTTAATAAAAAATTTATCATATTTATAAAATATAACTAGGACTTTTACCCTCATTTTTAGGAATAAAATCGGATCGTCGTTTCTTATTAAATGAATTGTCATATATTGAATTATTTTGTGAAATTCAGACTCACCTTCAAGAATGTTGATGGTGTATGATATTAATCCTGTTCCAAATAACCTTTTAACACTCTCTTTATTGATTTTAGTAGACATTCTTTTTGATATTTCTTTACGATTATCTTTGAATACATGGCATTTTGATTTGCAATTGTTGCTGACACACTTAAAACAATGTTCTCGTTCATTAAATAAGACTAGTGACTGATTAGAGATTGTGATACCAAAATTACTTTTTTCACTCTTTAGTATTACTTCATACTGATTATTATCAGTTGGATCTACTGCACATACACTTATACCAAAATTGGCGTCATCAAAATCAAACAGACTAATGTAGCTTTTTCCATTTTTTTCTAAAACATCGATGTTGTAGTAGGCATAAACATTTTTAATGTAAAAAGAATTTGTGTGATAAGTATCACTGTGTTTTTCTTTAAAATGAACACCAATCTTTAACAACTTCAAAGTATCATTACAGTTAGCTTTAGGGCAGACTATAGTTCGGTGTTCACATCCTTTCTCATGGTCTTTTACATCGGCAAATGGAATTGTCTTATTACAGTCAGGATAATTACAAGAAAATGACATAAGCTTAGCAAGATGCTCATATATAATAGCTGGACTGCTGATTACTGTTTTCATTAAGTTACATCTTCCACATTTATATTTATTTCCATCATCTGAAATTAACATTATTGGGGAAACCGACAAATGGCCATCACATAAGGAGCATTTTAATAATGTAAGAGTTTTTTCTGGAACAACACATAAGGATTCCATGGTCACTAAAAAATAAAAAAAAATTACCTACTAAAAGTATTTTAAATAACAAACTTAATATGAGTCGAGATACAAGTACTAAGTACAGAAGAAAAACAACTTGGGATAGTCTGGTGAATGTCAAGAACTCTGTCTTCTCCTTCTCTAGTTATTGAAACCACTTGTTGAAAACCTATGTATAATGATACTATACTTCATTTTTCACTTTATTCTGCAATATATTTAGGAATTACAATAATCTTGACACTCACCAGTAAATATCAGAACTGGCCACTACTACACAAATAACATGAATGTGGTGTCATTCCTTTGATTTGGATATAAGAGATCCAATATAGTATATTTGTCTTGTCTAAGGTTCGGACTAAAATTTCATTCGGATGTTGTTAATTTCAATATAATTTTATTAATTATATAAGTTTGCCTCCAGAGAGCGTTTTCAGGGAAGTTGTTGTAGAAGATGGTAATATTTATTTTTATAACTTAAAGTACATATATTTGAAAGTTTTTAATAAGCACATACTTACATATATATTGTCGTATGTAAAAGAAATGGGAAATACCAAAAAACTTATTGATATTAAATTTTTGTGGTTATTTTTCCGGTTAATGGCTACGATCACTAAGAATGACACCAGGATAAACAAAGCTTACAAAACGCGAAAGTGTCACCAGTAGGGCATGTCCATGGCATGTCCACCAACTGCCAGGTTGATGTTATCTGTGGTGGGTAATCTGTGTTGATATCACAGATCTTTTTAGATTCGTAATTTGGTTGTTTTGTATTTATTTAATTATCCTTATTATTTTTTATTGTGAACAGTTACATGTAGCTTTCCAAATACCTAGGCAATTGAAACAATTTCGAAAAAAGCAACAAATCAAATTTAAATTAACTCAAACACGATCAAGAAGACAACTAAAAGACCCACGTGTTGTGTAAAAAGGACGCTTGTTTATCATCAGTGTGTGACGTAGCGTTTCTCTAAAGGCTCCCATTCCTAATCTTCTTACCACAAAAAATATATAGTTCAATGATCCATCCGATGACGCAAAATTTAGTGCAATCTGTTCAGCCAGTGCCATTGTCTTGTATTTTCTATGATTAGGTCAAATATAATATTGGACAAGTGACAAGACAACTGAAGCGTCTGAAGCTAAATAGCTCGTTGTTGCTGCCTTTCCTTTTTTTTTAGAATATAAACATTCAAAGGTGCCATTTCCCATTCATTCCATTAATTTGAGTATTTACCTAGGAATCATTGGAATCAGATCTTTTATAGATTTCAATTCTCATATTTTTTATACACCGTTATTATTTAAATGGACAGCAGCTAAGTTATTGGGCATTTGGGCAACACTGTCAGTATAATAGAATAGTGATTGATATGTGTAAGGTGCGGTATTTCATAAATTTCTAAAGATTTACCAAAACTTGAGTGACCTTTATTACTTATTACATATTTAGTGAGCAAAGCAACAGTGTACACCCTAGAAATAATTAAATGTCATCTTGTAAGTATATCCCATAAATCAATACATTCAAATGTTTTTAGGTTTTTTAGTTTCTGTTTGTAGGGCTTCAGGAAATCATGGGATATTCACAATTATGTGGTTCAGGAACATCTTTTAATAATATGGGAAATTTATATCTTAAAAATCTCAGTAATGCTTTGCCAGGTTAAAATCTGTTTCATCCAGAGTGTATTATGTCTATTTGCGGTTTGCAGATCAATTACTGGAAACTTCATCATACCATATAATCTTTGACAATAAATTTGGATTTACATTCAACATATCTTTAAGCCAATTACAATGATCCTGTCTTTTATTGCAATCTGCAGCTTTAAATCCTTGGTGGAAAGATACATAATATAGATGAAAATGATTTCTTGTTAAAATGGAATGAACACAATACCTAGAAATTCGTAACTTGCTAGCCAATTTTCTTACACTAACTTGTGTACATTTATTTTACATAATATGCCTGTATTGTTTCTTCCCCATCGTATAGAATTTTTTTCAAGTCTGATTTGTTATAAACATTTATTCAAATTTGCTCTTCTTCAAAAATGTATTTCCAATGAATTCTTAATGCATATCCTCAGTCTACAATTGGAGCAATCTCAAAACATAAAAAATACACTCCATAAGCTTCACTATTTGTGTAAGGCATTACGTATTTTCAAATTACTAACTGTTACAGGCTAATATTAATTTTATATTCAAGTTATCAACAATTTATGTCATCTTGAGTGACATCTGGATTCCAACCAAGAAAATAGATATTGAGATGTGGTTTTTACCATTTTCTGATATGCAGCAGGTTGCCTCTCTTAATCAGACATGTTCACATTTAATGAAAAAAAATACAGTCATCATTCTACCTAAGTTTTGATTTTCATCATTAATAGTACTTGGGATATAATAAAGCTAGAAAAAGTATTGGAATGATCAAGATTCACCAAGTTTATCAAAAATCTGAATAAAGTTGAGGAATTTCTGTTTAATTATTAAAATTCCAATAATAATTTCTATTTTATCAAAAACATATTGGATACATCATATTTGTCTTCTGGAATATCACTATGTACTTTAAAATTAGAAAAACATTCAATTTATTTAATTGAATGTTGTAAGTTTGTTTGGAATCATTGGATTCATACCAATTGATTTGAAGTACATATTATATTTAATATTTATTTTTAGCAGCCATGGATTGTTTATCTGTAGTTCCAGCCAAAGTACTAGAAAAACTAAATTGCTCTCTTTGTGATGGTCCTTTATCAGTTTCTCCGATCACATTAATTTCGCCGTTTCAGTATAAGTGTGGACGATGCGTTTCAGTAAAATCTGCCACCAACATCAAGATCAACATCTATGAACATCTAGCACAACTAATGTCATTTCCATGCATGTATCCAAACTGTTTAAAAACAATACCATTCAATGATGTACAAGACCATGAAAAAGTATGTGAACATCGAACTACCATTTGTCCTAAGGCAAATTGTAACGAATCTATAAAAATATTGATGTTGTCTGATCATTTCAAGGATATGCATAATGATTGCTACCATACCAATTCTTTTATAATAAAAAATGGAAACGCCTACAACAACATCCATCTACTAGAAAAAAATGGAAAAACTTTCTTAAGTGTCTTTGATTCTGATGAAAATAACTTGGGAATAAGTGTGACTGCTTTTGATCCAGCTGACATTTGTCAGTATGAAATATTTCTAAATTGCGATAAGAGTCATTTTGGAATTAAAGTGTCCAATCAAACTAGCATAATGTTTAATGATAGACTACATTGTCTTAACTGTATTCTTGGCCTTTGTAAACTCAAATTTCATCCCTTCAAAGATAATCGGAAGGAAATTTTCAAGAGAATGTCAACTAAGATTAATAAAGATTGCATCAAAAGGATGTTTGGAGGAAGTGGATTATTAACATGTACAATTAATATCATTGATGAAGGTAAGTTGTTTAAAATTTGGGATGTTTTGCATCATTTGATTTAGTATAATCATTTATCTGTATTATTTTCTTTCTTGAGTACAGTAGTGATGTTATTTAACATTTAATGTAACTATTAGCACAACAATGGGATAAATGGTTAACGTTCAGATTTTTAAAAAATATCCTTGAAATAACTTATTGCTTCCTATTATTCATATTTTATCACATTGGTTTAATTATATTCTTTTTGTTACAGAAAGGACAGTTAAGGTAGAACCTAAAGTCGAAGTAAAAGATGCCATCATCAGAAAAGCCAAAAAAATATTTCTGCAGCTTTTGGAATGCCCACTTTGCAAAGAATACATGTCTCCACCAATTTATCAGTGCCTAAATGGTCACACTATTTGTAACATTTGCAAACCTACATTGGAAAATTGTCCTACGTGTGAAGAGCTAATTCAGAAAACACGTAATTTTACTTTGGAAGAATTATCTAAAAAAGTTGAATTACCATCCAGCGATGAGAAAAAAGAAAAAGTAGAAACAGGTGTAAAGAGACCAGCTGAAGAAAATAGTACCAGCAATGGTGTTACTTCAGTCAAAGTTCAAAAAAATTAAGTTCTAAGTTAATGTTAGTTGAATTGCAGAAAAAATAATTTTGATGTAGGCATGTTATTGAAGTTTTGTTGGATTTATCTCATATAACGAAGAAATATGTATGATTATTATCATGCCTCTCATGATGTAAAATTTTATTTGGCTAACTTCACACAGGATCAAGATACCCAAATCTAAAATAAGTGACAAAAAGATGACGTTTGCTTGAGGAAAAACAATAAATACTTATTATCGACAAGTTATCCAACAGCAAGATTACTAGCGTAATATTTACCCCCCGCATACTGACAACATTATAAATAATTAAGAAATATTTTTTACATTATTTATTAAAATTTGTCACTATACAGTGAGGATACCAAGAAAATATGTTTTATCTAAACAATTTCAATAATTCTTATGCACTTCTTGAAGAAACCATAAAAAAAATTATAAAACTAGAAACTAAGAGGTAGAAGCCAAAACAAAAATGGTAGAAAATGAAGTCTATGAGATAGTACTGTATATACATAAGAAAAAGGACAAAAGGATTTCCGAAAACTTTTTTTGTATAAAATATATTATTGATAGTCTTAAGAACTTTTTCTTCACCAAACTACATTAATTAGAGCATGCTATGATTTTTTATTCTGAAAATAAAGGAACCTTTAGGAAAAGATGAAATATATCTAAATAGGAAACCGGAAAACATTATTGCCAAATTGCAAATTTAAGTAGTGGATAATAATAAACTGATGGTTTGATCTAAACAAGACCAGAAAATATCTACTGGATAATGATATCAAAATACACAAGAAGAACAATATTTATGTATTGAGTAATACAAAAACATTCTTCAGTTATCATTTGAAAGAAGTTTATTGAGAATACATTGTGCCAAATGTAAATACGTAATATTATGTAAGATTAAACATAGGCCTTCACAACCCGCATTGATTTCTAGCAGCTGATCTAACCAAATATTGAAAAAGGAGGAGATTATCTTTATTGGTTACCCAAATGGCTATCGACAGAGGTCTTTCTGCCACACTATTGAATAATACTTTAGTTTTTTGGATTCGGTATGAAATAAAAAGTTGAAATAATCATTTTGTGATTGCAAATTCATCAAATTATGTAAAAGAATCTTGATACACTACAAATGTGTATGATTATAATCGCATGATAAAACTGGACTATAATTGAAGACACATAATTATGAACTATCAAGATGGACTTCACCTGATGGATCTGATTATTATTCAAGTACTAGATATTATTATGATACATTTTTCAACACCTTGATGCAGAAAGCAAAAAAATTGCACATGATTAGAGAAAACTAAAAGATTTTATTGATTAATTTGAAGACACTACAGAACAGAAAAGTATGGAGATGAAGACAAAATATTTTATAGTGACCAACACTAAGGACATTTATATTTTGGCTCAGCTTTTTAAGAAACTAAACAAGAGTTAATGATGAGCACCGATATTTTACAATAAGGATCTACTTACTCTTCTAATTATCTCTATGCTTTTTCCAGATTTCCTGTATTCCTTATATTTCCAAATTTTCTTTCCACACCTTCTGTAAATAGTGTATTTTGTTATATACCTGTTCTCTATCTTCTTTGTTATTAGTGATATCCTATTTTTCTTGGTATGATGGTAGATATCGTGTTGGTGTTTTGATATTTAATAATTTCATAGATATGTACTTTGCTTGATACTATATGGGCTGGGCATTTTCCAAAAAAAAAGTATTGAACAACGCAGTGGAAAATTTCTGTGGTCCATATTTTTGCTCTGCCAACATGTCTATTTTGTTTTACCTAACACTCCACAATTGATAAAATTTATCATTTATCAAGCTGTAATTTTACTGTATAATAAAATTTAGAATTTTCGTAATTTTTTGTTTCTATCTATGCTGATTTTTTCAATACTCAGCCACTCATATCCACGTGTGGTTAAGGGCGGCTTTACACGACGCTAGTAGATCGTGCAAGACTGGGGGGCAACTTAAGGTGAATATTTCACGGGTATTGTGGTGAATTCACGCTAAAATTTTGCCGCCTCTGGGATGAGCGGAATTTACAGTAGTAGAGATTTTTTTCTCATTCTCTTGTCAAGGCTAACGATATAAGCAAAAATACCAAAAGTATTATGAAAGTCATTGAATCTGAGGAAAAAGTGCCACAAACAGATGGGTATCAAAATGGCTTGCCATAAGCTGATTCACGGGCCGATTTATTTGCTCGTCTTTACACGCCTTTATTCGCTTTTTTTCTCTTTTTTTTTGTGCGTTTTGGGATCTACTCCTTCATCCAGTTATCCCCGTACCTTCCAGTAGACTTTATAGGTCCATTGGATGTGCCATATACTTCAGGTGGCACATTGGCCTCTCCGAAGATTGCCCGTCTCCTCGAGTCCAGTGCCTCGCAGTCAGACAAGATATGGGTCACGGTCTCGATCTCCATGCCACAAAGTCTGCAGCTGAGGTCCCCGTTATATAAGCCTATTTTATGCAGGTGATATTTTACCGGGGTATGACCCCTTAGATAACCTGTAATAATTCTTAGCTTATTTCTACTGAATTCAGTACTTCTTCGGCCCGGTTCACACATGTATCACCTATGAAGGTTTTACTGTGTACCTGCTTTAAAGTGTTCCTCCAATGAAGTCTATGTTGGCTTTGTACTCTGTATTTGCCCTCGGACTATACCTTCTTCGTGGTCCCAAGAGCTGGTTCTGGTCCAACATTTGCTGTTGCTGAACCTCTCTTTTCGCGAGTTCATCAGCTTGTTCATTTCCAGAAATACCGTTATGTCCCGGCACTCACAAGAATCTTACTTTAATGTGGTCTGCTAGCTCATTTAGTTCTTTCTAGCATTCTTCTATTTGTCTGGATGTTTAGTGGCCCTATAAGTGTCAGTCCTAAATTTGTTAATTCTTACACATTCTAGGATGACCTAGATCTCTGCCTGAAATACAGTGTTGACCTAGTGAGAAAGAGTATCTTATGTTTCTCATTTCACTATACACCCCCTGCTTCTGTTCCTTCCCCAGTCTGTGACCCGTCTGTGTACCAGGTCTCGAGTAAATTTCAGTCTGCTTGGATCTTGCCAGTCCTTTCTGTGAGGTATTTCTACCTCATATAACTTGGGAGAAATTTAGTGGCCATATAGTCTGTTTTCATATCTAAAATGGCTTCACTAATGATGTCTTTAACAGATATATGTATCCTGATCTAACTATTTTGTTGCTCAGGTTATTTTGATGGCTAAAAAGTCCCATCCTTGCTTCTCTCATTATCACGAGATTTATGGGTCGATTCTGTGCATGTCTGTAAGCATTCTGTAAGAAATCTGTAACTATACCATAGAGAAATCTAACTATACAGTACAGAACTTTCGTTAGCTACAGATTCGTAAGCTCTTACGAAAAACGCAGAATCGACCCCTTAATGGAGGAAGGCCAAATACGGCTTCTAGTGCTGCCGTTAGCGTGCTTCTAATGCACCCTGCAATACTGAGACAAGCAAGTCTTTGCACCTTGCCTAGTCTCGTCATTGCATTCTTTTGTGTCGTCTTTGCCCACGAGACCAAAGACGCATATGCTATTATGGGTTTAACCACTACACTGTATATCCAGTGTATCATTCGCGGACTCAACCCCCATGTTTTCCCACAAGTTCGTCTGGCCATCATTAGTGTGGTTTCCGATCTTGCTGCTACTTTTTCCATTTGTTTGGTCCATGTTAATCTCGAGTCAATAATCACCCCGAGATGTTTAACATCCATAACCATTGAAATTTCCGTACCTTGAAGGGATAGTGGTCCCAATCATAGATAAAAAAATACTTATAGATGGAAAACTGACCCGTGGCGCCCTCTATTCATACGGGTGGCGCTACCTTGAGAGTCCCGTCAGTACCTCTGGCACAAATCAGGTTGTGAACTTCGCTAACAGCCGAAAAAGAAGATTCCTGTAATTTTACAGATTTTGCGGTATATTCAAAATTACTGTAATTTTACTTCTATTGCAAATTGACATTCACGATCCATTTTCTGATATTTCATTTAAAATCACTCAACATTAGATTGATATTACAATAATAACAATGAAAAGTCAAGTAAAATTTAATGAAATGTCAAAAAATGGATCATATAATGCCTGAATTGCGAAAAATAAAGCAATAATCATCAAGTTTACATATTTTATTGAATAAGAAAAGTATACAATAAATGAAGCATATTTCAATGACAAAAAAAAATGTTAGGAATTCAACAATAATGCTGGGAAGTTAAAAGTTGTATGGAAGAACTTCTGTCACTTTCTATTTGATGGAACATGTTTTAAAATGAAGATAAAGCTTACCGTATGCACCTCACATTACAGTCTTTCACAAAACATATTCTTGAAATTGTTTCTTAAAGTAAAAGTCCCACTATAAACAATAAAATCCAAAAACGGATACTCAACACAACTCAACACACACACACAATCACAAATAAGCAGTTGTCAGTGGTTGTCAGGTTAGGATGTCACCGCTAATATGTATGTGGAAGAATCTGCAACTACCACTAATGGCGTTACAGTTTTCATCAAATTACAAATTTTAGTACTGGACGGGACTTTTTATGTGGCAGCACCCATGCGCCTTTAGAGATCCCCTACCCAGGTCTCAATCCCGCCAATATTGACATTGGAATCAGCAGCGTTACGAGTCATTCCACGTCAAATCGACCCCATCAGATTTAGGGCGAGTTGTACCAAACAACTAAACTCGGTTTAATGATAAATGATAACTGATGTTTAGACTGTGTCTGATTGATGTATTTATTATCAACAATTACATCAGTCTAATCATCAGTTAACATTAAACCGAGTTTAGCCGTTTGGTACAACTCGCCCTTAATGCTACTGACTAATTACGCCGTTATAATTTGGATTACTCTGGATTCTGAAATAACACAAAGAAATATGGGTAAAAGTTGGAGAAAACCACGTGTCACTAGATGGCTCTGAATTTTTCAATATTTCTGCTATATAGAGGGGTGAACAACAAAGCAGTCTGCAGCACGTGGGAGGGTAGCAGTCTGTAAAGGTATTTGATGCTGTTTATTCTGTTTATTTTTTTATGTATTTTTCGAGTTAGAGGTGTTGTTAGTGGTTTTAGCAGGCTTTTCTTTATTTCGGCTATTTTCTAAACAACAAAATTTATCACCTCTATTGAAGTTTGAAAGAAAATTAACAGATGTCGCCCACTTCGTAGTTTTCGCCAATAGGATTTTGTATTTAAAATAAAAATTCGTATTAATGTAATTTTATTCAATAAAATACTGTACAATATATTTAAATAAGTGCAGGTGTATAGCCTTTCGTATTAAAATCACAGTTTTTAGGTTAATTAAATTAAAACCTGAACAAAGTCAATGAATTAATTATTACATAAACTAATATAAATTATTATATTTATTAAGTACAAATTTAAGTAGCTAAATGTAAGTCGATGCATGTAAATAATAGTGGTTATGCTACAGTAAACGGTCTGAAATTTTAAATTACCTACACTATTTAGAACATTGCGAATATTTTTAACGGACTTTGTCTACCAAAGCAAACATTAGGTCCTTCTATATGGAGCCTACACCGTTTTGTTGGTCAAAATGACAACACGGGTCTTATTAAAAATCGCTATAATTATGGAGTTTCAAACCGTTTACAAAAGTTAAATTTGGATGCAAGTGATCAAGCGCTATTATTATGTACATGTATTATCATTTTGTATGAAAAAAAACGTGATATATGTCATATTACGATTTATGTAAGACTATTTATTTTAATAACGTAACAATTCATTAACTTTTCCAAATATATGAAATATATTTAAAACCATATGATGAGTAGATTCCACGAAGTGAGGGTTTATACAGTTAACTCAATTTTCCAAATATGTTTTATAATCTACTATAAAGGTAAAACTGCTTAACTAAATATAAATATTGTTTGAAGGCTTTATTTATTGGTGCATGAACGGAAATGCCTGTCGGTTGTAAAGATGTTCGTAACAACAAAGTTGTTCATTTTAGCTTACTTTTCCCTACAGAAACTGTTAGTCGAGATGAAACTATTGTTTAACAACATATAAACAAACAAAGACATCATCTTCCCAGAAAAATTGCGGTAATGATTATTATTTGTTGTTGGTAGCAAATAAATGGTGTTCATTTATACACGAAACGGCTCTCGGTACTCGACTAACAGTTCCTATGTTATTGAAAAAATGTTTTAACAATTTAGTCACATGTACGTGCTCAAGAAAAATTATCTTACGCCGAGTTTGGTTCACATGTTATCGTTATCGTAACCATTTCTCAAGATGAATCTATAGATCGTACAGTTGTTATTATACTTTCTAGCAGGAAGATCTCCCACTTTTTTTATAACACGTCTTACGAGTGGAATTTTGTCCACTTGCTTTTCCGTTCTATTGTACTCGTATTATTCGGAAGTTTGATTCGCCCAGAATCCAGATCGATCTGAAATATGATCCATTTTTTTATATACAGGGTGTTTTCGAATGACACAACGTTTGCATGTAGATACCTTGCGCAAAATAATATAAGGATTGAAGGGTCCAGCTCATTCACTTTTCGAAATTTAAATGTTTTTATTTGATAACTTTAAAATGGATGAATAAATTGATTTGATATTTGGCAGGTTATTTTTAAATGTAAAAAGGCATATTTTGATAAAAAAACATTTGTCAATTCTTGATCCAGTGGTGTACATTTGGGAAAATATGTCACTTTTCTCCTCTTATTTTCCACCCCACTGGCATTTGTGGCTATTGTCAATTAATTTTGTATTCCTTACTGTTTTTCACGTATAAAACACATATATATCCTCTTCCAGGCTTTTTCGGCCAGTATATGTATAAATATGTAAATAGGTACTGACAATAATGTTACAATTACGAGTTGCCGACACACAAAGTGGATCTACAACATTTTAATGTCGCAGTTTCTGAACAATTTTGAGAAGTATAGATTTTACTTGTGTACAAGATATAACAAAGTACCTTAATGCACATATTGTACACACACACTTTTTCTACGACAACGCTTTTTAAAGATAATTATCAATATATTTTCTGAAAATGATTTAATCTTGTTTTTCCCTCAAATTAATATATTTATATGTTTCGCGACATTTTTATATTTAAAATGGGTCAGAATTTCTAGAACACTTAGTTTGGGCAATTTTTAATTGTTTCTTTTTATTTATGTGTTACAATAGTATTACTAATTTCAAAATTCTTTTTCTATTTGCTTGTCTCAAGTTCACTAAAATCAATTTTTAATAACATAAATTTAAAATGATTGGTACATTGGTCATTATATTTAAGGCACTATTCAGATATTAGGTACATTTTTCAAGGCAGTCGCGCAGAAAATTTTCACCAAACGAAATCTCAGCGCATATATTTAAATCGTTACAAGGTGACCTAAAAAGAAAAATATGAAGATTGATAGTGTAAATAGTGAGTGCAATACTCTTGGTACAATAATAATGAGATTTAGTTTTAGGAATTTTATTTTAGTGACCTCAATTTGCAACTATATAAGTGGTTTCCTTCAAAAACACAACAATTTAAAATAAAAAAGTTAAAAAACACGTTAAAAAATTATGAAAAGGCATCTGATATATTTTTTTAACACACTTGATTTTTGCTATATTAACTATCTATATACAAATTTTTGTATAATAATTGCTATCGGTTGAAGAATCTTAATAGAAGTCTTCGTCTGGGCGGTGCCACGGGTTCACTGGGTAATTTCATCTTAATTTCTTGATTTGAAAGTTTATTTTTGAGCTGCTCATCTAATAGTTCGTGCATGTCCATCTAAAACGAAAATAAATCCCCATTATTACATATTTTTGTTACAAAATGGTGTGGGAATGCCCAGGCAAACTCGGTGAACTATAATATGTGATAGCAAGTACAACTGGGCAGCTCAGGTAAAAGGTCTTTTCTTTTTACTTTCATTGATACCAATCTTACTTGGAATAATCTCTCTTACTTAAATTTAAAAATTCGATATTTCTCTCTGCCAACAGTCATCCTTCCTTCCCAGCCAGTGGCGTAACTGCCTATGGGCTAGGCGGGGCAGTGCCCCGGGGCCCTCAAGATCAGGGGGCCCTCGAATCCTTACCAGATGACAGGTTGCAACCCCACTTTAATCATGAAAACTCAGTTGAGAGAAATTAAAAAAGTAATGCCTAGGGAATTCTCCTAATTTCTTTCTGTAGGTTGGCAGTGTTGTCAATTTGACGGATAGTGATATGTGCGTTTTATTGTGAATTCGAAAGATTTTTTTTTCGAGAACGGTTAAAAAATTAATGCTGTATCAGGAGTAAGTAAGCTAATGCCAATAAACTTTTTTGTACTGGTCAATATAGAATATAGTGGTTCAATTTTATTTGATTTTACCACTCATATTGATTTCGGCTAAAATGGCAACAGTGGTAAAGTATAACCAATGTTAATTTGATGACCGATATTTTTAATCCCATTGAAGAAAAAAGCCGCCCAATATGGCTTGCATAAATGCCTGGATTTAGACGAAGTCATTGATACTTTTGCGAAAACTAAAGCTAGGAAAAAATTGTAAATATAATTGTTATTTAGTCAGTTGGTAGGCCCGACCTTTATATAATAAACCCTTCAATCTTCTCTATTTCGTTTTATTAGCCAAACCTACACCAAGTATTAATTGTAATTTATGTTCTTACTGCTTAACATTTTTATTACCTGCCCTGCAGTGCACAAAAAAGAGCTTAAAAGTTAAGTAGCTTATCTTTTTAAAGTATGTATTTGTATATTTCATATTTTTATTTGATAAAACATAATCAGTTTACATAGCAGTGAGGCCCCATTTTTTAATTTGCCCCAGGGCCCTTATGGTTCCTAGCTACGCCACTGCTTCCCACATATAAAGATTTAACAGCATCTGCGTCACGACAAAAATATCTGTGCCTAAAAATGCGAATCCAAATTACAAGAACTATCGGGCAGCTTCGGTTATGTAATACATCCTCCTTAAAGTTTACATACAAAGGCTGTACCTATCAGATAAACCCTAATGAAATCTGCACAATTTGTAACTAGAAGGAGTTAGAAACGATTGAGCAAATACTTTTTGATTGTCCAATATATTGTAGTATGAAAACAATTCACCTTAAATTACCTAGCCGATATCAGTGTTGCAGCTGATTCACTGAAGATTATTACAATAAATTCAGCTAAAGCAATTGCTAGCTATATTTGGAATGTTCTAAAACTCAGAGCCTTTATTATAAATGAATAACTAATTTTTATTTTATCATTGTAAACAGGTTTATATTGTTCTCACCCTTTCCATAAAATTGTGAAGATTTTAAAAGAAAATAAACTATCTAATATAATAAATAGCCGAGAACAATATAGTCATACTAAACGTCAGTCATACAGACAAATAATAAGCCTATCCTCCTTTTTACTAAAAACGTTAGAAAGGTTACTGGACAGCTTAGAACTATTATAGCAATTCTCAATATGCCTATCAACTAGGCAAATTCACGGATCTAGCGCTGGACGATCTAAGATCTAAACAGGCTTATCTCAGTCAATAGATGAAGACACTTTCTTATACATTGAGAGAGCATTTAATCCCGTTACCATGAATTAATTGGTGCAATAATTAGACCAGGAACATTCACAACAATATGCTTATGAATAAGGGCAACTCAGGAGGATAGGATAAAAATATCCACTGGGAAAAATCTTCAACAAGATAAGGACGGATGGGGGAGGTCCAAAAGGAATAGTGCTATCACCACTACTGTAGGCAACCTTAGTAAACGACCTCTTCACTAATTTTGACAGTTTTTGTGTTATAAGGGGGTCTAATGGTTGGTGTAATATTGCACACGGTACTACAAGCCCTTCTGTTAGCTTAAGCTTGGCCTGACACCTAATTTCTTACCTGCCATTGTTCAAGCTGTTGACTCAATTCAACCTTCTGTTGAACAGTTTCCAGCAATTGACTATTAGCTTGCATCAACTCAACTCTAGTTTTCGCCAATTCAACTTCGACTTTAATTCGTCGCTGGACAGCGATGTCTCGGTCTTCTCGTGCCTTAGCTACTGCATCATCTTGAGCTAATGATGAATCGGAAGCGTCGTGAATAGCTCTATCGCGCTGTTCCAACGCCGACGCTAGTTCTACCTCGCAAACAGAAGCCTAAAACAGTAAATATTTCAAAAATTCAACATACATTAATCTCAGGAATGTAATACATTTATATAATATAAAAAGTAATTCGCTTAAAATAAAAACGAACACAACGTCTTCCATCTGTGCCCTCCCCGTACCCTTACCGCTGTCATACTATCAAAACTTATGTGAAATATGGGTTGCATTATTGTTTCCTTTATAGGCGTGCGCAGACTTTCTTATTAGGGGGGGCCAAATATCAAATCGGATTCTTTTGATGAAAAAACAAAGATCAATGTCCGCCGAAACATTGCTTTTGCATATTGCCGCCAATCAATTTCTCTTTTCTCGGAATTGGGATGGACCGATTAGGGTGGGCAATGGACCACCCTGCCCCCCTGTAGGCATGCCTATGGTTTCTTTCTAGAACATTATTCGGTGACCATAAGTCTCTCGATTTCAACCTAAAAACTGCCATCATTGCGTTCCTGTGCTGTTCATTGCCCTGGTAATACCAAGAAGGGCTTGTCTTTGGATTGCAGAGAGCACTTCTGGCCTCCTCCAGCAGACTATTTTTTTATATGTGATCGATGGCCTTCTCACAGTTTTGTAAAGTCTGTGAACCACCTAGTATCGTATCCTCCAGGTTTTGTACGTAACTCTTTTGCATTGCCCGAAAAGCTTAGTCCCCCTGGTAATTTTTGTTTTATAATTGATTAATATTTAATAGGCAAGAAAAGGCATATATACAATTGTTTCGACAGTGAATATTTATTATATTTGTATCTGCTACATGTGAGCACACATTAGCTTTCTAGGCTACGTGACATGTTTTCTGGTTTGAGTGCATGCATATTGGAACAGATATAATTTACACTTCCGAAAAAATGTTTTTCTGGTGTTTCTTCCAATTCAGTTTGGAAGCAAAAGGGTTACCCCCAGATATTTAACTTATTTGAATATTTATAGTTCTTCTACGAACATGGAGTACTCTTCCTTGAAGGAGAACTCTTCTATCCGTAAAAGCCACTAGTTTTTTTTTAATTAACTGAAAGGTCCTCTTTAAATCACCTTTACTCTACAATTCGTAGTGCTTCTTTGATCATAACTACACCTGGGAATTTCTTTTGATGACAATCACTATGTCTGCGTTCAAATGTCTTGATCATTCAATATGCAAATCAAGTTATCCACAATTAGTTCCCATAGTGATGAAATTACTCCACCTTGAGACTGAAAGACTGAAAAATTATTTGCCAAATTAGCTAATATTGGCTTTGTTGTAAAGAAGCTGAATTTGTTTGTTGAAATATGCATTAGAGTGAGTCCAATACACTTGTGAGTTGCTGTAGACATCCTAACCTAATTACAATTAAAAATAGACTTTCTAGCTGAATTGCACTTTTACTTACCCTTGTGTTAAGCTCCATGATCCTTTCCGATCTACGAGATAGTTCTTCATCTCTTTCTTGGATTTCTCTTCGGGCTTGTTCTAATCGTTCCAATATTCTGACTACATCGGTATCTAACACTAATCCTACTAGCTCCTGAGCAACTTCTGTGAGCAATCCGGGTGCAAACCTAAAAGAATACAATGATTGGTATTAAATAAAACATAAAGTGCTAGATTTGTTGATTTTATTTAATGTCGCACATATGTTTCAATTTTAGAAAATAGTGAATCAAATTATACAGTTTAAGAAGAAGATATTGTTCAAAAGAATACAGTGAAAAGTCGAAAGATATGCATACTATTCAAATGCAACATTTTCAGTTAAAATTCATCAGTTTTATGATTCAGAGGCTGCGTGAACGGGAGCGCCTTGTTTAGAAGCTTGTTTGGAATAATAATTTTGAACACTTTATTGTAATTTTTTCTTCGTTATTTGTATTATAGTTCAATAAAGAAATAATGTTAATTTTTTTGTTGCTAATAATAAAAAAACTAACAATTATGCTACATCGTTGTATTCCAAAATAAGATGTCAAGCCATTTTCAACGAAAATATACAGGGGGTGTCATTAGAAAATAGTGAGAAGTTGCTGCCAAAGGTCAGGTGAAATAAAGTTGCTAGAAAGAAATTTTGATAACAATTACAATCGTTTTTACAGTATTGGATTATCTTTTTAATTTAGCGAGATATTATTGCCTGTAAACAAGAACTTGGGACATATGAGAATATGCTTGACGATTTTTCAATGTTAGGCTTGTCCAAAGTTTCGAATAGTACCGATATATTTTAAATGTGAATTTCTCTTGAACCAAATTTGATGAAACCGTTTGGCAACGCTATTTGTGTTGATATGTATCAATGTAACAAATCATAAAATAAAACGATAAGCGCACTTCATAGATAAGGTAGATAAAGTTTCTGATCACTCACATTCCCCTGTAATCCTTCAATACCCACGGATTTAAATATACTATTTTCAGATTGAATAAAAATGTTTTCAAAGAACCACCTTCTATTTCTGTATATTGATTTGATAGGGACTTACCTTGAAGAATCTTCCATTGATGTTGTAGAACAATCGGAATGTAGACCACTGTCGTCATCAGAATGTGATTTGAGTTGTAGAACAAGAGATCTAAGTTGCCGATATACAGACATACATTCCTGGGATAACGTCGGTTCGGAAATGTCCATTTCTGATAAGAGAGATCGTTCTTCACCAGCTGATAATTACATTCAATAGTTAGTAAATGGTGTTAGTGACATAAGACAAACGGATTTATTTACATATCTCGACACGTGAAATATTAGTTATGGTATAAAGGTCACGTGACAACTAAGTACCTTATTCCATGAGTAATTTCGGTGAGGATGAAGCAACATAGAAAATGACATTTAGAAAATATCCATTAAATGTAAAAGAATATACGATACAGGACAAAATTCTATTTAGGGACAATCAGAAACAATATTAAAGATCCGTTTATGGATTATATATACAAGATGTCCGAGGACTATAGGTCTAGTGGCATAAGGTAGGGAGCATAGAGACAAGGTGTGTTCTTCCGGAAAACAGATTTTCGATTGCTTTTGCGCAGTCCCATATTGTTTGCTACAGCTGACCGTATATTTACACGAGTGCACGTTTAAATATAATAATATAATGATGCGCTACTAAATTACATAACTTACAACAGTTTCGATTCATTTTCAATTTTTTCATACCAATATAAATCAGAATATTCCATTAGGCAATTATACAATTGAACCATTTAAAATCCGCGCGTTTTTCTGATTGGTTAGAAAGTTAATATGGACGATCTTGGGAAAGATTTGCCATTGGCCGGTGAAAATGGATGCGCAAGAACACACCTTGTCTACCCTAATACCATGGATATAACGATTGAGTGGGTATTTACAATGAATTTGTGGATTGTAAATTTGCTAGAAACGTAGATAATATGCGCTGTATTGCTTTTTGCTTGAGTAAATTGGCCGATGGTGAATACTTAAGCCGGGAACACATTGTTCTGATGTTACACCACGCCATCCGACATCACGACGCGACGCTACGTTACATAATGAAAGAAAATGAGACCAGTTTGAATTCAGACACTGTCGAGTAATAGTTCAGATGGGAAGAAGAACTAGAATGTGTAGCATCAGCTTTACTGTTATTAGAACGGGAACAAAGAAGAAAATGTTGGGTCCATCCTCCCAAGCTTCTCTTCTCATATTCTGGTCTATAGAACAAGTATAGAACAATGTGTTCCCGACAATAAAGATGTACGAGAAGGAAGGTGGGTGATAGTCAAAGCATTATCTGGCAGCAATCTTACTACCAGTAAGTATTCTGTGACCATACTTTAATGTCCGTTAACCATATGATTTATGAACGTGTATGCACAATGGATGTGGAATATAATAGCTTAGTCGACTATGTGCACTGGTGCGCACCCAGTTCGTTTTTTTTACAGTGCAGTACAGTTTCCTATGTGCGCATTACCCTTACAAATGTCATGAATAAAAATCCGCGTGTTCGGCTATGTACTGGCATAATAAAGATGAAATGGAATAGTATATGGCGAAATATTTTTTAGTGATTAGAAACAAATAAAAACATTATTGGCCTTTTCCAAGTACATCATCGTGACAAATGTCTGTCACCGGACAACCTTCACAATAAATTCTTACATAACCTCAAACCGAATAATACAATACGATAACATTCCTAACTTGCTTTTCTACACTATAAAATTATTGTATCCAACTATTTATAATTTGGACGGTCCCGAGAAAAACCGCATGTAAACAAACACCATGCATGATCTATTCTATGTCCGCTGCGTATTGGATGACTCGCATTGGAATGTTAGCAGTAGGGGAATAGAATATCTTATCAACTTTGTCATTCAATATTCACGTGTTTTTATTTTGGTGCGATTTTTATTGGAAATGAACTGACTTTAATATAGACTAGTACAGAAATTTACCAAAATCAATTAACTTTTGTTAATCAGTAAAAAATGCTCCTTTCTGAAGGTTGTCCGTGATCAATGGACAACATCACAAAACAGTCTCAGCATGGAAACGCCCCATGGATGCTATAGACTATTTCAGAACAGCTGACTTTGACAGGTCGGCCATATTAAGCTGAGTCCCACGATCAGCTGGAGTTGAAGTTTGTGTGTTTTGGCATGAGTCAATTGATTGTCAACACTGTTTACTTGATTAAAGTCCAATGTCATTAATGGTGAATTCGACTGGTGGTACTGGTGCGCACTGAAAGCACTCTGTCTTGGTGCTGGGTGTTCGACTGACTCAGTTCTGCACCGGTTTCGAAAATATTTGTGTTCGCCTCGGACATGCACCAAATTAGTGCGGTCCGGTGAGAAATCGACTGGCTTGCACTCGGTGCGGTTTCTTAACACTTAGTGCAAAATTTTAGAACTGTGCTGCTAGTACCGTTCTAGGGGCCAACACGACCTACAAATAGAAATGTAGTTGATGGTGGCACTTGAAGAATTTCTAAACTTATCATCAAGCACCGAGAGTGATTTCTTGGATGACGAGCTTGTTAACTGTAAATCTTCCATTTCATGTTACTTATTATAATTTCGTCTAGCTAAATATTTCATTACCGACTTTTTTAGTTGCTTGCTTGCTTTGCAATATTGTTTTTTTACTTTATTATGTACTATGTTTATCAGTACTTTCCAGGTTACGTTTGTATTTTTCAATTTTTAAATTCGTTTTTAGATATATATAGTTGTTTCGTGTCAATCCCAGTCGAATCAACGTCTGCTTGAGAACTGCATTGGTGTGGCTTGCATTTCTTTAGTGCCGCTTGGTAACCGCACCGGATCCGAGTTGGAGCAACTTTTTCAATGCACTGAGAAAATGCGAATGGAACTGGAGTAGGCCGTGCACTTGGATCATGCTCCCCAAACGAATTCGTCATAAATAATGGAAATAAATTAGAATATGACAAGAGGACCCGCAGCAATATATGACCGACCTGTCAGTGACGTCATTATGTAATGGTCTATTGCAACATTGTATCACACATTCAAATAAAACACACTCGATTTCACAAATCTACTAAAAAACAATGCTTACCGCCTAACCTATCTTCAATAGATAGTTTCTCTTGGGGTAAACTATATTCTTTTATACTTTGTTGGTATCGCATGTCCTGTTCCCTAGCATGTCTTTCTAACATCAATATTCTATCGGAAGCTTCTTCTAATGCTAACGCTATGCTATCTCGTTCACCTGCTGCTATATGTAGTCGCCTTTCAAGCTCTTGGTTTTTTTCTGCTGTCATTTCTAATTCGTCTCTTAGACCAGTAACGCTGCTCATGTGTTCCTAAAAAATTAGACAGTAAGTGTAGAATTAAAGTATTTTGCCAGCGTTTTGAGCATTGCGTCTGTGCTGACGGTTTGTAAGCATGCTCAGTTAAGGTTTTTTCTATTTTTGTACCGACCGTATGAGCACACACACCAAAAGTAGTGAAATTGTTCTCTCTTATACTGTAATTTTTTTTAAATTAATCATTTTAAATTGGTCTTGGGTGTTTTTATAATACATACAGAGTTCGGCAAAAGTCCGGGACCGGACAAATAATGAAGAAAATATAAATTTTTTGAAAAATCATCCCTGTAACTAAATACAGAGGGTTCCGAGTTATGCTGACTTTAAAAAAAATAATAACTCATTGATATAACAAATTCTAGCAAATTTTCTCTTACATCTAAATAGTTGGACATTCGTTGAATGTATTCCACGATTGAGTACACAATTTCCAGTTTCATTATTAGATCTTTCAATATGCAGTCTCAGGCTTATTCTAAATGGATTTTATAATTTTAATAATTCATTATATTATTTAAAAAAAATTCCTCTTCGAATGGTATAAGGGTGTCCTATACCTAGGTAATTTTAAGCTAATCATCTTGGTATAGTTGTAAGAAAAAAAACGTGAAGCTGCTAATAAATATGCACCCCACTTGTATAGTTGCTAAGGTACACTAGCTTTTTTTTATGAGTTATTATTTTCGAAATGTTCACATTTTTAAAAAAGTCAGCATAGCTCGGATCCTTCTGTATTAAGGTATAGGTAACCATTATGAAGGAGTAATATATTTTGAGCAAAAGTGAAAAAGTTGAAACAAATTACCTGCAAGCTACTCTTCCCTAATGTCAGCCGTTCTTTATACTCATCGATTTCTCTTCTAAGTTGCTGTTCTTTCAGAGTAGCCTCCTTGAGCTGAGTTGTTAATCTGGTGTTTTGGGCCGTCAATTCGCCCATGAGACCAATTTTGTCGCGTTCCCATTGTTTTAAAAGATTATCTTTGGCTTGAAGTTTGGACGTTAATTCCGAAACGTCGTTTTGCAATTCGATTATCCTTGCATCCAGTTCTGACTCTTTCGAGTGGAGTTTTCGACGGAGTATGTGACGGTCTTGTTCGATAGACTAGAAAGAGAAAAAAATGTTATTAAAAAAAGTGTTGATGCAAATGAAAAACATTAATATTTATTTTTTTCTATGTTTCAGAATGAATAGTAAGTAAAATGGAGAGGGATGAATCAAATACAGGTTTATGTCGATCTTTATATTGGCAGCCCGCTCTATCACGACTACCTAAAGTAAAAACAACTATTTTAACGTGCCTTTAATATCTACTTTTTTTGACTCTATAAAAAGTAAAAACGACAGCAAAGAAAACTTCTTTCATCTGATGTAGGTTGTCCTGTATTGTAGACACGGGGTTAAGTGCTTTAGACAGATATATTATGTCAATTGTCATTATATAAAAGAAGAAAGGCACTTCTTGCTTCCGTTTGAGTAAGGCACATGGACACTTGTAATAAGCATAAGTAATAAAGTGATATAAAACTTATTCTTCTCATTTATTAAGTGTACAACATAATATTTGGCGACGAGGATGGGATTTTATTAAGTGTACAACATAATATTATAGGTACCTAACTGAAATAATAATCATTCTCCAATTATTCAGAAGATTTTTTACAAATTCGATTTCAGCGTGGTAAAATGAAGGCATCGGAACACCCTGTATTTCATTGGGGTGGAACCGAAAATAAAAGTTTTTATAACATTCACGTGTCGTTCTCAACATGAATGTTCCGTTACCGACAATAATTAGTGGGTGGCTCAGCGGAAGTGATACAGGAGATTCGATTTCGAAAAGAGCCATTATGTCAGTCAGTTAGGATGAATAGTTCCCTGTCCTTTGTTTGAAACGAACAGATATATCACGTTTTTGGTATTTGGTACCTAATAATATCAGACGAGGAAAACACTTAAACGTTAAGCTGATTGTAAAATCGGGCTTAAGTCCTAGACAAGCAAAACATGTTAAATAACTAAGGGTGAAATTCATAGTCGAAACTTGAAGTTCAATCATACTGAAACTCAACTTAGTTTGAGTTTAAGTCAATTAATTTTTGAATTGTGGAGCATCTAGAGGTTAATAATGGTTTGAGCGGATTACCATTCATTAGAATTAACCAACGAGTTAGGGTATGAAGTTAATTATAAGAGAAGATCTAGAGGTTAATAATGGTTTGAGCGGATTACCATTCATTAGAATTAACCAACGAGTTGGGGTATGAAGTTAATTATAAGAGAAGATCTGACCATTGGAAAGATCTAGTAGGGCTTACACAATCAAAGATTCTTCTGGGTGACTAGAACCTGTTGAGATCAAATGAATGCATAAGTCAAAGTGTCAAACTGCACTAAGAGTTTTAACAGGGATCCTAACGGGACATTGTCGCCTTAATGGGCACCTGAAAGAGCTCAAAATAGTGGAGGAAGAAGACTGCAGATATTTTGGCATGGAAGAAGAAACCTCCATCCACCCATCACCCGGGAAATAGGACTAAAGGAGCTACTAATTTCAGACTCTCCTCAGAAACTAAGTAGAAGTAAGGGGGCACAATAGATCTGTTAGGTCTCAGTGAATGTTACCCCAAAAATACATACATACATACATATGATTATAATCGATTATTCAAATATCTATGTAATATATTTTTTTATGTTTTTAAATCACACCTGTTTTTGGTTAAGTTTGGTTCTAAGGCAAACGAAAATTGTGCTGAGGCCATTGCTTTGATTTTATAAGAATTTGTACCATAATCAACAATTATTGCGTGAGTAAGTGAACTATTTATTTAATTATATTTAGCATTATTTAAGGAATTATGAACCAATTTCTTTCATCAATAAATGTGGTTGTAGAAAAAATATTGTGTATCTACAGCTTGCACACAATATCACTTTTCCCACTCGCTAGATTTGCGGCAAAACTGCGCTCGTGGGAAAGCAAGGCTTTGCGCACTAGTTGTAAAAACTACTATTTCTATCATTAACCTAGCTCAATAATGGACTAATTCAAATATTTTGAGAATCCAGAGATAGTAGTTCAACAAAAACTTGTGCGACATCATTTTGTATACCCAGGAGTTTATATTTGCTGCTTGAAATTACCTATCCAGATAAAATTATTTGAATGGAATTTAAATGTCATTAGCTTAAAATTCCCGCTCAATCAAAAATGACTGATGACATAAGGAGTACGTTCATAATCTATGGAGTGAAAACAGACAGGTGTTCCGTAAATCTACGAACTCCCCATTGTGTAAAATTTTGGTTAACAAATTCGAAATTGGCAATAATTAGAAATCTATGAATCATTTCGTTTTTGTTTTAATCAGTAATCATGTAGTTTATCGTGTCTTTTTAACGTGCCTTAAATTAACTTTATCTATTTATTATCTATTTTTACATTGCTACTTTCTAATCATGAATAAACTTTGGTTTTTTATAATTTAAAATGTATTTCTCAATCTAACCTAACTTACTTATGATAAAAACGTATATTTGCTAAGATTTAACAAAATATTAAATTAAAGTCAACAAAAAAGTTAATTTACCACTAGACTTGGCTGTGAATGAATCAAATTGAATAAATCTAAAGTATATTAATTGCAGCTTAGCCTTCAGCTTAAACCGCAAAAGCATGACTTCCTCAGTATTTGAAATACCTATTGCATATTATCCATCTCAAATGATTTGACCTAATTACATATACCTACAAATTAGTAATAATAATTCTTACTTGAAACATTAACGAACTGATTTCCTTACGAATAGTACAGGGCCAGATTAAGTTATGGTATGTCTTTTATTTCACTTTAAGTTAACAATTAAAAAATGTTGTTTAATAATATTTAATGCTTGTCAGATTTGAATTTTTACTATTAACTTTTCTCACAGTGAAAAAAAGATATATATAGTACATTCAATAGCCTTGGTTAATTTTATTTGCTATTTTGACATATATTTAACCTTAAATTTGTTAAATAAAACCACTAGGATCGTACTCAGCCAAATTCGAAAAGGCATGAAATTAATAATTACCAGCCTCTTTTTCTAACTGAACATACTTGAGAACCTTCAAAATGCTGATGTTTTTCGTGTTTCGAGGCATATTTTTGTACTATGTAAATAAATATAACAACAAGATTAATATTCCCTTTTCGTAAATAATAATTGACCGCAAACAACAAAGTACAGACCTGACAAGAACTGCCAGTGAGACATTAGAAAAAGACGTGAGACACATTGCCGCTACGAAAGGTACGTCTGCATCCTATTTTGAATACATACTAGCTTATTGATGGAGCTGAAGACTTGTGCTGATGTTATATTAAAAAGTAGTCGTTCTTATATGATTTAAAAAATCAAATAACAACCATTTCAAATTATTATTAATGTTGAATTTTCAAATTCCAAATTAAAGGAGGATAATCTCCTTGTAAACTAGGTCAAACGATCTGTTTGTTGATATTGAACATATTCAATAACGCTCCAAGCATGTCAAACCGCAATGGGGGTCGTTTATTGTTGGCATTTTTTGCTTGGCTGCGTTCGAGAACGTTGTCTTCGTGCGTTTTTAACTCAAATCACCTACCATTTGTAAATTTTATGATGTTTCGCTAACTTTGCAACAGCGGCTTTGGTAATTGTGACTGGGCCACCCGGTAATCGGTCAAATAAAAATAGATAATAAAATCATAGACTAAAGAATGATAGAAAGTAGGAGGTTAAGACTGTCTTTCTCTATAATAGCGTGTATGATGAACAGACAAATACAGAACAGCCTCTGATCGTCTGTCTCTTTCCATCTCATCAGAGTTCAGACGGATATTCCCACTTACACATCGCCCTATGACTTGTTGCCTCTATCTATAATATCTCAATTTATAATATGCAAATGAAGAGCGCTTTCGGACGAGACTACTAGTGTCTGAAAGGAATCGCGCGGCTGAAAATAGATAAGTATAAATAGACGCATCCACACGAGACACAGATTCTTTTCAGACACTAGTAGCCGGCCACAAAATGTTTCGTCTGGAAGAGTTCTAAACACCATGTATCTATTCCTTATCTGTGTCTCGTGTGAATGTATTTTCAGCCACGTGATTATTTTCAGACACTAGGAGCCGGCCGCAAAGTGTCTCGTCTGAAAGCGCTCGAAGCATACGCACTACGCAGTGAACGAAACGGTCCATAGTCGTAGAAGAGGGTTAGGGTGTATTTATGATTTTTGCTTAACGTGGCAATTGCATCAAAGCGAATTATTGATACTATAAATAAAATCTGTGAATGTCAAATCAGTTTTTTTCAGCAAAGTGTGCACTAATTGCACTAAATCAATTGTGTTTGCTTACAGAAAGCTCTAATAGTTATTTAACCAACAAGTGTATTAAGAGGACCATTAACAATCGAGCGAGCAGAGCAATTGCGTTAATGTTTTAGTTTGTTAATTGCCCTTTTAATACTTGTGTAAGTTACAAAGCTTTTCTGTCGACTGTATCAGTTGTATTCGTTTTTCTCTATGTTTAAAAATTAAAAAGTTTATTTGTTTCATAGGTATGTACTGTCAAAAATAAATAATGACATTGAAATGTCACAGTGATGGTCGCTGGTTCAAATGTCACTGTTTTCGTTTTTCATAAATTCTTTTTTGGATATCTTAAGAGGCAATGCGCTGTGTGCGCTCTCGCCAAAAAAGCTAAAATGTACTAAAAGATCCTGTAGAATGTGTTTTTTTTTCTGTTGATTGAAACTTGATAGGTATTCACTCAATACATGAACTTGTATGAACAGAAATAGAAATTATTTTAAGATTTGCTTTAAATTTGAAAAATAAGTGATTTTTCCTTCAAACACATTTCTCTCCCTTATTAGTTAAGATAATACGTTCAAAATTTCAGGGTTTATATGAACCATTACAGTGAATAGACGATGCATATTATTTTTTGGAAAAAAAATTTCTGTGCTGTGAAATTTGAAATAAATTTTGTTAATATTTCATCAGTGCAGTAATAAATATGCATCGTCTCCGAAGCTACACACTAGTAATATACTGTCAAAATTTGAAATCATTATGTTTATTAATTAATGAGAAAAATGTGATTGAAGGTGCGTAAGAATTTGAATTTTAATGCTACGGTCTGAAGCGAAATCTTACGGAGTACATACATATTTTGCACAGAGTGTACTGACTGACTCTCGCCTTGTTTAATGCTTGGATTTTAATCAGGCTGTAATCCTCCAAATTTCGAAGCTTTCCAATCTTACGCGGGTAAATCAGAGCGCATTGGCTCTTAACACTAATAATTATTATAATTTAGTAGAATAATCTAGAAGTAGTCTTTACTAGGATTCATTTTTTGAAGACGCTATTGTATGTTTGGTTACCTACAAAATGTCAATATATAAGATGTGCGTTGGGTTGCCTGCAGAAAATCGTTGATTAATATAGGTAAATCATGCTTTAATGGGGGTAATTAATGTATGATTTTGTCTAGTTTTGAGAACGTTAATATCATATGTTAATACACGGTCGAAGGAAAAAGTATATTGTATAATTAGTGGGGAAAGCATCATATTCCCAAACGACTGTGATGATTACCAGACGAGGAGCGTAGCGACGTGTCTGGTAACACAGGAGTTTAGGAATATGCTTTTCCCACGAATTATACATACTATTTTTTCTTCGATCGTTGCTTTACATTTAAAAAAATTATTAAAAAATATTCCTTTCAAAATGTAATCAAGTAAGTTTAGATAGGTTTCTCTATGTTCATATTGAAATATAGAAGTGATAACGAGATAAACCAAACAATTAGTCATGCAGCTTCAACGTCTATAAATTCTTTATGCCCTCCATAAATGTAAATATTAACAAAAATTAATTTGTGTTCACGAATATCGTTATAAATTAGATATTACTTTTATTTCTTCCATACCAACTTTATCAAAATGAAAATTAAAACCATACTTTGTTCCATTTTATTGTAATAATCCATTTGTAACATTACCGCACGCTACAGCAGTGCGGTAAGAATAATACCGCACTGTTATTCTCTAATTGCTTAACAACTGCCCACTATTCTGGAATGTTGAGCTTTGCGCATAGAAAACAGGTCAAAATAGTGTCACTTTTCCCACGATCGGAGAAAAATAAATTCAACGTTTGGCACTTTGGTTTTAAACGCTATAAACTGAAGGAAAACAAGAAACTTAAGGTGGATTCATGCAAGAAAAAATTAAACCTAAGAAGATAAAACCATTCAATGTTTATGTGGATGTTCATGCAAGAAACTAAGAAATTAAGATTTAAATTAATAAATAACATGGTTTTATCATCTTAGTTTTAGTTTTAAATTAAACTTAATTTTAATTTTTTCTGACCAATAGTGCGTTCGACAACGTCATTGTAACAGTAAAATTGTGTCATTCGTGCTTATTACAATATAATGTTAACCTTCTTTTAATTAAATAGCAACATTATAATTTCTCATTAAAAACGTTGCATAATGTTATATTGCATCCAAGAATTATTATAATATAACACGATTATGTTAATAAATTAGATTTTAAACAATACAATTTACAGCAGGGCGTAAAAAATAGTTCAATGAGCTAGATTCAATTTGCATATAATGGGTTACTTTCATATCATAGCGCAAGTGGTTTATCTGGAGTGATTATGAATTTCCAAGTGCATGTAAAGAAAGTATATTTTTAGTGGATGATGAGTGTGCGAAGCTTGTACAACAGAAATCCCAATGAACTTCATGTTATAATTGTTCTTCTTTAACTGCTTCAAATCACTGTCAATCGGTATATAACTGGCATCACTAATAAATAGAAAATCGATTTAGAATGTGATCATAAAGTTTTGACTGCCTTATTAACAGCGCCAGAAGTTGAAGAAATTTCTAGTGGTATCGATTGTCAACTGTTAGGTAAAAAAACTGTAAGGAATCTCTCAACATGCTGGCAAGAGACAACAAAGTGTCTCTAATATGGGTGCCGATACATGAGCAGATTGCAGGGAATGAAATGGCAAACCAGCTAGCTAAAGAAGGCTCTAAAGGAGCATTCACAGGTCCGGAAACGTTTTGTGGATTCACAAAGGATCACATAAGAGGGGAAGTCAGAAATACTTTGGAGTGGAAATTACACAACCATCACAACTACTGAAGATCCCCCAGATAAACTGGTGGCGTATATAGAAGACAAGATGCTTCTGGAATGGAAGTAGGTGGATGGTACAAAGATTCGGATCAAGTGTCTGGGCTGCTGAGCCTAACCTAAACGTATAAATGAAATGAATGATTGTCAGCTGTCAGATATAATGATGAACAACATGAGCACACTTGCGTTTTTTTGTGCTACTGATGACTCTAGCAGGTTGGAGACTGATGTCAGTTGGCTATTCGATAATCAATGAGAGAACAAGATTTAAGAGTGAAATTCTAAAGGATCGAGAAGAAAGCATACTCACTATTAGGAAAGCACTAAGAATTTGCAGACATATTAGTTCTAATGTAATCATTATTACGGACTCACTAGGCGCTCTACACGGATTGAAACAAATACATATATCCCAATCACTCCTTCCTGTCAGAAATTTAAGATTTACAACTTTCGATACTGTTAAACAAATGTTAAATACGTTAAAGACAATCTCCTGGGTATACAAAATTATTTTGCACAAGTTTTTGTTACTATTTCTGGATTTTCAGAATAGTAGTTGAAGGTGTGTGAGTTCGAATTTCGAATCAAACAATTGTTATTAATACAACTAGTGTGTAAGTAACACTTTTTTGCTGTAGGCCAATTCGACAAGTAACCTTCTGGTTCTTGATGTAATTATTGGTAATAGTTATTAACATAGTACGCAACAAAATTTCAATAAAATGAAAAATAATTATAACACAGACAGTATGGAAAGAAGTATTTGCGTATAGAAAAGTATAATTTTCTAAACATCGTCATAATAATGTTGACTCTAGATACTCGGGTTTAAACATTTAAAGAGCTTGTTTTGACAATCCGGTTCTGATAGCGAACACCTGAAAGTATTCATGCTCGATTGCTCTTAATTTTCTATTATTTAACGATTGCGTAAGTTGCATTACTCGACTCCTCGAATATCTTGATCTGAATACTTTCTCTAAAACTGCAATTTTATTATTATTAGGTAGCGGAACCATTAAGTAAGTAAGTAAGCTACTGTCGACTAAATTGCCGTGAGCACATCTCCAAAAAGGTTTCAAAATAGCTTTGCTCTAAAAAAAATATGATTACGAATTTTGTACAGGGTAACGCAGTTATAAATTTTGTATATTATTAATATTACTTCATTCTTAATTCATAAGTGTGAAAATTGGAAAAATATATACCACATTCAATTTATTTGTAGGACCATTGCGAATATTTAATTTTAAATAAACTGTTCTCATTACCTACTAGACTATGGGTCCTAGAGTAGCATAATAGTATTTTTCTACAAACGTGTTAAAAATGCCATTTTTAGCACTCCATAGAAGCCTTAAAAATGTCACTTTAAGGCACTGAGTGCCATAAACATTTTATGGCACTCAGTGCCTTAAAGTGAATTGTCAAATTTTGAAAGCAAACGTCAAAATATTTAGATTTTAATTATTAACATTAATATTAATAGTACAATTTGTGCAATTTGACAAATTAATTTCCTGCACTGCTGTTATACCATTTTGCGTGGATAAGGAGGAACAATGCGCAGAAAAAATGGAATTTCCAGTCGAGGTTGACGCCACAATATCAAATTAACAATGGTTGCTAAGGTACGTAATATACGATGCAACTTAAAATTATCTCCTTCGGATGTATCAATAAAGGTTTTTAAAATTTAATTCAAACTGTATTATTGCATTTTTTGAACGTTTTTAGAAAAAATATTGTATGATATACGTGTTAAAAGTACCTTTTAAGGCACTCATGTGAATTGCAGAATTCGCTTCGCTCATTCTGCAAACCTTCACATGCGTGCCTTAAAAAATGTACTTTTAACACTTATATCATAAATAACTATTATACCACAGGTAGTACTCGATTATCAAATTTGTTAAGGGTTGCGCAGTGACGAATAGTTTCAAATCTTTCAAACATAACGTAAATTGGGTAACAACAAAGCAATGGAATAATATACAGAGCATATGCAGAGCATTTCAATGAAAACTATATCCACCCCACATAATTCTAAAGGTGTCAATTTTAAGAAAAAATTGAAAAACATCACAGACATCATAAAGGGGATGACTTTTTGCTTGTACCTATAGTCAGATGCATTCTTATCGTGCGGGTCATACGATTCAACAAAGACATACTCACAGTTTTTGTTTTCTTTTATTGCGTTTAATTATAACTTCCAAATAAAATTCGGAAGATGAATAAGACAGACTTATGCAATTTTGACGGTAAAAAGAAGGATATGTATTTAGTTTTCAGCGATTCTAAAAAGTCTTTCACCAGCAGATCTTTTATTTAAATATGTCAGTTTTGTCACTTTGACAATTCAAAGTGACAATATGAATAATAAGTAGCAATTTTCCGTTTTTTTGTATCCTCCACCAAAAAAAGGGTACTTAGTTCGATGGATTATTTCGATAATGAAAAAAGAAGTGGAAATTCGTCAATCAGTGTAATCTCACATTTTGGTAACCTCTATGTGATTTGATACATATGGTTGGTGACATTTGAACCCGCACGATAAGAGTGCCTTTGACTATATGTATAGTAGTCGCAAAACTTATTGTGTAAGTATCTAATCGTATATCCCCTTTAAGTTAAGTTGCGGAGCTGATCTCTGAGAGGTATTAAAGGTAAAACATAATTCCATATTTTACTTCATGTAATACCAGAAGTGAACTGAACTCTTTTTGTATTCCATTCGATTTTTTATTGAAAAGGAAATTTCAAATCAGAAATTATAAAAAAAATTAAAATTTATTGAAAAATAACACAAAAACACTACACTCTTTCTTGATGAGACTACCAACTAAAGAGTCAACAGGTGGTCAAATTTTCGTAAAATACCCCCCCTGAAAGATAGTTATAGTTCAGTAAAAGATGTGAAAGATAATAAAATATTTAAAATTGATATTTCTATTTCTTCTTAATAAAACGATATGTAAGGTAGTGTTAATCGTCTGGTATTATGTTCAAGATATTTTCAATTATGAAAATAGATTAATATTGTTTTTCTACATTCATGCAAAAAACAACACTTTTGTGAACCACATTTAATGGAAAAAGTGGTACTTTATTGCACTAGTGCAATAAAATATTTTATTGCACACTTATCTGTCATTCTTGTGTCAGTTTTGTGATGATTAATGACAAACATAGACATTTAAATTAAATAAAAATCCATAGCAAGTATCTGATCATGCTTTAATACAATAATATATGTACGAGTATATCTTACTACTTAGTCTCAACGAGTTACAATTATTGCAAAAATCTCTAATTTTTTAAAATTTAAATGGTCAAGGCGAAAACCAGCTATGATTCAGTACTGACAAGGTGGAGGCCATAAAGATACAAAAAAAGAAGAACGAGTTGACTTTGATTAGGTTAGGCTAGGCTTTTGACATATTTATATTCTAATTTTCCAGTTTTTGCATGAATTTAGAAAAAATATTGTATGCAACTCTTGCAAAACGTGTTTTTTGCACTCGACGTGTTGTCCAACTCGGCCTAAAGACCTCGTTGGACAATTTCCCGTCGCGTGCAAAAAACACTCACTTTTTGCACTTGTTGCATAAATAACTATTAAAGCTAAATGTTTTATATTCGAGTTTTTAATAGCAGAGAAAAGAGCAAATATATTTTAGATTGAAAGAAACCATGAATCCATGAAATGAAAACCCGAGTCGCCGATCAGGTGTGGTATTTTGTTCTATACATTAAGGCCGCAATTATACTTCCAGGTGTCAGGTGTCAGGTGGTAGGTGGCAGGCGACAGGCGACGTCACCTATGTTTGAGTTGCTTTATTTTCACTGTTGTCGTTTATACTTGGTTGAGGTGGTGGGAGATAGCGCGGCGATGTCGCCTACTGTCACCCGTATCTGTGACAGATTCGCAGCTTGCCACCCAGCGCTCGAGGTACTTTCGCGCAGTATATTTTGATCCGCATGAATTCAAAGAACCTTTCAGGATGATTTCTGAGGTCTCGGTATAGGTGATGGAATTCGCCGTATTGATATCGCAATTCATTTACCGGGTGAACACTATACTCTCTACTTCTTTTTCTAGGAATATCTTCTTCTTCGTCTTCGAGCACGAGAAGCGCACGACGCGTTTTAAACGACATCCCGGAAAATACTAAATCCAAAATGCATTTATTTTCGGTTTGCAACCAAGCGTTGACACTCAATAGTATATTCACGTTATCACTTAACACCTGCAACTTGTCACCTAACACTTATCCCCTGCGCCTGCCACCTACCACCTGACACCTGGAAGTATAATTGCGGCCTTAGGCGCTAAGTATCTTAAAAAGTAGGATAGCCCTCCATTACTGCGGGTTAAAAATAATCGTTATACAGTTATTATTTAATAGTTGAGAATTAGAGAAGAACATTTTAAACATTATTGGTTGAAATTATAATATTAAATGAATTTATCGTCAAATAAACTTAAATTAAAATATTGACTGGACTATGACAGGAGACTGGGATGATGCGAAGGGACGGCTCTTTGAAAAAAAAATAATGGGTGATAAAAAAAATAAAAAAAAGGTCAAACAAAAAGCCGGCAACTTTTAGTTCGCATAATATCTTTTACGTCAAGTAAACACGTTATAACTTTAATCCCTTTCTCCCTATGGTCGCTCCTCCCAATTTTTTAAATGGAACATACTATACATTATTACACAGGGTGATCCTGGCAAAACTGTATCCCTTGATTTCATTCCATCTCTCCCTTTATGGCTTCAGCATAGGTGTAACGTTTGATTAGTTTCGCAATGGACTAGTTCTATACAAGGGAACGAATTATGCAAAAGGGAAACTTAATTAAGTATTTATGTGATTGGTAATTAAGGTATATCCAATATTCACCGTTACAATATTGAATACTACATCTTATATATTTTTTGTTTTACCTTCTGACAACAATGCTCAATAATAAACCTGTAATTTGTTGTTTTTAATCTCTACAATTTTGTTTGGTGCATGAATCACTTTTATTTAAACGTTATAACATATGGTATTGTATTTTTTTGTAATTTCTCTTTAATTTTCCACTGAATAAGTTAAAAAAATTGTAATCTTTATTTACAATGGTAAATAGTAAACATTCTTATCAGTGCGTGAATTTGTTAAATTTAGTTCTAGCTTTCAAACAAACTCTTGATCTTTGTTTGTAACGGGAGCGGTAAGTGTGACGAAATCTCGTATACGCTGAAATTAGTCATTGAATAAGAAGAGCAAGTGGCACGCTGAACATATACGAGATCCAACTTTCTATGAAGATATATCAAAATAAGTCTGTGTCCAACGAATGTTACGGTTGCACGAGTTTTTGACTGATTTCTATCGCTATCAATTGTACTGAAAATTATAATAATTATTTATCGAATAAAAATTGCAGTTTATTCCAGTTTTCAAACAGAAGATGATGAGAAACGATTGTAAGAAGAGAACGACTCTGTACGAGGGTTTATCCTTCAAATACCTTAAGAGCGCTTCCAGACCAGACACTTTATGGCCGGCTATTTAGGTCTGAAAAGAATCGCGCTCATTGGAGTTGACAGCACGGATTGGGGGTTCGGACCATAAAACCATAGGCGCGACGGAACTACTTGTTACGTAAACTATACAGGTACAACCCAATTTCCTGTTCCTATTCAAATCTAAGTATCTGTATAGAATAAAATTGATGAAGATGGCTTCAACTTCAAATTTTTTTCAAAATCTTATTCAACGAGTTTGCAAAAGTGCATATTCATTGCGGGAAGAAAGAATGGACGAGTTCTATACAAGGGAATTGCAGTCAACATAACGAACAAAAAAATACTGAAAAAGGTTGGTCGCATAAGGAAGTGGTTTTTCCGAACAATTTTTGTTTTTTTTACATGTTTTGAGCTCCTTTTAAACTTTCATTTCTTAGTACAATATTTTTTAGCCCATAACTTTACTTTCAAGTGTCTTCCTGATTTTCATTGATAAACTTAAAAATTTGGCATTTTTCAGTAAAATATTTCGTCAATTATGAGTACAACTCTGTAATATCCGACGTCAACAACATTTGATTGTTAAAGTTTATTGCTTTTCAATACTCTGTACTCATTGAAACAAACCAAAACATTCCCTGATGTCTCACTTTTTAATGTAGGTATTAATAATATGCATCTATCATATTGAAGATGTACTGCATATTAAGTTGATAAATTACCAATTAAATGAAAAGTATGTCTCATTTGGATTATTATAGGTATATATTCATATTTAATTATGAGCAAAGTCATGAAGTTTTAGTTGTTGAAGGTCGAACGTGAAAATAATGATAAGCAATACAAAAAAAAGACATCCTAGGAAGTCAATTCTTTGTATATAAAAATTTCGTGACACGGTGTTTGTCTACTGAACGCACTGTGTTCAGTTTGATTCATATTTTGTGCAATGTGAATTGCAAAACTTCACATAAATACAGCCTTATATTCGATAAGACTGAATTAGAACATCGTATCATAGTATCATAGCTCAAACGTCCGTGGATTTTTTTTGTTTTCTTTTTCTTATTTTCTAATATTGTTAAAGACAGTAACACTTTGATCTGACCGGGAATCGATGTTGATAACCTACTGTATACCTTCTTCAATCATTTTTTCCCCTTCTCGAAAATATATCAAATATTTCATTGTCCTTTCCCTCCTCTGATTTTTAGTACTATTTTTAGTGTTTTTGAATCTCTTCCAAAATCCTATTTACCTTTTCATTTCTTTTTTTTTATGGTTAACTTTAACCCAAGCCGATATTATTGATTTTATTTCAATCAAGTTGAGATCGCCACCCTGCAGCTGCAAAATAACTTTGAAAGTTTCAAATAAGAACGTGACTATGTGTTAGTTAAAAGGGGCCGATTTTTAGATCTTATCGAAACCGAAAATCAGTTTTCTCCACTTTCTACTTATAATGTGATTAAATATAGATAAAATCTCATGTATTGTTTGTTTTTTTCACATGACAAAAAAATATTTGTTCACATTGTATATAAATAAACAAACAATGCGCTGCATGCGATATATAAGGTGACCTAATCGAATATCCGCAAACTGTAATTACGGACGGTGATGCATGGTATCAAGTATTCAGTTGAAATTTTCATTTTTAGAAGAAAGCGAACCTACCGAAACAAGATCGCGTGGGATTCCATCGATCTACGTCTTCCTTTAACGTATAGCGACTACGACCGCTAAAGTAGAACTCGGTCAAGGAGCCTTCTCACGTGCACACAATTAGGATTAAAAAAAATCAGAAGCTACACAACTGATAACTTTACCTACATAACCATTCAAATATCATAATACAAGTTTGTAGTACGAACGCTTTTTCAGTCGTCTGTAGTTCACGCCCTTTTTTAAAAACTTCCGAGATCTAGAAATAATCCTTACCTCTGTCTAGTACTAGAGTGCCATCAAGATTTAGCGAACGCCTCGGCAGGTAACAATATTATCCTGAGGTGGTTTAAAGGGCACGACAGGAGTAAAGGTAATCGCATTGCCGATTATTTAACCAACGACATGGACAATTGCGGAACTAGCCAAACGTTACACCCATGCTCAATCCCTTAAGAGATGGGAATCAAAGGATGCAGTCATGCCAGGATCACCTTGGGCACCCTGGAAGGTGGCGCCGAAGAAATATTTGGCGATGACCAGGAAAAACCTACATTCAACAGAAGGATTTCTCTCTGGCCACTGTCAACTAAGGAAACACCTCCATACTATGGGGCTAGTGGACACACCTCTATGCAGGATGTGTGAACAGGAAGATGAAACTGTCAGGCATGTCTTATGCGAGTGTCCGGAGTTATCGTCAATAAGAAAGTGTGTGTTAGGTTAGTCTTAACCTACACCTGCCGATATAAAAGGAGATATCTCCTAGTGACCTGCCCACCTCCCTGGAAAGGGCAGGATGGACGATGACCTAGGAGGACAACTCCTCGGGAGGATGTACAATGGGTCTCTACGGACAGATACCTCTGTCTCAACATTCTCTCCACCTTATTCAAAACAATCATCAGATTTTATAACTAGATACCGTCCCGTACATTATGGTATGATTTTTTTAAATACTTTCATCTCTATTTAGAAAAATGTAACAAATTATCTGATTAATATGTTTTGTTTATAAAAAAATTCCTTATCGGGACAGTGTATCTGTTCTAGGGTGTTTCAAAAAAGAAAAGAAAAAATGTTGAGTCCTTAATATTAGGATTTGCATCAATTCATTTGTAATTTCCCTATTTAAATATTTTGGGACATTTTTTTATTTATGTAATTTAATTAATTGGGAATGGTTCTCTTTTATGAAAAATTTATTTTATTTTCTTCTAAATATAATCAATTTCATTGAGCAATCAATTCTTAACAATAAAAAAAATATTTAACATGAGTCATACATTTTTTTTATATAAGTTTTATAAAATTATGTTTATTTCAATTGAATTAATAATATCAACTTTTCAAAACCATTAAAAAATAAATAAAAATTGTATTTTGAAAATACAATCTGAAGGCCCGTTTCACAAACGACCGATAATCAGGACAGACGGTCGGTACTAGTCATTGGTGGATATGTATCGTTCACATGTACGCGTATCATCGGTCAACCGTTGGAAAACTCGCGGGCATCGGTCTGGCCCGTGGCTTGTGCTGATCATCGGTTGCTAGCCGAGCAATACGATAAACAGAGATATTCACAATGCAAGCGTATCATCAGTGGCCGTTTTGATGCGGTGTTGTTTGTGTCTGATTATTTATTTTCCGAATGGAGTGTATATAGGATGAATTTTCAAAATACTTTACCTGAGTGCTACACATAATCTTTCCACCGAAGAAATTGAAGCTCTAATACAACTTGAAAATTTTAAATAATTTTTTAACTTTTGTTGCACTTCGTCAAATGAAGAAATTGACATTCTAAAGTACATAAAGAATTTTCGTGGATCTTCTCCTAAATTTGAATACAGGGTGACGAAAACCCCTTTTATTGGTCTTTGTAAACATAAAGGATGAGCCCAAGTCCTCCTGGAGCATCGTTTCTTCTTTTGCCTTTCTTTTAACCTTTTTACACACAACGTGACAACAGCGCGATGCTCTGTACTTCTCAAATACATGTTGACGACTGAAATGTGAAAACAATATTTTCGACCGATGATCGGTGCCGACCGATCATCAGCACCGAAGATCGGTCCTTTGTGAAACGGGCCGAATGGTTCGCTCGGTCCTTGTATCATAATCCATTAGATTATAAAAAATGTTTGATAAACCCAATACAAGATAGCAAAAATTGGAGCACCGATTTCAAAATATTAATCCAAGTTATATCAGGAAAACGATTGACTTGACGCTTTGGATACTCAATTTATTATCCAGGCTAAATTCGAGTTCAAATACCAAAACAAACACAAAACTACCAATTTGTAGGTAGAAATTGAAAAAAAATTGAAGACTTCAAAAACCAAATTATAACTTCAAACGTTCTATATCTCGAAAATCTGTAATATGTGTGTAAGGTTTTTGGGAAAAATTATAATATTTTGTGGTCTAGAAACTACAGTCTTAATGAATCACCATGTATATTACGAAACAATAAAATCAACAATGATATATAATATAACTTATTTAAACAAATACACTCATTTAACCAACCGTGATTTATTTTCTAAATTATACACGAATTTACAGTATAATAATATTGTACAATACACCCAAAGTCATTGACATACAATTAGAACACTATAATTTGAACAGAAATTAGTAATCGGATGTCTAGTGAAAATTAAAATTACTTTTAGTTTTTAAAAAATAATGATTAATGAAAAGGGTCAGTTTTTTTAATTGTCCCAATAAATAATTTTGGAGACAAATACATACAAATAGATGAGGCTTTTACTTGATGAGAATCCATACTAAACAATGAAATAAAACACTTTTTAATTTGTTTAAAGCTTATTTGAACTAAGTTCAATATATATTTCATTAAATCGCGAAATACATGACCTCAAAATGTTGCGTCTTAGAAGAATCACTGATACAAAAGCAAATTCATTCATTGTTCAGCAAAGGCATTTAAAGATTTTTAGGTTTATTTTTGGTTCTTGTCAGAAAAAGGATAACCTCTCTTTGCCCTGGTCAATACACTGTTGTGTTTCAATGAGAGACGATTGCCTGCATTGATGAGAAAACATCAGAAGAGGATATACCGGTCAAAAAATTAAAATTTTCACTAATAGCCAGGCTCTGCTTAAAGCTATCAGCTATCGAACAACTAGGTCTGAACTGGTAAAAAACTGTGAAGAATCCCTTACATGCTGGCAAGAGACAACAAAGTGTCTTTAATTTGGGTGTCGGCACATGAGCAGATTGCAGGGAATTAAATGGCAGACCATCAGCTAGCAGGTCCGGAACCATTTTGATTACATAAGAGGGCAAAGTTGGTGAACCTATGTGCAGCAAATGTGAACTCTACACCTACTCACATACTTTGCTTCTGTGAGCAAGGATTCAGGGGGAAGCACTTTGAAGTGGAAATATCAGAACCATCACAACTACTGAAGATCCCTGAAGATAAACTGGTGGCCTATATAGAAGACACGAAACTTCTGGAATGGAATTAGGTAAAATCACTGATTTTAATATGTTGTAGCACATGCCAAGTTAACATCGCGCCAACTCTCTGAATGCTGGAATCTACAGGGGGGTCAAAGTTTGAAGTTTTGACGCTTTTTCAGTATTCGACAGGTCCTTGGAAAATATATAGAAATTTTTACAGGACTGACACAGGTAAAAGCCCTATTCTCTTAAAAGCCTTATTTCTCCAGATTTTGAATTATGAAACCAATGAACAGTATTCGTGTTCCATAAGTTGTATTTAACCAAGCAATAATTGTTTAAAAAATACGATGGGAATTGTATCATTAACCGTATTATATTAGAATGCCCCATTGAACCACTTATAAATGCGATTTCCTCTTCCGTTATATTAGAACTCAATTTGTATAGTAGTTTCACAATGGTTTTATATTATTATTTGATTTTCATAGTAAATCGTGGACTATTAATTGCTTCCTTGTGATCCTTCTCACGAGAAGAAAGTAAACCGTTTTTGGCAAAACTATTATTTTTGTCTAGGCATATAGTTCTTTTCACGATCTAAGACCTGACTTGAGATGAGCCATAAAAGTATTAGCCGTGACAGGGTCGTACTTTTTTGTTGTCGAATAACAAATTATTATCTGAAAACTGTATAAGGTATAAGGCTTTTGGGTCATTTTTATTATAAATACTTTTTTTTTCATCAAGTATAGGGCCCTTCACGTTAAATACAAAAATACCTTTTGACACTTACTTGACAAATGGTGTAACACGTGTTTGGAGTTCGGATACATTCGGCTTTCCCAATTTGCCGCAAATCCTTTCGTTAAAGCACACCGTAAACTTATGGAATTATCGTTTTACGTTAACGTTATTCGTGTAATTCGGTAAATGCGCATGCGTAGATGTCAAATAGTGCATAACGTAATTAGCGTATCACGCTATTTGTGTTTGCCTGATCTCTCTATTAACAATCGATGACGCACACCAGTTTTGGTCAATTTCTTGCTTTGCTTTTCCGAACCATGCTTTTCATTGCATTTATTCATATTACTGTAAAAAAAACCGGCGGAAATATCGGTAGGATTAATCAGCGTTTGTGGTATCAAATTATAGGTACTGATTTTGGAGAGGTCGTCAAAAGTGTATAGGATGTAACATGGCGCCTATTAGATGCTAGAAGAACTGAATCACCTGGAGAATTTCAGTCTAGTAAATTCCTCCAGCTCCAATTACAACAGCCTAAAAAGACACACGGTATCTGTCTATTGTTCAATTGGGAGGGAGCTTCAAGATACCGAAAAAGAATAGCATAAGGGACCAAGGGAGATAGACATTGTACTAGGAGGAGCATTTGTCACTACTTCAATCGACCGACCTTCGAGCATGCTTGGGACCAGCTAAAAAGAATTTCCCATGAACCAAACCCACAGACACTCCCAAGAACTTGTATCCCAACTATGGAGATAAATAGCTAAAAGCTACTTCGAATAAACCATACACGTTATTAAGATATAGGTACAGGTTGGCAAATTAAATTTGATAGTCGAAAATTTGACGGATATGCGGATTGCACTTCGCTGGCTGAATTAGTAAGGTTTGTTTCGTTTAAGACTTTGTATGCGAAATGTACGTCGCCTGCTCTTTCCAGTAACTGCGTTTACAACGTTGTCAAGTCGTATGGCTTTCTCGTGCATCGTCAACTGCCAAAATTAATTCGCCAGCCTGTACACTTATTACTATTCATAGTATCCTTTAAATTATGTCCACCGCTGATGCAAATAAAAACATCGAGACAATCCTGTTTTAAAAAAATGTAAATGGTTTCAACTGAATATGATCCGTAATTAAAAATACAGGTAATAGCTCATTTTGGAAACTTGTTCATACACCAAAGTATGTATTAGTCATTGGTTGTTCAAACAAAGAATTATATCACTTTCCATTTATATTCAAGGTTTAAACTACCGGCTGATACATTATAATTCATTTCTATCGACCACAAAAAAGAACACAAAACGTTTACTCATACTAGCAACTGGTAATGACATTTCAAGATAAACAATTACCTTGAAGAAAATAGTTATGTACGTGTCAAGCTAGGAAAGTGATATAGACCAGCATAGACGCACTTTCCGAGTTAAAAAATGATAATGATAACGGATATGTAGGTACAAGTTCAAAGAATCACAGGACCAAATTGAAGGAGCGCATATTCGCTGTTCTCAATATAATAACTAGGTCAAACAATCGGTAAATTTTTATGACAAACAAACTAGTAAAAAACGGACTGTATTTACTTATTTACACCATCATGTAATAGTATATTATACACCAAGGTGGTGAAGACTGTTAATATTGACCGAGCACCAAATTTATTTGCCTCGAGCAGAATAAGGAGCGAGGCTTATTTTATTGCTATTAGTTATTTAAGAAATAAAGTGCAAGGTTTATATATAAATATCTTCACCACCATGGTGTATATACAATTTTTTCCACTACTAGCCAAATTTAAGACAAACATTAAAAATAATCCACAAAAGCACCACGATAAGCGTCTACTCCGTCGTCTGACTGTCAGTTTTCGATATATTATAAACGTACCCGTTATGTCATCAGTCATTTTTGGTCGAGCGCGAATTTTAAACCAATGGCATTTTTATTCAATTAATTTAATCTTGATAGGTAGTTTCAAGCAGCAAGACAATCTTCTGGGTATACAAAATGATATAATAATAATAATAATACAGGGTATCGCTTAAATAAGTACCGTAAATTAGAGGCAAGATAGATCGTTATAGTCTGTTTCTTATTGTCTGACAGCACGCGAAAAGGTCACAGATGCTAGTCAGGTAGTAAACCATAAGCGTCACCGTTCATCTAAGGAATTTATTTACTATTTAATTTTATACCCGATCTGATATATAAAGGTAATATGAATCTAAATTCGGTTAGTTAAAACAACTCTCGAAACAACTTGATAATTTCCAAGAAACATTACAATAGGGTCCTACTAGGGATTGTCCGAGGGATTGTCCTAATGACTATTTAGAAATTTTGCAGGTATATACGGTGAAACTTGGTCTCGCCCAAATTTGTATAATTTGTTTTGCTCAGAGTCGCTTACGTTCCATAAGTGTTAACTGTGTTGTGAAAAATGTCTTCAAGTTTCACTCCAGTAAAGAGTAAGAGCGTGCTTAGCTTACAAACGAAGACTGTAGTGTTAAATGTGCATGATGCTGTTGTACATCAAATGCCGGCTGCTACTGTTAGAAATATGGTTTCTGGTTTCGACATGTTCCAATATGACGGGAGTTAGTGAATCTACTATTTACAGGCTTCTAATGGAGAGGAAAAATGGAAATATATCTCCACCTAAAAAGTCAACTGGAAGAAAACCACTTGACCTTGATGAACCAATGCAAAATACAATAAGACGAAAAGTAAACGAATTATATTTTAAAAAAGAGATCCCAACCCTCGACATAATTCTAAGAATGGTAAAGGAGGACGAGAATTTGCCTGACATAGGGCGAAAAACTTTGTGGAAAATATTACACAAATGAACGAATGAATTTTATTTTAACTGCAATGTTGACCGAATCCAATTAAATAAGCAGAATAAACTAATATCGTAATCTCCGCCATTGCCGCAATATTTATCGTTTATCTGGCATTAGGTATTTTTTCGCGAGATCCCGTTGATATAACGGGAACTGTTATTCAGTTCCCACTGCATTTTTGCGATAGAACGGTAATAGGGGAGTATGTTAATGACGTAATTTGTGACGCAATAAATTATAAAACGGGATCTCTCTCAGTTCCCGCATCCAGGAGTATGGTTACTGGCGGTTATAGAAATTTAATTGTCAGGAGTGACATTTGAAAATTAGGATAATTCATTATTTTATGTATAATATCCACGGAGGTTAGATAATACAATTATTTATCTAGGTAGATAATATCTGAGACAACAAAATAATATATAACTACTTTGATTCACTCCAATTTTCAATGGAACAAGTAGAATTGATGTTAAATAATCGAGGTGAAAATTTTCACGTTATTGTTGATATATTAACAGCAAACGGAGTTGTTGAATGGTGAGTTATGGGACTTTCTTTAGTATTGGCTGAAGTTAAACATTCCAAATACTCGTAGCCTGACTGAACTATGCAAGGTTACTTGTGATGACATAACTACAGGAAGGCTAGTATAAAAAAATCGACAATTATAGTTAAAACTAAAGAAAACATTCTTCAAACGATAGAAACAATTTGTAACTCGTCACTTTTTATTGAGGTTATGTTTATTTATTATTGTTGTCAAGTTAAATCTATCCGGTTAACCGGTTTATTTTCGCGGGAGATCATGAACGATAACAACCTTTCAAATTTCTTTGGTGGGGGTATAACCGTTCTGTTACCGACTTCACATCAACGGGATCTCGCGAAAAAATACCTATTGTTCAGTTTTATTACCATATTGTATTTTGAGCTGAACAGGGATGTATAGATAACCAATACAGACACCTACTTGTTTTGCATTGGAATTTTAGTATTTACTTGTAAAATTCTTAGGATCACTCTGTAAAAGATAAATTTCTATTTGAATATTTAATGAGGCTACTAACTGTGCTGTCAGACATTAAGAAATAAACTATAAGAAATATTTAAAATACCCAAATGCAACTTTTCTCTAACCTTTTTAGTTTGTGAGATACATGCTGTTAAAAGGAGTAAAAGAAATACACATCTTAGTTCATATTTTCTGAGGGGTTGGAAGTATACATTTAAAATTTTTTGTAGGTTATTGTCTCTTTAAAACATCAACAGTATTAATTATTGCAAATTCCAATAAGCCAGTGGCGTGGTACGAGGAGTTCGTAAACTTTTATTGTTATTAGTTAGTTACTGGACACCCTGTATATATTATATTTTTGGAGATCACCTGTCGGTTGTGTGTAGGTATTTTTGAACCAATCGCTATACACAACAAATGTTTCAAGAACTTTGACTGAATGCAACTCCTGTCGGTAGCAGATGTAATCTAAACAAATCAAACGTTTTTAACGCAAATAGAAAAGTTTCAAGTTACATATGATTTGACAGGCAAGAAGAGGGGTTGAAGCAATCACTATAGTTACGATATATATAGGCGTATCATGATCTTCAACCTTGGGAAAAAATGGTCCTAATGTGGAGAAATTAGAGATGGGACTAATGGTCGCGTTCATCCCAACAAAGTTGATCAGGTAGCGATGTTTAGAGTGATCCATCAGATCGTAATTCTGCTGAACGGGCTAATAAAACTATCTCTATAAATGTCAACAAATGTCAATAAATACAACAACAACAACTCAATTTTATTTGATATATAAGACAATTATTTATTTATTTTTAATTTTAATTTAGTCTAATAGTTATTATCAGTGTTTTGTGAGTATAGTAATCATCGACAACGAAAAATCAGCCTGGTGCCGTAAATAAGTTTCTATTTCTTAAAAAATGGATCCCAATGAATACAACAACAACTCAATTTTATTTAATATATACGTCAATAGTTATGGAATAAGTATTCTATTTAAAAATGGGAGCTAATCGCAATAAATTAAGCTTACACCACTTTGGAGCTAGGGGTAAACCACTGAATAAAACTCTGTAGACTATTTTCTGTATATTCCAGGTATTGTTCAAGTATTTTGTTTGAGAAAATCTTTATTTCTATTATTATATGATTAAGAAATGTTTCAACAGAAATTTTCTGTATTTTCCACTGCATTTTCCTTGTATTTTCAGGAGTATTTTCTAATGATACTAGTATTTTTTAGATTATTTTCTGTATTTTCTCTAATTTGTACACTATTTTCTTCAGTGGTTTACCCATCGGAGTAGAACTTCCTGACACACTATATAATCTATTATTAAAATCATAAGTCACCACCATCTGAAATACAAACTAAAATATCTCCCAACAAAAATATTTTTATTATGTTTTTAACCTATGACATAAATGACAGTTAATGCATCATCAATCGGTAGCATGTAGCGCATTTTAGTTCTGATTAAAAAAATGGCGACTGATACCATAGCGCTTAATCTGATCAGTCAACAAAACACGCGTTCAGCAGAAAATTAATGATCGCTACGGTAGCGCTATGTTGTGATGAACGCGACCAAAGCTAGATTTATAAACTTGGCGTTCGTGCTTGCATCCGCCGTCGGCAGTTCGTAGCAGCGACATTGGCCATTTATAAACTTGCCGTTGGCCGTTACGGAAGCTATCATAACCTCAATTTAATGTCATATCCATATAAAACTAACTTTGTTCAAACAAACACAATCAAATGCCAATAAAAGGCATTTCACATATGACGTACACAAAGTGACAGCTAAAAATCGTTTGGATTGGCTCTTCAGACTTGCTATGAACGGTGCTACGAGCGGTCGACGGCGTAACTTAAAGTTCATTTAAGTCGAACGGCAGCAAACGGCGGACGGCAACGGCGGCGGTAATATAAAAGGTCTCTGTACTTTTAATTAGGGACGCTAGTGCGAACGTCAACGCCAACGGCGAACGCCAAGTTTATAAATCCAGCTTTATAGTACAATAGTAAGTATTGATAATCTACGACACTGATTGAAGGGTGTCAGGACTGTCAAGGTATTCATTTTCGACGTATCCATCAATGTGTATTCATATCCAACAAAAAAGTGTGAATTTTTGAAAATATGGCAAGCCTAGGAGCCACAAAATTATCTAATTACATTTTAAGATACACTTTAATTAAACCACAAAAACTCGATGTAGAATGTAACTTACAAAATTCCAGTACGAGCGCAATTTTTTCAAAATTAGAAACTCCGGATGTTCAAGAAAAACGTATAAGTTCAGATAGGAAATCTGTTTTTGATGTAATGATATGGAAAACTTTAGAATTTTGTAGCAGAGGTCTTGCAAAGACTACTCGTACAGCTCCTAAGCACAAAGTTATAAACGCAGCACCTTCCAAGGATCTATGTCCCATTAAAAAAACAAAATTTAAGAAAGAAAAGAAAAAATCGTCGAAGGAAATTGCATCAGAGCGACTAAAAGTAGCACAAGAATGTAAACAAAATTGCGAAGAATACAGTAAGTTTTTTTTACATTCTTATTGTATTTTGTACAATTAGTTTGAGGAAATGTTTTTACTCAGAGGCATCAGGTGGATGTAATTTATCAATTCCTTCATAACTCATATAAATCATTGCGAATGCTTCCATGATTTTTATAAGTAATATTTGTTTAGGCACTCAATGATGATTTAGAAGCAATAATAGTATTATACACCAAGGTAGTGAAGACTATTATTATTATTGACCGAAATGAATAAGGTTATAAATGTCTTTACCACCGTGGTGTATATACAATTTTTAACACTACTAGCCAAATTTACAGCAGTATTGCGTCCATAACACAACACCTTGCTTGTAAGAGCTATACTTATACACCACAGCACTCGTAAACGCAACACGAGAAGCGTTTACCTCGTCGTCTGACTGACAAGTACACTGTCTGTTTTCTCTACATCTATTATGAACGTACTCCTTTTGTCATCAGTCATTTTTGGTTTAGCGCAAATTTTAAGCTAATGGCATTTTTATTCAAATAATTTTGATAGGTAATTTAAAGCAGCAAATACGTTAAAGACAATCTCCTGGGTATACAAAAATTATTTTGCACAAGTTTGTGTTGAATTACTATTTCTGACAAGGCCTTTTCCTTGGTTGCATCTTTCATTCTTTCATCTTTTTTTCTACTAAAAGTTTAGCGACTCTTTTACAGGTTACAGAAAGTTCACTCGACATAGTGCGCACTATGAAAAAAACATTAACAATAAAAATGGCGTGTTGGTTTTTTTAATAGTAGTGACCACTGGCGCAACTAAATACATGCATGTGTAAACCGCACCATTAGAAAGCATAATAAGAAGATCAAATCTAAACTGAAGCAACAACTGATAAACCCTATTGATCGATTAGTCTAGGAGGTACAAATATTTGGGTTGAAGATTAACGGAGAATGTTAGAGAACAAGAATTGAATTTGTGGAAGAATATTCCACTCTTATAAATAAATGTTTTTTTATGGGGCCATCCCTTCGCTTGCACCACCTCAGCCTCCTGGGCTTATTGTGTAGCATTCTAGTGTTCTGACTACAGCCTATTTAGCCAATCCGCTCCCTGTATTAGCTTATACAGGTTCTTAGCCGGTTGGTTGTAGTTTTCTGGGATCCATGCAGATCCATGCAGAGCTGTTGCGGTGTCCTTTTTGCATCTTCTTTATGTAAGGTCTTCGTTTTACAGCCCTATTTTGTTCAGGTGCTCCTTTGTGGAAAAGTGTCCCGTAAGTAGACCCGTTATAGTGCGTAGTTTGCTCCTGCGCATTGCGAGCAGTTCTTTTCCTTTTAACCATGACCTAGTTTAGCATCTGGAGGGTCCATTTCGAGTCGCCAGTCTTCCAAGTTCTTCGCCGCATTCCTATACCAGCCAAGATGGTACCTTAGAGCTCTGAGGTGCTTTAGAAGCAGCTTGACTGTCGCTGTAGATTTTGATCTACCTGTTATTGTAGGCTCTCATGTTATTTTGCACATACAAGTATTGCATAGATCTGTTTGAAATATAGAGGCATATTTGCCAAGCGAGATGATTCCTTCAACTTGCTCTCCTCGACTTGCTGTTATTAACTGGTTAGAAATTTAATCCCAATTTTGTACATTTTGTTTAAAAAAATACATCTAAACCACTATTAAGGAGCAAAAATAAACACCATGAAACTGTTTACCTTCTCATCCGGTTGATCACATCATTGTAAGTAATTCCATCATCGGTAAATATCCTGAGGCAATTTTTTTTATACCATAATAATTATTGGTATAGAACGATGTAGCTAACTGATCAGTGAATCAGAGTTTAAACGATCGCGTCATGCCGTACAGTAAGTCTTAAGGTTATATAATTAAAAATATCATTCTAGTCGATGGTTATAGTTGACCCTCTTTTCGCTTGATCTGTCTTGAATGAGAAATTAAAATTATACAACTTTTTTATGCGGCGCTTTCGTGTTATAACAGGATGCTCTACTTAAATAACTTGAAGTAAAAAAAGTTTACGGGTGGGCTATAAGAAGTAGGTGGACGACTATATCAATAATGAAAAATTTCATGTACAAAGTACTAAATTTTGCGATAGTCTATTTCAGGGGCCACCAATTTATATTGATTCATTTTTGGAGGGTGGAAATCTGTTTTAAGTGTGAGATTTTTCCCAGCAGGAATCCACACCCGCTCTGCCTACATGATAAGGTTGGTGGAACAACGAAATTCTTTAATATTTCGTGCTAAGAGGAAGGTAGAGAAAAATAAAAAATAATACAGTGTAGGGAAAGAATTTTGCAATAAAAAAGCTCTATATAATTAATAAAAATTTTTACTTATTTTTATTGGAAAAAGGTATGCAAAAAATTATATCTTAAATTTAGATATTAATCATCTATTATACCTTTTCTCTACATATATTTTGTTCGTTGAATATTCATCTTTATATTAAAGAAGTATCAAATTTTATTTTAAAAAAATAAATAAAAAACCCTGTCCGAATCTATAAAAATTGCTATTTTCGCTTATAATACAAAAAATCATTGAATCCAAAAATGTATGTAAATTAATCAGCAAAGTATTACCTTTCCTGCCTAGGCAGCAAAGTGGTTACTTTCCTGCCTAGGCAGCAAAGTGATTACTTTGCTGCCTGTTATTATACATTTCCATAGCAACCAACCAAAATAAAGAGATTGTGGGAATTGTAATAATTTGCAAATACAATATCCTCATGAACAATCGGAGAAAAAATTATATGTTCAACTTGGCAGCAAAGTAGTAGATTGACTGCCTTGGCTGAATTCCTAGCCTCGCTACGCTCGGCTATGAATTCAGCCTTGGCAGTCAATCTACTACTTTGCTGCCTAGTTAAACAAATAACTATTTTATCAAAATACGTCTTTCACATTCAAAAACAACCTGCCAAAAATCAAATCAATTTATTTATGCATTCTTAAGTTATCAAATAAAAACATTTAAATTTTTATAAATTCAACACACCGTATTTCGAAAAGTAGGACCCCCCTTCCTATATTATCATTTAGTCCAATTTTACGAGAGGTATCTACATGCAAACGTTGTAAGTGTCATTTGAAAACACCCTGTATAATATATCTTTTATTGAGATACTTGGTTTTTGATTAGAATATTACGAGTAATTTGCTGAAAATGATTATTATATGTGCTGACAAAAAAAATTTAAGAAAATTAATTTGAAAATAACTTATAAGAAACAATAAATATAAAACATCAATACTTAAGTGACAAGCCAATGGCAGATCTGGCAGATATGAAGATGGCGTACCTGAAATTAAAGAAAAAGTATATAAGCAATCAAGTTTACCAAGAGTATTTTTTACTATAAAAGGCAATTAAAATATTACAATGGTAAATAAGTAAAATAATTCTGTGTAGTAATGGTCGCGTTCATCCCAATGTAGCGTTACCGGAGCTATAATAAATTTTCTGCCGAACTGATTGACGTGAGAGCTGTGGTAGCAGTCACCATTTTTCCCATCAGAATTGAAATACGCTACGCTACTGATCAATGAAGTATTTATGCCCGATTGCACCACCTTGGCTTAACAAGTAAGCCAAGCTTAAAAAATTAAGCTCGCTGCACCGTCATCAAAGCGAAGCTAATATGCACGAATTTAAAGCACAGCTTTGTCCATAGCTTATTTTTAAGCGGTAGATATGCGATTGCCAGTTCATTGTATTCTGACGTTTTATGACGTTTCCAATTTGCTTGGACATTTCTAATAGTATAACAACAATCAGCCTTATTCATAGTCGTTTACTTAAAATAATGTTAAAACACCACTAGTTAGTGGCCACCAACATCATACTAACAAGCCACTAACGTTTCCTATTCATAGTCGCATATTTTGTTCCCACTAGTTAAAATAATATTAGCAGAAAAATGAATGCGGCAACAATGGAAATTTTATTTTGTATTTGAGATGTTGGTTGTTGGATGGCCGGCTGCCGCAAAGCAAGAGGCCAAGAATCTGAAGAAGTGGTTGTTAGATTAGGTATTGATCCGAAATCCGAAAGTTTACTTGGAAAAGCAAAATCCTTTGGTTGTTTATAATGATAAACAGTTTTTTACAAAAACGCCATTATTGAATCCAAGAAATGAGGCAAAAGAAAGATATAATAGGGCACACATATCTACTAGAAACATTATTGAAAGAGTGTTTGGTGTGATGGAAAATAAATTTAGATGTTTTTTTAATGGGATAAACATAAATTTGGATACAATAAAAGCAGCTACAGTTGCAGTTGTAATTATACATAACATTACAACGAATGATATACTGCAAAATAGAGGTTTTGTTCTCGATAATGGGGATCTCGCCTTTTAAAAATTCAATAAATAGATCCTTTTGATAATTGTCCCAATTTTGTGAACGGGGTCTTTTTCTCTAGAAGAAATTTATATTAACTGATTAAATATCCAATCAAAATATATACTTACATGAGGAATTATTTCCATATTTTACAAATTACAAATGTGAAAGATAGGTATAATACAGTAATAAATACGAAGTGAACGCTCGATTTTACGTGCTTGACGTTTGTTGACTTTTTAGGTTAGGTATAAAAGTAACTTAAATACCCGTTGTAATGCCACTAAGAAATGTATTGCCCACTAAAATTAGTAAGATCTTAGTAGCCACTAAATACGTCTATGAATACGAATTTCTTTAGTGGGATGTTAGTGGTGTGTTAGTAGCCACTAAATATGACTATGAATAAGGCTGCAAGAATTTAGAAGAAAATCTTGATGAAGAACTAGAAATTTCAGATTCCCTTGAAAATGGTATTCCAAGGAACATTTATGTTCGAAATGACCCGTTTCATACTTTAATTCCTTAAATTCCTTTTCAATTTTTTTCCATGCTTCTCCCTTTTCCCTCCATGTTACCTCGTCTGTCTTTTCGCATTCTATAATTCCTTTACATTTTTTAACTAAGTTTAGGCAAAGCAGTTTCTTTTCTGAAGTGAAATTTGCCGAAAGAATTCTTTTTTCACCTTCCATGGCAGAAATTATTTAGATTAATAAAATTTTAACAAAATTAAGAAGTTGTCAGATAAAATACAAAATTATGACAATCTAGTAAAAAAAATGAACATCCCTAAGCCATTCAAGTAAAGACATACGATATTGTACGGCTTTACTAAGAGTAACATGGTGCAATGAGAGATTGGAATTATTATTGAGCTGCACTTTGTTAAGCCTCACATATAAGCTAAACTGGTGCAATCGGGCATAACTATCATTTAGGCCAGATATAATGTTAATAAACATATAAAACGCATAACATTGTTTGAATATATTTTAGAGATTTGTATCTTTGAAATGAATCAACACCACTAGGAACTATTAAACTAAATTAAAATAGAAAATAAATTACTCATTGATCAAATAAAATTAGGTCATGTTGTTATATCAAGATTAACAGCACAGAATTAAGAAATTTTGGATCACTCTAAAAATTGTTAACTGATCAATTTGGAGTTAAGCTTTTCTAGGTCCTCCCACGTAATATCCAAAGTTTGGATTTCTCGGTCCATTTTTTTCCGACTTAATTTGTACTACACTTATAACTGTGAAAATAGCACACAATCAGACATATTGGTCCCAAAACAGGCAATCGTATTCTTCTATATTGGTATCATTTAAAATGATGTGTGAGATGTATATTAAAATTTAGCTCCTCGTGCTTCGTAGCTTACTTTTCAAATTTTCTAAGTTGATAACAATATACATTAATTTCTTGTGATTTCAGACAAATTTCAGAGAGGTCCGGATCCGGATCTCGACCATTTAGGCGGAAGAGTTTTCAAAACGTGCGGTACCGCTTATGTAATCCAAAAAGATTTGTTATCCAAAAATATAATTCCTGAAACGTTGCGTTGGGAGAACACATTGGTGGATAAACTGGAAGCACGTCCAGAATTGAAAAATTTCACAGATCCATTACCTGAGTTTCAAACAGTCGGTCAACGACTGTTAGATTTGGCAGATAAAAGGCTTCATCCACTGTATAAGAAGTAAGTAAATATAAAAAAGTGTTACTCTTCTTGTTCTCTTCTGCTTGTACCTTTTGGGGTGTCGGACGATAATTCCAATTCCTCTTGTTCCCAATCTATACACTACTTTCCATTTAACAATTATTGATATTTAACAGTGTCGCCGACAAAAATTGGGAATAACTTTTACGGATAAGTACATTTGGCAACAGAGGTGAAAAAAGGGGGGCACTGAACACACGCCCAAAGCTGATGCGCACAAGTATTCTTCTCTCTATTTCAAGTAGTTTGTCTTATATTTTCCTTGTCGTACTTGTGTAAATCGTAAGACTCGAATAGATTTTTCGCAAAGTGTATATTTAAGATATTTGAGACTCTAAAAATTATCCTATTCATGTTATGTTCACAAAATAAAAGAACACTTAATTGGGAACACAAGTTTATTTTAGAGTAGACAAAACCAAAAAAGTGACAGGCAGAAAATCCAACTACATGAAGCTGTCAAAATAAATAAAGTCGTTGTCACGAAAGAACACAATTTTGAATTTGAAGTACATAACAATTCACTTTTTAATTCATTATTTCACATAACAAATTTGAAATATTCCGTTTGCTTTCTAATTTTATTTCCTCGTGAACGTTTGGTAATTTGAAACTACGTTCATTAATTTATTTTTCATTTTATAATAGGATTAAAGTTCGTCGTGGATTTCTTCCTTTTATAATCCTCAAAGATTAATAAGAAGCAACTAGCGATTCCGTAACTATATCAATTAGAATCCGGAGAAAGAATCTAAGCCATGTGTTTATAAGGAAAGTTTTAAACATAATATGATGTAACTGTGTGTATTGTTGTAGGTAACGTACAATTTTGCTTATCAGTATGCAGTTTGCGACGTGATTCAATGAAAGTTCGTGTTTCACATTAAAAATGTTTTATTTTTATGACTGCAGATACACTGTCGAAATACGTACTTAAAGTATTTTATGTGACATTGTCCGTTTTTTAAATAGTTTTATCATTATTTTTTCTTTCCGAGATTTCAATTTGTTTTTCAATAATAGCGAAATAAGTTTCCGTTACACTTTATCTTATATCAAATATTATTCACAAAGGAAATTAAATAATAATAAGATTAAGAAAGTAATATATCACATTTCTAAAGTTTAGTAACAATTTTTGTCCAAGACTATTTGATAATTTTAACATTTTACATGTGCTTTTTCAAGTATAATGACGCATAATTTAAAAAAAAAATTTCCTCCACGACGGGGATTCGAACCTATGTCTAATAGTCCACACTATTATTATATGAACTCCATAAAACTATTATTTGATGACATTCGCCATCATTAAATGTTTACTGCATAATATACTATTATTTTTCCGTTTCGTCGAGCCACATATTTTCATGTAGTTCTTTTGCCTTACGAGTATCACGACTTCACTATGCCTGTGGGTGTGGGTCTCTGGCAAAGCAGCCAAAGCGGGTCTTGCGGTCCCGGTTGTTACACCATTGCTTAGGTATATGAACAGGAGTTGGGTCAGTAATTGCGTCCTAATAGCAAAGTCTATATATTCCAATATTGGAATATATAGACTTTGCTAATAGTCTTCAATGTAGGTAGTTATCAAAAGTAAGTCAAACAGATATTTAAAAATAAAGTATGTTTTGAATATATTCTAAAAGCGGAGTACCAAAATTAAATAATCAAATGAAACTAAAAACCACGGTTTATAGATAATCGAACTAGAAAGTAAAAAATAATACTTAATTCAGGAATAAAATGAATAAGAAGCAGAATAACTAATTAATCTGAGAGTTTAAAGTGGGTAAAGACCCAGTTTAAAGGTTGCCTCACAAATGGAACACCCTTTATCTTACTACCATATTGTATTGTCAATGTTCATTGGAGAGTATTAATCTGAGCGTCAAAAAAGAGAAGAATCCAGTTTTAAGGCTGCTTTACAAATGGAACATCCTGTATTTTACTACTATAAAGCATTGTCAATGTATATTGAAAAGTGTGCGAAATTTCTAATTAATAAAGCGTCTAAAACGAAAAGATTCCAGTTTAAAGGCTACTTTACAAATGGAACACCCTGTATTTTACTACTATATATCATTGTCAATGTTCATTGAAGAGTTTGCGAAATTTCTAATTAATCTGAGCGTCTAAAATGTGAAAAGTCCAGTTTAAAGGCTGCTTCACAAATGGAACACCCTTTATCTTACTCCTATATTGCATTGTCAATGTTCATTGAGGAGTGTGCGAAATTTCTAATTAATCTGAGCGTCTTAACTTGGAAAATCCAGTTTAAAGGCTGCTTTACAAATGGAACACCCTATATTTCATTACTATATTGCATTGTCAATGTTCATTAAAGAGTTTGCAAAATTTCGAATAATTTAATTGTCTAGAATGGGAAAAATCCAGTTTAAAGGCTGCTTTACAAATGGAACATCCTATATTTTTCTACTATATTGTATTGTCATCGGTACTTGACGAGTGTGCAGCTGAGCGTCTAAATTTGGAAAGATCCAGTTTTTAGGCCGCTTTACAAATAGAACACCCTATATTTTACTACTTTATTGCATGGTCAATGTTCATTGAAGAGTGTTCGAAATTTCTAATTAATCTGAGCGTTAATAGTGGGTAAAAATCCAGTTTAAAGGTTGCATTATAAATGGAACACCCTTGATCAGGGGTCGCCAAATGGAGGTCCGCTGACCCATTTTGTGCGGACCCGCAAGAACACAGAAATTTACACTAAAGACTGCTTCCGATATACAGAAAGATTGACGAGAGCTGTATGTAATTTAATAATAATGTATCCCCCACGTTATTTCCTTAATAACATTTGTTTAATAAATATTTTTTCTTATACGAGTAAATAAAATGTGCGGACCACGATGATCATTTCATTTCTTAAAAGCGAAACTAATTGGAGACCACTGCCCTAGATTTTACTACTATATTGTATTGCCATAGGTCCTTGAAAAGTTTACAAAGATTGAGTTAAATCTGTTCATTTTAAAGTTCAAACTCGCGATCTCCTAGTTGCTAGACAGACGCTTTAACCAACTAATCCATAGCGCCAGCTAAAAAATGCAACATTATATTTTTATTTTCTGGTATCGTTGGAATATTATATTAGTTATATATTTTTAAATATTTATTTTCAGATATATGTCCATTCCGAAAAGACCATCCAAAGTTACACAGCCAACAATAACTTACAAGTTAAAAAGTGGTTCGGCGAAACCAGAAGAAATTTTTGTTAAATGTAGATTTAACAAACAATTTTTGGATAAAAAAAATATCTATATTGATTTTAAGAGAATTGAACCCACTAGACGAGTTTTGGGAAAATCTTGTGGTAATAAAAGCGAAGACAAACCTAAAATGGAAGCGGACAAATCTACATCGAAGTCTGTAAATCTAGAAAAAAATGGATCAAAGTTTTAGTTTTCTATCTTGAACATTTTGTTTACTCCAATTCGGAAGATTTGTTTTAACCACATCATAAGTGTTGGGATTTTAAAATGATGTTTCCTTTAACAAAACAACTAATTTTATAAATTCATAACTGTCTAAAAATAAAAGTGAAATTATACCACATTGCACATCATAATATGGTCGTTCCACATTGTCTTCACCGTTGCTTCCTTGGATTTGGGAACTTTTTTTTTCTCATATTGACCGCCCAATCTTTTAGTATGAACGCCAATTCTTCTAAGCTTTTATGTTTATTTTATATCTCTTTGAAGAAGGGTCTGGCTTGTGTAAATTCATGAATATAACATTACTTTTCACGTTATTCTAGAATTTCTTCAAGTATTTTGCAGTCTGTACAAATATTTTCGTTTATTTTGTGGATTTTTTCAAAATATTGGTATAATTTTACTCATGCAAGATGTTACCTCCTTTTTTGATTTTTACAGAGATTTTATTTTTATGTGACGATTTCTCTTTCTCCTTCCACAGTAAGAAGAATGTACTTGAAGGTCAGTTGCTGTCAATTTCAATGGTGCGAATTGTAGCCATAATCGCCAGGCAGGCTTTTCCTTGCAGTACAGTACAGTGTTACATTCATACTATATTTTTGTTTTTCAAATCTAATTTTCTTCCATAAACTGTTATTTTTATATTTTTATAATTTTTTTAAAACTGATCTTTATATTATCAATAATATTTCTGAATTTTAGGAAATGTATCTGCCTTATTTCTGCTTATTTACAGTTTCCTGTAACAATTGACATATTTAAGTAAAGTTTGTTATCAATAGATATCAAAATAATAGTATAATACTAACAGAGTATACAAATTCGAAGATAACTTTTCAAAGTGTAGACCAATCACCAAGAACAAACATATAACAGATATACAATTGATATAGTCCCTTCTAGCTACAAACCAGAACACCGTGGAGATATTTCAACCCCGTTTAAATGTAATTCATAATCTGTCGGGGCATATAGCTCGAAAATATAGACTTCGACAATTGCGGAACTAGCCAAACATTGCACCCATGCTCAATCCCTTAAGAGATGGGATGGAATCAAAGGATGCAATCTTGCCAGGATCACCCTGGGCGACCCTGGGAAGTTGGCACCGAAGAAATATTTGGCGATGACCAGGAAAAACCTACGTAGGATTTCTGACTGGCCGCTGTCAACTAAGGAAACACCTCCATACAATGGGGCTAGTGGACACACCTCTATGCAGGATGTGTGAACAGGAAGAATGAAACTGTCAGGTATGTCTTATGCAACTTATGCAAGTGTCCGGAGTTATCGTCAATATCGAGAATGTGTGTTCGGTAAGTCTTGGCCTACACCTGCCGATATAAAGGAGATGTCTCCTAGTGACCTGTCCACCTTCCTGAGAAGGACAGGATGGACGATGACCTAGGAGGACAACTCCTCGGAGGATGTACAATGGGTCACATGTGGCCTAAGTGCTGTGAGCCTACACTCACCCTCCCCACTCTACAGATACAGATAGCCCGAGAAGTAGATGTTTGTTCTTGGTGAACCGTCTACTCTTTGACACTTTGACTTAAAAAAAGGGTTCTTGTCATTTCCCAAATACTAACATTGCTTCATTAATTTTATTAATTGATAGATCCTGTGACATTATTTTATAATTAAATCTTTGACCTACCTCTAAATCCATACATACACACGTGAACTTTTTTCCTTTTCATGGCGATCTTCAAGCAAAAAAAAATCGCACATACTTCTTACGCCATAATATCCTTTGTTTTCAAATAACCGTCAGATACGAAACAATTCGTTTAATTAAGCAAGGAAACTAAGCAAGCTGTTGTTTTTTTTTCATGACTACAAAGTATAAAACAATCCATTTTAAAAACATCAAGGTTGTCCTTTACAACATTTTATGCTTTCGTTTGCCGGATTTCGAAACGCTTACGGAATTGAAGTTGGTACATTGTATTCGGTTTGATAAATAATTAAATCGAATTACATCGGAGATAATTTGTTCAACATTTTAAAGATTTTACTACTAAAAATTCTTCTTTTTTTTTTCGTTTAACTAATTTGACCATGTCCATGCACATAAATGTGCGCTCTGGCGAGTTTAAATTACATAAAAAACATTACATTCCATAAACAAGAAAGCGTTGAAAATTTTTTTATAAAATATTTGCAAAAGTTTTTAATAGAAATCAAAAAAGGAGCTTTTTATAACTTTAACTTTTTATTTATTAACTTATTAATGGCCTCAAGACAGAACATTTTTACGTGTTAAGTATTTAAATAGATGAAGCTATAATAATTCTACTCAGGACTGTTTCTCTCAGAGTAGAATATAAATTAGGTACAATATATTTCATAATATTTCGTTGACTCAGTTTCCTGTCTTAAGTATTTGATAATATAAGTTTATAAATCTCTCATTGTACAGCATGATTGTAATAGAAGTTTGAAATTTAATTTATCCTTCTTCGGACAAAGCAAAGCAAAATTTTTGGTTCAGCCCTGTTCCAATACAAATTTGAAGTGGTTATTATTTTTGTCGAAGCTAATAGACAGTAATTGGATAAAAGAATCTTTGGGTGGCCAAAATTTGAGGAATATGAGATTGTCCAGGTTAGGTTAGGTTAGGTCCAGGTTTCAGCTGAAATGGTTGGTAACAGCCATCGGAGCACGTGGCCGAGGCATGCTAAAAAAGAAGAGGAGCTACTAATAGATATATGGGAGATGAAAATACTCACGAGAATACCCAGGGGAAGAAAAGTAGATGTTTGGATTAGAAAAACAAATAAGGAGCTCATGGAATTGTATGAAAGTCTTCTGATTTCGACTGTAGTATAAAGGTCGCAACTTATAAGATAGGTGCAGTAGAAAAAGAACTAGAGGTGTTGAGTGGGAAGAGGTGGCATAAAATAAAAGAGAATGGAGGGAAATAGTCAACAACCCTTAGGTCTTCATGCCCTGTAGAGCTGTTATAAATATAAATGATGAAAATAAGGAAGTACGATTAAAATAAGTTTAAAAATCTTTTTAATTCCTGTTTTCCCAAAACTTTCAGCTGAAATCTGGGCAAAATTATGTCTTCTTTATTATTATTAAAACAATTAAAATAAAAGCGTCCAACCTGTACCAGTGTACAATGAATAATTGTGGAGGCTGCAAATATAGCATTAAGAAATTTGCTGCCTACGAAGTCAAGATCTTTTTACGATATTAGCTTACAATCGGTTCAAAAAGTGGTGCGCCGAGAAAAATGTTCAAGTATATTGTTCGCATACTTGAAAATGCAAAGAATTCTTCCACATTATGGGGGCAATATTCTATGGTTAAGTCATGCTTGATAATTTACGACAACATAGATATAAGCAAATTCCCCAATCTGATCGCATTTTAGAAAAGAATCGGTGATGGATAACAAGCGAAAAAATCGAAATTATTGACAAAGGGTGAAATCGACCATTTTCTATCAAGTACAGATGACAAAGGATTCTTAATGATTAAGGTAAGATTACTTTTGTTGTTAGGTATTTCAATTATTAAGTATTTAGATTTTTTATAGGTTGGATTAATTCTGGGGATTGCCATTTGCCGGAGCTTGTCGAACTGATGAACTAGTCAATTTAGCTGTAGATAATATTGAAGATGTAGGCTCTTCCTTGATTGTGAAAATTCTGAACACTAAGACAAAGATTCCACGTGCATTTGTGGTTACCGATGTGGGAAATATGCTTGAATTGTTTCGAAAATACCTGTCCCTTCGTCCTCCCCACGTCAAGCATAAGCGCCTTTTTTTGTACTACAAAGCATTAATATGTAGTTCGCAGCCAGTTGGCAAAAATTGTAGTAGCTTCGTATTTAAAATTACCTGATGCTGCTTGTTATACTGGTCACTACTAACGAAGATCTTCAGCGACATTATTGGCAGAGATGATGGTATGGAATTGTGGATATCACGACAATAAGCGTCATGCTGGTTGGAAATCAATGACAGTCGCCGAGGGGTATGTCGAGAAATCCATTGAAAATAAGACCAAAATTGCTAATCAGGTTTTAGTAGGTAACTAGCATAATCACAAAAACTGTAAATGTAAGCAAGAGTAATATTCCTTCTAAAATTAATTTTTAAAATTATACAAATGTCACATTTAATTTACAGTCAATAAATAATTTCAATGTTATCTTTTTTGCATGAAAAACGTTCTCCATAATGTAAACTCCCTTGGGAATAATTTATCATAGAAACTGATTTCTACTCCCGACCGTGGAAAAAGTTGATTAAAATTAAAAACTGATATTTTTCATATTACTGTTAATTTATCAAATAATTTATGCGTTATTTTAAGGACGCAATTTTTATTTGTCGGCTTTGTATCAATTTTAATTTTACCTCCAATTACAAACCTTTCGGTTACCTTATGGAAGTCCACCTTGTACTCAAATTCAATAAAATGTAATTCAGCAACTGCCAATGTTCTTTGCAAAAACCTCTTCGTATCGTTATAATTCCAAGGCCATAAGTAATGGTGGGTTTATACAATTTACTTAATTTTAGTTTAGACGTAAATTTAGTGTTAAATTTAGACTTAATTTTATCAAAGGTTAAAGTGTTTATACAGAATTTTAATTCATATTTTAATTTAATGCTACGCATGCGTATAAAATGGGATTTGGGGATTTTTATACTTAGCATTTGACACTAATTCTAACTTGTTTCGTGTTTATGTGTTTATTATTATCACAGAGTACATGTTATTATTGGCAAAGGCTATTTTTTATCAAAATTATAATGATACGCAAGAACAAGAGAGCGATGGTTTGCCTAACAGCACTTTTGCTGTTGAGTTCTTGTCATGTTTATGTATTGTTGGTAAATTTTTTTCATGGACGTGGCACTCTGTCAATCAGCGCATGTGTATATCAACAAAATTTAGTTTTATCTTTAAATTTAGTGTGAAGGTTTCAATTATTGAGTACCTACTTTCAAGGTCAACCCTTACATTTAACACAAACACAAATTATGACTAAACCATCCCATTGAAGTATATGGTTTTTAAAATTAAGTCTAAATTTAACACTAAATTTACGTCTAAACTAAAATTAAGTAAAGTGTATAAACCCACCATAAGAGTGTATATCATAGTTGAATAAAACAGTACAAACGTTGTATGTTTCTTAAAGCCTATTTTCGTACGAAACGAGTTCTTCCGGATTTTTTATAGCGTACATAAATAGACAATGGAAGGAAGGAAACGTAAATATTTCTATGTAAGATTTTTAAAAGTCATAAACTACAAGACCGCTGCGTGTTCGATGCAGTGTAGACTCGTTGAAAAGAAAAAAATATATAGTCTTCGTTTAAAATAAAAAGTAAAAGGTAGGTATTAGAAAAGAAAGACTGATGAAAATGATGTTAATATTTCGTAAGAAAGAAGCCAACAATTTGAATGTGTAGAATGTAGAATGACATAAACAATTTAATTCATATAAATCCACGATAAATAAATACAGGGTGTCCCACGACGAGTTAAAACTATCTGTATATGGCAAAATACTAATAGTAAAATCATAAAAATTTCTTTTTTGGATACGATCTTTTTAACTAAAATATTTCGACTGTAACTGTGTTATTTTAAATGGAACACCCTGCATATTAATACATTTTTAAAATCTACGTAAAATTTTAGTATACTTATGTCTAAAAACTTTTTTCGAAAAATGCATACTTTTTGATGAGATTAATTTTTTTATAAAAAATTTGACCTTTGCAGACCCTTATAAATTATTATTTCACGAGGATACCCTTAAAGATATGGAAATTATTTTTGTTCGGTTGCTTTTAGCAAGGTCAGACGTATTTAAATCTATGCTGAAAAATGTTTCATTTTATACAGGGTGTTTATAAAAATGTTCAAAGTTTAACTTCATAAATATCAAATTTCTGAATTTTAAATAGAGCCAGCCGGGTTTTTCTATTTTAATGCATTTAGGAGTAAAAAATAAGGCAAATTGATGTATACTTTCCATACGTAAACCTTACCGTTATCCAGATATTAAATGTTTTTTTGTAAATTTTTAGAGATGCAGGTGTGGTCTAAATTAACATCTCTTTGCATTCATCAATTAATAGACAAACTGCAAGTAGAACGTCCTCAAGTCAGGATCGGTGGAATATGTGATATTCTTTAAAAAAAATTACTGCACCGCCACTGATTTAAAATAGCATCCTTAGTTTCATCATGCAGAAAGTGAATTACGGATTGAAGTATGTATTTTCTTTTTCTTCGTATTATTATTACTTAACGTCCACCTAATTATTATCCTTCCCCTTCTCATATAGAGCGTTTGTGATGTGTTGCGCATAATTGCAAATCGGATAATTGTTATAAATTTAAAACTAGGAAACAAGCAAATGGTATTTGAACTTGCGTTTTTTCTTTTTGTACAGTCTCATAGAAAATACCTACGGTAAGTCCGTATATTTACAAAAATCAAAGGATCATAGGATCTCATTACAATGCAGATTAAATCGGTGAAAAACAAATAAATATTGAAGTAATATATACTGCGAATCTTAGTTGCTTTTAAAACTACTAAATATATCAAAGCCATGGAAATCTTTCTGGACCTACCTCCTCTACATACAGGGTGTACCAATCTTACGATAAATTTTGGTATATGGGCTATTTCACTGGATATCAAAAAATGTTATCAACAAAAATATGATTTTTCAAATGAGAACCCTTATATATTATACCTAATTCGGATTGCTCACATTTTTTTGAAGCATTTGATATAAGGTTTTGCTACGTTACTTCAAAAGGTATGGACACGTTTATGTGAAAATCGTAGGTAAATCAACGCTCTAGTAGTATTCCCTATACCCAAAGTTAATCAACACATAGTTATTTTGTGATATCTATTTATGTGGAAGATGATGTACTTTGTCTAGAAGATGATGAAACAGCAGAGCATATAATTTGTGCCTGTCCCGCCGTGGTTCAAATCAAGTATCTAATGTTTGGCAGGGTTTCTCTTTCGCCCTCGGACCTGAAATATCATTCACCAAATAAACTAATCGGCTTTGTTAAGAAGCTGACTCTTGTGAGTCGCAGTGGAGGGCCTTATAGACCCACTGACCAAACCTAACCTAACCTAAGTCAAAGTATCCAATCAAATCATTTGCCTACGTTGAAAAATACTATTGAACTCCCAAAATTTTTAGAATCATAAACTGTAAGATATAAAAAATGCGGATTCTCTATTCTCCATTGTTATAGTATACTTTAGATATCATATAAGTGTATAAAAGTGTCTGATCTTTTACATGATATAACATATATCCTAGATTACAAATAAAATATGTTAACTCCGTTATTCAATAAAATAAATTAACATTTATTTATATCATTTTTTATAATTTGTATTCCTGATGATGCAAATCTTGTGAATAGTGAAATCGGTCTAATAAAATATTTTATTTCTGTGATGAAATTTGCTAATTAATGGTTTTGTTAGATAATAACGTGGAATATTAAATCAAATCCAATAACAATAACATACTACGATTCCTTTAAAATCTATTATTTACAGTCATCGCGAGAAACCCTGTAATCTACCTACTTTTTTAATTAGATACCAAAGATATTTATCTACAACATTTGGAATACTCGGTATTTAGCCCATAATATATTGCTATTCTAAATACAGAAATAGTTTGAAGGGCATTATTATCGATTGCTCAAGGTAAAGGACACCATTTTAATTATTTTTTATCAGTGAAATACATATTGATAAACATTGGAAATGAATCATCCCGATAATCCTGATTAGCGGTTTGTTGCACGAAGTTCGCGTTGCAAATCCCTGACTTATTTTTTTTTATTAAACAAAATTTATTATTTAAATTAAGTTGAAAAATAAATATTTTTAGATAACAAAAGTTTATTAAATACAAAAAATTATAATCTATACCATTTTTTCAATGTCTTAGCTAACTAGTTGAATTTTTGATTCTTGAAAGAATATTAACAATCCAAAAATGAACGATTAACTAATTTTTCTCATTTATTTTCTCTTTTCGGTTTCTATCTCAACATTTTTGTCTCCATATATGTATTTTTAACATTTTATTCCTTTCCATATCTTTCTCAATATATATTTTGCCTCTCTAAATCTTTTTTTTACACTTTTTGACTCCTACTGTTCCTATTCGTCTTTTTGTGTCTCTTTCTGTTATGTTTCCTACCTACTGCTTGTCCCTTTCCAGTCTTCTTGCCTCTCCCTTTTTCAATAACTTTCAACTTCTTTCAATATCAGTTTGTCTCTCCCTGTTTTCTATTTCTGTTTTAATTAATATCTTTCTTGTTCTATCCATAACTCTCTATATCTGTCTCACCCCAGTCTTTAAGCTTTTGAATATTTCTGTTTTCTTTATTTGGGTTTCTGCCTCTTTCGTCTCTTTTTGCTTTTCTACTTTTCTCTTTATGTTTTTTTTTCAGTATGGCAAATGTAAATCACGTCATGTTTCTTACTAATATTTTGTTTCTGTTTCTTTATTAACATCTTATCTTTCTAGCTGTCTCAATAACTCTCTATATCTTCTGTCTCCCCCTATATCTTTCTGAGCCTTTCAGCGTTTGAATATTTCTGTCTTCTTTTTTTTGATTTCTGCCTCTTTCATCTCTTTTTGCTTCTCTATTTCTCTTTATGTTTTTTTTTCAGTATGTCTATTGCCGTTTCTCAATTCATGTTTTTTTTTCAATATGGTACCAAAAGAAATGTAAACACGTCATATTTCTTACCCATATTCACTTTTTCACTACAAAGTTATTTTTAGATTTAATTATATCATTCTTATGCTGAGATTCGCTTTTTTGTTCAGTCGCTTATGAGTCACATACAATAAATAAAAAAACAAAAATAACTTTCTCGTCACGGTTGTTGCTGTTTACAATATTTCATGAATTTTTTATTACATTTAATACCGGATTTTAAAACTTGTTCTGTATGACCCTGTCTGGTTCAGCATACTGGAAATCCATGATGTCATTTTCAAAAGATGTAGGTACTATTGACAGTTTATAACTTTATACCCACAATTTTTTTTAATTGCAGAAGTTTAAGGCACAAAGTGTTTTCATGTCGGTTATAGCATTTATAGTTACAAAGATTCAACAAGGGGCTGTACAAAAATACAGAATAATACCAAATACCTACCTAATAACATTAATTTCACGATGATTACAATATATGAATACTCCTTGAATGTTTCTTCGGGCGTCGGAAAATCGTAAAAAGCAACATATTTTGAAATAAAACAAGCTTTTTTATAATTCGGATACGGAAAGTACCTACAAAAGGTTAATGCTTTCTTATGCCATACCAGTCATTTCTTTTTGTTATGTTGGTTTCATTGACCTTATACAGGGTTGGGATAAAGCATAGAACCAAGTGAATATCTTTTAAACGAAAAGAGCGATATTTATGAAAATTTTCAGGTAAGTGCAATGGACCAAAATGCATCTGATGTACATTTTTTAGTCAATAATATACTTCCGGTCTAACCGGAAATGCCATTAACTTCTTAGCTTGTTATTTTGAATTCATGCATACCGAGTTTAGTATAAAAATTTTAATCCACCTCCTTTGAGTTTTTAATAACGAAATTATTCCTGCACTTAAACAGAATGGGCAATTACCACAAAATGTTTGGTTTCAACAAGATGGAGCACCTCCCCACTAAAATAGACGGGCTAGTGATTTTCTGGATGCGAATTTTCCAAATCGATGGATTGGACGTAGAGGGTTCATAGAGTGGCCTGCTCGTTTTCCGGATCTTAACAAGTTAAATTTTTTTCTTTGGGGTTATCTAACATTACGTGTTACATTAGACTACCATGATGAAACCTATGATGAAACACCTCCACAACATAGGAGTAGAGGAAAGTTCCCTATGTAGGGGTTGCGGCATGACTGACGAAACGTCGGTCCATGTTCTCTTAGTTAGAGTGTCCACACTGGGCACTGGGCTGCACTACGCAAGCGAATCTTCGGAGTCCCTGTTATGGCCCCTGGAGACACAAGCAGGCATCCATCCAACCACGTTGTGGCCTTTATAGAAGGACTCGGCTTCATGGATGTCTAGGTAGCAGGAATGGCACAATGTGCCCGCCAGTGGCATCAGTGCCGGAACCTTGGCTTGAGTTTGTCCAGGACAAGGCTCGCCTGCAAACTAAGAGCGGCCGTACACGGACCACATATTTGCAGTCGAGACAACTGGAAAAATGTGGTCACGTCAACTGCACCTTGCGGTTGAAATAGCGACATTTTTGTGGTCGACTTGCGGTCATATGAACCGCACGTGTAGTTGAAGCGACTGCAACCACATCACAGAAAATAGTCTCCATTGCAAACAACTTTTCGATACACTCGTTTAGGTACAAATCACTTCGAACGCGACGGCGCAACGCGGTTCATACGACCACAAGAATGTGGTTCGTGTACGGCGGATGCAGCAGCGACCACTCGGCGGACTTTGACTGCAAGTAGACTGCAGATGCCCGTTTTGACTGTAGTGAACGCCCGTGTACGTATGGTACAGTATTTCCTATGGGTAGCTTGAGTTCGCCGAAACGCGACGGCAATTCTGTGGTCGGGTCGACCGCAAAATATGGTCCGTGTACGGAGGCTCTTAGTAGTAGTAGTAGACTACCAACAAGCTTACAGGAATTGAGACAAAGAATTATTGATGAATGTGAACTAATACGTGGAGAAGTCTTGGAAAGAATTTGTTAATAGGATGGCATATTTTCAGTAAATAAACAGCGAGCATTTTGAACATTTGGAGTAATTTTGTTTCTCATTATCCTAAAATTATGAATTATACACCTATTGTACAACTAACAGTGAGTTATTCCTCGTTTTTACACTAAACTCATTATGTATGAATTCAAAATATGTAACAAGCTCTTTCAAAGTCTGTAAATATATATAGAGTGTCCCATTCAAATTAAAGAAGTTGATGGCATTTCCTGTTAAACCGGAATTAAATTATAAAAAAAAATGATGATGCATTTTGTTCCATTGTACTTTCCTTCCCATTTTTCATAAATATTGTTCTTTTCGTTTAAAAGATATTTACTTGGTTCCATACTTTATCCCAACCTCGTATAGAACTTTATACAGTGTGTACACAAAGTAACGTAGTTTAATAATATTTCGACATCTGATAGTTTATAAAAAAAAGTATTTTAAGAGTTTTTTGGAAAAAATGCTATGACCTGAAAGATCTATTGCGCCTCCTATTGCGACTTCGTTCCTGAGATAAAATTATGATCTAAATTAAATTTCAGTTACAATCAGAGTCCAAAACACCACTTCAAATCACTCTAGTATATTTTTTTAAAAGGCCGAATCCACTTCAATTTTGTTTATGTCTCTCAGACAATCTTAGTGCGCCTCTTAAGGAAAACCTAATAAATTTATTCATTTCGAAGACCGTTTTCCCACAAATTATATGTTTATTTTGTAGCAGAACAGTAACGTTATATTTATACCCAATAATTTTTCAGAAAACAATCAAGAAATTACTGGGATCGTACACATACATTGGAAACTTTCAGAAAGCGCGTCTAATTAACTATTAACCTTGAGTACATAATTTATTAAATCATTTAATGCATTACCTTTCCGATACAGGTGCAAAACATTTTTGGAGGTGGATAAGGAATAATTGCGATATAATTAAGAGGCTAGCGTCATTGTACTTTTAAATTGATTTTCTTTCTCGGGGTCATTCGTATTAAAATATTTGCTAACTGTATGAAATATACGGATTTGGGATAAAGTATGGAACCAATTAAACGAAAAGAACGATATTTATGAAAATTTGCAGGTAAGTGCAATGGAACAAAATGCATCTTATGTATAATTTTTGTTAATAATATACTTCCCGCTTAACCGGAAATGTCATCTTCTTTAATTTAAATGGAACACCCTATATATTTTTACAGATTTTGTAAGAACTTGTTATTTTGAATTCATACATAATCAGTTTAGTGTAAAAAAAAATTGTATTACGAGGAATAACTCACTGTTAGTTGTACAATAAATAGGTTCATATTTCATTATTTTACAATAATGAGAAACAAAATTACTTCAAATGTTCAAGATGCTCGCCGTTTATTTGCTGACAATATGCCATCCAATTAACAAATTCTTTCCAAGACTTCTCCACGTATTAGCTCACATTCATCAATAATTCTTTGTCTCAATTCCTGCAAGCTTGTTGGTAGTCTAACGTAAAAAAGTGATTTTAGATAACCCCAAAGGAAAAAATCTAACGGGTTAACATCCAGAGAACGAGCAGGCCACTTTATGAATCCTCTACCCAATCCATCGATTTGGAAAATTCGCATCCAGAAAATTCCTAGTCCGTCTATTTTAGTGGGGAGGTGCTCCATCTTGTTGAAACCAAATATTTTGTGGTAATTGCCCATTCTGTTTAAGTGCAGGAGTAATTTAGTAGATCCAAATACTTGTCACCATTCAAGTTTCCGTATGGATGCTGGGTATGTGCTTCATGAATCCAATGAGGATTCTAATTTGACCAATACCTTGAGTTATGGCGATTAACTGTTTCATTTAAACGAAAAGTTGCCTCATCGGAAAAAACTATGTTAGAAGCAAAATTTTCGTCGACATTACAGATGTCTATTAGCGGTTCGCAAAATTCCAGCCGTCGGTCAAAATCATCGTCTGACAATTCTTGAACCAACTGTACCTTATACGGATGATACTTTTCACTTTTTAATATATTTTCTTACAGAATGTCGATTGATACCATGGTTTAGTGCCAAATTTGTGGTGGAAGTTTGCTAAATCGATTGCAATATTTTGTTTAACAGTTTCGTTCTTTGCAGTCCGCGTTCTTCCAGGCTCTAGCAAATTTTTTACCATCCCATTTGTATTAAAAGGTTGTAATGTTTTAGTTACTGTTGAGCGTGTTATAGGATTTCTCTCCGGATGCAATTTATTAAAAATATGACACACTTCTTCATGAGTTCTAGCACGATCATCATTGAAATTGCAATACGTTCTTTTTCACTTTATTGAACCATTCTAAATTGTAAAATTTATTTCCGTTAATTAGAATATGACACTTGAAGAACTAAAGACGTACTAAATAGTACTCGTTTATTTATTACTATGCATTCAAACAACATCAATTAATAACTAAATAGTTTTTTTTCTAATGCAAAAAACTCAAAGGAGGTTGATTAAAGTGCTATATTCCTCGTTTTTACAAATTTTCTTACACTTTACTCAGTATGTATGATTTCAAAATCTGTAAAAATAAATAGAATGTCCCATTGAAATTGCAGAAGTTGATGGCATTTCCGGTTGAGCCGGAAGTATATTATCAACAAAAAAAATGTACATCAGATGCATTTTGTTCTATTGCTCTTACCTGCAAATTTTCCTACATATCGTTCTTTTCGTTTAAAAGATATTCACTTGGTTTTATACTTTATCCCAACCCTGTATACGGCGTCTCTAAATAATAACTGTTGATTTATATACTTTATTTATATTGGGAAAAGTAGAATTCGATAGGTGGCGCTCCGAAATGTCAATGTCATCCTAGAAACGAGTAAAACAAATCAGCTGTCGTATAAGCCTTTTGATATTTAAGTGGTTTTATTTTGCTGTTTTAGTTATTTTCAGTGTGTGTTTTGTGAAAATTTTGCTTTTTCCTTGATTGTGCTTCAGTATTTTGTGTTGTTAAACTAAATTTTTACTCCTAATATTTTTATATTTGGAGTAATAGGTATGGTTGATATTTGTCAAAAATAAACAAGTTTAGGTCTGATTTCGTGTTTTTATTTTAATTTTGATGTAGTAATATCCACAAAAGTTACAGGGAAGGTACGTTTGTATTGGGTAATACTTCAAATCTTTAATACTTACTTATTTTCTCTTTGTTTTTGTAACTATGGATTAGGTATACACTGACTATTCAAAGTTTATTTGATTTTGTAAATGCTGAGTCTTCTTCTAGGTGTATAAATGAGGAACAGACAGTTTTAAATGTTGGTCATATATTTTTGCATATTACCTATAGAGAAAATAAGTGATACTTTCATAAAAGTGCAATGAAAACAAAACATAGAATAACATAACCTCTTCCATAATATCTCTGATTATAATAAGAATACAAACTCAGAAACGATGACAGTGGGGATAAATAGAAAAACACAGTTTTAAGCTTGTCACTGACACAAAATTTAATAAATAAAGTACGAATTTACGGTAATTACGTGGACTTGAATATAATACAAAACCAATGCAAAACGAATTGTTTTACTCGTTTCGACAGTTACAATTTTTTCCGCCAGAGGTCTCATCGAATTCTACTCCGCCCAATACTTTATTTACAGTTTCCTACAAATAAATTTCATTTTATTAAAGATGTAAAAGGTAATAGTATATTACTATTGTAAAGCCTTATGTCTGCACACATTAATGCCCCTTTTCTATTTTATTTCAATTTCATCAATTATTACTTAAAAAATGTACTTTTATACCTTCCACTGTTTTGCAGATATCTTTTGTCAAGTATAAAATATTTTTAAATGGTGGCCATTATTAATCCACATATTTTTAAATTGTGACCATTATTAATCCACACAATTTTTATTTGGACTACCCTGTATGTTTGAAACATAACGCATCCTCTTAAAACGGCGGCTCCTATTTCGTCCAGGTGATCAACCGATCGAGAGTCTCGTTATGTATTAATGCGACAGATGTGTTAGAGAATTTCTTGGTATAGATATCTAATAATATTTAGTTTGGATATTCAATGGAAATGGAAAAAAATTTTTGTGATTTTGTGACTTTCAATATATTTATTGTAAACTTATTCAGATTTAAATCTACTCTATATTTACTCTATTTTTATTTCTCCAATTTTTAGAAAGAAGATTTTTTAATTCGTACACAAAAATTTTGGTCTGATGAAATAATGAAACATGTATGGGTACAGAAAAAAGTACTAATTTCACCCCTAGTGGTAAATAGCAGATGAACTACCAAAAATTAGAGCCCTTTTGGTGACCGGAACCCTTTTAAGATATAAGCACCAATGTACTACTGGAAGAAATGGGTAATACCGAAAAGAGGAAAGATCTAGTGTGGATTTATGCAGACGCAATTAACAATTATCAATTAGCAATTAACGATTAACAATTATCAATTAACAATTAGTAAAACTGCCATCGTTTATGCAGACACAATTATAAATTAGGAGAAAATAGTAAGCACGCGCACAAGCCCGAGATTCTGGTTATTTACATTTACAATAACCCTACATTTTCATGTCTATTGGAACAATTTTGAAGATATGAGACTTTTTTGCTTTTAATAATGATGCTGACACACAACATAACCCTAAATCAACCACTTTTTTATGAAAAAAGTGAGATAAATTTCAGGATCTGCGTACTAGTTGCGCACTAGATGAAAATTCGGTACAATTAATTTAAGAAGTTAAAAGTTGGCCAACTTCGGAATTGTTAATTGATAAATGATAATTGTTAATTGTGTGCATAAATGGAGTCATAGTGAAATGAGTAGTTCAACTTATAAATGATAATTGTTAATTGTTAAATGCTAATTGATAATTGTTAATTGTGTCTGCATAAATCCACACCTAGTGTGGCTTCAACACTCAAAGATACTACTAGGAGAACAAATTAAACGAGAGTAAAATGCACTAAGAGTTTTAACAGGTGTTCTAACAGGGCATTGTCGCCTGGTGGAGCAAATGTTTTATGGTATGCATGAAAAAACCTCCAAGATATTGTCGTTTCTGTTTTAAAATTGGTTCATGAGTTGCAGTGCGCGACGCCGCTCTGAAAAAATAAAATGATAAACAGATATTGTCAATTTTTCCGTTCTCGTTATCTAGTCTCCATGGTCATGTCATTCAGATGGCAATATGTCAAATGTTTCACTTTATCATTGTCTAAAAATATTCGGATATTTTTAATAATATACATACATTGACATACATGCATATCTACATTTTAACAAGAGAAAAGATTATTTTTATTTTGAAAGAACCTTCAGATTCGATAATTTTTTAAAACGATTCGCTATTTTTGGAAAGAGGAAGAAATAAGCTTTTCAGTGATATATCATTTGACCTGCTTTGCCATTTAAAACAAATTCAAGATTGCGGCAGTATATTGAATTCTGACGTCATATAACTTTGACAGTTTCTTTAAAAAACGACGAATACAATGCAATTACATAAACCTGAAATTTGATAATTATATGTTCATTTTTTTCTAAGGAAATGACTTGGTGCTGACTTATTCTTCATAAAATGATCTGCATGTTCCAAAACATTCATTAGATTCATCAGATATCAATTTTTTTCAGTATTATACGAGGTTTGTCAACAAATATAAATTCTAGACAAGAGTAAAGTACCTTTAAATTTGACAATATCAATCAGAATTAAAAACTACGTTCAAATGTGCAATTGCATTTACATTAAAAAAAGAGGTTTTGTGCTTGTTTAATATTGTTTAATTTAAAATTCTAAGGCGTAACTATAGTAAAAATTGCATTTTCTATTGTATTTACAAAGAAATTTGAAAAAATACATTTTTTCAATAAAAATGGATATAATCGAATATTTGAACGTAGTTTTCAACTTTTATCTATAACATTTTTCGATATAGTCAAATTTAAATGTACTTTACTCTTGAGTAAAGTTCATATTTTTTTATAAACCTCCTATAATACTAAAAAAATTGATATCTGATAACTGTATTTCCGATTTTAGAACATGCAGAGATTTTTACGAAGAATAGGTTTTTCTCCTAAAGCTGATAATAAAAAAGTTTCGTGTATAATGCACAGTGAACACAGTGTACATATATTTTTCAATTCCATGGTTTTTCAAATTTTCACGGTAAAAGGATTAATAAGTATATTTTATGTGTAAGTTGGGCGTAGATAAAACATTGTGCCTTAGCTGGTTTTAACTGCACCCGTCTCATCTTCGGTACGTTCTGTTTATTTTATACGCTTGCGATAAAATGCTTATAATATAATTAGCAATTATAAACCAATTTGTAAAAGGTAATAGTTTATAAGTACCATATAAATACCATATACTTATATTGTACCGCACGCGTTTGAAATTAACATAACGAAACGAAGGTTATCATCAGTACCACTTTCTCTACCTTTCCGAAAAAACTTTCATTGGTATTTACATTAATTAGTAATTGAAATATTCAAATATTATTTCTATTATGGTTTTCTTCATTATATTGTTTATTTAATTTTTTTCGTCGACCTTTACAAAAAATGGCATTACCGAAAGAAAAATCGACTATTTTTGAAGGAGAATATTTTGTGTCAGCTAAAACAACAAAATAAACAAATTTCTTGGAATGAAATGTTTAGTGCGAGTTAGAGTAAGCAGCTGGATGGTTTAGATTCACAATTACTCCCGGCAGGTGGCGTTGTAACCGAATTCGCAACTCCCAAACGGAGAGGATGAGCTTTTCAAGGTATCCAGTGACCCGTTAGAAAAATCTGTTTCAAATTCTTAGTGCAGTTTTTTAAGTGACTAATGATTACAGATACACCTTTACAAATGCCCATCTATTTATTTCTCAAGATCTACATTTTCTCTTCTTCTTCCCACTTTAAATGATATACTTATACAGAGATTTAACAACAAGGTGCTGGTCACAAAAATGGACTCATCACTATATTCTCCACAATTAACTCGGTCAATTGTGCCACTTTATGCTCTAGCTCTAGAACCAAATACATGTTTTTACGTGACTATGAACAGACAGAACAGACAGAATCTTCGGACAGCCACAGGTATTCTGACCGGTCACTGCCACCTACGAAAACACCTCAACAGACTGGGCCTGTCTGACACTTCACTTTGTAGAGGATGTGAACAGGAAGATGAGACTGTCGAACACATTCTTTGTGAATGTTCTACACTCCCTCAACTTAGGTTTTCTGTATCCGGCGAGTACAGGATAACACAAGCCAGCATGAGGGAGCTTACTTCCGGCGAAGTTACCGCCTACTTCAAACAAGTAGGCTGGATGACGAGCTAGAAGGAAGTCTGAACCTCAGACGGATGCATAATGGGCATAAGTTCTGTGCATCTTGGGTGTCAGAAATAATACTTGCTTTCTATGGACATTTTCAGAAAAAATATATCACGCTCTACGCAAAACCAAGAGATTAGCATGTCCTTAAATTCACCAAATAGTGTTCATGAAAAAAAATAATGGATTTAAAAAGGTCGTTAAGAAATAAGTTTAAATGCACTTTTGATTTTATTAAACTCCATTTTCATACCAGCTTCGAATAGTTCTAACCGTGTGGTGAATAGCTTTACGGTTCGATGCACAGAAAATTTAAAAGTTTTACCTGAAGTATGGCGGTTCGATTCGCCGCTGTGGTGATATTTTTGTTTTTAGTTCTTTTTCCCAATTTTTGTCTAAAAAACATTAAAGTTAAAATAAAACAATGCTATTTTTTTAAATAATAGTGAAAAAAGAACTGAAAATAAAAAGAAAAAAAAGTTTCAGCACAGCATCGAATCGAACCGCCACACTTCAGGTTCCACTTTTAAATTTGCACCAAACCGCGTGTAGCTATTCCCCACACGATTAAAAGTATTTGAAAGTGATATGAAAATTCAGTTCGACATTTTTAAACATAACTATCAATTTTTTCATTAAACTAGAACGAATTTAAGAAAATTAAAAATGCATTTGAACGACCTTTCCAAATCTGTTAATATTTTTGATGAACGCTATTTGGTAAAAAAGTTAGCTCGCGTTTGACAGTTTCGTACAGGAATCCCTACGTCGCATTTTATAATTAACACAGTGTATATTATCAAACTTACTGAAATAATTTCCTCTTAATTAATTTTTTTGTCTCGAATGATATTTCAAACGATGTTATTCCGGATTTAGCTAAAACAAACAAATACTGTTTTATGTGAAACCTTTCTTTACTTAAATATTTGGTTTGAGAGGAATCAACGAAATAGATGATAGTTCAATATCAAATACATTGGGTACAGGTCAATAAACGCATTGCTTTTAAAAGTTAATAAAAACATTGAGATACTTTTACTTGAAACACGTACGTACTTCAGTAGCATCTGTTTAAGAAGATGCAGACTTTTTATCACATGTAGGTGTAAGTTGAAATTTAAACGATTATTATAAAAAAGACCGTTAGTGATGTTGGCGTAACTATCGTGAATATCAATTATCACGAGGTTACTCGTAAGTTGCTGCTATTTCGAGAATAAATTACAAAGAAGTAGACTGAATAATTTTGTTGTAACGGTTGTGCAGGCTCGGACAGTATTTTGCAACCTAATATTAACAAATTTGTTCAAAATCATTAGATTCATTCTTCACATTAAATTAGTTTTAAAACAAATGTTGATTAATATTATAAAGTTGAATTATTATTGCTCTCTCTGGTAGGAAAAGTCTCGTTTAGGCTAAATTTATTTGTTATATTGAGGGGCTCTACAAATAGACTGATTTTCAAAGTGGGAGTTAGACGAAGTTCGTTTGGGAGGCTCTGCTTTAAAGCCGCGTTTACACGGGGCCAGTAGGTGAACAGGACTTGGAGCAAGTAGCCTGAGGCAAGTTACTGTACTGGGGACTTGCCGTTGACCCAGTCCACACCACGTCAATTGTGAGCAAGCCAGTGTTTACGTAAGTTGTATTAACAATGACAGAAAGTGCATCTTTTGTGTTATCTTCCGTATCTGTATAGTGGGGAGCGTGAGTGTAGGCTCACAGCACTTAGGCCACATGTGGTCCATTGTACATCCTCCCGAGGAGTTGTCCTCCTAGGTCATCGTCCATCCTGTCCTCAGGAAGGAGGACAGGTCACTAGGAGACATCTCCTCTATATCGGCAGGTGTAGGCCAAGGCTCACCGAACACACACTTTCTAGGACATGCCTGACAGTTTCATCTTCCTGTTCACACATCCTGCATAGAGGTGTGTCCACTAGCCCCATAGTATGCAGGTGTTTCCTTAGTTGACAGTGGCCAGTCAGAAATCCTACTGTTATACGTAGGTTTTTCCTGGTCATCGCCAAATATTTCTTCGGCGCCAACTTCCCAGGGTCGCCCAGGGTGTTTCTGGCAAAACTGCACCTTTTCCCTCCCATCTCTTAAGGGATTGAGAATGGGTGTAGCGTTTGGCTAGTTCCGCAATTGTCGAAGTCGTCAGGCCGTAGGTGTCACTGGGTCCAAGAATTTTTAGTCCAGCAGCTTCCCTCGCTAAGGAAGCGATTTCCTTCACTCCTGTCGCGCCCTTTAACCGACCTCAGTTATCCACCTGTGTTATCTTATGATGACATATAAGAATTGACGCGAAATTTTATACTGGAATTTGTAAGTGAATCTAGTGAAATACTATACTATGGGTGACAGAGTGGCTTAACAGGAAAGATACACGTGTTGCATCTGTCCAGTTACTAACCGAACTGCGAAATGAAGACCCAGCAGAATATCGTGCATGTTTGCAATAAACTAGCGTACAATAAAGCACTGTTTGTCACCAATTCGCTCACTTGCATGAGTTGTCCACACGGCCGACGGCGTCAGTGCAAGACAGGCTGTGTGGTATAGGTACCGTTTTCGAGTGATGGAGGGCAGGGTGCCTACTCCTCGTGCAAGTCGACTTGCCAGGCAGGTCAACAGGCAACTTGCCTGTGATTTGCAAGCGTGGTCGTCCACATGGGGCAGGCTACTTGCCTCAGGTTATCTGATCCAAGTATCCTGCCCACCTACTCGTGTAAGCGTGGCTTGAGACGTGAAACTGCCGGCTGAAGGTTCAACCAAACAGGTTGCGCCCTGTATAATTACTAAGCTTAATAATAGACAGAGGTTTCAAAAAATTTTATAATTAAATATATTGCTTGCCTCTTTGGTGGGTGCGTACTCTTACCATATTATAGATACTGTTTTTTTTTTCAATAAGCAAAATATAAAAGACAGACAAGATGTATTATATTTACTTAGTGACTTTATTATTCAAGTAACTCAAGGTTGACAATATTTTTCTTGTTGTGTCTTCAGCGAAATAAATAAATATCTTGGTTGTCCGACTCGTTAACATCCAACATAGAACAAGTCATGTGAAAAAGATGGATTTTTCAGGTTCAATTCCCACACTTGAAGTGACTCGCCTTGTGGTTTGTTGATAGTCATCGAGAATGCAAGTGGTTTTTAAATCAAAACGCATGTTTGTGATTTATTGCAGATACATATAGCACTGTTAGCAGTGGAAAAATTAACTTCGAGTAGCATATGTAATCGAATTACAAATTATCTTGATTATTTGGTTAGAGCCCCGTCTAGAGTGGCCGTCTGCCTGAACGACCCTATGATTGAACAATAAACTCAACCCAAATCGCAGCAGAAAACTGTAAAAATTTGCAAATTCGTAGATAACTATCCAGAGACGTATTAAGGATACACTCTAGACGGAGCATCTACCGTCTGATTGGTTTATAACGTAATGTTGAATCTTAGAAATATCACACGTGTTGTTGTGGCTCCGTAAACTAAGCAATAGAGCATCAAAATAGTGAGTTTCTGCTAAAAATGGACTATGTCATTATGTAAGACATTACGGATTATGAACCTGATTATTTTCGACCTGCAAATGTTGTTCGCGAAATTAAAACGGAGAAAACGTTCTTATTATTAGCCCAGTCGACTGAATTTTTTATCTCGTTCCTAACAAAAACTAAACGTAAAACTTAAAAACAATGTTCCAAAACTGCAAATTGAAAGATGAAATTTATAAAACTAATTAATTTGTTAAAATCTGTCTGTTTTCGCTCCATAAACTCCTTATGTCATCAGTCATTTTTGGTCGAGCGCGAATTTTAAACTAATGGCATTTAATTCAAATAATTTTATCGACCAACAAATGCGTTAAAGACAATCTGAGTATACAAAATAATGTTGTACAAGCTTTTGTCGCACCACTATATGTGGATTCTCAAAATATTTGAATTAGTCCATTATTGACCTAGATTAATAATAGATAAAAAATTATGAACAGCTAATAGAGAAATTCAACTTCTCAGTTGGATAGAAGAAGCAATAATTGTCAACTTCATTGCTAGTAGTGGAAAAAATACAATTTTACCTTTTCGTCATTCGTATTTGATGTTGCTATGTAGATGTCCAATGTATACAATGATTGATATCATCACTTATTTGTTGATATTGGTATATATCTATTTCACCTTCTTCGTGAAATTAATTAATTAAAACAACTCCTACACAAGCAACTCTATTTTTATGAACGAAATTAATTGATCATTCGACTTAAACTTCACTAATTAGTTTGATTGACGCATTTGATAATTGGTTCATGAAACTAATTTACGAAAACAATACAAACCAGATAAAATCAATGATATTTTCCTTCATTTGGCAATTTAAATGACCAGAAATGCACTTTCGTAACAGACATAAAATTATTTAAATGTTATACAACCTATTGGTACATTTATATTTAGTGTAAATTAATTTGAACAGAACGGGTTTTACCACAACACTATAGTTATTAGCACATATTGCACAATAGAATTAGATACACAGCTTGAAAAAATAGGAAATTATAACAAGAAATTTTTATGTATGTTTCTTGAAGTGTATTCATTATTATTTTTGTTGATTTTTTGCGGAATCAAACCACAATTTTTTTTTAATTTTTAATTCAAAGTTTTTGTGGTGTTATCAAGAAAAAATTAGTTTAATATTTTGAAATTTTAGTCTGCAAAAAATTTGTTGTCAATTTCATTCACAGTGTATCGATATTACAGGCAACTAAATGTCAAAAGATATAATCACTCTGAAATATTTTGAAGTTAGATAGTAGGTACTTGTTTCTTTCTACCCGAGCTCGTCCGAAGTTTACAGGACAATACAGTTTACAGTAACATTTGTTGATGGAAATAAATTTCTTCTCTATGCTATTTTTTTTCTATTTTTATCAAGTAACTGCCATTTTTATATTTACATATAATGGGAAATAAATATTTATACATAAAATAGACTATAGGGATTTTAGGATAATCATTTTCAATATTTTCTCTGAATTTCAGTCTGTAATAAACCTGACACTTCGAAAGTAATCTTTTGTTTAAAACTAAGTATGTAGACAGAATAAGTTTTTATTTTATTTTAGTATCTAACCCGTCTACGGGTCTGTTACTTTTAACTGTATAGTTCTTTTCACGATCTAAGAAACTGATTTGACTTGACTTAGGCTTAAGATGCAATAAAACCATAACATTTTTCGTATATACCGTACAGAGCCGCACTATACCTGATTTAAAACAAAATAAAATGCAATAAAATGAAGTATTTATAATAAGAATGACCCAAAAGTCAAAGATTTCAGGTAACAAATTGTTATTCGCCAACTAAATAAATAGGACCCTGTCACAGTTAATACTTTTATGGCTTTATTGCATGCCATCTCAGGCCAGTTTCTTAGATCGTGAAAAAACTATACAATGATTGATTTATAAACTTTGATTACTACAACGAAATATTATGAAACGTTCTTTACATTCCAAATATAAGATACTTTAACACCATCGTTCAAGTCAGTAATGTCCTGTCATCTAGTTGAATAGTATAAATCAGGGAAATAGTGCCGATTTTTGAAAATGTTCAAGGTCAAACGTGTTCAAATTGAAAGTTAGCTTCTCTATTTACCTAATTTGAAATTAGAATTTACCGTTTTTAATGGAGCAATAACCGTTTTTTCAAAATTAATATTAAACATTTGAACAAAATTAATGAGAAAGTTAGGGCCCATGAGACATTTCTGTCCCTTTCTGTCTTTCTTTGCGATGCGCGAGAGACCAGACGCTTGCAAATCTTACTAAAATAATTTTGTTTTTGATCGTGCCATGACAAATCAAACTTTTCAAACGAGCCACTTGTGGCACGCGTGCCATAGGTTGGCCATCCCTGGTATAAATAATTAGCTCATTTGGTTATCGGATTAAAACTACCCCGAATATATTTAAAAACCACCTGACGTAAGAGGGTGTTACTTTAGAATTAACATCAATATATAAATTTAAGCTTGTATAAGTAGGTATACCGAGGAAGCCGTTTTTATTCGATGTGGCTTCGGCTAAAAATAAAACTTATTATAAACCTCCAATCCAATTACAAAACTATGTTCTTTTTCAATAATCTGTTGGAAATAATTTGCATTTTATAAGTGAGGATGAAAATTATACACTCTGTTTAACGACGAGACTACTCACACGATTTCTAAAAAAATTGGTATAGGTGGAGAACAAAATGTGTGTGAACATCCCCTGTATCAAATAAAATACATCTTTCCGGGTTGATTAGTAGGACAATAAAGGTGATTGGTGAACGTTTTAAAATTTTGTAGATTAAACCAAAATTAGAAATGGTACTTTATATTCAAATTTATCAACGTATTTTTCAAATAATTCCATACGATCCTGCAAATCTCCTTCTAGATGACATAGTTTCTTATGGTCTATTGTATTTTTACATGATATGTTATACGTTTGTAGGTTGTGTTATGAATTGGAATTAGTTTCGCACCGATCAATGGTATTTGAAGAGGTCACAATTATTCTTTGTGAAGAAATAACTGACTGGAACATACGATTACCAGTAAATCGTGAATTGCAGTAAATTAACCGATTGATTTACCGAATAATTGAATAATTCTAATGGTTTAAGTTTAAGCGGAACCTTTTATTTTTGCAAAATTGGCGTACATTTTTAGTTGTACAAAAAATAGAATTTTAAAATCCAGACAATTTTCTTTCATAAGAGTCCAAAAATAGTCTCTGAAACTAGTAGCTCCTTTAGTCGTATTTCCCGGAGGAATTTTCGGATATCTACAGGCTTCAACTGAGGTAAATGTTCCTCTTCTATCCAGAAATCTCCCAGGTACTGTACTCTAGGATTCTGGAGTGCTGTGCAGTTGGAAAGTATGTGGATGGAGGTTTCTTCTTCCATGCCACAATATCTGCATTCTTCTTCCTCCACTATTTTGAGCTTTTTCAGGTGCCCATTCAGGCGACAATGTCCCGTTAGAATCCCTGTTAAAACTCTTAGCGCAGTTTTACTTTTACTTATGCATTCATTTGATCTCAATAGGTTGTAGTCACCCAGAAGAATCTTTGATTGTCTAAGCCCTACTAGATCTTTCCAATGGTCAGATCTTCTCTTTCTTTCGGCTTCACCTATTTCTTCCACTATTACATTGGGGCTGTTTCCGCAAAGGGGTTCAGACACCCAGAAAGGTATTTTAGTCCCCCTCTTTGCTAGTTCATCTGCTATTTCATTTCCTTCTATTCCAGTACGTCCTGGAATCCATAGTAAGGTAACTATATTGTTCTCGCCTAGTTCATTGAGTTTGTTTAGGCATTCCTACACCATTTTGGAACTGATTACACAAGAGCTCAGTGCTTTAATGGCTGCTTGACTATTTGTCATTATAATAATCCTTTGTACTCTGTATCCTTTATCAATATTGAACGTTGAATAGTTAACGAAAATATTGGAATTTAAACATTGTAAAATATATTGCCTTCTTTCTCGCTTATTATGACAGATACAAAGAAATGTCACACTTTCATACGATGATATAATAGTTTTAGGTTATTCTGCGATTTTCTGAGATAATAATTATTTTAGATTTGAACGCCTCCTAAGGATGAAATTTTGTGGTTGAAAATAATTTCTAGCTAATCCGCTAAGCCAATTTTACTATCAATATTTTCCCCACAACCCCTGGGAGAAATACTTTCGAAGAAACATCTGCCTCCCTGTACATACATAAATACATTTACTATAATTGATTTTTTTGTTAAAATCAGTATGAAACGCTTGAATCCGTATACCAACATCGGACTCTTAAGAAAAGCGTACCAGTCTGCGATGTGACAACATGTGGAGAAAACTTTTTAATTTTAATTGCATCCGTTAACACTGTGTTGTCAATCATGTTTAAATAGACTATAGAAAAGTAATACTAAGATAGTGTTTTAAAAATATAGACGTCTGGAAATCTGGTTTGGTTTTAACAGAATTTAACGCCACCAAAATTAAAATTCAACATACAAAATAATGAAACTAATTTAAATATTTAAACCTAGACAATCAAAAAAATAAAACCATTCAAGGTTGGTGCCGAGCCATTAAAAAGATTATTTCTCGAATAAACTATATTTTCATCTAATTATAATATCCATTTAAATCCATCCAGTCGTGCAACCTCCCAATTTTATTCGTTAAAAATAACAATTTACCAAAAAAATTTCGACATTTACATTAAAACCACTTTGGTTCGGATTTAATTTCCACGCCAGTGCCTTTAAGAAGCAAACTTGCGTAACAACCACACATAGTCGTTGACGGTCTTCAGCGTGTTCAAGTGAAAAAAAAAACTGTTGCTTTCGTCACAGGTTTTTGGTATTTATTTCAAGTCACGTTGTTTTTTTATTGACTATAGAGTTAATCTAATTGTTCGACAAGAAATAGAAAAAAGTAGATACAAATAATGTAATAGTACAAGAGTTGGAACTCATTTTGGGTAGGTATTTGATTTGAGGCAACCTGAAAACTTGTCCTATTTATAAAACGAAATTGCAGACACGGCTGGTGAGTAGAGGGACTGAATCAACCACTACATTTTGAAAAATATTAATTTTTTTTTACAAAAATGGGTTTGAGATTTTTTTAAAATTTTTATATGCTGTAGTCTAATGTATAAAGAGTTGAGAAAAAAATAGCCAGAAGTTTTTAATTTCCAGACGCAAGAATAACTTTGTTGCAAAAAAATATAAGAAATATATTTGAGGCAACTTGAAATTTTAATAGTGTATTATTTATAGATAAGTAATATTATTATAAAGAAGCCAGCAAAACTTGATAAATAAACTTTTCGAAGATTGTGTCTAGACTGAGCAAGTTGCGTTTCTCGCGCACAAAAGTTTTAAGTAATGTGACATCATGAAATCCGTAATTGATCCGTTTGAGATTCTTCCACAACGAAAAGTATATGAGGCTTGTCGGCTGAGCATATGGCAGGAATATTCCTACCAGGCACTGGGTGGTACAGTTCAAAGCTAAGGAATTTAAAAATGGCCTGTTTATAGGGTGAAGCAGCACGTTTACGAAAAATTGCCTTTGATTTTTGTTAAACGCATGGACAGTGTTGTGTGCAATGAGTGTAAGGAATAGTTGAGTTAATCTTTGCATCAATGGACGAGTTCTATACAAGGGAATTTGTAGGTCTATTTAGCTTGGGGAATTTTATATCTTACAGTTGACGAACAACTAATGACAGCTGTCAATACATGTTTATTTGGCTTCGTTTCTGTTTCGTCAACTGTGAGATGCAAAATACCCCAAACTAAAAATACCTCCAAACTTTTCGGGTACAACATGGGTGGTAAAGGGAGCGACTCAAAACATATAAGAAAAACTAAACATAGATTGGAAAAACCACTTTCTTATGCGACTAATCTTTTTCAGTATATTTTGCTCGTTATGTTGGCAGCAATTCCCTTTTTTAGTTCTTTTTCACAATTTTTGTCTGAAAAACAAATTTAAAATAAAGCAAAGTTATTTGTTTCAAAAATTGTGAAACAAGAACTAAAGCAAAAAGAAAAATATTTCACCACAGCAGTGGCAAATTGAACCGCCATACCTACTTCAGGTTTAATTTTTAAATTTTTTGTGCTTTTATGGAAATGGAGTTTTAACTTTTTTAAACATAACTGTCCATCTTTCTATCAATCTTTTAAGAACATTAAAAGTGCATTAAAACTTATTTTTCAATGATCTTTCCAAATTTATTATTTTTTGAGAACGCTATTTGGTAAAAAAGTTAGCTCGCGTTTGACAGTTTTGTACAGGAATTCCTATGTCGAATCTTATAAATAACACAGTTTATAGTGGCCACAGTTTGTACAATCACACTGCAATATTTGTCAGGTAATACCAACCATTCAAAATATTAGATTACATGTTTTTGTTCAACAAGCAATTAAGAAACAATAACCAACATTTTAACTGTAATTACTCATAGTTAATGATATGGGATTTACTCTAAAAACCTACAATAGTGTCATACATAGAAAATTCACATAATCAAAATAAAGATAATTAAGATCAATGATACTTATGTATTTTCCGCTACGAGTTATATGGAACAAGATCACTGGTGAGAATTAGGAGCAGCTATAAGTTCATCAGAATATTTTGTTTTAAAAAATATTTTCTCACATTGATTAGACGTTTTGAGAACAAAAAAAAGGCACGAACAAATTTATGCGAGTCAATTAGTTGGTTAATATACAATTATTTGCGTACGTGCCAACAGTGCCGTAGCTAGGGGGGCAAGGGCCCTTGTGCATAGGTAAAAAAATCGGACTCTCCTCCGCTCTTATCGCGTAGTTTGAACTTATATTGGCCTTCAAAATTATTGATAGGAATAAGAATAGAAAACAGTGAGTTGAACTTATCCCAGTAGGATAAATCAAGACTCGAGTCTGCTCACAAGAATTTTTTTTTCTATTTTTTATTCAAAGTTGAGGTTAGAGGGAACCCCTGAACTCTGGGGCCCTGGTACACTGCAGCACCTGGCCTTATGAGAGATACGCCACTGCTTGGCAAGTATACGAGCTTTGCGAATGGACGAGTTCTATGCAAGGGAATTGCTGCCAACATAATGAAGGAAAAAATACTGAAAAAGGTTAGTCGCATAAGGAAGTGGTTTTTCCGGGTTTTTCCTATCAATTTTCGGTTTTTCTTATATGTTTTGAGGCCCTTTACCAACCATGCTGTACCCGAAAAGTTTAATTTAGTCTATTTAGTTTGGGGTATTTTGCATCATACAGTTAACGAAACACAAACAAAGCCAAGCAAACATGTATGGACAGCTGTCATTAGTTTTTCATCAATTGTCAGATGTAAAATACCCCAAACTAAATAGACCTGCAAACTTCTCGGTGACAACTCCAAACTTTTCGGGTACAACATGGGTGGTAAAGGGACTAAAAATATATAAAAAAGACTAAAAAAAGGATAGAAAAACCACTTCTTTATGCGACTAACCCTATTCAGTATTTTTTTGTTCGTTATGTTGGCAGCAATTCCCTTGTATACAACTCGTTCATTGCGATGGACAGCAGGGCTCACACGACGTGTACAGTTTACAAGTAAACGAGCGCGAACATTTGGGTAAATTGAGAAAATTACGAATTTTATGGTACTTAGTTTGTCAATTTTCATAAAAAAAACAAGAAATTCTAACACAATCTCATTTGTCTACCCAATTCCAATCAAAAAAACGTCTGTGCGCTTCTAGTAGTCTTTGAAAACTAAATAAATAGTCCCATTAATAAAAGCAAATTATTTTTCCATTTCGTTTGAGCGCCTCAAAAAGTATAAACAAGTATGTACTTGAAAAGTATACGAATAAAGCCGAGAATACATAGTTCTGATGCTACACCACGCCATCCGACATAATGCGTCAGAGATGTACTTTGTGCACACTGTTCCCAACGCGACGCTACGTTACATAATGATTAAAAATGAGACCAGAGTAGTAGTTCCTCAGATGAGTGGGAAGAAGATCTAGAATGTGCTGCCTCCCAAGCTTCCTCTCATATTCTGGACACTCGTGCTTTCGAACCAACTCAATTAATTAAACTTCATCGATTTTTGCCGCCATTCACGTGCACACTGTTACTTCACCTTACAACGCGGTACCAAGCGACGTAACGTCGATAAAATCCACGGTATCAAATCCTTCTGACGTTGCGTCGGATGGCGTGACGTGGCGTAGCATCAGAACAATGTGTTCCCGGCTTAATCGTGATTACTTTGACTTCGACCATTTTTACCGACCCGAAATGGAAAACCAACGAGTGACAATTAATTGCACAAGCAGGTACAATGCACGACATGCTACGATTATTCGCCAACTACACTACTTACAGGCATAGTTGTTTCAGTATTTTCACTGGAATATCAAGTGTTCTGGGTTTATATAGCAAGTACAATATTATGTTCTCTTTAACAAGTAAAACAAAAATAGTTAGAAACCGGACAAACCAAGATGAATTTGAGAACAATGAATGAAGAAAGAAATATTTGCCAGTTATCTTAGGCGTTAATCTACAGATAAGGTATAATAAACCGAAATTTCGTGTATATCTTTGTTTTGACATTTTAAATGTTGGGTTAACAGTCTCATAACATCTTCGTGTTATCCAAGGTCAAAAGTCCTAAAAACGAGGTTTTCATGAATATATGCAATACATGATTTTATGGAAGTTGCAGAACACGAAATTCTCTATAAATTTCTTTACAAACATTTTATCTTGAGGTCTAATTATATTTGAGATAGAGCGTACAGTCATACATAGTATAAAGCAAGGTTAACCGTTCATTCACATACGATATGATGAATGAACCCTAATTGTTAACTATTTTTTAAATTAAATTTATAAATATTCATCAAATTTATTAAACAGCAGTTAATCATTTCTTATAAATAATAAAGTAAATTATTCTAAATGTATGGGTGTTAAATTCTCATTATAAAAATTACATTTTAATTAGTGAAGAGATTTGAGTAAATTCTCAGGTAGGTTTTAAATAATGAAGCAAAATATTTTCTAATTATATTTTCACGTAGCTATTAAATTTCAAGCACCGGAAGGATTTTTCTGTATTTTAATTACTTCGGCAAACACTTCTTGCTGTCTATCTCGGAAACGTTTATTCCTATGAAAAAATGTGTTGAAAAAAAATGTGGAATTTTGTGTTCCTCAACTTACAGAGTGAATGCAAATCTCATTTTTCGGCTACCTTATAGGAAAACCAATTATATGAACACCAAAAATAGAGCGGAAATTATTGTTGAGCAATCCAAGGGCGCCGACTTTGGTAATATATTTTTACCAATATATTAATAAAACCTGTTCAAGGTGGTCTTCGTGAGCGACCTCGAGCTGCCCACTTTCTTAACTTATATAAATTAGCAATATACCGGTAAACCAATCTTATATTTCACTATAATACCAAAGGTCAGTTGCTAGGCTACCTTATATTAGTGGTATAAATTACCTATTACATTATAAATGCTGTTACATCATATTCCTAACAAATATATCCGTGATTTTTCCTGTATAGCATTTGTTGTTTTAAATTTGTGTAGATGTAGAATATGTTACATAATTTCGGAAAAGTGTGAGCACCGTGTAAGCGTTTATGGATTATACGATTTCCTAATGAACGTTTTTCGGTATTTTTAATCATTACAGATTGAGCTTTATCGCACTAGTGAATCATCCTGTATGTATACTGTACAGTCCTTGTAAGTATAATTTAATGTAATTTGGTGATTCGTTACTGATGAGCCACCGTGTATATACAGGGTTGTCCTTAAGTAATTGTACATGCTCACTTCAAAATATTGCGATTTGAACCAACTACCCTCAACAAAATGTTCATATTAAGAGAAATACAGGGTGTTAAACATGAAATTATGATTTTCGATGTATTTTGTAGAGGGCGCCACATGGCATACGTATATGGCTTACATGTACCTAAGCAAAACTTTTTTGCCTTTTACATTAGCGCTACTTTTGTAAACAATAATTAAAGCTAAATTAAAAGTTCATGTTCAACACCCTGTATCTCTCTTAATATTAACATTTTATTTAGGCTAGTTGATTTAAATCGCCACCCTGTATATGCAAATTTTAAATGTCTAATATAAAAATAATACATTCGACTTACCTCTAATTTTTTGGAAAACTCCTCCTCCAACGCATCCTTCTGTTTTTTCAATTCTTCGTTTTTTTCCAAAAGGGCTTTACCTAATTCGGCCGCTAAAACTAAATCGTTTTCTTTTTGTTGTAATTGGGTCCAAACGTCTTCGCTGACGTTTCCCGCGAGAGATTGGTCTATGGCACTACGATTTTCCATTTCTACTATGTATTCTTCTAACGACTGAAGCATGTTTTAAAATATATTCGGCAATTTCCGGTAACGGAAAAGTGATAATCGAAGGGAAACTAACGACATTTTGATTGATGTACGCTAAACTGAAACAATAATAAACAATTCATTAGATTCATTCATCTTGGAGCGCATAAAATTTTTGTATGTAAATTCGAACACAAAAACCTTTCTTTACAAATAGAGCCACTTAAATTAATTGAAAAAGATCAACAGCTGTTACCAAACAAAATAAAAACAAATGGACAGAGCAGGACCAAAAATAAAAATGTTGTAGCACTTATCTGACATTCTTGTCAGTTTTGTGATCATTTATGACAAACATAAACATTCAAATAAAATAAAAATCCACAGCAAGTGTTTGATTCTGCTCTAATATAGCAATAATAAATGTATATTTTACAACTTAATCTCAACGAGTTACAATTAGTGCAAAAATCGTAGATTATTTAAAATTTAAATGGTCAAAGCGAAAACCAGCTATGATTAAGTACTAACAAGGTGGAGGCAATAAAGATACAAAAAAAGAAGGGTTTGAGATCCTAGCATATCATATTCTAATTTTCCAGTTTTGCATTTAGAAAAAATATTGTATGCAGCTCGTGCAAAAGGTATTTTTTGCACTCGACATGCTGTCCAACTCTGCCTAAAGGCCTTGTTGGACAATTTTACCTCGCGTGCAAAAAATACTCACTTTTTGCACTTGTTGCATAAATAACTATTTTAGTTTAGTAAAACAAAAATAATACTAGAGTATCTTATCTCTAAACTGGAAGAAATTCAGGGAGGCTATTCTCCACCCTACAGTCAGGTAAGATATTCTTTCCACAAACGGTAACTACAAAATACAAATTGCGAAAATCCATATGGAACCTCGCCTCGGATTACACAAGTACGACAAGGATATATGAAAGAGAGAGAAAGAATAATTGTGCGCGGTCATCACTTTGTTTCACCTAGGGGTGTATACTTATTTCCCTAGGCTGGCGGAATGTTCAGACAATGTTGCCGGATTAAGGTGTTTTGTTTTACCTATTGTGCATGACGAAAAAAAGTCACCAAACGAGACAAAAATATCATTTGTTCAAATTAATCTGCGCTTCTGGCAACAGCGGTTAAAATTGGGGGCAATAAAGAGAAGCAAAGTACACGCCTTATTGACCGCGCATAATTATTCTTTCTCTCTCTTTCAGCTTTTTTTCTGTCGCACTTGTATAACCCGGCATACTTCCGTAAGGATTTTCGCAATCTGTATACTAAAATATAAAACTAACCAAAACTAAAATATCAAATCAGTTACCACCCTGGTCAAGAGGTGTGTAACTGGCAGTGGTTTTAATACCAACTCTCCATTTGAAACTGTTCTCTTAGTTGTTATGTTATTTTGTACAGTCGTCATGAATTGCAATTTGATTCTCCTAAATTCTCGGTTTCTTATAAGCGATTATACAGATCGCGAAAAGTCTTTTTGAGACACACAATTTACACAAGTACGACAAGGAAAATATAAAAAAAACTACTTGAAAGAAAGAGAAGAATAATTATTCGCAGTAAGCGATGGGCATGTGTTCAGTGCCCCCTATTTTAAAGGCTGTTTAAATGTTAAATACCAACTCGAATACCAATAAATGTTAAATCAAAAGAAGTGTATAGATTTTATTTATTACAGATTGTAATTTGCCCAAATTTTTTCTTGAGCTAAGTATATTATTTTATTTTTATTTGTGTTGATCTCAATTATTAAGTCAAATGAAAAATAAGTTATTTATTCATTAGAAAACACCAAAGATTCTAAACTGGCAACGCTGCTTTCATATCAAATTAGTAGCGGTAACTGAACACACACTCAACGCTGACTACGCACAATTATTCTTCTCTCTCTTTCAAGTAGTTTTATTTAAATTTCTTTGTCGTACTTGTGTAAATCGTATGTCTCAAATAGATTTTTTGCATCTGTATAATTATGAAGCTGAATAAAATACGAATGGTGAATATTAGCTTCAAGTTATGAAGGATAGATATTCTTCTTGAGGTGAGTGAGGTCATTTCACAATCGTTTCTTACCGCAAAAGACCGCTAGGTTATATTTCGCTAAAAATCGCCTAATGTAAAATTCAACAAAGGAAGTACATCATCTGAGTTCATCGGCCGAAAAACGGACCCCGTTTGAATTCAATGTACTTACTAGTTGTTGATTTCTGGGGGTGGTTGTTTTTAAATAAGTCGTTTATTTTCAAGGTGGGATGGGTAAATCCTGTTCTCAAAAATATTTGTGATCTTGGTAAGGAATTTTTTAACTAGATCCGGTTTGTTTATCAAATACCGTACAAAATTAAATTGTAGCGAATAGTTTTTTAAAGATGAGAACATGCTATAACAAACATTACTTAGAAATAATTAATTTTTAAGTAATAATTAGTAAATTAATAACTAATTAACTCGTAATACCACGAGTTCCAATGTGGGTGTTACTAATTATTTTATGAAATTATCCAGTAACGAGAAATGGTAGTGATACAAACACTTTTTTTCAATATAATACCTTGTATGCTATGTCAATTTTTTATTTCTATTTTCTCTCAATTGATAAATAAATAAATCTTGTAGAATTCAAAATAGGATGCAGATGTAAGTACCTTTCGCAGCGGCAATGTGTCTTACGTCTTTCAGTGTACCGTTAACAGTTCTCGTCAAGTCTATACTTGTTGTTTACGGTCAATTATTATTTATGAAAATGAAATATTAATCTTATTGTAATATTTATTTGCTGCTAATTATTAATTTCATAGCCTCTTCGAATTTGGCTGAATACGATCCTGATGATTTTATTTATCAAATTTAAGGTTGGCTATCAAAATGTCAAAATAGCAAATAAAATAAACGACATACCGAAAACCCAGATATACGTCACAAACGATGAAGCACTCCAAGAAGGGTATTGAATGTGCTAAACATGTTTTAAGATATACAGAGCATTTCAATAGAAACTGTCCACCCTATATAGTTCTGAAGCTGGGTGACCATTGGGAAAAGAGGGCTAAAGTTATAACGTCTATCTTTATATGATTTTAACGTGTTTTTTAATTTTTTTCATAAAAGTAACGCCTTCCGAATTATGTGGGGGGGGGGAGTTTTCATTGAAATGCCCTGTATATCATTATTGATAATGTGTGTAGACTGTAATTGTTGTCTAATACACAATTATATATAATTGGAGTATCATTAATTAAAAATGTTTAAACCAATTACAAATGTCTGGTTCTTTATTTCAACATTCTTCGTTTATTGGAGTTTAAGAATTTATTTAAGGTAAAGTTGGTTAAGAGATTATTCGTACCAGCTTAGTGACTGGATTAGTCCCTAACAATACACTTCTGATACCTAAAAATAGGCAAGCCCAAAATACGAAAAAATACAATCACAGGTCACATTTATAGTGGCTTCTGTATAATGTAAAGTAAGGAGGGTGAGTGTGGGCTCACAGCACTGGGTGCACCTGAACTGCGCCAAATTTATCTTGAGGATATAATCCCTCACCCGAACTGCGCCATTTTTTTTTACCGGCTTATTTGGTTTAATCCTAGTCCAAACTGCGCCAAAATAATTTTTATCTAATTACTTTGTTATTGAACGCCAATTTTTTATTCGGTTAGGCTAGGTTTTTTTTTCCAGGAGCCTTCCCTTCGCCGTGTTCTGACTACAACCTATTCAGCCAGCTGGTTGATTGTAGAAGTCTTCTGGAGTCATTTGGGTTCTGCCATAAAGTTTTTGCCTTCTGTGGTCCAGCGACTCACAGTTGCATAGTATATGCAGAGCTGTTTCGGTATCCTTTTTGCATCTTCTGCATGTAAGGTCTCCGTTGTACAGCCCTATTTTGTTTAGGTGCTCGCCTTTGTGGGAAAGTGTCCCGTAAGTAGCCCCGTAATGGTGCGCAGTTTGTTCCTGCTCATTGAGAGCAGTTCTTTCGCTACTTTTTATGAATTTCTTCCCATGTATTTGCCCAGTCGTATTCTTCCAGTATTTCTTGTGTTGTTCTTTCAACCACCCTTTTAACTAGCTAGGCTAACTAGGCTAGGTTAGGTTAGGTTAGGTGAGGTTAGGTTAGGTGAGGTTAAATTAGGTTAGGTTAGGTTATACTTAATTGATTTTAAACTTTACCACCTTACTCAAACGCAAACGTAAAACTAGAAATAAAATTGATATAATTTGCTACCCTTCCTCCTGTTAGAAGACAATTAGGAGTTATCATAATATTTTCAGAAATGTTTACTTTTAAATAAGATTTGTTAATTCCTAATAAAACGATAATCCCTATAACCGGCGCAATTCAGGCAAGAGATTAAGACCTTCCATAACTGCAATTCTACTTGAGGATTAGTTTGGCGCTATTCGTGTGCGTCCACAGCACTTAGGCCACATGTGACCCATTGTACGTACTCCCAAGGAGTTGTCCTCCTAGGTCATCGTCCATCCTGTCCTTCTCAGGAAAGTGTACAGGTCACTAGGAAATATATCCTTTATATTGGCAGGTGTAGGCCAAGACACATTCACTATTTCCACTATTTCAATTAACCAAAAAACAAGGTTCTAAAAAGCCATTTACAAGAATCAAGACTTAAAAATGATAATATTCTATGGTGAAACTGATTTTATAAAAAGGGAAAGCAAGTTAAGAAAAGATAATAAAAAACAATAATGTATAATATTTTTTACAATTATGATTTAAGTAACAAGTTTTTCACGCAAGACTAAAATCGAATTAATTATTTATCATAGAAATGATAATTAATTTGGAAAGCATATTGATTAAGAAAAATATTGCTAAATCCCACATACTTTTCAAAAATATTGTAATTTTGATGAGGTTAAGCCAACAATCTTTTTTACAAATCTAGTATGTTAGAAAATGTGTTTGTTTTATGGAAAATGACCATGATCACGAAACTGAAACTGGCCAAAGACATAACTATTTGTATAACAAGTGAGGAAAGGGTACTTTATCCTTTAGGATGAAATCATATTTTACTATAGGTATATGTATGTTTTTGTGAATAATATATGGCTAAATTGTGAATGAAAAACAAAATTGTTCATAACAAATGGCATCAGTTGACAGCCCATATTGCAGTGCTCATCCTACAGGCAGTTCCAGCGCTAGGCGCAAAACGGTTTGGAAGTTGTTGCAAGTAGCATGGTGTTTCTTAAAATTTAGATTTTTCAGTTTTAAACGGTGTCAAACAAAAAATAAACACAACTCATCCTATCCAGCCAGTTTCCGATTTCCCCGCGATCGGTTGTGATACCACAAAACGGTTCCGGAATAATGAAGTTTCCTTTAGAACCTTCATCAGCTTACTGGACCACCCTTTCATTACCTGCAATCCCTTAATGTGTCAGCTGTCCCCCTGCTGTTCTTTGCTCCGGTAATACCAAGAATAGCTTGTCTGGACTCTGGTTTGGATTGCAGTTACTGTTAGTATATTCACTGCAAAGGACCCTTCTGTCCCCCTCCACCAATCCTCCACCTAATCAAAGTTGTATAAACCAGTGAATCCCCTCACCCCTGCTCAAGTTATATTCCTCTAGTTTTGTCACTAACACTTCTGTATTGCAAGAAAAGCGTATAAATTTCTTCAATATTTATTTATATCTATAGGTACCTATATTATTGCTATAAAATAAATTTTTAAATAATGTTAGGTTGAGAAGTAAGTTATAGTACCTACACTAAACCCTTTCAAATTGTTTTTTCTTGTTTTCATAAAAAATAATTAATTTGGTTACTTTCCAGTTAAAATAGATTTTTCTGCATTACCTATATTCTTTGTGTAGTGTAGATAATACAGAAATCTGAGCCATCTAACTGATCTTTCATTATTGCATATTTCAATTTTCTACTTTTACGCTTAACAATAGGTTGATATCGAATATTATAGGTTTTTATCCAACATCCATAGATTAACAATCTTTGCAAGTAGGTACATAATACCTAAACATTTATTTTTATTGTGGAATCATTTTACTTATTTTTACAAAATAAAGCAACTAAACTGATAGATTAGTATCGAAGATAAAGCAGGTACATGTAACCTGATATAAAATGATATTAACCATATGTTTGATAAAAAAATTCCAATTTATATGAAATATAATCAAACAAAAACATATATAGTTTAATTCAGCAGGATCATTGTGACAACCATCACTATCGCAACAATACAAACAAATATTATAACGTAACAATAAACAGGAAGAATTTTGAAGACTTAATTAAAATAGTAAAGATTTGAGAGTACCTGGAAAGGTCAAACGCGAAATGTTTTAATTACCGTTATTAACAAAGAATAATAATTAGCTTGAAAATTACTTTTACCTTTAAAAAATAAAAACATTAATCCACAACGGCACAAATGTATTCCTAAATAAAAAGTACACACAAATAAAAACACTATCTAATTAGACAAACTTTTCACTAATATTTTCATTCAAATAATACACTAGAGAATTAACCGAACAGAAACAATATTCCGAAACACTCAATGTTCACGAAACCGAGAAACAAGTCAACCTGTCTAGTCCATGATCTACGGTCGTGTAGAACACCAACACCAAGACCGGTGTTCGTTTGTTTTCAAACTCACCCGCAATTGTTACCTGGAGATACAACGTTGCCGGCGCTACATATATTTAACAAGCTTCATTACTTTTTAATGTGATCGTTACATTTGCGGTTTACACGCAGTGTTAAATCGACCTCGATTTTTCCGATACTAAATTAATAAAAATATTAATTACGACATAGGATAATTGGTCTTCGACAAAGCCATTAAAATAGATAAAAAAATCAATTTACCAATAAAAGGTTTAGAAAATGCCTAAGGCCAACAGTAAATGAAAAATGAGGAAATAAAACCATATTTTTTTATATATTTAATTTCAACGATTCGGTACCGTTCTAGCTAGCGTTATCAAAAACATTACTTCAAATCTTTTAAAAATTTTTGTCTCTACCTGTCAATTTCCAAAAAATGTATGAACACACCACAAGGAATGGCTAGGCAAATTCACTGAATTAGAAAAATATCGTGGATTCCAGCACACTGGTATAAAATAAAGAGAAATAGCAAATTAACTAGCAAATATGGTATTAGACTACGAAAAAATGGATGCTTAAGTCAGAGCAAAACTGCACTTAAAAGAGTTTTAACAGTCCTAACGGGACACTTTCTCCTGAAAATATAGATGGAGAAGAACGTAGAGACTGTGGTCTGGATGAAGGAACATCCATATACTTGTGGATTTAACAGCAATTTAGATTCCTGGACACCTATGAGACTACTGAAAAGAAGATAGACACTTAGCTGAACGAAAACTTGCAGATATCCAAAAGTTCCTCCGGAAATAGGTCTATCCACTAGTCTCTGAGACTTTCATCAGGAACTGAGTAAAAAAAAGAGCACAATAGATCTTTTAGATCTTTTTCAACGTTTCGGTAGCATTCCAGCTACCGTTGTCAAGGAACGCTACCGAAACGTTGAAATAAATAATTTAAAAAACATTGTGGTTTAATTTCCAAAAAATCAAAAAGAAAAGTATGAATAATATACCAAGAGAAACATATTGAAGATATTTAGATCTTCTAGGTCTCAGTGGATATCATAAACATAAAAATAATGAGTTGTATCCAAAAGAGGGCGTCCATTAACAATGTGAGACATTTTTGAGGATTTGGTTGGTGATAATAAATGCTTGACGTTATTTAAGTTTTAAGTACTCTTGTTTATAGTTGCCCATAGATTCCAAGAACCTTCACTATTCAAAAATTAAATGTAGTATAGTTCTTTTGAATACCCAAGAAACTGTACTGACCTAAGACCTAAGATATGATAATTGACATGCAATAAAGACATAAAAGTAGTAGCCGTGACAGGGTCGTACAATAAATTATTACCTGAAAATTTTGGATAATTCTTATTATAAATAAGTACATTATTTTTCATCAGGTTAGTCAATTCAATTTCTTAGATATTGAAAAGAACTATAATACCAAGTAAATTTTTGCTTCATTAACGACCAACGCCAAGAGTCAACTTATTATGTTTCATAATATTTTTTTTCACTCAATAGGGAACTTACCAATTCATTTAATTCAATAATATCATCCAGTGTCGTCGAAAAATTCCAATCTAAGGACTATTTCTTCCAATTCATATTACATTGGAAACGTTGAAATTATTTCAAACAATTGCAATGAGCTCCAAATTGAGTGACGTAGAACAGTAGTATATATGTCCATTTTGTGTATCTTTTGTATATTTAAGGTATTTTCAGGGTTTCTCAGGTACAATTTTTGGAAGGATTTTTCAAACTGCATTATGAAATTATAGACATTTTTATTCAACACCAATGATTTCATTCGGAATAATTTACATCAAAATAATAGATCTTGTCGCAATTATCCCATACCACAAAAACTAATGAAGCTAAAATTTGAAACTACACACATATTTTAAATTTTCAAAATTTATGAAAAGTTCCTTCAATTTTTTTTACTATAACGCAATAAACATATTAATTATGAAGCTGTAAAAACTCGAAACTGATGAACCAATATGGTATAGACCTGTACGAGAGATAATTTTTTGTACCATGTTGGCAACAGTGCACGAAGAGATCGTTTTATTCATATTCGTAGATTATAAATATTTCGTATCATTTTCGTTCTTAAAATTTGTGTTTTGTTGTTTTTGTTGTTATGTTAGTTCTTTGTCACATTTAGAAATAATAATAATATAAAAATGGACTAAACCTGTAAAATTTTTGCAATTTTCCCAAAAATTTAAATTAAAAATAACAATATAAAAACTATAGCAATGTAATTTTAATGTTTACTATAAGAACTTTAAAATTAAAAGCTATTTTTAAAAAACAGTACATAATTTACCTATTTGCTTCAACACGACGAAAAAAGGTGGTTGGGAATTGAATAAACAAAAAAAATTGCAGTAATACTATATTTTAACAGTAGGTATATAAAACTTACATTTTTAAGAATTCTCTTAACAGGTTCTGTGCTATTTACATAAACTCATTTTAACGTAAGAAAAACCCACTTGAAGTTGCAGTCATATGAGCGACCTTGTTGTCAAAACCAGCGCCATCTTGCAAAATTGTCATACGAGCTCAAACGAGACAATAACAAGACAGATTTTGATTTCTGCGCAAAATAGTTGACAAATTTCACGTGTCTTCGTCTTATGTGAAACGAAGTCTACATATAAAAGTTTTCTTCAGTTTTCAACAGTTATCTACAATTTTCCACAATGTACTTTAAAGAACGCCGGTTAAAGTTGATATTTCCTTTAATGAAAAATGTTTTTCGTAGCCACGCTCTACTTACTTTAAATAAACAGGTTTAACAATTATTTTTTCCTACAACCACTATGCAAAAGACGCTTTTCTACACAAATTTTTATATGCAAAGCAGGCATTTTCTCAATTCTTTTGATAACCGTTGTAAAAGTAATTCGAAAAGTACACGCTATGGAACTTCTCCGCACCGAAATGTCAAACAAAGCTACCTATGACCTGTCAACATTTTTGTGACAATTCAACTCAATTGAACTTCTTATTGGTGTACAATTTTTCAATTTAAACTAAAAGTAAGTAAACAATCTAATTCATTATTTATTTTAATTTATTCATTATAAAAACATCAACCTATTAAGCATTATTTTAGGAATCATGAACCGAGATGAAAATAATTTATCTTTTGAGTTGTCCAAATCGGACATTGAAAATACTCCTCCAGAATTCATGAAAACGTATCCAAAATGATACACCAGGCATAACAATACAAAATTGTTCAAATTTCACAATCAATTATATATTAAAATGATTTTTCTATTTATTTCCATATTTTAAGTTCTTTCTGTTCAAAGTTTAAATAAAATAACCATATAAATTAATGTATTTCTTTCATTAATAAATATGGTTGTAGAAAAAATATTGTGTACAACTTGTACGCAAATCACTTTTCGCACTAATTGTACAAACTACTATTTCTTCAACGGGCAAACATTTTCGACTACTGCCTGAAACGGCTTTTGCATTGGACATCTTCTAACACACTATGACTGCAGAACTTAATAACTGATAGTATTTCACAATGTGTCGAGATAAAGATTTCTTTCATATTTATATGTTACCATCAGGAATAAATAGCCAGTATTGCTGCAAATAATACATTGCAGTAAAATAAATTATTTATAATATTCATTTTGTTTACTTTTTGACTAAGCCTGTACATGAGAATTCTTACGAACAATCCATAGTGTTGGGTGAAAGGAGCTTGCGCGCAGTGCTCTGTTGGAATTTATATAATTACGTTCCTAGGTAACACATAAACAGTAATAAAAAAGGACTGAATGTCGAGGATTCTTCAAGTCTTCCAAAAATAGAATAGAAAAAAATCTCAAACAAGTAAAATGAATCAGACCAGGGTTGGAAATTCTAGCAATGACAAGGAAATGCTTACTATGGCAGAAGAGGAATTAGCTCGATTGCAAAGACAGGTAAGATATTTAGTATACAGGATGTAAAGTGAAAAAACGACAACTGATATATTTAAAATTTCTTTCTGGTAAAATATTTCTTAAAGGCTTCGATTGAAATTTGGTACTTTTCCAACAGAACTAATCCAGTGCTGGCGCGTTTTAAATGTCTACAAACTTCTTTAGTCCAAGAAAGCTTCCTGACTTTTTAGTGGAGGAAGTAGAGAGGGGTGGTCCTTCAACGACTTGTCAACCAGATGAAAATAATATTTTTTTCTCCGATTGGCAGCAAATATTAATTTTGCTGACTGATATCAATCAGCAAAGTATTACTTTTCCTGCCTAGACAGCAAAGTAATTAAGCAGTTGGTTACCTTGCAATTGAAGATAATGTGTTCCGCAATCTCATTAACATAATCTCAGAATCTCCACTGTCTTCTTTGCCTACCTTGACTTTAAACCGACAACAAATTTACTTTTCCGCCGATCACTACTCAAAGTAGGATTTTGCACACTCAAATCTAACCGCAAAGTTGATTTTTTCCGTGAGCTGTCATAATTTGATATTATTGGCACTTTTAAGCAGAAAGTAACATTGGCGCACGCCTAATTTTATTTACATATAATTAAAGAGAGCTAGTAGTTATTTTAATATAAACTGTAGAATAAATAAATATTTTAGTTGATTTTCTAATATGTTAAAGCATTCAACAGTATTTTCCGTAATAATGTAATAAGTGTTGTTTACGTACATAGGTTCACGAAACTGCAATCTGAAAACTACTTAGTACAAATTAATTTTATTTTGGTGTGATCGTAAAAAAAATATTGTGTGTATTTCGAGCAGAAAGTCCTTAGGTAGTCCCGACTGACAATGTTCTATATTCTGCTCTTGATACACAAATATCTTTTTTTTGTAAAATTAACTTGAGTGAATATTTGTGAATTGATATTCGTTTTCAAGTTGCGCATCATGGAAGAAGACCGCATGGCATTTTTAGAAGAGACCGGTTCGAAATTACGAAAACAGCGAATAATTATTGGAACACTTCGTAAAGAGAAGGAAAATATTCACGAGGAAATTAATGTGGCAACGTGTTTGAATCAAAAACGACATGATGAAAAATTGATTAAAAAAATGTGTAGCCTCATCGAGGATTACGAAAAGTACGACAATTTGGTTAAAAAGGAAAAAGAGGAACTAAAAGAATTAGAAGTGCAAATAAAAAAGGTAAATGAATCAAAATTAACCTATATAATAAAGGAGAAAGCTGGTTGTGTGCAGTTTTTAAAACAATTCCTTACAGTTTCGGAATTTTTGATTTATTATAAAGTATCAAAAAACCAATTGTGGAAGTATCTTCTTTCCATTTGTCGAAGTGCGGGGGGCTTAAAAATAAACCAAAATATGTAAAATAAAAATTGCAGAGAAAAGGTTTTGATTAAAAAAGTAGTATTTTACCACTCAGGTTGGGGTCAATATATGGATTTATTTCCGAAGTCTTTTTCTATGGGGATTAGTGGGTGGTTCACACACCACTATTTGAGCGTCATATCATCGACTCATTATCAATAATGGTAAAAGCCCATCTCCAATCAATTTAGTGGGTAAGTAACGCTTTTTCACGCGTGCTGAGAAAATGGCGTTTCACATAAGGAGAAGCCACGTGAAGTTTGCCAACTGTCTTGCGCGGAAGCCAAAATCGGTCTTGCTCCTAGTTCGTCTCTGTCGTTTCGTAACGACAGTTTCATGTCATTGGCGTTACAAAAAAAATTCTACCATTATAATAGTAGACCTTGTTTCTTTTAATTGCAATCAAAAAATCATTCAACATTATCATTCATAACTGCCGATTTAAATAGAATCTTGTTAAATAATATCAAATATCACGATTGTTAAATTTTTTCCAGATGGAAGTGGACAGTCAAAATCTCCGCCCCAAATCAATTATAACAGATCAAGACTATGAAAATCGTTTGAAGAGTGGAAACCAATCGATTAAAATCTTAAAAGATCGATTAGAAAATGCTGTCAAAAGGTTTTGTGGGATTTTAACTGAAAATAAGAAACTAAGGGGAGAAATAGATCATCTGTTAAAAGAAAGGTATATCATTATTAGATTATGGTAAAAAACTAAAGTCGGTTCGCCGCGCGAAAATAAAATAAGGTCCAATACGCCCCCGACAGAATAGATCACGCGTGATATTTACTTTTATTTTTCTTGGGACCGTCCAGACTATAGTAAAGTTCGCTCCGAGATATTTCGTTTCCCAAGCTAATTTTAGAAGGACTTAACAAGAAGGATGTTGATTTCCAATCATAAATTCTACAGCAAATTGACATAATAATGGTAGTCCCATGATAGAAAGAAATAAAATACAGTACTACAAGGCTAAGAAATACAGTCCATTTTGATCAAAAGCTTTCTTGGTACATTCACACACAGAAATCTAGTATTGCACTTGGTAGAAACTGGACAGTGAATGAAAAAAAGTGGAGACTCAATCCAAATGTGGCCCAAACAAGGGTTGTAAGACTATTGATAGTCTATGGATCAATAATGGTGGACAAAGGTCTACGCAAATTTGAGCTGGAATGCTGTCAAGTAGCACATAAGGGCTTGTTTGCCTGTCACGCCAACAGTGTTGAATTTGCCTACACTACACATTTTTATAAAAGGCGATGCCTTATCTGTAATACACAGACTATTGCAAAGTCAAGGACACATAATCCAAGCGCACTGTGCTGACTATCGCAAGCTTATCGGGGAGATTAAAGAGGATGACATGATGGGGCTACCCACTGATGCAACTGTCACGGAATATAGCTTTAACAATAAGTTTTATACACCAGATAGGGAATACTGGAAGAAAGGTACACCCATAAAGGCTGAGACATCCTGCTAGCTCCAAAGCAAATGCAAAAAGCATACCCAAAGACGTCACAGCTTTCCAAGCGAAAGTGACAGCGATTAACAACTGTATTAAAGAAATTAAAAGGCATGAAAGAAGATACCGTTTAGTAGCCATCTTCACAGACAGCAAAGTTGAACTGGTTTTCACTCCAAAAATTAAAAATGGGTTAGAAACGAAGATATTATTTTATTAGACTATCTGTATCTGTAAGAATTTCAAGGGTGGGTGACACCACAGCACTTGGCCCATTGGCCCATTGTGCATCCTTCTGACGTTCAGACTTCCTTCTATCTCGCCATCCAGCCTACTTGTTTGAAGTGGGCGATAACGTCGCCTGAAGTAAGCTCCCTCGTGCTGGCTTGTGTTAGCCTGTACTCGCCGAATACAGGAAACCTAAGTTGAGAGAGTGTAGAACATTCACAAAGAATGTGTTCAACAGTCTCATCTTCCTGTTCATATCCTCTACAAAGTGAAGTGTCAGACAGACCCAGTCTGTAGAGGTGTTTTCGTAGGTGGCAGTGACCGGTCAGAATACCCGTGGCTGTCCGAAGGTTCTCTCTGTTCATAATCACGTATTTTTTGGCTACTGCTGTCCTTATACTGCAGCAGTTCCTTGGCAAGCCTGCAACCTTCTGTATCGTCCCATCTTCCCCGAAACTTTTCAAATGAGTGTTTCTTTATTAGATCAGTCATAGCTGACGCCGACAGACCAATGAAAGTGCCAGGTCCCAAGAGTTTTAGGGAGGCTGCTTTGCAGGCTAGTGAGTCGGCAATGTGGTTACCTTTCGATTTACTGTGGCACTTGATCCAGCTTAGAGTGACTTCATTGTTGCTACAGGCTTCGATCAGGGAGAGGTGACACTCCATTACTAGGCCTGATGTGATACGGGGTCTGTTCAGGGCTAGTAGTGCTTGTCTACTATCCGTAAGGATGTGAATTTTATTACCTGTGGTGTTTCTTTTGGTAATCTTTATTAGACTATTTTGAAAGGGTATCCCTACTGTAAACTCACCGATCTGAAAAAAATGGACACCAACGACCTCTTATTCTTACAATTATTTTCATTGAAAGTCGACAAACTGTTGAAAATTGTAGTTGTCATTCTCCGCCTAAGAGCTCTAAAAGCTTAGTACTCGGACTAAATATTAGACACTATCACAATCAATACATGTCTTCCAGTAACGGAAATCTTAATGTTGTGAATTTGAATTTTGTTTATCGCAAGTCAATATTAAAAATTATTTCACTTGAGCTCTCTCCAATTCCGCAGCTTTTTTTCCTTGTACCCTTTCGACTCTTCAGATAGTCATTGAGCTAACCCATTTTCCAATGTCTATCGCATCGAAACTTTCTTGCGCAGATAAAACAAAATATAAAGGTGCGTCCAGACAGGGCTCGCCGAACCGAGCAAATCGTTTTGCAACGTTGCATTGCATTCAGTGTGATCAGTGCGCAAAAACACGCACTAACGATCTTCTTTGCGCTTGTTCGTTGTTGTTCCACCATTTGTTGGTACATCAGAAGAAAACCGGGGCTCGTGCCTGTTTTGGCGCGGTTAGTTTGGACGAAGTTTTTGAAATGAACTATTAACAAATGGTTATTTTTGTTTTTTACGTGCGTGTATTGTTTGTGTCCGATATCGTGTATTGACTGTTTTCAAATTGGCCAGAACCAGGCATGGATAAATGATTAAATAGATCGCTTACACTGTATATACTTTTCTTGACTCTGAAATAGCCTTGCTGTTCGTCAGCGCCCTTTTTTCTTTTTTTTTGCACCAAAACAGTAAAAAAAACAACCAATTGCTCAGATTGTAACGCTGACGAACAACTGTATGAACTGTTTGAACGTTTCTTGCGCAAAGACCAAATTTTGTTCGCTAACGTTGCTGCAACGTTCAAAAATGCTCAGCGCAGCTTGGCATGGTTCGGCGCGGCATGGCGCGGCTTGGCGCGGTACGGCGCACCCGGTCTGCGCCTGTTCGCCAGCGCCTTTTTTTCTTTTTTTTTGCACCAAAACAGTAAAAAAAAACAACCAATTGCTCGGATTGTAACGCTGACGAACAACTGTATGAACTGTTTGAACGTTTCTTGCGCAAAGACCAAATTTTGTTCGCTAACGTTGCTGCAACGTTCAAAAATGCTCAGCGCAGCGTGGTTCGGCGCGGCTTGGCGCGGTACGGCGCACCCGGTCTGGACGCACCTTAATACACTTATACAATGAATAACTATTAAACCATCTTCAGGTGGATTAAAAACAAACTAATAAATAATTTGAGAGTATTTTGAACAATAATCGTCTGGAAATGACAATTTAAGAAAAATCTTTTCACTTTCCAAATTAGTTTAAAATGGTTAAACATTTTAGAGCAGCTTACAATACAATATGGGAATCATTACTGAAAGAAATGCAAAGCAGAAAAAAATATATGGTAGAATTAATTGAACAAGCTACAGTCGCCTTTGATCAGCGCGAAGAGTGGTGTACAAAACTTGCCGCTTTAAAAAAACGAGCACAAAGCGACTATTTGGCTCATACAGAGGTAATAATCATAACAATTCAATTAATAGAACTCAATATTGTTCATTTGATAACATAACTTATTTTAAGGAAATGAGAGAAATTCAAAGAAAACTGGATCATGATGTTACTCTAAGAGAATTTTTAAGCGTCAAAGGACAAAAAAGAATTTTAAAAGATTTGGAGGAAAAAGAGCGAAAAAAGAAAGATATACAAGTTCAGAATCTACAGAATCAATTAATAATCTTGGAAAATACAATGCAACAAATACAGGTAATAATTATAGACAAAGTTGTGTGTATTTACAAAAAACTAAAAGAAATGGATCTTCCGTTATATGTTGTCAATTTAATGCTATGGCTTTATTTACGACTATTTCCTTATAAAATTAAATCCAAAAGCACAAAAAAGTTTGTTAATACTAGGCTAGGTGTTTGGTGAGTGGGTCTATAAGGCTTTTCACTACGACTCACAAGATTCGATTGTGTCTCACATGTATTCGGATTTCACCAAAAAAATTCAGCAGGCACAAATTTTATAAGCTCTGCTGATATTTCATCATCTTCCAATCAAAGTTTAGATTTATCCTGAAAATTAACTAAAAATTACGTCATCTTCTTTCCCTCCTAAAAAACCATATCACTCGATAAACAATAACTCAATAACTGTCCCTTCTGCTTTAAAAATAAATCCAGACAAAGTATCTACCTATAATATAGTTAAATAGATCTTGAATCCATGATAGTTATTTGTATTTCGCCTGTAATCGTTAAAATTATTAGTAGATAATTGTAAATAAATATATTGCTCTAAAATCAACATCAGTTCAATTTATTTAACAATATCATCTTGTGCTGTGAAAATGATATGTTCCAATGTGTACAAAATATTTTGACAGTTCTTGACAAAATAAATTTAAGTAATAATACAAACTGTACAATTAAAGTTGATATTCATCCTAAATAGTATAAGTACTTATGTACTTGGTATTAAATAAAAAATAATTCTTGTCTTTGTAGTATTTTAGAAATGTCAAACTTTTTGGGTACAGCATGGGTACGGTAAGTACTGTACCCGAAAAGTTTGGAGGTCAAGTAGTTTGGGGTATTTTGTATCATACAGTTGAAAAACAAATGTCAGCTGTAAACACATAGGCAGCACATAGGTATTTGTTTGGCTTTGTTTGTTTTTCTGGTACTTATATTGGATACTAATTTTTATTCTACCTTTGTTGGTGATTTGTGAGACTCTGATCTGATTTTATTATTTCAAATACCATCGAGATGAAACAAATATGTGTTGACGGCTGTCATTTTAGTTTTTCGTCAACTGACGGCTGTTTGCACCAATTGATATTTAAGTAGACTTAAAGTTAAGTGACGCTTATGGAAAGTTTTGCTTTGCACCATGAACAACTTGTCATTTAAAGCTCCACTTAGCTAAGCTTAGAAAATCGCTCGCTTAAACTCCACTTATTCTCAAAGTGGAGATTTCTAACCTAACATTATTGTGTTTTGATTGATATATGTCAATTATTTTTCTGTTTTCGGGTTTTCGTTTTGCGTCTTCCTATTTCAGGTGTGTTTCTTTATTTTTGAAGAAGGATGTTCATGGGGGATTATTTGGAAGTATTGGATATTCCCGAAAATGGATTTCCAAGAAGACGGTACAATCGTAAAAACTATTATAAAGAATTGGATGAAAATATTAGCAATTCTTTTTCCTGACCTGTATAATTTGCCGATCTGATTTTCTAATTTTTAACTGTGTCCATTATAAGCAATTTTCTTATTAAGAAAACAAGAATAAAATCTTTTGATTTCCAAAAAATTGACGTTTAACAGTTTTTAATACATTATTTCAAACCACAAAAACAAAAAGTCACCAGAAACCATAAAGAAATTAATAAAACTCAACTTAAAAAGCAAGGTTGACAAATGTATTAATCACTTAGCTAAGAATCAGAGCAAAAACATTGGTGCAACTGAACTTTAACTAAGCGACCCTTAAATTTTAAACTCGCCATAGTTATTCTTAGCTTATGCTTCTATTGGTGCAAACGGCCATGAAAGATGTAAAATACCACAAACTAAATGGACATGCAAACTTTCCGTGTTCAAATCCAAACTTTTCGGGTACAACATGGGTGGTAAAGACACTCAAAACATGTAAGAAAAACCAAAAATTGATCGGAAAAACCATTCCCTTATGGGTCTAACCTTTTTCAATATTTTTTTGTTCGATATGTTCGCAGCAATTCTTATATAAAAGTCTATTAGCTGTAATCTGTGTTTTTAGGCATTCTGTGAAGAAGAGGATGTCAATAAAATAGCTTCTCTATATCTGAAGCAAGAAGAAGAAAATTTTGCTTTATTCAATTACGTTAATGAACTTAATCACGAGATAGAATTATTAGAGGATGCACTCCAGAATATTCAAACCAAAATAGGTGAGATGGAAACGGAAAATTATTTATGATTATTTCCCTAACTTGTCAAATTTCTGGAAGCTACGCTGGGTAAAATGGTCAACTGGAACTTCAAGCTGGGAGAAGAATCCATATAGAGGCAGTCTAGCATTATGACCTTTCAAAAGCTCTATAGGTACAACCTTACCCATTGTAAACAAGCTTTCTCTATCGATTTGACATGTACATACACATGGAGGACGTTCGAGCAAGAAGTACCGTCTTGTGTAAATATTTGTAACTAAGTACTTTTTCTGTGCCTATGACCAGCGCAGTCGAGGCACGTTAGGCTATAATGGAGAAAATTGAAAAAGAAATGTATTCATTTAGACATTTGGAGCTATATTTGCGAATCATTTATATTTTTATTTTTACTTTTTTAGATCAACAAATTGAAATCAGCCTATTGAAAGAAAAGGAACGTATGCACAATTTACAATTTTTACGAATACAATTAGAAACGGCTATCAAAGAGGTGAGATTTTCAACTTTAGCGTTCTCAAAATTTTTCTTATAGAACGTGTTTCCATAATTAACACACGTACTGTATGTTTTATAGATTGTAAACTACTATTTTTTAGGCCAATGAACATGAGGAAAATGTAAGGAAAGCGGAATTTAAACTTAGATCAATACTAGAAGGCATTGAAGAATTATTTGATTTGTTGTCTTGTGACAGAGGGCCGATTCTAGGTTTACTAGGTCAGTTGAAATACTCCAGAATCTGTAACGTTGTGTTAGTATTTAAGCCAAACTTTTAATATGTTTTCAAATTGATATTTTAGGTACAGATTCTTCCATGAATTTATTCAACGTCAAAATTTATTTGGGAACCATCGAAAAGAAGATAACTGGCTTAATTACCCGTCTGTATTTTGCAGAAAAAGTGGTAAGTTTTCGAGAAATTGACGTTATGTGAATATTTAAATGTTTTCTTTTGTTTTCTAGATGATGACTCAGTTCAAAAAATTTCACAGAGCGAATTTCGTACCTGCCATAAATTAATCTGCTGAGAACATTTATTGTACAGGGTTTCTCATTATATTTTGACCCTCACATATTTTCATTAATTTTGGGTATACAAAAAAAAAGTTTCAAATAAAAGTTTTATTATTTTATCTGTACCAACCAAAAATGTAACAACAGACTGAATTTTTTATAAAGGGAGAAAAGTATCGCGTTACTCATGAAAGTCCGTTTATATTGAATGCAAAAACCTACAAAATGGTTTTTGAAAAATTCCGAACCGAGAAAAGCCGGAAAAACGCTCAAAATGAACCTTTTTTCCAAAAAATCGTATTGTTACGAGAGTGCCCCAGTGAAATTCTTGTATGAGACAACTATGGCTCATCCGCCGTTTGTCGAGAAATCTCTAGGCTATCCAGCACCTTCAGCAGAACGAGAGGTTTCTAAAATTATACACCACGCGCGAGTATAAATAGACGAGCATCGCTGCACATGATATAGTCATATAAACAGACAGTGTTTATACTGATGGAAAGTAATCGCGCATCGATTAAGTGTTTATTAAGTGACTTTCATATAAATTATAGTTAGTGTGTTTAGTGTAGGATATAAATTATCAATTAAGGACAGTAGTACATATAAATCTGTAAATATAAATTAAGTAATTGTAAATATAAATTAAAATAAACGTTACAGTATCTTGTTTAATTTCTAATATTAAGGGCTAATTTTTCCGGGAAACGATAGTCAATAAAATCTTTTTTGAACTGCCGAAAGATGAAATTTGTTTAGTTTTTGCAGAATCGCGTTATAAACTGTATACCCTAATCTTGCAAAATGCGTAACTATTGGCTGAATCGTCCGATTTAAATTTTGAAAACGGTTTCTAAAAGTGGAAGTCAAAAGCCACAATTTGTATATAACAAAAGCGCCCTTTATACAGATTCATTATTTTGTTCTCTCTTAGACATTATGAAATTGTATGTTAAGACTTAAGTGCTCACTGTTGCTCCTGTTTGAGATTCTACATACGGAAGATAAATATTTACAGAATCTGTAAATGACAGTTAGATGTCAGTAATATTGTCAAATATTTTGAAAAAATGGTCTTAGATAAAAATAAAGAGCTAACGGAAGATGAGAAATTTGAACTTCAGCTGCAAGCTGAACAGGAATTGGGGAGATTGGCCAGAACCGTAAGTATATGTTGAATATACTAGAAATATTTTATGACATATTGTGAAGATATCTTATTCCCGTATTTGGCGTATTTATAGTCGAAACTCAACCTCCGACTTGAGTCGTGCTTCAAGCCGCATTCAGGAGCTCAGGACTCAATGCTGGACGCATATTATAGTCCAATCTTCGTGAATTCTCGGCGAAGGAAATACTCAAGACGTACCTATTTCAAGTTTAGCAATTAGATATATGTTAGCAACATGAAAAATTTCAAAAAAGAAGAAGTACTTCAAATCACAACACACCCTCTTCAAATTTGTTTGTGTATTTTATGATAATTGTGACTCTCTATAATCGATTTGTAAATTTTGATGCTGTAACGCTATTTTCTGCATTCCTGTTATTTTTGGGTGCGAATCTCGAACTATTTTGGGCTTATTACTAACGCAAACATGTTAATAATTGCAATATTGGCGGAATTGGTAACCTGCGATTAATAAATTTTCAACAACCTAAGGTAAAATTATATAATTAACGATATTTTTTGTGAATCTGTAACGTATCCGAAATTCTCCCTCGTTATAGAATTCCATAGGATTTTCTGCATCCCTTATGTATCTTTTTGGAATCCTATCATTTTGCATATTCTCCTCCACATAATCAAGAATTTCCAAAAAATCCTAGTTTTCTCTATAATCTATTTCCACTAATCATCATTAAAATAAACCCAATACACAATCTAACCTCGAATAACAAAACAAATGTCACAAACCGCGTCTCAACTCTCAAGTCGAGCTGGCTGCCTTAAGCAAGACTCCATTCGCACATGCGCAGTTGCATCGTTTCTCAAGCTGTGTCTCGAGATTCGACTATAAAATACGTTCTCGTCTTAAGGCGTTCTCAGGCTCGAGCTCGGTCTCAAGTCTCGACTATAATACGGGCATTAGAATACCTACTCCGTGAAACACATACCCAGCATCCTCTTAAATTATGGGCAGAATTTTATAGTGAATGTTGGGTATAGTAGACAACGCGAACGTTAATTTTATTTTAATTTTAAATGATTGATAGCTTATAGCTTAGGTACCTTAAATAAAGCAGAAAAGAACCAGAGTCTTGCTAGATTATTCAGTAATTCCTTCGAATTTCACGAATTTAGTTTGAAAAATGGTTATTTAGATGTCAATAGTATAACTAACACCTTACAGAGTCTTTGAAAATCAAAGAACAAAGACCGTTCTCTAAGAAACAATAACTACTTCCATGGCTATATGCCACGAAGAATATTGAGTTACACTTCAAAGTTAAACGAAGTTGACAAGATAAAATCAAATGTAATTTTTATACGTGACAATATTTTCTTTCTTGCAGTATACTATTCTAGAAAGAAACAGAGCTCAAAAATGCGATACCGGGGGAAAGCTGTTAAAGCAAAAAAAAGTCTTGGACATATTCAAAAGAGAACAGAAAAATATCCTAACCGATCTGGCAGTTGCTTCGGCTGACGCTCGAAAAGTAGAGGACGAAAAGAAATCCAAAGAACTGAAATATTTGCTGAAAGAATACGATGAATTTGATGCTGAAATTGTACAAGAAAAATCCCACATAAACGAGATAGACGGGCAAATAAGGATGGTCAAAAAGAAGGTTGAGTACCTAATTAAAATGAAGTATAGTACGTTCAATAGACTTCTTGGTGTGCGTCATCTTTTGTGACGTATAACCGTATTTTCGGTATGTCGTTATTTTATTTGCTATTTTGACCTTAAAGGACCCCGCACCATTTTAATAAGTAATCCTGGTTCTCGTACGATTTTCGATTTTTTTTGATATGTTGTAGTCTTAATGATAACTAAGAGATCGTGATGGGTTAAAACTGTGCAGACCCTCCAGTTTGGCGGTGGTGACGTCTTGAAGTTGCGTCCTGAGCATAACATTTTGCTTCCTAGCACTATAAATCTCGCAATAATTGCAAATGTATTGTATGTCGGGGGCTCATGAGGAGCTCTGCCTCACTTCTGTGCCATCAGAATCACAATTTCTCCAGAGGGTGCCTCCACAATGGCAATTTGTTAGGCCGATGTTTCAACAGCAAGCGGAAGCAATGAAACCGAACAAAATCATCTATAATCACGTTATGTAGGTTAGATGAATCCATCTAACTTCTTAATTCCTCACGGGTGGGCCCCAAAAGACTTCTTAACATTTTCTTGATCCCACGCACCCATCTCTAGTAGTAGATGAAAAGTCCGGTAGTTCAGATAGATATCTGTCAAAAGAGCCATCACCTGTGAGAGACGTCAGTCAAAACAAACTCCATAATACCCATACGTATTAGGTAATTGGAGATCAGACAATCGAAAATATACCTACTTGAGATATACACAACTGAGGTAGGTCGTTCCACTTATGTTGAAGGAAAAAAATAAAAATACGCATAAAAAACAACAAGAAAATGTCTGACAATTTTCGACTGACGTCTGTCACTGGTGATGGCTCTAGAGATGGGTGCAATGTGGTTTGTGGATGGGTGTGTGGTATCCAGAAGATGTTAAAAAATCTTTTGGGGCCCACTCGTGAAGAATTTAGAAGTTGGATGGATTCAACTAAACTACATAACGTAATTTTTGATGATTTTGTTCGGTTTCATTGCTTCCGCTTGCTGTTGAAACATCGGCCTAACAAATTGGCCATTGCGAAGTCACCCTCTGGAGAAATTGCGATTCTGGTGGCACAGAAGTGTGGCAGACCTCCTCATGAGCCCCAGACATACAATCATACAATACATTTGCTATTATTGCGAGATTTATAGTGCTAGGAGGCAAAATGTTATGCTCAGGACGCAACTTCAAGACGCCACCACCGCCAAACCGGAGGGCCTGCATAGTTTTTACCTATCACGATCTCTTAGTTATCATTAAGACTACAACATATCAAAAAAAATCGAAAATCGTGCGAGAACCAGGATTACCTATAAAATGGTGCGGGGTCCTTTGATAAATAAAATCATCAGAATTGTATTCAGCCAAATTCGAGAGGCTATTTAATTAATAATTACCAGCAGCTTTTTCTAACTGAAAATACTTGAGAACTTTCAAAATGCTGATGTTTTTCTGTGTATCTAGGCATATTTTTGTATTATCTAAATAAATATAGGTAACAATAAGATTAATATTTCATTTTCATAATTAATAATTAACCGTAAACAACAAAGTACAGACTTGACGAGAACTGTCAGTGGGACATTAAAAGACACATTGCCGCAACGAAAGGTACGTCTGCATCCTATTATGTAATTTGTCCCGGTTAATAGGTCGCGCTTGCGCGTTATCTAAACATTAATTAATCAAAGATTATGGTAAACGCTGGTAATACATTTAAACGGTTTATTATTGTGATATTTTGATAAGGATTAAGCACAGACCTGCCTTTTTTCCATTTTCCCAACGTAATTTGTTAGAAGGACAAGGACATTATCAAGCGATGATGCACACCAAAATAGTTATTTATGTAATAAGGATCATAAAGACGATCATTATGGTACAAGTCGTGAATGTTACACGGCGTGTGCCATAATGATTGTTTATGATTCGTATTACATACAAAATTTTATCTGATGGCATTTATATCAATACATTTTCGAAAAATTAAAAACTGCATTTTCGACATGTCACAATGACAAAAAAAAAACTGTAGAATTAATATTACAAATTGTAGTAATTGTTCTTTTACCATTTATAATAAATAGTTTTTTACATAGTTATGCATTTTGAATAAACTTTTTTGATCAAACCATTACATGTTTTCCTTATAGAATTTCATTATGGTACTTAGTCCCATAATGAGCTTCCTTATGTCATCAAAATTGAGTGACATAACGTTGTCATTATGACATGCCATCAGATAAAGGTTATTATAGGAACTCTACCTAATATTTTTATATAGTTTCATTTCTTTGTTTAGGTGCTTGATTTAAGATCAAAACAAATTACCGATGAAATGTATCAGCAACGAGTAATAACAGGAGAAAAAACCGTTCAAACGCTAGAAAACAAGCTCGAAGTTCAAATAAAGAAATTCTGTTCAATATCATCGGACAATATTAAACTTAGAGAAGAAATAAACCATTTATTGATGGAAAGGTGCATATTTTTCTTAATTTTATCTCGTCCTCTCTGAACGTCTTAAAATTTTTACTGATTTATTAACGCATTGATAATTTGGATGACAGTTCCCAATGACGTATTAAAGATACACAAGCCTTGTTTACCTTTTGGTCAAACAAGACGCTAAGCAAACTATTACGATTACTTAATACCTAAGCTTTTGTGTTTGTGTTTTGTGTTTGATTTAAATGTTTATAACAATTTCGTAAGCAATATTTGCGAGACGAAAATATATCAGGTTCATGTACGTAATATATTTTATTTTGCATGATTTCACAGTCCGTTTCACGTAAAAAGAACCCACTTGAAGTTGCAGTCGTATGCGCGAAGTTGTTGTCAAAACTAGCGCCATATTGCAAAATTGACGTTCGATTTTATTACTAATCAGGACAGTTAGCGAACTTCACGATGTTTCTTCTTATGTGAAACGAAGTCAACAAGGATTTTTGTCATCAAAATTTACCTATTGCTTGGCATTTATCTATATGGCATTCATACATCTATATTTGTAACGGAATAGCTGTGTAACGATTGTTTCAGGAATGATTTTAACAAAATTTGGGACACTTTGATAAATAACTTAGCAGTTGGTAAAAAATTCATGCTCGATTTAATTGAACAAGCAACAATTGCATACGATCAAAGAGAAGAATGGGTTTCCAAATTACAAATATTGAGAACAAAAGCTCACAACGATCTTATAAATCACATTCAGGTGAGTCTTTCACTAATTAATTAATTAATATTTATAGTATGTACTGTGTGGGCTTGACTTCACCTATCAATGTACTCGGATAATATTTTAAGAAGCTGTGCGACTGATGCTTTTAAAAACGTGTATGTGTATATTCCTTATTCAGTGCAACGTGTCCAGTTCTGCCATAGTAGGGCAATATTGGAGGACCATCTTATATTATATATAGGACAAGGTGGTGAGAACCGAGCACTAAAATTATTTTGTGAAAGGCCGTAATCCGTATCGTTAATTTTTTGCTAAACAAAAAGTGGACTAAGGAAGTCACCCTTGAAGACCCCCCTACGAATACACTTCATCATTTTCAAGGCATTGACCATTTATTTGTAAATTAAGGTTCGCTTACCAGTGCTTCATCAATGATTCAAGAAAAGTGACAAGAGTAGAATGAACTTTGTAATTTTGCAAAAATTTAACAAACCAAGAATGTTGAAAGCTGTCAAATGCTTTTTATCTTCTCGGAGGATGAAAGTACAAATTTAAAATTTTTTGAAGGTTATTGTCTCTTTAATACAGATCTACAGTATTAGTTATCTCAAATTCTAATAAGCCAGTGGCGTGGTATGAGGTTCTCGTAAACTTTTAATGTACCATATTTTTGGAACAACCTGTATTGAGAGCTAAAAACTTTGGTCTGCAATTCTTTATTATATACTCTTTGTTTTAACAAAAGGTACTCTTTGTTTTAACTTTTTATTGCAGTAAGACACTTTTTTATGTTGTAATGTTCTTGAAATATAAATTTGTAGTAATCGTAAATATTCTCTCAACACTTTATCTTCACTTAAATAATCGTGAATTGTAAACCCATAAGAAACGTTTGTGTTTAAATTATTTGTAAGTGATCTTCAAGTAGGTATGTACTACAACTTAAAAAAGTGTCTTACTTTAATAAAAAGTTAAAAATCTTGAAAATGGAGTGTTCGTTCTATCGAGTTCAACAAAGAGTACTTTTTATGTAGGAAATTTCATAAGGAATTGCATGCAAAAGTCGCAAGGCCTGAATACAAGGTGTTTCAAAAATATGATACAACAAAAGTTTAAGAACTTCTCGTAGCACGCCCCTGGCTTATTAGAATTTGACATAATAGGGTATACGCATATTTCATATTTTGCTTAGATATTAATTTTTGTAATAGTAAAGTTGATATCAAAAATAACTAATTATGGGAAATAAACCAGTTTCCATTGGAAATTACTTCCAAATTTTAATGCACTTTCCGACCAACACCCGAGGATTTCCGAGCGCTACCGATGATACGTGTGATGTCATAGCTTGTTATTACTTTTGTCAATATGGCCGGTATTGCACTAGGTTATGTGTAGTTTTGTGTTTATATTGCATTTTAATTAACTATATTAATCGCTTCATCGATATAAAAATATCATTTATATGTTTGTTTGAGACCATTACGTGTTTGTGTGTGCTTTTTTGTATTTCTAAAAGTCAACGTAAAGTGGAAAGTGGACATATATATTCGATATTTCCGAGGATATTTTGGAACCTTTAGAAGAAAATATTTTATTTACTAGTTCAGTGACGATTCTTTCATATTTTGTCAGTAAAGATTTGGCTAGCGGAGGTTTTGTAAAAGCACAAACTGATAACTTGCCCAAAGTATACTGCTGCTTGAATTTATTAACTCAAGCAGCTGCTTTAATGCAGAGGAAATACGAGGAGTTAAAGCATTATCGAAGTACGATTTAAACTTTGTGTATTATATATAATAATACCAACCACATTTCGACGCCGTATAAAGGCGGGTACTGACTAGAGCATTTTCACATTTTTCACTCGCACGAACGACTTACGCATAAAAATGATCAGATGAGGACGCCACGTACATGCGTACCTACGCGTAGCAATTTTGCGCGCACAAACACGATCCGGCGGCTGTCGGTCTTTCGAGAAGATCAAAAGGTTTTCGTACGCATAACATGCTCAGTGTGGACGTAGTTCTCGTTGTGCTTTGTTGTTTGTCTATACTTCATTTAAAAACCAGGAGGAGCGATTTGAATTTAAGTTGGCAATTCTGTAGACCTCTGATTGGTCAGATTCCGCCCAGTTTCACACAACACTTTTTAACATTGACATCTCGTGATAATTGACAGTTCTGACATATAAATGTTGTTGTTTTCATCATCGTTTTCGTTTCCTAGTTATTTCATCATTTTTACTCAGTTTTCCACCCTATTACGCTAAAACAGTTCTTTTCCGAACTTTTGTGTTGAATTTCTGCGATTATGGATCCCTCTACTCCAAGTACCAGTTGTTCGCGTACTCCGCCAAAACCACGAAAACGGCTAAGTTTAGACCATTTAGGAATGTCAGAAAAGCAATACATAATAAATATGTATAAACAAATTTTGGATGATAAGCCGAATACCAAAGTTGTTGATATTATATACAAAATTTCTCAAATAGCAGGTAAGTTATCATAATAACTTCAAATTAAGAGTAGTATTAAATGCTGATCATTTTTCTCACAGGAGTAGTAAAGTCAACAGTTTACCGAACACTGAAAGAATACAGTAGTAGTGGAACAATTACCAGCCCAAAAAATATTGGTGGAAGACCCTCACTTCTTAAAAATGTTGATGAAGGGTATAACAATTAAGTTCGAAAAATAGTTCATAGTTTTTTTTTTAAAAACAAGTTACCTACAGTTGATAAAATTTTACAAGCTTTGAAGGAACACTCAGATTTGTTACAATTGTCCTGGTCATCTTTATAAACTTTCTTCAAACAAATTAACTTCAAGTAAGTGTGTAACTTTGAAGAGTAAAATGTACTGTTTATTATCATATAATATATTTTTAGATATTTGAAGAGAAATCGGAAAAGTGTGTTGATAGATTGTGACGATATGTTGATGGAGGTTGAACTACTTAAGATCCATAAAACAATATAGAGAAGAAAAATTTGAGAAGGTGTGAACTCTTATACCTAATTTGACAACATAAGGATAACCATAATTTGTATGTTGTCGATGAAATGGCAAAAGAATCTAACAAAGTTGTATTACGGCTGTTACCATATCATTGTGAGTTGAATCCAATTGAATTGATATGGGCACAAATAAAAAATAAGGTGGCAGCTAGAAACACAACTTTTAAGTTGGCAGATGTCAAAGACCTGTTATTGAGTGCAGTTGAAAATGTAACTCCTGCAAATTGGCAGAAATGTATACAACATGTCATCAAGGAAGAGGAGAAAATGTCCACACTGGATGGAATATTGGATGACATGATAGAGCCTCTAATAATATCTGCCAACACTGGAAGCTCAGACGAAACAGAATCTTCTGATACAGATAATTAAATTTTTTTACAGCTCCAAGAACAAATAAAAATTTTTATCATATGAACAACTTCACTCAATCATGTCAATATTACAGTGATAACATAACATGGGCTACTTTCACGTGGCTATGGACACATATTGATTCATTTTATTTTGAAGTTTCTAATATTTGATATTTTTCGAAATGTCACAATTTGGTTGTAATACTGAGGAAAATATTAGTGAACTCACAAATTTCTTGAGCTTGTTGCAAAAGAAAATCTTGAATTGAAAGTTATATTCAAATATGCATGTGTGCAAATATTCAAATTTCCAGTTATTTAGCATGAATTTTCAGGTTTTGTGTGAATTGAAAATAAGAAAATAGTTTCCTATTTGGTTCCCCCTTAAGTAGACATTGTATATTTCTACTATTATTTTTGTTAAGATACATATAAACCAATGAATAAGATTTTATACATAACATTTATCATATGAATTTGTATTGTGTACAACTTTGAAATATACATAAGGAACTTAATACCTACTGTTATGAAATATTGTAATATATTTTGTGCAGCAAAAGTTGTAGAATATTTTCAATAAATAAATTATTAACAATATGTGTTGACTTTTAATTAAGAATAATTTTGCTGGAAACATTTTATTCATCAGATGAAAAATTTCATCAAAACTAAGAGAGATTATTAATGATGTCCCTATATATAATAACACTAACAAGTCCAGGTCTCATTTATTATGATAATAATTTCATGTGGAGGTTGTGGAATTGTAAAAAATCCCATACACAAGTTTTTGATAATTTTCACCTTTAATTTGTCGATTATGTACACCAATTTACTGGAATTTATAGAAGTTATATCTTTTAACATTTACATGTATTACCACAAATATAAAATAAATACTTTCAATATAGTTTCAAAAAGAGACCTTCAATATAACTGTACAATGAAAGATCTATTTTTAATCTCTTCAGAACATCAAATACGAAACAATCAAAATAATACAAAAGTTTTACAGGTTTGTTTACATCCTGTGTTTACATCTCAACTCGAGATCTTAAGAACAATTTTCAGTACATAAGGGCTACTATGATTGGCTAGTTTCTCCGTCAAGTCAATCAAGGCATATTTCATAGATTTTGAACACGACTATTTCGGAACACACCCTTTAGTAACTAATCTGGTAACTTTTAGTGGTGTGGGTGAGGCTTTTCAAATCGCTCCTCCTGGTTTTTAAATGAAGTATAGTGAACTAAATGAAAATGGCGTGGAACAATATCACTGGAACGAGAATATAACGCGTACTAATTTTATGCTAAAAATAATTTTCGCGAAAAATATATTTGCTTTTGTGTGTGCACGCAATTCATCCGAGTAATAATGCTCTAGTCAGTACCCGCCTTTAGAAAGTCACTGTCTTACGAGCCGTTTCCACTATTTTTCTTGCGAATATACTCAAAATTGACTTAATCGTGCTTTTCGGGTACCCACTGAATTTCACTCCTGTGAAATAATATTTCTGCACATTTTCAGTGGAAACTTGATGTGTGGTCGTAAGAAAAAAAAGGTTTTTATGCTTTATTCCGAGACATATAGGTATATAAACTCTAACTATTAAAGAAGCAAAATTACCAACACAGAATTAGGCACATACATTAAAATGGTATTCACAAACATATGCAGTAGTATTTGTCGAAATATTGTCTTTATTCCGGTGCATAGCTTGAAACCACAATGCAATTCTCTTAAGTGCATTTTTGCTTGCGCCACCAGGTAAAGTAAGAAATATTTTGTCTGGAGTTTTAATAGACGTCGATTTACACTCTGGAACAATGCAATACTTGGAATGTTAAGTTTTTTTTTTGGCTTTATCCATTTTTAAAGTTTCTATTATAGAAACAAATTAGGTCACAAAAACTCAGAGCGTGATACACGATACATGAATAAGAACGTAAACAATAAGTGACGTCATCGATTGGGGCAGCCATCTTTATGACGTAAAACGCGTTTTGGCGGACTTTCAAATTTCATGATTTTTAAAGTTAAAATGTGTATTTCTTCTGCATCTTTTAACAGCCTGTATCTCACAAACTAAAAATCTTAGAGAAAAGTTGCATTTGGGTATTTTAAATATTTCTTAGCGATCTATCATGTCTCTAATTTACGGTAATCATTTACGGGACATTATTATTATTATTATTATGCTTTTTATTTTTATATTTATTAGGTATTCCGTACTTTTTAGGAAATGAGAGTAATGCAAAGAAAAATGGACGACGACGCCAAATTGCAAGAATTTTTTTCCATAAAATGCCAAAAAAGAATCATGAGGGATCTGGAAGCGAAAGAAAGACGCAAACGACTACAAAATAAAGAAAATATGGAAAAAAAATTGGAACGATACCTTCAAATTCTAATAACCATAAAAGTAAGTTGAATAGATACCACAATTCTATTGTTAATTCAAATTAAAATATATTTGTTTAGGAATTTACTGGAGAAGAAAAAGTTCATACCATCGCCAACAACTTTGTTAATCAAGAAGAAGAAAATTTCGCAATGTTCAAATACATCAACCATTTAAACAAAGAAATGGAAGACTTGACAGACAGTTTAGCGAAAATCCAGATTAAAATTGGTAAGTCTTTACACTACCAGTTATCTTTTTCAGTAGTGTATGTGTCTGTGAAAGATAACTCACACATAAACAACTCCTTCAATCTTATTGAAAACATCCTCCAGTATTAGGTACCGAAGTATACGCCATTGAACTGGCTGCAAGAGATGAATCAACCTGTTGTAAAAAAGAACATACACCCTGTCTTATAGCGAGGCTGCTCTTCAAGACCTGAGCTCGAATAGGATAAAACTCAAGATGGTATATAACTGTCTAGAATCCCTTGAAATACTAGGCAAGGAAAACAGAGTCATTCTGGAGGGCAATTCTGTCGGTACTGCATACAGGACATTGTCGACTAAATTATCACCTAAAGAAGATAAGTCTGGTTCAGACCTCGGACTGTCGGCGCTGTAATCCGTATCTGTAGAGTAGGGAGGGTGTGTGTAGGCTCACAGCACTTAGGCCACATGTGACCCATTGTACATCCTCCCGAGAAGTTGTCCTACTAGGTCATCGTCCATCCTGTCCTTCTCAGGAATGTGGACAGGTCACTAGGAGACATCTCCTTTATATCGGCAGGTGTAGGCCAAGACTCACCGAACACACACACTCTTATTGACGATGACTCCGGACACTCGCATAAGACATGCCTGACAGTTTCATCTTACTGTTCTCACATCCTGCATAGAGGTGTGTGCACTAGCCCCGTTAGACCGTAAGTGTCACTGGGCTCTAATATTTTTAGTCCAGTGGCATCCCTGTCTAAAGAATCGGCAATGCACGGTCCTTTAACCCACCTCAGGGTAATATTATCTGCCGAGGCGTTAGCTGAATATTGGTGGCACTCTAGTACTATCCCGATATAACACGTTATTTGTTCAAGGCTAATAGGGCTTGTTTACTCTGTGCAGATTATTATGTTTTTGCAGAAATTCCTTTTCTGGTTAGTACTTTTGTGGCAATTGAGATACCAGCCAGTTTTGTTTGAACCACGCTGGTATTATTTCCCATTCCCCACTTAATCCTCAGGCTTAGTGCTTTCGAGCAAACTCCACATCCTAAGCCATCTTCCATTTCTGAACCATCTGTATATATACGTATTGCATTTGCAGCATCTGGCTCTGTGTTCTGTTTTATTTGTATTTTGTAGGGTTTATTAAGCAAAAACCTGGGTTCAATTGCATCATTTGCTGACTGCATCAGAGGTAGCGCAAGCGTTTCCTGCCATAAGCTTAACCTAAATTGGCTCACTCCTACTTCGGGGTTCACACCAGCCGTGCGCAATTGTACCATGGCCATTAACGCAACCTCCTTGACGTACAGGCTCAGAGGGGTCAGACCAGTAATTAGTTCCATTGCTGAGGTTGGTTTTGTCCTCATGGCTCCTTTGATGTTTAAACAAGCCATTCGCTGTATTTGATATAATTTTTGAATGGCCGTTGCTTGTAGAACTTTCGGTCCCCATGCAATTGCTCCATTCGTTAACATGGGTCTTATTATTGCAGTGTAGATCCAGGTGACCACACGGGGTGACAGACCCCATGTGAGTCCCACTGTCCTCCGACACTGCTCATAAGCCACATATGCTCTTTTTGCTCTGCTGTGTAGATGAAAGTTCCATGTTAGTTTCCTGACAAAGGTAATACCAAGGTATTTCACCTCTTCCGAAAAGTTTAGTCTGCTTTCGAAGATTTCGGGCGATTTTAAACCCGATAAACTTTTTTTTCTGGTGAAAAGGACCATCTCAGTCTTCCTGGGAGTCGGCTCTGTAATTTGGAGGACGAAATTGCGGAGCACATACTATGCTCATGCCCAGCCTTGGGCAGGGTAAGGTATAATATATTCGGTTTTAGTACCTTAGAGCCAAACGACTTCAAAAAAGTATCACTAAATATAACCATGGACTTCATCAGAAGCATAGACTTGTGGAGTGAATCGTAATCCCTAGGAGTCAGCCACAATAGAACTAACGAAGTTCACAGTGGAGATGGCAAGAAGGCACCACTCACATAGAACCTAACCTAGGTACCGATACTGCGCAGTAGAGAGAGGTAAAATTCACTATGAAAAAAGAGCTGCAGAAATATGTTCATTGTACGTACGCTCGGCTAAATTCTTAGTTGGATGAGTCTAGTACTACTACGCCACCCAATGACTTTATAAATGGTGATTGTTCTCACATCCATCACAGGACATTTGGGTTATAGCCCACTAGGTATTAGAGCCATTTTTGCTTGTGTATTATCTCCTTTTTGTTACGTTCCACATGAGCTACTGGACTTCTTGTAAAACAGTTCACAAGGCTACTATAGAATGGTTTTGGTGGAGCTGATATTCTAAAGAAACAAGTGAATAATTATTTTTTATTGTGACTTGATTTAGGGTAATTAATTTTGAACTAAATTCCATGCTTCTAGCTGTAAATTGGAATTATCACTATTTTCTAAATCTCTAAAATGCTTTGAGGTTATGTGGAAAAGTTAGCAATATAAAACTTTTACAAGTAACTTTTTTTTCTCGGCCCTCAACTTTGGTCGGAAATCGCAATAATATCTTTTTCTCTCCCTTAATCATCCCTCTCACTTTCAGCTATTGCATTTATTTTGCCCTTATTTGTAACAGCCCCCCATACAATTTCCACTAACCAAACTTTAGATATAGCCTTTTTGGTTTTTGGTGTGCGTCATCGATTGTTAATGTCCTTCTAACACATTTATACGTTGAAAGAAATGGAAAAAGGCAGGTATGTGATTAATCCTACTAAAAATATCACAATAATGAACTGTTTAAACGTATTACAAACGTCAACCCTAATCTTTGACATAAAATTGATTGTTTGATGTTTAGATTACCTACTCGCAAACGCGACCTATCAATCGGGTGTTCAAAATACGATGAAGGCGTTCCTTTTGTAGCAGCAATGTGTCTTAGTCTTCTTCTAATGTTTCACTGACAGTAATAGTTGCTGTAATGCATTTGACAATGACTAGCTTTGCTGGATATCAGGTAGAATATGTGCTTTCATTTTTTGTAGATGAACAACGAGCTTTGAATGATTTTCGTCGACATCAACAAGAAACTAAATTAGAAGAATTAAATAATCAGTTTGAAGAGGCACAAAAAGCTGCAACGCAAAAAGCGGACGAATTGAAGAATGTTGATCAAAAATTGAAAACAGTTCTTAACGGAATCGGGCAATTATTTAAAATGTTTAGATGTAAAAACGATCCTTTGATAAAAATGTTGGGTAAGCTGCTTCGTAATCCAATCAAATTTTTCATCCTATTAAAAAATAGTTCGAAATTTGTTAATGCCGAAGCCTTACAAGAAATGAAAAAAATTTTAATTTCAAATTTACTTTATTAACCTTAATTTTCAGGCGGCAATCAAGTTATACATTATCACAATGTTCTTCTATACTTGGAAATTCTGGAAAGAAATATCGAAGAAGCAATGGTGACTGTATTTTACAGAGAAAAGAATGTTAGTATAAAACTAAAAACGAATGAAAAATAGTATATTATACACCAAACACCAAAATTATTTCGCAATGGGCTTTGCCTCGAGCGGAATAAAGAGCGAGGCTTATAAATGTCTTCACCACCATGGTTTATTTACAATTTTTTCCACTACCAGCAAATTTGAGACAAAAATTGAAAATAATTCAAATAAGCATTTACCTTGTCGTCTGACTGACAGTACACTGTCAGTTTTCAATGAACGCACTCCTCCTTAAACTAATGTCATCTTCTTTAAAATCATTTTATATTAATGGGTAATTTCAAACAAATATAATAAAGACAATCTCCTGGATCCTTGAATTCTCAAAATATTTGATTGTCCTTTATTGACTCACTTTATTTATTTATTATTAGCCACTAATAGAGAAAGCAATAATTGTCAACTTCATAACTGGTAGTGGAAAAAATAGTTTTTGCTATTTGTTCGTTTAATGTTTGTTATATTTGTAGGCAGATAAGAAGAAAGGAAAAGAAGAAGCAATGACTTTGAAACATATAAAATGTCCACCTATAATTGAACCTATAGAAAGAATTGTTCTGACTAACCCATGTCCCTTATGTGTTGAACACGAGCTAGTGAGTGACGTAATAGATACTTTACAGTTCGCGCTAACAAAAGAAGAAATACAAGCTAAACTGGAAATGAAGATAGAACAAGAAGGAGAAAGCGACAAATTGCATAATGTATCAGCTTGTCATTTACCTAAATCAAGACAGATTATACAAAAGAGATATCAATAAATATATACAAACACTTAATTTTAGTTCTCAGTGATTTAAGTTTGTTATTTTTCCATCGTCCACTTCTTCAAGTTCACCACTTTCTTAACAACGTTTCCCATTAAGACTAACAGTAAAATTGATATTCCTATTATTAATAAGAGAGTCTCTTATATACATAAAATTTTGAACGTACTTCAAACTGCGCAAATTAAAATTAATATTCAACCGCCATACGTTTGTGATGGTCGACTATCATAGTACCTATCATAGTTCACTAGACCTGCCTCCATATCTAAAAAACCGTATACAGGTGGAGGCCAAACTCAAATCCATCGGCCTCGCAATTGTTTTAAATGAATCATCCTCTTTTTTTATCACCGGAAATGAAAGTTACTTTACTAAACTGTCAATTTCATTGAGTATTCCCTATACCCAAACTAAATAGTTTTTGTGATATTTCAATTTTCATAAATGTAAACCTGAATTTTCGTTTCGAACGCAACTGATGCTTGCCCTCTTTCAGTGAACAAAACACAATCGGTGTTTTACACCATATATTACACCCGTTCTTTGCCTTTCTCAATAAATTCCGTTACGCTGTTACATGTGATTGTGCTTATACCTTTGTTACCAAATGTCGCGCTTTGAGTTTGAAGTAACGTAGTCTTCGCGCACTTTGAAAATATTTTATAGGTAAGTAACAGCATTGTCTAATATAAAGAAATAGTCTGTCAACCTCATGAGTATAACAGAGACCCTAAAAAGAGAGATGCTTACATATTGAGAGGTGGCGGCTCAAGTTAAATTACGGTGAAATTGGAAACTTCCAGAAACTTGTGTATACGAGATGCTATTGACCAATGGGTGGCTCTATGATAAAATCTTAATAACCCTCAAAATAAACATAACAAAATACATTTCTACTTATCAAAGCTGAATAAAAATTTTTTCGTAGATAACTAACCCAACCAAACAAAATTTTACGAGTATAGAGAAGTATATTTCAAAATAATTTCCGGACTCAGTTTCTGGTCGGATTTATAATAAAAGTAACAGATCCGTATTAGATCAAATTTAGATACCAAATCATAAATTAAATTTATTTTTTGACAAAAAATAACTGAATTTTACAAGAACAAATCTAATTGGCAAATGTTATCAAACAATGTTTCTTTTAAAAAAGATACGATACTGTGTTATTGTTATATACAGGGTGCTTTCAAATGCCACTTACAACGTTTGCATGTATATACCTTTAGTAAAATTGGACAAAATGATATAAGCTCATTTACTTTGAGAAAAACAGGGTGTTGAAGTATTGAAAAATTGAATGTTTTAATTCGATATTTTTAAAATGGATGAATAAATTGATTTTACATTTGGTAGGTTGTTTTTAAGTAATGTAAATAATATATATTTTTATAAAAAAAAATTTTTCAATTCTTGATCCAGTGGTGTACATTTGGAAAAATATGTCACTTTTCTCCTCCCATTTTTCACGCTACTGGTATTTGTAGCTATTCTCAATTAATTTTGTATTCCTTAATTTTTTTCACGTAAAAAACACATAACCTTTGCACATCAAAAAATTTGTAGTTTTCAAGATATTTAATGTTTTCATGAAGTCTTACATGGTGGTTCTAACTGGTGCATGGTAGAATTATAATTAGGCAACATCAAAAGTCTAATAAATTAGATTTGTGTATATTCTTTGTAGAGCTGCTAATATCTCATAATATACTGTCTGTTGTTTTTATTCATATAGTTTTTTGCACTCACCAATAGAGGAGTTCAGTCTGAGGTCAGTATGGCTAACAAAAAGTGTTTTTTCTGACAAGAATGACAGTAGTTAAGTATGAAGAATACGTACCTGGTGATGACTTTTTGTGTTCGCTTATTTTTCTTTTCATTACTGGAAGATAATCCCAGCCAGTAGAAAATATAATCAATCGGTCAAAAAGTTAACAACCGACAGAAAATATTCCCCACCGGCTTACAGGATGTTTTCTACCGGATGCAACCTGCCAGAAAGTTTGTCTTTACTAGCAAAGTGCATTCATAAAAATATACACACAGGAACAAATAAATACAAACTCAACAATTACAAAATATTTACATTTACATACATTTTTTTACAAAAAATACACAGTACACAAATATTTTACAATTAACATGTTAACACCTAAAAACTACCACCACTTTACCCACCCCTACTACACCCATGCTTGAACATGCAAATACTAAACCCATGCAGTTAAAAAAAAACCTGCAAATAAAAAAATTCTGTAGAGCACACATCCATCGCTGATCAAATTTCTGTAACAGAAACTCAAACAAAATTAAAAATTTCCTTTGACAAATCGCCGGAATCTCTGAATACTGTAAGAGAGTGTTAGTTTTCTGAAAAGGAAGCGCTGAAAAAAATGTTTAGTCCATAACTGCTCAGTATAGCCATTTTGCATGCACCCTCCTTGGGATCTACAATATTTTGATAGCCCATTCTGGACAACTATTCCCCCTACTTGTCATCCCATACCATACCCATTTCGACAAACTGGAAAACACTTTTCGCACCCGCCCCGTCGACGGTTGACTGCTCGCTTTGCACACGAGAAAACTTACGGACAACCTGGGAGCGAGCACAATCCCACAGTGTGGTACGATACGTGTATCCGTGAAGGGAAAAGTCAATCGTAAATCAACAATTTGGAATACATGTGGCTAACTTCACAGTAAAATAAAAACCTTACCAATACCTGTTGAAGAAGGAACCAGCACCAGCAGCAGCTTGTAGAAGAGAGGCAGAAAGAAAAATGAGAAAAGACATGGATATGTCTTTTGAAAAAACTCGTAAAAGAAATGGAGGACAATGTTTAGAAAAAGGGGATTTTTGGAAAATATATTTGGGCTGAAAGTTGCTTCTCGTAGATGGAAAATTGTCCCCCATGGCTGGAAGACGACCCCAGCCTGTAGAAAATATAATCAATCGGTCAGGAAAGATACAACCGACTGAAAATATTCCCCACCGGCTTACAGGGTGTTTTCTACCGGATGCACCCTGCCAGAAAGTCTGTCTTTACTAGCAAAGTGCAATAATGAAAATATACAAACAGAAACAAATAAATACAAACTCAACAATTACAAATAAATATTTACATTTACTTACAATTATTACAACATTTTTTACAAAAAATATTAAACACAAAATACACAGTACAAAAATATTTTCGAATATAACCACCAGTTTACCAACCCCTACTACACTCAAGCTTGAGCATGCAAATATTAAACCCAATGCAGTTAAAAAAATAAACATGCAAAGATTACCTACTTCACTAAGTTTGAATATATCGATACCTATATTCCTAATAAGTATATCCCTAAAAAAATTCCTAAAACAGAAAATCAAACAAAATTAAAAAATTTCTTTAACAATTCGATGAAATCTATGGAGCCTGTAAGAGAGTGTTAGTGTGTTGAAAAAGAAGCGCTGACAATATTCAAAGAATTGAGGAACGACATAGCTTACCTATGTCTTTTGAAAAAATAATCAGCTTTTAGAAGAAAGGGATGAAAATATTTAAAAAAATTAGGAACGACATAGCTTACCTATGTCTTTAGAAAAAATAAACCACTATAAAGGAAATGAAGGAAAATATTTAGAAAAATTAGGAACGACATAGCTTACCTATATCTTTTGAAAAAATAAACCACTGTAAAGGAAATGGAGGACAATATTTAGAAAAATAAGGAACGACATAGCATACCTATGTCTTTTGAAAAAATAAACCACTGTAAAGGAAATGGAGGACAATATTTAGAAAAATAAGGAACGACATAGCTTACCTATGTCTTTAGAAAAATTTCCAGCTTGTAAACGAAAGGGAGGACAATATTTAGCAAAATAAGGAACGACATAGCTTACCTATTATCAAGTAACTATTTCACATATGTAACTTAGGCTTCAACGATATTTTGAACTATTTCCCCAATTTGTCATCCCAATCCATACCCATTCGACAAACGAAAAACACATAAGCGCACTCGCCCCGTCCGGTTGACTGCCTGCTTTGCAAACAGGAACTTACCGACAACCTAGGAACGAGCACTATACCACAGCGTGGTACTACGTGTATCCGTGCAGGAAAAAGTCAAACGCAAACCACCAAGTTTTTATATGTGACGTACTTAATAGATAAATATTTAGAAAATTGAGGACCGACAAAGCTTACCTACGTCTTTGGAAAAATAACCAACTCATAAAAGAAAGAGAACACATTATTTAGAAAAATGGGAAACGACATATCTTACCTATGTCTTTAGAAAAAATAACCAGCTGGTAAAAGAAAGGGAGAACAATATTTAGAAAAATTAGGAACGACATAGCTTACCTATGTCTTTAGAAAAATATCCAGCTTGTAAAAGAAAGGGAGGACAATACTTAGAAAAATTAGGAACGACATAGCTCCTTATGCCTTTAGAAAAAATAACCAACTTTTAAAAGAAATGGAGGACAATAGTTAAAAAACTGGGGAATGACATACCTCTGGTAGATGGATGTTTGTCCCCCATGGCTGGAAGATGACCCCAGCCAGTAGAAAATATAATCAATCGGTTAAAAATTCAAAAACCGATGAAAAATATTCACCACCGGCTTACAGATCCTCCAGAATCTTGATTTTCCTAACAATTGAATTATCAAAACTGTATGTCAAATATAAATGAAATATTCAAATTTTCCATTATATATTCACAAGAAGGTATTGGTTCTAACCTATGAATTTGGAAAAAGGATATAATAAAGCACTAATAATAATTTGGAAAATGTAGCAGTATGCAATAATTTACATGCAGTATATAAATTAATAAATGTTTTAAACTATTTCAAAATCAAATGAGTGCCCAAATTATGAACCTATTAAAAATTATAAAATAACTCCAAATATTTCAAACACACTGTATTTATTTATTGCTAGTAGTAGTAGCATATATCTTACTCTATTGATGAATGTTTTTAACTATTTCAAAATTAAAAAGTACTAAATTTGCTTATAAATAATGAATCGGTTCAATTATTGTATAAAAATTATTCCTAATCGATTCAAAATATTTTTTCTACATTCATGCAAAAAACAACACTTTTGTGAACCACATTTAATGGAAAAAGTAGTACTTTATTGTACTCATCTGTCATTCTTGTGTCAGTTTTGTGATGATTAATGACAAACAAGAACATTTAAATTAAATAAAAATCCATAGCAAGTATCTGATCCTGCTTTAATACAACAATAATATATGTATATCCTACTACTTAGTCTCAACGAGTTACAATTATTGCAAAAATCTTTAATTATTTAAAATTTAAATGGTCAAGGCGAAAACAGCTATGATTGAGTACTGACAAGGTGGAGGCCATAAAGATACAAAAAAAGAAGAACGGGTTGAGTTTAATTAGGTTAGGTTAGGTTCTTGACATATTATATTCTAATTTTCCAGTTTTTGCATGAATGTAAAAAACTATTGTATGCAACTCTTGCAAAAACTTTTTGCACTTGTTGCATAAATAACTATTAAATACACTGTATTTATTTATTGCTAGTAGTAGTAATAAATAAGGAGAGGATAAGGTATTGGGATAATATAGGAAACAGTGTAGCTACCCTATGTCTTTCAAAATCCAAAAATTTTCAAAATAAATCAAAGAAATGTTTATAAAATAAATATCCTACTATACAATGATTAAAAGGATTCGAAAAGCATATATCTTACTCTATTGATGAATGTTTTTAACTACTTCAAAATTAATAAGTACTCAATCTGTTTATAAATAATGAATCAGTTCAATTTTTGTATTAAAATTATTCGTAAGAGATCCAAAATATCAAAAAAATCTTTATTTATTCGTTGCTGGTAAAGAATGGATAAAATATTGTTAAAATATAGACAACAACATAGTTTACTAATGTATTTTGAAAAAAATATATAGAAAATGAAGAAGTAGGATATTTATTTAGTGCTAGTAACTGCCAGAAAATGAAATAAAGAGTCACCTTTTGTATATTGAATTATAATCCTTGGAAATCATGACCAAAAATTGGAACTACACATTAGTACACCACCGAAAATTTCGAAAACACATTGTTTCACCACCGAAAATTTCGAAAACACATTGTTTCACTACCGAATATAATTTCGAACATAGGTACACTACCGAAAACTCGAAAATACATTCAAATTTCACGTAAACTACGAATATATATACACTCTACACGCCCGTCCGATTCGAAAATTCATTCGTTACTGAAAGCGAGATTTAAAATTTATCTATGAATCACTCCATTACAAGTAAACAAGTATGTGTCATCGATTTGAATTAAAAATAAACTGCCCGCCCTATTTAAAAATATTAATTAATTATTTTTAAAACCGTTATTCTAGTATTTATGATATTTTTAGTATACAGGGAAGGTAGAAAAGTTCCGAAATAATTTATTGAAAATAATTATTAGGATATTCTAAGAATTTACAAGGAAATAGTTATTTTAAATTTTATTTTCATTTTAATTTTGGCGAGCAGTGTATATATCGACAAAATAAACTTGCATTAAAAGATTCTTCTTCTTATTAATTTGTAATGGCCTCCTATTTTATAGGACATCCAGCCAATATTGTTAAGAAGAGATATTTTAACTTCATTTTGGCCGGATGCTGCAAAGCAAGAGGCCAAGAATCAGTAGAAGAAGAAGAAGAACTTCATTTCTTGCGGGAAAGAAGAAGCTAGGAAATATTTGTTAACTTCTTCTTTTTCTTTAACTGGGGATACTTTACCTCACTTAGACAATTGAAATACTTACTGCTAATTTTACACTGTTGAAGAAAAAGAGATACTTCTGTTTTTTTCATTTTAAATAAAAAGAAGATTCTTCTGTTTCTTCTTCTTGTTGAAGAAAAAGAAGATTCTTCTGTTTTTCCTTCTAATTATAACCTGGCGAAGGAAAAGAAGATTCTTCTGTTTCTTCTTCTTATTTAAGAAAAAGAAGATTCTTCTGTTTCTTCTTGTTAAAGAAAAAGAAGATTCTCCTGTTTTTTCTTCTAATTATTCACTGTTAAAGAGATAGAAGTTTCTTCTGTTTTTTCTCCTACCCTGTTGAAGAAATAGAAGATTCTTCTGTTTTTTTCTTCTTGTTAAAAAAAAAGAAGATTCTTCTGTTTTTTCTTCTACCCTGTTAAGGAAAAAGAAGATTCTTCTGTTTTCTTCTTCTTATTAAAGAAAAAGAAGATTCTTCTGTTTTTTTCTACCCTGTTGAAGAAAAAGAAGATTCTTCTGTTTTTTATTGTACCCTGTTAAAGAAAAAGAAGATTCTTCTGTTGTTTCATCTAATGATAACAGTTACAATTTTTAAGGGAAAAAATAGACAATGATTTTATGCAACACTTTCCAAAATAACATATGCTCTAATACCATAGACAACCCGTGGAACGATCGCCTTGGGGAACCGGGCGGAGCCCCATTGTAATTAGCCTTCCTCTGGTAGTGCGGGGCCCTGCCAGAGGTGACCAACCCTTCCCTTGCCACTCGTGGGAACACCCATGCACACAAACACAAAAAAAAACAAATCCCGAGGCTGGAAAGAAGTGCTTACCTTAATCAGAAGCAGTAGCTGGGGATAAACAGAAATGTCCACCCCAAAATACTGCACAGAATGAGGCTGGACATGGAAGATCACAACTACGAGTACACCCCTCTCCTCCCTCACTCCACCTCCAACAGCAAATGTACTTCCTGCGGCGGGCGCCAAGAGCTCAGCTCTTAATAAAGGCAAGGAACCGGCTGCCCCTGCAGGAAAGCGACCTTACCTGTGCACCTCCGAGGGGACTCATAGAAGGCTGAAGAAGCCGCGCAGAGACAGAAATATCGCCATTCCTTCCAAAACCTTTGCGGATGCCGCCTTGAGACAACTCAAGGTTGCTATTATATGTAGATGTGACTAAACCGTACGGTAAGTTACCGCAAAACGGGAGAGAATCATGTAAGGTGAACCCAGAATGACACCTCTTCGTCTTCGGGATCGGAGACAAGGATATGGCTGTCCTCAAGAAGAAGTCGAAGAGGATGAGCTATGCGTTCACCTCATTGACTATTATGGTTTCGAGAAAGGAAGCAAGGTGTACCTCTGTAGACCCGAGGTCCTTGGTAGTCGAGCCACCTAAAGTGGATATTGGCTCCAAGGCCACCATGGGTTCCGAAAATGACATCGAAGCAGTCGAATTTTTCCTGCCAGATTTCTACACACCATTAGAGCCATTTTCGCCTTGTAGGTGATCTCCTTTTCGTGTTTGTTCCACAGGGTTTACTGTCTAAAATTAGACCTAGACACTTGACTTCTTGTCTACATTCAATCTCGTTTCCATCAAGTTTAATGGTTTTGAGGTTGAGTTTTCTTTTCTTGGTAAAGGCTATCAAGATGGTTTTAGTGGGGTTGATGCTAAGTCCCACTTGCCTACACCAGCTATTTGTATAGTTCAGACCCTGTTGTACAATATCACAAAGGGTGTTTTCGAATTTCCCCCTGGCTGTTATGACAATATCGTCGGAATATCCTTGGCAGGATATTCCTAGATTCGTCAAAGCACACAACCGTCATACTCCACATTAATGAGGATGCTACTCCTCCCTGTGGACATCCTCTGGTAGTGCAGATCGAGACAATGTCTTTGCTTGTCTTTGTCTCTGCTACTCTTGTGGTGAGCAGTTCCGACATCCATTTGGATGTCTGTTCAATGTTCTTTTAACAGCCTCATGTGGAGTATTGTCAAAAGCTCCTTCTATGTCCATAAATGCACATACCACAGTTTCTTGATTGTCTAGAATCTAGAGCACCTCGGATATCCTCCGTCAGTTGTACCAGTGCAGTCTCCGTAGATCTGCCTGCCCGGTAAGCGTGCTGACACGGGTGGAGAGGTAGTCTCTCTAGGATTTCCGTTCTAATGTGGTTATCAATAGCGTTTTCCATCGTTTTGAGCAGTTTCCAGTTTTTGGAAGGAAAGTTACCATTGCCCTTATCCATGCTTCTGGTATATAACCCAGTTCTAAGCTACTACTAATTCTAACTAAATGTTGTAGAATTTCGTCTTGTCCTTGCTGGAGCAATGCTGGGAAAAGGTGTTCATGGTCCATTTCAACCTATCGTTGTACTTACCTTCAGATGCAGCCACCCTACCACCGATTAAAGAGATGGAGGTACTAGTGGATCACTACCTCAACCAGAGAGTGGAGCGTGGAGAGTGGGCTGCGACTCAAACTCTCAACACTTGAGCTATGGCAGCAAGGATATCAACGCCCGAGGTAAGTCTCTTTATGAATATATAAATAAGAAACATCTAACAATTTTAAACAGAGGCACGGAGCCGACATTTATTAACGCCCTAAGCTGGCGGCAGCCAAAATATCAAACAAAATTCAGGACTGGCAAGTGTAGACCACTGTGAAATCCCGCAACCCTAAGAGGACGGATGTAGCTCTCTACAATCGACTCTTAAAAGGTGCTCTGCGGGAAACAGAGGTCCTGACTCCTAGCAATAATGAGGAGCTGGAAAGGTACACAGTATCTATCCAAAACAAAATGGACATTGCCTATAAGGAATCCTGTCCGATGAGGATGGAGAACGACCTTTAACAAGGCAAAACGAACAACACTCAAAGAGGACTGGGGAATATATTATATAGCCAACCTCAAAAAGTTGAAAAAAGTCTGCAGACAAAACCAAAGAGAAGACTGGGCTATTTCGGTATTTTCCCCTTTCAAGTCACCAGAACCTGACGGAATAAGACCAGCCCTACTTCAGTGGGGAATGGATATTCTTATACCGCACCTGGTTGGAATTTTCAGAGCCTCTTTAGCTCTAGCCTCTAGCCAAAGTCTACTTCTCGTCTGTTTAGTAGATTATTTAGATGTTTATTGTAGATATAATATGAATGTATTTGATTTTTGACAGTCCTAAATGACCTTACATTGTTTTACTGGACTAAGCGAAGAGCTGGTACTCGAAGTAGAAGGATCCATAATTGCAGATATTCAATACAATTGCTCACTTAAGTTTTTGAAGGAACAGTTTCAACAAAACTGAGTGAAAATAATAAAATAGCAAGAGTGGATGCGATTACAAAATTGATTATATTCATCTGTCAGTACCATCAAAAATGGAAATTATCAGTTGATGTCAATAGTCAATACTAATAGAGAGTGTTGTGTGAAACTGGGCGGAATATGACCAGAGGTCTACAGAATTGCCAACTTGAATTCAAATTACTCCTATTATACCTGGTATGAGGTGATACAATAGGCAAGTTCTTAAATCTACCGATATATCTATCGGTAAATACGGTGTCTACCAAAGTCGTTCTTAAATTTACCGATAGATTGTCAATAGAATCATCCCAGCGTTCTTAAATTCATCGATAGCTCTATCGAACATCTATCAGTTCTACCGGTCTTTATACTTAATGAATCTGGTAGATTTGGAAGGGAAAAGAACAATCAGAGAGCACAATCATCAATCATATTCAATGACAATTAACAATCTTTGTTTATTGAGTTGTTTTGTTTTGTTGGAGATTTTATACTTTTTTTTGTTAATAAAAATGGATTATGATATGGAATAAAAATTACTAGTCGAATTAAATGCTGTGGTGATAGAAAATAAAGTTTGTCCACGATCACCTAATAATAAGCCGATATTTTACCTCCTAACAAAAGGTATATGGTACCCATATATCAACTGTCGTGAATTATGAACCATAATACACTACAGTGTATTATGAACTAGAGATGGGGGTACCTACAATATGAAATAAACTATTAAATCTGGGTATTTTGTTCAGGAAATTTGTTTCTGACATATATCGTATCGATAAAATATTGTAATTTTTAGTATTGATACTTTTGATATCGATATTTTCTAATATTAAGTATTTTAAAACAATATATTTATAACGGTACGTTGTATTGATACTTTCTACAGTATCGCCCATCTCTATATATGTCAAATTATATTTTTATGTAGCTGTCAGAACATTTTGAGGTTAGTATAATACCAAATTGTTACTGACTTTTATTTGATAAAGAAATCGAGTGTTGTGGACAAAGTATAGTATTCTACTCGAAATTTATGGCCATAATTCACTTGGGTGACTTGCGCCTATCGCCTGCGGCTCGTGACTCAAACGTCACCCATCGTGAATTATGGCTATCATAAATTGCTCGTTTAATAATATACTATTACTAGCGTCTATGCGTCAATATTATTAAAGATAATTGTCAAATTTATCTTCTTTCTTTCTTCAATCTACCATAGTATCTAACCAATACGTTCTTATAATCGTCTACCGATAGATCAACTTCATTCTACCTGACATCTGACATATCACAGACATCTATCGATAGAGTCTATCGTTGGATTTTAAGAACTTCCCTAATGCTTTTCTTCTATTTATAGCTCTGTGCATAGACAAATATATTTCTCTATGGTTCTGTGCTTTTGACTGTGAAAAAATTATTTCTCGCCTTCTCGGTAACCTTGCTGGAGATCGTCAAAAACGTGACCTATTCAAGTTGAAAAAGAAGAGTTTTGGTATTTATAGGGAAAAATCACGAACCGCGAGATGGCGCTGAAAAATCCAAAATGTCGGATCGGAGGGTGAACAACAAATATTCTCTCATATGATATTAGCTTCGTTTTCGAAATTTTTGTGTTGTATTGCTGGATTTGTGTCATAAGATATCTATTAATAATGCCTGTGAAAGTAGAGATATCAATTTCGGATATTCTGGATTGTTGGTGAACGTGTTTGGCCAATTATGAAGGTGAGGTTCCAATGAAAAAGTTAGCAGCTTATGTACCTATGAGATCTCCAACAATATTACAATCCCCTATTATAAATTTCAGTGAGTCCTGGATTTGTCAATGTTCCTGTAAAGCAGGATTAGGGAGATACTGCAAGGATATTATTGCTACATTGATTTATATTAACAGGTAAATAAGTTTTCTCAATTACCAAGTAGGTAGATGATTTCAAAACCACACCACACATCCCTGTTTGCCTCCTCTCTTTTTCATGTTTCAGATATGAGATGTTAGAACCAGTAAGCTGTACTGATCTCTGGCTCAAAATTAGGGAAAGGAAAAAAGACAGAGAGAATAAGTAGGCCAGAACCATTTCAGTCATTTAGTCACCCAGGAATTAAAAAAAAAGAAAATACAATACAACAGCTGAACTGAACAAAAAAAACTTTAATCTTCTAGCCTACAGTAAGTTTTAGACAATGAAAACGAACAATAATTAAGTCATTTGAATATATTGAACATCAGCACTTTTTTAATACCTGCAGGTGTAGGGATTCTGCTTTGGCAACATTTTTGGCAAGATATCATCAAGTAAAAGAACAAATGGGTGCACCAGTGTATGATTCAAGTAATAAGCAGATGTTGTATAATTTAGTTTTAAAATGGCATATCGGCCATTTCGATTAGAGAGAAAAAAGCTTTATCTGTTCGACTTACCTGTTCTCTTTTATGTGCTGTTTGTTTTTATTTTCAGGCATCCAGATCATATTATGCAATATGTATTGTATCACAATAATAAATAAATAAATAATATAAAAAAGTTATTGTTTCATTATATAAGCAAAGGTACCTATATATGTATGGTTTTGCACAATAATTATAAATAGGTGGAAGACTTTATGCAATAATAATAACAAATTTTGCTTTTCATGATATCATTTAATCTATTTTATGCAGAATACTAATGAAATAAAGAAACATGTATAATACTAATTAACTAAATGAAAAAATATAGAATAAAATACATGGTATAGCAAAAATAATAAACCAGAAGTAATTGTTTTGAGTTCTCACCTACTATCCGTCACTATATACCTATATAATATATATTTTTTTGTATGTTGATAATTAGTCACTGGAAGGTTCTGGCGATAGGAAAGGATCTATTTTTCAAATGCTCCCACTGTGTTGTGGATATTGAATACTAAAAAATATAAATTGAAGTGAAGAGAATCTGATAGTAAAAATTTTTGAACTTACCACAAAAACAATCCTCTTTCAGAAAGTGCTTGCTGCAAACAAGCATGTATTTTGAGATAGGCTTCCCTACCTTCAAGATTTTTTGCCAATTCTTTACTGCCGTGGGATTCAAAGATAATTTATGTACAGAAATATCCGAAGTACTGTCTGATGCACATTGAGGAACTGAGCACATTTTGCGTGATATTACCTCATTATCTCTTCCAATCCGCTGCATTTTAAGATTTGATGTTTATTTGAAAGATCTATTGTTCATAAAATAACGTAAAAATATATCACTTTCGACCTAAATCACTTAAAATTGTATAAAAATCTCACACTTCACCCATATAAACACATATGGGTTAGTTTGTTGTTCACCCTCCGAGTATTTCGAACGATTAATTGTAGATGTCGCCCACTCCGTGATTCTTCCCAATTTTCTTGTTTGTAATTGGAAGTGGTTGGTACAACTGTTCTTCATAATCTTTTTGGGGTTTAGTAAAGTGTACTAAGGTTTGTACTTGTAAATATTTTAGTAATCCTTTAGTTTTATTTGTGTTTAATATATATTTTCACTTCGACTTAAACCGAATAATATTGTCTAGTATTTATTTTATTAATTTATATAGTGTTTATTTTGTTTTAGGCCAAAATGGGTAGGCGACCTGCAAGATGGTAAGTACCATAAGATTTCATTTTAGGGGAAATTGAATTATTTGATGTGTCACTAATCTACTGAATAAAATAATTTTATATTAATTCTTAGTATATTTTATAATCGTAACGTAACTATACAAACTCTGAGTATACTAACTAATTTTGTTTCAGCTATCGCTATTGTAAAAACAAACCTTACCCGAAGTCACGTTTCTGTAGAGGTGTCCCAGATCCCAAAATTCGTATTTTCGATTTGGGTAAGAAAAGGGCTAGTGTAGAAGATTTTCCTTTGTGTGTACATTTAGTTTCTGATGAATATGAACAACTTAGTTCCGAAGCATTAGAAGCTGGACGTATTTGCTGTAACAAATATTTGGTTAAAAATTGTGGTAAAGATCAATTCCATATTCGTATGAGACTTCATCCTTTCCATGTTATTAGAATCAACAAGATGTTGTCCTGTGCTGGAGCTGATAGGTAAGTTTCATTAGTGTCAATTCCCTTAAAACTGTTGAAAAATATTTTACCAAGTTTTGAAATGTTTTACTTTATACAATAGACAATATTTCAATTTGAACAAGTATTGTGCTAAATTGAGACATTTCTGTTCATATTTATATTTAGGTATGCATACAGAATAGTAAAATGGAGTGAACCGATTGTCTAATGTTTTAATCTTCAAATTGTTTTCTCTCAATTTGACAAAATTCCATTTTGTTTAGTTTAATCTCATTTTAAAAGGCATTGTAATAGTTATTTACGTAATAAGTGGGATATGGACATTATTAACGCACGCATGTGAAGTTTGCACGACGAGGCCGTAGGCCGAGTCGTGTAATCACATAAGTGCGTTAATAATTCCTATCACACGTGTTACGTACAAAATTTTATCTACAACTGTTTATTAGTATTATCAACAGTACCTATATTATAAAATTTAAAAAAATTCCAATCCAACGTATTTTTAATAATATTGACTGCAAACATAAGGTACACTGTGTATCATATTTTGTGACTATATCATCAAAGACAAACAAGGATGAGGAAATAAAATAAATTAGTTATGCCATCAAATTTTCAAATTTGAATGAACAAAAATCTATAAAAATGAGTTCAAGCGAAGACAATCTCCTTTCGGAAATTGAAAATGCAGCTTCCAGTTATTTTAAATATTTAATTCTGGCTATAATATGTTTCTAGATTCTCATTACCGCACTAGTGCGGTAATGTAATCAAAAACGCACTAGTGCGGTAATATACGTCATTATGACACTAAAAATAGTGTCAAATCGTACTCGTTACATGACAGTTGTAGATAAACAATTTTAGAACATTTTAGATTTTGAGTAAATTCTCAATTTATTAATCAAAGATTGGTTGTAGAAGATAAAACTTGCATAGAATATGTTCTACAGTCATTTTAAAAAGGAGTTTGCAAAAATTGACTAATAGTAATAGGTTTACCATAAATTATAATGTTTTTTTTTTCTCTCTTAATCTGTAATTGGTAATAGTAAGTTTTATTATGTTGAATCATTTATAAACACCAAACTAATTTGAAGTTAGGCTTGCTGGTACATATCTAAAAATACCAAATTTTGTAGGCTCCAGACTGGAATGAGAGGTGCTTTTGGCAAACCCCAAGGTACAGTTGCCCGTGTACGTATTGGTCAACCAATCATGAGTGTACGTTCAAGTGATCGTTTCAAGGCTGCAGTAATTGAAGCTCTCCGTCGTGCTAAATTCAAGTTCCCTGGACGTCAAAAAATTTACGTTTCCAAAAAATGGGGTTTCACCAAATACGAACGTGAACAGTATGAAACCTTGAAACAAGAAGGCAGATTGGCTCCTGATGGTTGCAATGTACAATACAGGCCAGAGCATGGACCATTAGCAGCTTGGAAGAAAGTTCAAGAAGACATTTATGCATAGTAAAACTATTTTTAACTGTGGATAAATTTATTTGTAATAAATTTATTAAAAATATGGTATTTTGTTTATTGTACTTAGTTGCGGATTTACCACTAGGTAAAAGCCTAGGGAAGACATTGATAGTGATTTTTTTGTGACAATTAACTACACTGTTCCGAAACAGGACCCTACAAATTTTACTGTGTATGACGAAACGCGTCAGGAGAAAGATCTCTTAGCATTTTAAAAAGGATGCTAATTTATGATGCAAGATTGTCTAGTTTAGGAAGCTTTATAGCTTGAGCTAATAACTTGGATTTTGTTAAACTGATAGGAGTTCGCAACTCAAAAAGCAAGAAAAGTTTGAAGTTCAGGTATAAAATTATATGATATTACAAAAGGTGTGGAAATAATCACAATTTTCTTCAAACACACTATTTTATTAATTATTCACAACCTAACTCTCGCCGTGACTCAATTCGAATGACCGCTTAAAAATATCTAATACATTATTTCTTTCTGTTATCGAGTTGATATGCGCTTAGTCATACTCGTTTTTATAGAAATACAACACATCACTTACATTTTAAATATTTCCACTAATTTATTTAATTAACAAAAATATAGTATGGATTCATATTATTTGATACTAATTAACTACAGAGGATTATTAATAATTCAACCTCTGGACTTTGTTAATAAATATAACTAATGCCAATTTGTCTAATATACAGTGTCTAACAATAATATAATTTGGTATACCTAATCTACTTAAATGCTAACAAATACATAACAATGATTTATTTGTATTTGGCTGAACATAATATATTATACTGTAGTTCATTTTGTAATTGTGCATTTACTTCACAACTACGCATTCTAAATTGAAAAGAATGATTTTTTCACTTCTAAGAGTAAATGTTATTGACTCAACTGGCAAGATTATACAAACTTATGAAAAACATCCAAGTGTATACATGGAATCATTATTTAAAAGAAAGTCAACCGCAAATTGATTTTCCTGTTGGTTTTTGAGATTTCATTTGTTTCAAAATAGCCCTTTAAAAACGAGTCTTGCCATTTTAGGTTAAATTTTCGAACATACATCCCGGTTCTTGGGGCCGCTCGAAAAGCCTTGGCTAGGGCTTCTAGTATCTTAAATCTACCACTGATATACCTTGTGCTAAATATCAACACATTTTAAGAAATTATGTGTGCAATAACTGGCGAGAGACATTGCTGTGTCATAAGAAATTTTAAAGGTTTTGTGGAAAATTGAATAAAAAATGATATGGAATAAATAAGTGCTGTTTATACTGAGATAAAATGTCTAATAATTTGATGACTCAAAAGTGATAGCGTTACAATGCAAAGAAATTTCGGAATTTGAATCATTTGACTTATTATAAAAGTAGGTAGATAATTGTAAAATTTTTTTTTGCTGACAGTGTTTCATTTCAGAAGTGAACAGTTGAAAAATTAAATTATTTCCGATTTGGTTTTCAGTTATATTGTGGAATGTTTCGCAACCTAACAGAAAGATTCCAAAAGAAATGAGTTGAAATTCATATTTCATCAAATTAGAATTTGCATAACATTGTCAGTTAATAAAAAATAATTTGACCTAAAACTGAGTTTTCGGGTAAACTCCTGAAGTAAGTCACTGAAATTATTTATTTTTGGATCATATAGTGACATAAATTATAGATACCAATTGTCAAAAAGCCGTACACACTTTGAATATGGTAAGATATTTCTTTTTTCCCTTGCGGTAAAACGCGGGATTGTAGTAGTAGTCAGGTTATCCTGCGAAAGTTTTTGAAGGCACATTATTTGCTGTTTTTTTACACTGTGGTTTCGACATCTTTCAATATATTTTGCACTACTGGATATCACCGTGGAAATCGTCGTTACACCAGACCAAATTGTTAATAACTTGTATGTATATATCTATTAATAATAAGATCCTATTTATCTTGAAAGTTTAAATACAAATGGCAAAGCTGAAATTCTAAAAATAAAACAATTTTGGCTAACAACTCTTATTTATTCTTTTTTCTCTTATTTTTTATTTCAAAGTTTCGGTAGCGACATAATATGTCAGAAGGAACATACATGAGATATTTAAATATTATTTATTAATTTACTCATCGAACAGTTTGTTAACATTCAACTTTCTTTTCATCCTGTTATGATTATCATTATCTCTACTATCATTATCATTACTCCTATTAAAGCTCAATTTATCAAAATTAACATTGTATGATGGTGTCCACTGCTTTATTTCTTTTCTTTTAAAAGAAGGTCGATCTGCAGTTTTAAATGTTTCTGTTTGTATTAATTTTCTTCTTGGTACATGTCTTAATGAAAATTCCCAATTTTCAGTAAGTTTTTGATCAAGTAAAATGGAAATCATTTGATTTAAAGTGAGGCTTTTTCCAGAACCAGAGCCCCATTGCAAGTATCTATCCAAAGGTAATTTAGCCATTTTTAAACCTTCTCTTTTTGCCTTTGCCAAAGACAATGGTTCTTGATTTATCTGAAAAGTTAAATTTTGTTAATGCAAATTCTGTAGCACAGAAGAAGAATCCTCCATACACATACTAATATAGCACAGCCATTCATAATCCTAGGGCACAGTAGGTACTTAGGATATCACTGGATAGAAAAAAAGGGACATTTACATAAGTTAAAGTCAGTAGATATTCTAAAATTCCTCAGGGAAATAGAACTAAGGAAGCTACTAGTCTCTGAGATTTTAATCAGGAACTAAACATAAGTAAGAGGGAATCATAGATATTTTAGGTCTCAGTGAATGTCATCCTAATATACATACACTCACCGGCACGAAAAACGGAGCAGTTGAATTTTTTCAAACAAACTTTAAATTTCAATGCTTTGTGATGTTTTATTATTATAATATCTTACACACAAATAAAACAAAGTTTTTAAATTATTTTCCAACAATAACTGAACATATAATTAAAGAAAAAAAAGTATTTCGAACAATTTAAAAAACGAGAACAAAAAACTTTTTGCAACAATTTAAAAAACCAGAACGAAAACAAATTTCTGATGTGTCATAACGACTTTAAATTATTCAAAACTAAAACGACTTGCTATCCCAAACTTTGGAGCCGCATTATTAATAACGGGTGTTGCCCCCACGTGCTCGAATTAATGCCTGTATCCTTCTTGGCATGCCTAGAATCAAGTGCCGAATATCCGCTTGTGGAATAAGTTCCCATTCCTCTAAAAGAGCTTGTCGCAGCTGATTTAATGTTAAAGGAGCAGGAACACGACTTCGCATTCTTCGCCCGAGCATGTCCCAAACATGCTCTATGGGGTTGATATCTGGGCTTAACGCTGGCCAGTTCATAACAGGAATGTTTACCTCGTTTAAATATTGTTGAGTGATTCTCGCAGTATGAGGTCTTGCGTTATCATGCATGAGAAGAAAGTCATTTCCAATGAAATCAACGTAAGGGACAACAAAATCTTGGAGAACGTCCTCAATGTACCTGGCAGCAGTTAAGGAGCCTCTCGGAAGGATATACAATTCTGTGTGTGCCTCCAGAGAAATTCCTGCCCACACCATAACGGATACCCCTTGATATCCTACCCTAGTGCTGAAGGTACATTCAGCAAAACGCTCGTGTGGCCTTCGCCATACTCTCTCACGGCCATCTGGAGACCGTAAGCTAAATCTGGACTAGTCAGTAAATAAAACGTGCCCCCATTCATTTTCACCCCAGTGCTCATGAATTCTGGCGAACTGAAGTCGTGCAACACGATGATGCCTAAGACGTTCTGGGCCTGTCGCAGGTCTACGACTGGTTAGGTTGGCTTCCCTGAGTCTTCGCCTAACTGTCCGCTCGCTTACATTAGTTTGCCGGACGTACTGAAGTTGATTTCTGATTTCAACAGCAGTGGCATGACGATTTCGTAGACTTTGTAAGGTGATAAAACGATCATCACGAGCGCTAGATCTGCGTTGAGGACCAGTTCCAGGTCGTCTATTGTAAGCTCCAGTTTCCAAAAAACGTATAAAAATACAGTGCACAGTACTATTGGATACATTATACTGTTGGGCAACATATCGTTCACTCCTGCCATCTTGAAGCAACGCAACAATAGCAGCCGCTGTTTCGGGATTAACAGACATATTTTTCAAGTTAAATAAATGAATCACTATAGATTAAATAAACACAGCACAAATTTAACACGTATCTGTCACGTTGGATATGTCACATTTATCAAAATTCATGGCCAACTATGCACTTGCACTTTACGGCCAAGTAATAAGATCTATTGGGTTAATTTTTTCAACTCACATAAACTTTTTTACTTCAGATAAAAAATCAATTGTTGTTAAAAAATGTTTAAAACATGTTATTTTATTTGTGTGTAAGATATTATAATAAAAAAACATCACAAAGCATTGAAATTTGAAGTTTGTTTGAAAAAATTCAACTGCTCCGTTTTTCGTGCCGGTGAGTGTACATATTATTTGCTAATTGGCACAACTTAATACATTTCAGTATGTTAACTTACTTTATCTACTATAGCACCTATGATATAAATAGTATCATGGTCATATTCTCTAATTTCTTCTCTACAATGTGGAGTGAGATAAACTAATTGATCTCTGGGATACAAGTCCAAATAACTAGCTTCATGTATGTTAAGAGGAAACCAAGGATCATACATTGTTGGAATATATTTATGAAGCTCCTTGATCAAAACACTTTCTTTATTTGCATTGCAGTAATGCACATCAAAAGGATCTAAAATATATGAACTAAGGTGAACTTTCTCTGCTATTAATATGTGAATATATACTTAAATGAATGCTTTTAACCAAAAACTAGTTTCACTTACCATCATGCATTCTATTTTCAGCAAATAATAACATAAGTTGTTTGGCACAATTCATATTTTCTCTCTTGGTCATATTAATATCATACCCACAATCAACTACTAATTTTTGTCCATATTGCATAGCTTGTATTAACCTATTATTATACATTTGATTCATCGTTGTATCATAAAACCTTAAGAAAATATTGTTGTGTTGTAGGTCATGTTTTAAAGCAAACTCTTCAACTGTTTCTTCTACTTTAGTTTCTTGTTGCTTTTCACTTTTATATTTTTCATATGCAATTCGTTTTTCCTCTTTTTTGGCCTAAAAACAATTACCATATTACTGTACATTATTGTTCAAATTAGTAAATAGGTATATTCAAAATATCCATGTGACTATTTGTTTTTAATTCTAAATTGATCCAAACACACCTTAATGTTTTCCTTCTTTTTGGAAAGTTTAAATAAATGTTCTAAATATTTTTGTCTGGCAGATCTTGAAGATAGGTTTAGTACTTCCTTCCAGTGTGTTACTTTAAGAAAGTCATGTTCAGGTACTGCTTTTCCTTCTTGTCGCATTACATCTGCTTCCAACATTAATACTTTAAGTTTATGCTCTAGCTCTTTATTTCCGTTTGTAATTTCTTCATAACTAACTTCAGTATTTTGATTAACTATAAAATATTTGAATAAAGTTTCTATTATAAAAAGTTTGGTAATTTCTTACCTTGCGAACAGTACCTCCTATCATAATTTTTTGGTACCGTCATACCCTTTCTTTCACTTATATTTTTTATGTTTCTATTGAAACGAATATTTCTTAAGAACATCTTTTAAAAAAAGCAAATATATTATAACCAAAAAAAAACAAAGTTTACTTTTGCACAAGCATAACCAACTTTTCTTCTTGTCGAATATCGAACTGGCCTTCTACCAAAGATTCTGAGTACCTTACATAAGTAAAATTAAATATCAAGGTACCTAGTTTTTTCAGGTATACAAAATCAATGTTTTGTCTCAGAGACACAGGAATGAATATGATATTATTAACTACTGTGATTGAAGATCATTATTTATGTGTTTCAATCACCTAGCTGCCTGCTCTGATAAGCACAGGCAGGCAGATAAAAGATTGAAGTTTGACAATCCAAACTTGCAGTTTGATAAAAAAAAATGGGAAAGGGGGATATATTTATATTTAGGAGTGGGTAACTGGGAACCACTGCGCAAAGAAGAGTAGAATAAGAGTCTCCGGTAAAATATTTATTTAGTGCATATTTTAGTGTCGTAAATTAGCGGTTTGAATCAAAAAGCGTATAGTTTACGCTAGAAGTAAATACGCTCATTTGCATTTAAAATTCAAAGGATTACCTGTTAAATAATCTGCTGTACAACTAGTGAGGAGGTTCGGAAATACAAACATTAGTGTCTATGACAACATATTGATTAATATCCTATTTGTAGTTTTCAATTCATTAGAAATATGGTATCTGGAGGGATGTCTTGTGTGAAATATCTGTTGTTTGCCTTTAACCTACTTTTTGCCGTAAGTACAGTTACGAGTACTTGATAACTACTACAAATTTTAAATCTTGTGCCTTATTTTTATTTTAATATCCAGAATACAGAATAATAAAATTATTATATTGATGAATAAAGCTTATGTTGTACCTATATAGTTATAATTAAAAGAAAAATTTGTTTCAGATATCTGGCATTGCTCTCCTGACTGTGGGAACAATAGTACACATTCGTTATTCTCCATATTCACATTTCTTATACACTGGATATCATTTGATACCCTTGGCACTTATCGTTGTTGGGATAGTTATATTTATTATTGCCTTCTTTGGTTGCTGTGGTGCTGTCAAGGAAAATCATTGCATGATCATAACGGTAAGTTTAAACTTTTAACAATTATGTAGGTATCAATAACTCAATTGATGAGGAGGTTAAAATTTCGCTATACATAGTTGTTTTATGAATATATTGATATTACTGAGAGATTTACATGCTTACATTATCATTGCATTACCAAGACTCAATACTCCCCTTGACTTGAACCTCATTTTGTTTAGTAATCTTTAGATTGCTGATTGCCTTTTTTCTCCTAATTTCTAGATGTCTCGTATATAATACAGAGCTCTACAGATTCATTTAAACCATCACATAGTGATATTTCTTTTAAAGAAAGTAAATCTGCTGCTTTTTTTAATTGTTTTTGAGTCATATGATAAAAATGGGCTTTATTTTATATTAAATCGATGAGGTTTGAAAATTTTCTCAATTTTTGACTGAAATTCTAATTTTTTTTTCAGTTTTCTGTATTCCTGCTGATTATTTTGGTGCTAGAAATCGTCATAGGAGTGTGGGGATATGTTGAAAAGGATAATATTGGAACAATGCTGGAGAAACAGTTGAATGAGACCATGTCTGAATATTACACAAACTCAGATATTAAAGATTCTTGGAACATTGTACAACATGAGGTAAGATTTATTCTAATCTCATTTTAATGAATTTAGTATTTTCTTCAGATGATATTCTTCTGCAGATAAATTAGTTTTAAATTAACTTTTTGAGGTTTAAAAGAAATCCTTGTTGATGTTGCTTCTTCAAAATGTTTTCAAAGTAACTAAGAGTTTTGAATACATTAATCTTATATTGTTTTGGGAATTAAGTTTGAAAGTTTTGATTATTTTGGAAATTATTCATTTTGCACTGAGTACTCTTTAATGAGTCAGTTTCCAGAGTATTAGGGCAGTAAATATTTTTTTACAAATTATATTTTGTACTTTGCGCTGTTCGAGGTGCTGTTATTCTCCTATGCTCAAGCATGGATCTGTCTATACATATTGTGTGGTTAACATTGAATTCAACATTTACTTAAAACATTTCAAAATTATCGAAAAATAAACCATAATTCCCGTGAATCCAAATTTATAAAAAGAAAATAAACTTCCTATTTATATCTTTCAAAGTGGTATAATAATTTATCATAATAATATACACAATCTAGCTTCCAGTTGAGTAATGATATAAATAAAGTGATAACTATCCATTCATTTAATTGTCTCATTTAATCAAGAATTTTAAAAATAAATACTGCATTCCATTGATGAATTTGAAACATCTGGTCCTGTTTTATTAACGATTTGATTAGGAAATGAAGGTAATTTACAGATTAAGGTTTGGTCATCTCACATTTGAAATAGGTGTAGGTCATTTCAATGAAAACTATTCACCCCACATAATTCCAAAGGCGTCACTTTTATAAAAAAAAGCCCTCCCTTCGCCGGTACCACCTCAGCCTCCTGGGCTTATTGTGTATACTCCTAGTGTTCTGACTACAACCTATTCAGCCAATCCGTTCCCTGTATTAGCTCATACAGGTTCTTAGCTGGTTGATTGTAGAAGTCTTCTGGAGTCATTTGGGTTCTGCCATACAGTTTCTGCCTTCTGTGGTCCAGCGACTCACAGTTGCATAGTATATGCAGAGCTGTTTTGGTATCCTTTTTGCATCTTCTGCATGTAAGGTCTCCGTTGTACAGCCCTATTTTGTTTAGGTGCTCGTTTGTGGGAAAGTGTCCCGTAAGTAGCCCCGTAGTGGTGCGCAGTTTGTTCCTGCTCATTGAGAGCAGTTCTTTCGCTACTTTTTCTGATGGTTCTTTTATGAATTTTTTCCCATGTATTTGCCCAGTCGTATTCTTCCAGTGTTTCTTGTGTTGTTCTTTCAACCACCCTTTTAACCATGACCTCGTTAAGCATCTGGGGATGCCCATAGCCGGTTCGGGTCCTTTCATCAGAGTTGACGATCCTTCTCTTGCGAGTTCGTCAGCTTTTTCATTGCCTGCGATTCCTTTATGACCTGGTACCCACTCCAGTGTTACACTGGAGTCGCCAGTCTTCTAAGTTCTTCGCCGCATTCCCATACTAGCCGAGATGTCACCCTATAGCTCTGAAGTGCTTTAAGGGTGGCTTGGCTGTCGCTGTAGATCCTGATCTGCCTGTTGTTGTAGGCTCTCATACTGTTAGCCCTTGCACACGCAAGTGTTGCATAAACCTCTGCTTGGAATACAGAGGTGTATTTTCCTAGCGAGACGATTCCTTCATTATTGCTCGTCTTGCTGTATATGCCCGCTCCGGTGCCGAGTTCATGGTGGTGCGTTTTCTCTCATGTCATTCTAGTTCCACCTTTCTACCCTAGAATCGGTTTGTTGATATCTCTTTTCGTTCACGAGGTGCGGACCGTTGTAAGCTTTAAAATTGACACCCTGTATATGTATTAGTCAATGTAATATTGCATTTCGTTTATTGTCAAATTATTCTCTGATTAAACTAAATTACTTTTCATTTTCCCTGTATAAGACCATTTAAATGAGGTATTACAAATATTAGGTCACCGTGTCTTATCTAAAATAAATTACTTGTAAAATAATAAATTTTTGTTCTATAATTTAGCCGCTCTCTATACAGGGTGATTCATAAGTAATGGGCCAAATTGTAAATCTACGTTCAGAAGACCAAAATAATAATATTTTTGTGTCCTAACTAACTAACTGGAAGAATACGACTGGGCAAATACATGGGAAGAAATTCATAAAAGAACCATCAGAAAAAGTAGCGAAAGAACTGCTCTCATTGAGCAGGAACAAGCTGCGCACCATTACGGGGCTACTTACGGGACACTTTCCCACAAAGGAGCACCTAAACAAAATAGGGCTGTACAACGGAGACCTTACATGCAGAAGATGCAAAAAGGATACCGAAACAGCTCCGCATATACTATGCAACTGTGAGTCGCTGGACCACAGAAGGCAGAAACTGTATGGCAGAACCCAAATGACTCCAGAAGACTTTTACAATCAACCAGCAAAGAACCTGTATGAGCTAATACAGGGAACGGATTGGCTGAATAGGTTGTAGTCAGAACACTAGGAGTATCCACAATAAGCTCAGGAGGCTGAGGTGGTACCGGCGAAAGGACGGCTCCGGGAAAAAAAAATAGCTAGGTATAGCTTAAAATGACAAGTTGTTCACGGTGCAAAGCAAAACTTTCCTAAAGCGCCACTCAACTTTAAGTACTTAAATATCAATTGGTGCAAACGGCCGTAAGACCCGTTATTGTTAATGAAAATACTATTATTTTGGCCTCCTGAACGTAGATTTACAATTTGGCCCATTACTTATGAATCACCCTATATATGCATTTGTTCAGTTGCTATTTTTTGTTTATTAAAATAATCGTGAGATATTTGCTTGAAACAAAATGTATAGAGAGGTTGTTATTAATGTATAGAGGGCGTTGTTAGATATTTTCATAACAATGTTGACTTATTTAAACAAAGTATTGTTTATTTAATAAATATTCCTATAATTGCTGACGTGCTTATTACATATTTTTCATTTGTTATCTACGAAGGCCACTTCCCACTTTGTATAATATGCAAGGTGTCTGAAAAGTAATCTGAAATATTTTTGCGAGCTATTCGTCATTCAATTTGAATGCAAAAAGTCTGAATATACAAATGTGTGATAAGTATTATCGTTCATGAAGTATAGGGGGTCGTTGTTTTTACCATTTTAATACGTGGCGCCAGAGCGGCGATAACTGAACTACTTCTTTATACATTTTGTATAACATTATATTTCGCGTTGCTTTTGGCTGGATTTTTTATCGTTTTTTTTATTGTATTCGAAGTTTATTAGTATTGTTAATTATATTTAGTATACAAATTTATGTCAAGGTTGAAAAATAATGTACAAAGAAATAGTTCCTTTATCTGTCACCAGATAGAGTATCGCTTATATTGAATTCCCATTAATGCTTGATAGACGTCCTAAAATTATGAGCGGTAGCCAGACTAATCTTGTAGACATGTCGCAGGATCTGTGGCGAATCTTGGCGCTTGGGTCCTAAACAAATCTATTGGATATATTTGATGATTATTAGACCAGTAATTTATGGAGCTATTGCTTGGTTGTCAAAAGCTTTACAACTAACTACCCAAGAAAAGCTGTCTGGTAATTACTGGTGCCATCAGATAGTAGTGAAGGAAATCATGTATCTACCTCCTCTCCATTTCTCAAAAGGGGAGGCTAAATGGACTATATAGAATTGTGTATATTTTTAAATGCATAGAATAGGCTTATACGGACACTGAATGAGAATGACTTCCAACAGTACGCAAAATGACATTGTTTTGGAAGGTGCGCAGAACATAACGGGAATTTGTCTTCCGTGGGAGCACCCATGTTCTCTATTACACCATGGAACACACCTTATGTCAAACAAACTAACAGCATATCACTCTGTAGTACATAGAGTTTTCCTTATTCTGATGTGTTCATTAATGGCTTCATTTCGTATGCATATAATGTAAAAACCGTGTCAGTTTATTATTGATTGTAGAGAGGATGACCAATGAGAAAATTTATATATTTTTAATGCATTTATTGATTGGATAATTTGTAATAAACCAATTATGGTGTTTATTCTGCTTTTGTAATGGGATCGTTCGCGTTTCTATTCTGAAACTGGGCCAACTTACCTAACCTTGCTTTATTTATTAAATATTACTCAATAAGTTATTATGTCGATTTGAACTTATTTATTTGACTAAAAGCTATTATTTTTCTTCAATATTTAAAAATCAAATTTGTACCAGAATTTGTACAGCAATAGGACCTGAGTGATATTGGTCTCACTAAATGGTAGTGTACCTACGTCACGATACATTTTTGCTTTATGTATAATCTCCTTTTCCTGTTTGTTCCTATGTTCATTGATTTTTTTCTTCCATTCCAGAGAATCCTAGGATTCCTGTTAAAACTCTTCGTGTAGTCTTACTCTGGATTATGCTTTCAATCGCCTTTTCATAGTTTTTCATGTAGTTTTCTATTGTCTTAGCCCTACTAGATATTTCCAGTGTCAAACTTTCTTGTTTTTCCTTCCAACACTATGTTGGCGCTGATACCTTGAATATATAGACTTTGCTGATACCTCAAAACCGTTATGATTCAGTTCAGCCCCTGCTAGTTAATCAACTATTTGATGTATTGTATATTCCTGTGTATCCTGGAACTAACAGTAGATTGGGGTCTATTCTGTAACCAGTCCTTTAAAATTAGAGGCCGTTAAAAAATTTAACAGGCGCTGAAATCACATCTACAAGTAGGTAGATGTGATTTTAGCGCCTGTTAGCGTTTTAACGGCCTCTAAATTTTAAAGGACTGGTTACAGAATAGACCCCTTTTGACGATCATAGAGTAATAAATAAAAGAGAGATGTTGAACGTTTAGCGTTTTGTGGCACAAAGTTACCACTAGCGCCTACCTTGGCTACTGGTATGAACTAGCGTTCAAGACGCGCGCTTTTTGAATTTGGAAGTTTTCAGCAGACGCGTAATATTGTATTAGTAGGAGTAGGAGAAAAGAAAACTGTAATTAATAGTTTATAAGCACAAAACTACACATAACCTAGTGCAATACCAGCCATATTGACTGAAGTAATAACAAAGTGTGACATCACACGTTTTATCGGTAGCGCTCGGAAATTTTCGGGTGCTGGTCGGAAAGTGCATTAAAATTTGAATTTTATTTTAAAATTTGCAAGTAATTTGAAATGGTAACTGGTTTATTTCCTATTATTAGTTACTTTTGATATCAACTTTGCTATTACAAATTGATATCTAAGCAAAATATGAAATATGCGTGTACCCTATTACAATAATATGGTAGTGGTTATAATTTGGGGAAATTTTAGCAATAAAAAAGGTCACGAAAAAAAAGGGATAGTGTGATATGGATATAAATATTTCCAGATAAAATTTGACCTATTTTTTAAATAATGTTAGTCTATTTAACTAACATGTTGATTTGTAATATCCATTTATGCAAAGATTATCTCGAATGGCTAGAGCAGTCATTGTGTAGACCATTAAAATTTTCTAATGAATCATGTTTAAATTAAAACTTCTTCACAATACCATAGTCTGAACTCATAATTATATCATTTTAAATGGTATATATTTTACCTGCGTGTTTCTACTCGAAATCAGAGATAAACGAAGCGTTAAAATATAACATAGAAGACTCAGAATGTATTCGGGTACGGAAAATAAAAATAAAACAATGCAAATCGCATTCATTGAGTTATTGCAAACAAATAAACCTCGAGTGACTTTTTTGTATAGTAGTAATCAGTAAATTGGTATTAACAAATAAATTGCAAAATAGCAAACCGAGATCACTTTTAACTATTGTCATTTTTTTCGAACGGGCGATTTTAAAGTTATAACGAGGGATGTAAGTAAATAATTTATTTGAAGTACTATCTCCCAAGTGCTGGCACACCCTGTATATTAAACGGTCACCTACAAAATTACCTTTGTCATAACTCTCTTATCTTTCAATAAAGTTCAGTACCCATTGTTGTTTCAATTAAAAAAAAACAGCCCACACGGCAGCAGAGTTTATGCCACTAAAGTGGCTGTTAAAAACAATTAACGTAAGTATTTTAAAAAAGAATGTTGGTATTTATGATGCTTTCGACAGAGGCGTGCGTTTAGTTGTGTTAACTTTGTAGAGTTTTTGGTCATCCTCTAGATCTTCCTATTAAATATAGGTACATAGACTTTTTATATTTGGACCAAATCAACCTAATTAAAAAAAAAGTCTGTGGAAAAAGATAAAGAGCGCTAAAGTTGAAATTTTTTTCCGTTTTTTGCTAATAATTTCACTGTATATTTATCAAAAAATGTGGAGGAACTTTTTTTTAGCTGAAACCAGTTTAAGGAAAAATTTTTGTTTTTTCGTTATGAAGATGCCTCCCCAAACACAAAATCACAAAAAAATTTCCGCGGAAATGCATAATTTTCCGACTTGAAAATAACTGAAACCAGTTTCAAAATAAAATTATTTGTTTTTTCAGTAAGTATATAGCACGAACACAAAATCACAAGAATTGTTTGCGGAAATACATCATTTTCCCGACTTTAGAATAACTGAAACCAGTTACATGAAAACTTTTTTATGCTTTATATTTCAAACACTTTCCTAAACATAACTACCTACGCAAAAGAACTTCTGCGGAAGTATGTGACCAGGTGTTATTTGTACAGATGGTTGTGCTTTGCAGATAAATGAAAACTTCCTTTCCCCAAATTTCGATTCGTCAATCTAAAAATAAAAATTTCTCATTCAATTTGTTAATGTGTTATTAAAATATAAACCTAAACATATTAAGTTGAGTTTAATCCTCTTCCCGACCTTTAACACAGATCAATAAATAATATCTATTCCTATCAGCTTAATATCGCTTAAAATCTCAAGACACAAACCTACACTATGATTCCTGGCTCTCCAATTTTCGGAAGAGATACCTGCATTGAGGTAAAAGCACTGGTAACCATCTCCCGACAATACTTGAACGTTTTTGTACATGCCTTTTTACAGAGTCGCCGATTAAAGTTCGAATCAATCTAAATCTACAATATATTTTATCAATAAATGAAAATGGTATATTTCCACAAGAAGTTTTTTGCGTGGTTGTGCTTAGAAAATTGTCTAACATGTAAAACTGAAACGTATTTTCTTGTAACTGATTTCAGCTATTCTTAAGTCGGAAAAATGAAAATTGCATTTCCGCAAAAAAAATCGAGTCTTTCTGTTTGAAAAATATTCCTAATGGTAAATAAATGAATATTTTTTACATAACTGGTTTCAGCTAAACGATAAGTTATTATAAAATGGACACAGTGGCATACTTTTATGCATCGAATATTATTTTCGCCCTGTATACATGATACAAAATCACAGTAAATACAGCTGTACAAGTGACGTTGTTTGTTGATTGTTGCTTCACATTTCTTTTTATAAAGCCATGATATAAATGAAAGTTTCAAATCTTATTAAATGTCCCGTCTTCAAAACAAGAGTAAAAATAACTGAATATAAATAGTTAAGAATGAAGATGTAATAATAGTTTTTTTAGGATGTTGCGTTTGCGTATAGTGTTCCGGGTAAGGTTTTCTTATCTTCACACCACACGAAATAAATTTTAAATTCAGATTTTCATAATCTACATGGGTCAAAAAACAGTTACAAATTAGTTGACGGTTACTTAATTCAAATTTCTTTTAATTCTTTAAGATTTTATTTTATTTTCATCTATACTTTGAAATACAAACTTAAGCAGATTTTCTATGGTCTCCGAAAACACTTCTTGACTTAGACCGAACAATATTTAGAACACACAGCGAATTTGTGAAAATCTTTTTTTTTTATGATAATTTTTGTAAAAAATCTGAAAATATCCTTCACAGTTGAAGATAGGTATAGGACCTATCTATAGGACATTGTAAAGTCTTTCTATTGTTAATTTGATGGCGTGCAAACATTTTTTTTATAAATTCGAATATTGTGAAATTATGTTTTTCAAATGTAATGTAAATTCGAAAGGGTCTGCCCACGGGGAGGTATGAGCTATTCTTAACAGGAAAAAGGACTGGGTCGGGTATGTCAGTAGTTAGATTAGATTCCCGCGTATCATCTTTGACTGTCGTTTCAAATGGTCTCGAAAATGCCGTTCTAATTAATCACAAATGAATTATATTCACAAAAATCACCCTAACGTCTACGAACAAATAAATATTATATTGATATCAATATTCACTCAATAAATATTATATTATTGATTCATTTAAGTCACTCAACCAAGAAATAGATACTACTGTATTATTTTAAATATACATATAAATATACAAACAGAATTGACACACGCCCACCATCGTTTAAAAGGGTAGCCTCCCTAACCAATAAACATTTTTATGTTACAGTGGTCCACCTTTAAGTGACCTGTTACTCCGTAATATTATAAGCAATATTGCACTCGATGAATTGGCGATATCGGCCACCTGTTGCTGCGGTGCCAGATATTCAAAATTTTCTTAAATATAGTGGGCATACGTGAAGTTGTTTTGATTCATTTCTCTTTTTATAACAATTTCCATCGACTTTTTTTAATGCTTACTCTTACTAATAAATTTATATTATGTATTTCTTATTAAATATTTCCAAACTAGCTTTCTAAGAACATCACGAGCTAACAGTTTACTGAAGTAATGGGAAACATTTGTATAGTGAGCCCAACAATTTCAGAAAATATATCTGACAATTTTGCTTTATTTTATGGTCATCAAACTGCCCTTGGATAAACTTTACATGAATTAGGTCTAGAATTTTCTTGAAGAATACAAAAAATATAGAATATACAGGGGGTTGCATTTGAAATAAGAAAGTTGATATTGGTCACTGTCACATTACACACCCTATATAATTTTTTTTAAATAAACGTGTCCAAGCGTTTTCATAATGTTATCTTCTAATTTATTCTATTTGGTTGTTCCACACTATATACATAGACAATTGACGATTATATTTAAATTATTTTTCTTAATAATAATCTTAATATAAAACAAAACTTAATGGCTAGGGCATGTGCAACACTGTGTAGAATCGACCGCCTGCTGATCAGTAAAGTGCTTGGTGATTTATGACCTTAGATTTATGGTCATACTTTAACAGTCCTATTTTTTTAACATAAATATCAAGTCCATGTATCCATAAGGCCATAACCTAAAATTACAAATTTTTATTCTTGCCTAACAAAATTTCGCTTATTTCAGGCTGAATGTTGCGGTGTCAGAGGACCAGACGATTGGCCTACAATAACACATAATAATACATTGCCATATACTTGTTGTCCAGACACACCAGATGATGGTAGTTGCAAAATTAACTCCGAAAATGTTTATAAGGATTCTTGCGTCAAAAACTTGAAACATCTTTTCATTAAGTATGGAGTTATTATTGGAGTAGTAGGTCTAAGTGTTGCTGCATTGCAGGTAAGATAGAATAAGTATTGGTTTCTATATTTTATACCTAATTATTCCAAAATTGTTTACACGGGACATAATAATTTGGAATTAAAGTAGTACTGACTGACAATATCACAATATACCAAATGGAAAAGATATACTCAGTAACTCAGTTTCACACAATTGAACATTTTCATGCAACAATTCTCGAATATTCTGATTTACATACGGCAATCTATATTTATTTGAAATGTTCTTACTTTGAGGAATCGTATCACTTTTTTTATCATTATTTCGATATTAATAGGTTTGTTCCAACTGGTATTTAGGAGCTGTTTTGGAATCGTATGGAGTACTGTATAACGCGCAAATTCGAATTAGGGATGGGCACACCAACTTTATCATCTCTTCCCAATGTAGTTTTTGTACCATCCCAAGAACGATACTATAATCAGTTGGAACGCGAAAAAAACACAGCACTTGCGAAAACCTAAACAGCTCTATTGCAAGTTGGAACTAACCTGACATATTATCATATGTATAGAATGACATAAGTTATGTCTGTGAACATTTTGAGCAAATTTATAAATGAGTTAAATAGGCATGATGACAGTCACTAAGAATCACCAAAATATTGATTTGATATAATTATTTAAGATACAGAGATTCTACAGAAATCACTTATTTTTCATTTTCATGTGTGATTACATTTATTTTAGTAAAAATATAAGAACAAAATTTAACCATCCGCCATCTTATCTCAAACTCCAATCAGAAGAGAGTGTTGTCATATTTTCGCAAATATCTATGATCCGACCCGAACCAAATCCGAACATCTGTTTTGTCGTCTTCATATTATGTATGGTTTTGTATTTCCTTTGTTGCTGTTGGCTTTGCTTTTATTCATTTATACAAATACGAACCATAATTTTGGACGTCACAAATATTGAAAATTTGTATTTCGAATTTTGGTGTAGATATATCTTGTGGCCGTTGCGTCAATGGATTGTCCCGTTAAGTCATCCGCTACTCCTCTATAAGCTTTCTATAGTCGGTACTATGCGTTGCAAATCTGCTTCGCTTGGTATAAAAAGAGTGTAGTGGTGGAAAAATCAGCAGAACCTGTGGTAAGACACAGACAAGCAAACATGTGTGGTTATGTAAAGCCAAAAGTTGATAAGCATTAATTGTCAGTCCGTCGTTTATGCGCCGATTATAAACTATATTGAAAATTATAGGTACACAAATTTGAATAAACTTTTTTTTCAGGTTATTGGAATACTCTTTGCCTGCTGCTTGGCATGTTCGATCCGCAGAGCATATCAAACAGTGTAAACTAACAACTCATTTTCGTGCACCAGTATAGCATAGTATTTTTAATATAGTATTCTATACACTGTTTTTCGTTTCTCATCATAGTCCATATAATAATAATTGTATTGTATTTTGATCAGTATTCGTTTTTTTTTATTTGTCTCGTGTATAAAAAATAGTGAAGAATTTAGTTGTTGATAAACATTAGAAAAATTTTAAAAAATCACCGAAAACACTCTCGAATAACATTTCCACTATTTTTTGCAATTATTTAGAATCTAAGGTTATTTTTTATTTTGTATTTCAAGCCAAAGCGTGTCTGAACAAATTTACTCACAAAAATTTTCACAAGTCTGATTTTCGTAGTTGAATATACACTGTACAATTTTTAGTAGAGAAAAAAATATGTGCTGCAAAAAATAGCGTTAAATTTGACTTTAAAATTTGTATAAAGTGATTTTCAGTCTACACAAAAAAGGGTTTTGGGATGTTTCCAAATTCGCGCTACGCAGAGCATTTATTCTTATAGACACCTTCTGCATGTGTTATGAATATAAATATTCACATACTAACAGGTTTATTAGATATATTCTGGGTTTTTCAATAAATTTGAAAAAATCATCATAATTAATACCTTGCTTTTAAGTCCCTCGAGATATCTTCAATTTCTGATAATCAGTAACGGATTTCTTACGTACTTCTGGAATATTTTCTTGATATGTATGTACGTACTGCGCTAATCCAACCCATTTTTTTTCTGAACTTTTTCCTGTCCTCTGTACCTATACCTAGCCTTGCATTTTTTTACATGCAGTAGAAATATGTGAAAACATGTCCATAAAAATATTAGAATGTTTCAGATCCAAAAATACTTCGTCATTTAGTCTCACACTACAGCCTTTATTGCAGGCAACACATACTGCATGCATGCAAATTAAAAACCAGTCTTCTTATATTTGATCCTATTTGTTGCAAATTTTCAGATATTTTTGACAATTGACATTATGCGCCAACATTATCCAACAAAGTCCAGCAATTAAATTGCTTGCAATTTCTTTAAAAAGGCTGTTATCTAAGATTAGTTGAAGAAATATGTTTGCGCTCCTTGGGGTAGAATTTGGAAACTGATCATATTTTTCATGATTCTTTTTTTGTTGACGTTTTCTCAAAATACTATACTCATTTTTATAAAGTCGATGTATGCTTCTCGGCCATATCATGAATTGCTACTGTTTCAGCGTTTTCAATTTATTTATAACCGCCAGTCGCCAAAAGGTGTCAAATGTATACAAAACTGATGTTAAAATTCATGATTTAAATGAAAGCAATTTTGCTTATCAAGGCCCTGTTTTTTCACCTCCTAATAAATAAAAACTTTGAATATTTCGAGTTATTTGCCAAATAAGTAAATAAGGAGTCATAACTGTCAATAGGGCATGTCCATGACAGTTGACACTTGACAATAATCCGGTGGTTAAACAATAAACATAAACACGATCAGTAATTATCAAACAACAAACAACTATTAATCTATATAATATATTATTAAATTAAAAAACACTTAAGCAAAACCAACTAAACTCAAACACGATCTATCATTATAAATTGATCGTGTTTATGTTTACCACCGGATTATTGTCAAGTGTCAACTGTCGTTGGACATGCCCTACTATGATTTAGTAGAAATATTACCTAAAAAGTATAGGTAGATAGTTATTTGTTATTAGAGATTGAAAGCAACTAGGGTGACGAAACGGTAAACATTATAAGTCCCGACCAAACTTGGCTAACAATTATTTGGTACTTTATTAGAAAATGAAGAAACCGGGCCTAATTATAATTTGTCTTGTCCAACTCAAGGGTTCGAATATATTGAGTAAATTTTACAAAATTTTTTTGATATTTTACCGATTGGACACAAATACTTTCAAACACTAAATTGACATGAAATTTAATATTCTAGGATTTAAATAAACCGTAAATTAGACGATTATTTAATTCCATGATACACAATAAGGTTTCATAAACTTTACAAAAGTACTTTTGAATCTATACTGTATACTGATGTAATCGTTCTTTACTATTTTTCGGGTGTTATTATTCACAGACTGATTTGTAAGTTTATCACTGTTGATTATAAACATAGTTTTTTTTTAACTTATTTGTCTATTCACCTAGTCGGTAAGTTTTCTCTCTTAAGTTTTATACAAATAAAAATTTTCAGGCTGAGTACAAAACGCACCTAAGATGTGTATGTAATGAATAGTTTTTTTTGCCATTATTTTTGAAGACCTTAATATGAAATTTTGATAAAAAATTCCAAGCTTAGTTGCTCGATATTCGTAATATAACTAAGTCAGTCAATAATATGTAAAGAGTTTTATAATATACTCGTACAAAAACTCTTCCCTTTTTTCAGTTCTTTAATCTAGGAGACTAGTGATTTCCCTTCGCGATAACGAGTCGCCAGTACAGTAATTGTATTGAAACAAATGGGGGTTAGCACAATGTTATAACTGGGTTAGCATTGTTTTCCCCATTCCACTGACAGCTTTGACATATACTGCAGCGCTCACTATCGGAAAAGTTTACGCGAATATATTATATATTCAGGGTGTCAGATTCGATTCTTGTATTTATATTGTCAATTAGTTTTTTAAATCTGGTCATGCTAATGATGAAAAATGATGGAATAAAACTGATTGTAGAGTTTTTTCAACCATACTTTGCCGTTACTTCATACATTGTCTATCTTGATCTCTCATTCATGAAATGGATGAGACTTGAAATTTTATTTGTTACTTTTGACAACTCACTATCATAATATTTTGAAAACAATTCAACCTATTATGCCATTGATTATAGTTTTGAGGTTAAGTGTGAAATAGTATTCAACTAATATAAGACAAACGTAAAACAGCAGAATACGTCACAGATTATGACGTAACGGCAAAAGACGGCTGAACAAACTCTAGATTTAAAATAAAATATAACAAAAGTTTAGTGAAAAAATTTAATATCAACAAATAATATTTAAAACCAAAAAGCTACTTACTACAGATTTATAATTGTTTCGTATTGAGGTCTTTTGTAAGTTTCCGTCTAACTAACCTGTCTCCTATCAAGATTTAATAAAGATCCACCAGAGGTATCACTAGTGGGAGGTACATATGTTTGGATTTTCCATTTGATAGCAGCGTTAAACGTATTTAAAGACCTGAGATTTAAAACTTTAAAGGCTCTTTCTCATTAGACGTGCCAGGAACCGAATCGGCAACGGCAAGGCACATTTCTTGAGGCCGTCGCTTGCCGAGACGTTGCCGGTATAATGTGAATTAAACACACAAATTCCATATGATCAATGAAAAAGATATTTTGCCGATTCGGTGCCTTGCCTGTGCCGAGCACGTGGCTTGCACGTAAGTGAGAATTGGCCTTTTTGAGAAGAACCCCGCGGGCAAAGGCCGTCGCTTGCCGAGACGTTGCCGGCATAATGTGAATTAACCACACAAATTCCATATGATCAATGAAAAAGATATTTTGCCAATTCGGTGCCTTGCCTGTGCCGAGCACGTGGCTTGCATGAAAGTGAGAATTGGCCTTAAGTATCATTCATTGATAAAGTGCATGCCTTACAAATAATTCTGTGGCAAAATGTTAACTGATGTTTTTGAATCTCCTTCATTTGTTGGACCGTTGGGCGCATTTCGCAGGGTCCTCTACATGTATATTGGAATATACACTTGTACAAGTATATTTTTATTACCAAAACGAGGTAAACGACATACAAGTCATCATTTGAAATTCGGAATAAACTAGATGATCATAACGTTACTATTAAATTAAAAACAGACCCTCCCCCTTCCTCTGGTGAATATTTTTTAATGTTCAGAGTAATAATAAACTTATTCCAGACTATTTCCAACATTATTTTTTGGGGTATTGAAGAAATGACATCGCCAAAGTGATGCCCTGCTTCACAAACAAAAGTTTCACTGTATACTCTTATATTTAAAGTAGTCAGAATAATGTTCAGTAAAACGCACCTGATGTCCACGGCCAGTAAGTACCATGACGTTGCCGTTGTGGTACATTTTTACAATTTTAATATAAAATCGAAATTTTTAGGCTTTTATATGGTTATTCATACGTATTTAAACATGGAAAAATCTAGAACTTGTACTCGATGCGCCAAAACTATTTTAATATTTAACATAAGTGAGTCAATAAGAAAATTTTTATATATGAGGAAATAATTATTTTTTAAAATTGCTTACCCAATATTTATACTTGAATAAAATAAATGTTTTTAGTTGTTGTTAATCGAATATTTATTATTAATCGAATAGGTAATGATATAAATGTTATTCAGAAAAATTAGTGTATTAAAGTATAAGTGGATATTAAGGTCTTTAGAACACGCAGGATTTTCGACCACGACGGCAAAGCCAGAGTGCTCGAAATAGAGCAATTGTTTTATAGACCAGTTATCAACGAATACTTTACGCTATTTTTTTTATTGGTGCACTTTGAAATTATAAATACTGGTATTTATTACTACTACAAGAAAAAGAAATAACTGATAATGTAAAATGGTTGAATTCGTGATGACATTAGTATATCTTGGGTTGCCATGGAAATGTTAAATACCATACCAATTTAAATACCATTTCCTCCGATTTGAAAAATCGAAATATTAATATCTCAAACTGTACTTTCCATTTAGATTTATAAAATTGAGATTGTTAAATGAAGGTTTTGACGTTACGTACTCCTGTCAGATCAATAATGCGTGCGGGTCATACGATTCAACAAAGACATACTAACAGTTTTTGTTTTCTTTTATTGCGTTTAATTATAACTTCCAAATGAAATCCGTGAGATAAATAAGACAGACTTATGCAATTTTGACAATTCAAATTGACAATATGAATAATAAGTAGCAGTTTTTCTTTTTTTTTTGTATCAAGCAAAAAAAAGGGTACTTAGTTCGATGGATTATTTCGAAAATGAAAAAAGAAGTGGATATTCGTCAATCAGTGTAATCTCACATTTTGGTAACCTCTGTGTTTTCTGATTTGATACATATGGTTAGTGACCTTTGAATCCGCACGATAAGAGTGCCTTTGACTATACACACTTCGTTTCTCGAGATGTTGATATGTTGGCATGGTAACTTTAAAAAACGCGCGTTTTTGAAAGCGATTGGGCGTGCTTTAAATAGGTAAAAGGTTTCACCAGTAAAAAAAATTGTTTATTATTTGTAATTGACAAAAGTAACGATTGTTGCAAGTAACAATCCAGTTTTTACTTTCATGACAATTCACATTTTTAAAGTAGAATGATGCAAAAACCATTTTTCTGAATAGCATCGGAGTTACTTGATACATTTGCTAGAATTTTTTTTGGCTTCGTATGATAACCTTTTCTGATATCGGGATTCTTGGAAAGTGCTTAGAATTGTTTTCATGTATAATAAAAATAGTTTCTTAATCTTGGGATGGATGGAGCTACTTAAAAACATTCAATTCTGGTCCTGAATTATATTACCACAGTATACAATAGTATACTGTGATATTACTATATTACTTTTTTATTCCAAATATATAACAGCAACTTAATGCCAGTGAAAACATAAATATTTCATACACAACGCAAACAATAAAAACCAAAATATGCTAGGAAATCAAAAGTATTACGATACAGTAATTCATTTATACGATAACAACCATGACAAAAAACTAGCACCAGTATTATGGGCCTGACTATGTTTTTAGTTATTTAATGTTGCCGTCATATACATATTTATTCTCTGAACGACATCCATCCAACAAGTTGATAAACCCCCTCCCTAGCACCCGATTTTATACAATTTTTAATGCTCATTTTGAATAACGAAGTATGCATGAAATCTTACTTTAGTTTCATTAGAATTAGAAAAAAATTCTAGTAATGTATTTTTGACACTTGATGTAGATGTCTTAATATTTTTTGAAAATTTCTCTATTGTGGTTGTGTACAGATATGTGTAGTACATTAACTTGCAATTGTCTGCCATATTTTGGCTCTTTAATGTGAGAATATATATTGTATATTGATGTTATATGAATAATAAATATTACTACAGTATAAAATTACCTGTTTTTCCATTTCCAACATAATCACTTGACATCAGATAAAACCGAACGGCTTAAGTTGTTGTGTCAATCTGTCTCTTACACATCTATTCATTTTTTAGTGTAAGGTCAGACTGCAGGACTCTTCAGGTTTGATGAAACTTTATGCAAACTCCTACATCATTTTTGAACTGGTGACACGAGAGGTCACTTTATCTGGGAGATTACTAGATAAGAACATTTACCTAAGTTGAAGCCTGCAGATATCCTGAAATTCTTCTGGGAAATCGGACTAGAGGAGCTACTAGTTTCAGAGACTCTCCTCAGAAACTAAGTAGAAGAAATAGATCTTTTAAGTCTCGGTGAATGTTACCCCAAAAATACATGCATACATTCCACTTTCCACTACATTCCTTTGCCAAGCTTTGTAGTTACTTCCATGTTTAAAATTTATATTAAATTTGACACAACATTAATACCATAGTATCTTTATATTAAGTCTACCATATTTCTTATGTTTTATAACCTGATGATATCTCACCGAAACTATAGTAGCAGCAAGTTGATTGGTCCTACAAATATATCATGTGGTTGACTTGGATATTGGGATGTTGCATTCTTATTGGATGTAGAATTTGTATCTTGCGTTTGTTTTTGAACGTTAGAATCCAGCAGACATATTCATTTTGAAAGGAGAGCTTCAGCAAGATTTTTTAAATTATTTTGTCCACGACCACCTAATAATAAGTCAATATTTTACCTCCTTACAAAAGGTACATGGTGCCCATATATCTACTGTCGTGAATTATGGTTCATAATACACTGACTAGAGATGGGGGTACAATAGGAAATAAACTATTAAATCTGTGTATTTTGTTCAGGAAATTTGTTTCTGAAATATATCGTATCGATAAAATATTGTAATTTTTAGTATTGATACTTTTCATAGCGATATTTTCTAATATTAAGTATTTTAAAACAATATATTTATAACGGTACGTTGTATTGATACTTTCTACAGTATCGCCCATCTCTATATATGTCAAATTATATTTTTATGTAGCTGTCAGAACATTTTGAGGTTAGTATAATACCAAATTGTTACTGACTTTTATTTGATAAAGAAATCGAGTGTTGTGGACAAAGTATAGTATTCTACTCGAAATTTATGGCCATAATTCACTTGGGTGACTTGCGCCTCTCGCCTGCGGCTCGTGACGCAAACGTCACCCATCGTGAATTATGGCTATCATCAATTGCTCGTTTAATAATATACTATTATGTAGCTGCCACAACATTTTGAGGTTAGTAGTACCAAATCGTTACTGACTTTTATTTAATAAAGAAATGAAGTGTCGTGGACAAAGTATAGTATTCTACTCGCAATTTATGGCCAATATTCACTTGGGTGACTTGCGCCCCTCGCGTCGTGACGCAAACGTCTCCCATCGTGTATAATGTCTATCATAAATTGCTAGTTTAATAATATACTATTTAGACTCGATTATTGTGATATGATTTTAATTTGGCTCTTGTTATTGTGCTATTCAAATAAAAAAAAAATATCCAAAATGGTATTGATTTCTTCAAGTCGAAATTTTCTTATTTATTGTCTTTGGTTGGAAAACCATGGATATCGATGGAAATCCGCATATATTGTCTTAAGAAATTGTCATATGAAGTGCAACGGGTAAAAATACACGAAAATCTACATACTAAATTTTATTATTACAATACCAACTAAAACAGTACTTACTAGAAGAATAGTCCATATTCTCTTAAAATTTAGTAAAAAAGGATACTTTACACAAGCCGTTTGGGAGTAATTTTTTATTTTTCATTACGCTTCCATAGAAGAAAAAAAATAAATATACCTATCACATCAAAAAGAACAAGAAATAAAACGTAGATTATAGCGATCTTAAAACGGTACTAAAAATGCGTTTCCACATAGCATCATGTTATTTCCTATGAGCAATCTTTTATTCGACTCTTATTTCAGAAACTATGTGACTGTGATCTGTAATAAGACTAATAATAAAAAATTGGCATAGCATATATTAAACTTTTTGTAAGGTGAGATGCTTATTTGGAAGACACCCTGTATAACATTGTTTGATTTTTGTATTTGAAAAAGTGATTTAACATAAATAATAAGTAAAATATAATAATTAGTACTACAAAATTTACAAACACAAATCAAATTAAAAAAAAAACACATTTTTTTGAACGAATGTGAATCCCTCTTCCAGTTTTGCTCAATACTTAAACCTACAAGTTTAAAAGCGGAGATGCTTGCGGGGTTGTATTTTCGTCTAAATATTTAGTAAAAATAATCATCACAAATTCAGGTATAAACCACACAATATGCTGGAAAACAAAAAAAACATTTACCTTGCAATGAATATTAAAAGACTGCCAATTTAGTCAACGTTTAAATCATGTTTTCCTTTTTCATAAATGCTTATTTTGAAAATTATCAATTTTCAAGGACGAAAACTGTGCAGTAAATTTTGTATTATTAATTATCAAATCACATCTCTTATTTTTCAAAGGTGGACAACAATTTTTTTTGTAATAATTGTCCTTTACCAACATCGTATTGTTTCAACTATAAAATCACTAGCATGTCAAAACTTGGTGGATTTTTTGTTTTTTAAAACGTTTTATTCTAAACTAAATTATAACTCAAACTGCTGACGATATGAACAAACATCAGCGCGTGACATACATTCGTCCACGAGAAAGATGTACTGCCATTAGTAAAAAATAATAGACAAGAAGACTGAAATGTGGATGTACGTATGTCGCAGGTAATTCTATACATCGTCAGTAGTTTCGGTTGAAATTGACTGTAAATATTCATTTGGATTGCTGATTTTTTTTGATAATTTCTTCTGTTTGTATTCACACTTGTCTCAAAAAATTAAATCTATAACACTTCACAAGCCCTATAAAACATGAGACAAAAATGGGCGTAAAAGTTGCCGATTGTACACCCTAAGAACGAAGTTTTTATGACACGCAAATGGATGGTGTAGCCAAAACACATAATCTAACCGAAGAGGTTTTTTTTTAATTTTTCAAATCACTTCTACAATATTTTACAATCACATCAGTTGATCGACTGATTTCAAGTCATGTTTGAAGAAACCTAATGTTTCGCACAAAAAGCAATCTACACAGATAAATTGCACGAATAGAAGTAAACAGTAAAAGAATCTTGACAAATAAAACGGACAAAATTCTAAAACTAAAAAAATCTCGAACGTAATTTCAAACGTTACGTCCATTTTATTTGTTAAGCGGGTGTGAATAGTTGATACGGAGTTTAATGCAAAATTATTATTGTTATATTTCGTTTTTGCAGTATTTAGGGAAATATAATAGGAATTTTTTATAACTTAAGTATATGAAATGTATATTATCAGCTGCCGTTTTGATTGTATTCGAAATTTGCTATGAATATAAAAAAATTAATTGAATATTTGGCAACTCTTGAACATAAACATTAAAAATGTGTCTAGAAAAATGAATATACCACAAGGAACATACAGAAGATATTAAAACACCATTTATATGATAATGACAATTTTCCAACTTGAAAAATTGAGGATATATCAATTTTTATTATATTGAAACCAAGCTCATAATATAAGCTAAGCAAAAATGTTCATTATATTTTTGACATTTCTTCAAACTTCAAATTCGAATGGCCTTTTTGTAACTGGCTAATAATTCATGAAACATCCAATTAAGAAAGTAGTTAACTTCACTTTTAGGTATGTGACGTATTTGTAGTGAAAGTTGCAAACATTTAGAAATTCTGAATTTAATTATTTATTTAATGTTTGCAAAGTAGTACTAGTAGATGTTGGAGGAATAGGCCAACTGGAGACTGAGAAATAAACCGCATCTAGAACTATAAAAGTTTCAGCTTTGTCCACTACCACTATTGTCGAGAATTAGCGAATACTAGCTAAAATGCTTATTTTTACGTTTGAACGAGTTATGAGAAAAACCAACATAATGTACCCTCTGAAAGTGGTTTTTAGCAAAATAAGGGATGTTACTGTGAATAGAGAATTATTGTAACCACTTTTTCTTCATCTTTTGATAGATGTTTCCTTAATTTTGACATTTAGGCATGCGCATTTGATTTCTTTTATTAAAGGATCTTTAATAAAATAAAGGCAGCCTGTATTTAAATAAAATACAGGATAACTAACTTTTAATTAAATTATCGTTAATTTTGACGTTTTTGACAATTACATTGACAATTCAACTCATGTATAAAAAATCGCATATGCCTCAGTGTAATTGTCACTTTGACACCGGCAAAAGTTAGCTTTAACTTTTTCAGCGATAAATGCACTTGTGGTTTTTTCACTTATGCATTTGTTACCATGATAAATAATTTGACATGCTTGTCAACAACTTATTGAATTTCTAAACACTAACAATGAGTCGATTCATTGAATTGTCCTGCCGAATTACACTCGATGTTTGTATTGATATCGGGTAAATTTGTGTTGTTCAACTTCTAAACTGTTTCCTTTAGCAATTAGACTCGAAAAACTGTCAACCTAAAAACGCTCCACCTTCGGTGTCGCGTTTTTAATAGTTAACAGTTGTTCTCGTCTAATTGCTAGGAAACAGTTTCTCATTAAACAATCCAAATTTACCCGATAAAATACAAACCTCTTGTGCAATTATGAGTGAGAAAAGAAATACTTTCCGAAATTGTCAGCGACAATTGAATTTAATCTTACATTATTGATTTGAGTTGTGATTGCGTTTCTAGTCTGTTATTTAATAGAAAAAAATGTGCGAAGAACCAAAAAGGTTGTGATTTAAATATCTGTCACGAGAAGAAAATATCTTAGTTTTGAATCAGTTACAATAATTATATTTTACATACCTTTACTTTCAACCTTCATTACAGGCTCCTTTAATAAAAGAGACGTTTATTTCTGTTTTACAATAACTTTCAAATGTTCGGATGGGTAAATTTTTGTTCCTCTTCTGGGAACATTTCCTTCTAATATAAGAATTATTTTTTTTTACTAAAAATATGATTTGACTGTGCTATTAGCCTACAACAGTAATTTATATCCATACAAAAAGAATTTTTTCAAGTGGAATTTATTTTGTATCAATTTGGCACTTGTCAAAAATATCAAGCATTTTCTAAATATGTATATTTTTTATCAATCAAAACATGCATTATATCCCATTTAAATGGTAAATGATGAGATTTATTTACTGATATGTTTGAAAATACGAAATATATTTAAACAAATTTCATTTGTTTTATAATACATAACTTCTGAAAAAAATTGTATCTATGCTTATTTCTTTGATCACATTCTATTTTCTACCTTTTGGTCTTTATTCGAGTCAAATTCTAATAAAATACACCATATTGCCAAAACCAAGATTTTCAATGTTTAAATTGCATAAAATATTCAAAAATTGGTCACTAGTGATTTTTAATATGAAAACATTTTTCCAGACACTTCATCTTTAAACGGCGAAAAGAAAACGACAAGATTACTATACAATTTTGATGAAAAAAAATTATATTTGATTCACAAAAATTTGCAATTAAACCTACTCCGTTAAAAACTAAAATGATGTCTAGATGTTATAAACAAACTTAATGGGTATAAGTATGTGAAACATTAAGACAGACAAAAGTATTAGGTCAGTCTGTAGTTTTTCCATAAAACGTTTATCATGTGATTCTGTTAAAAGTGTTCAAATCGCTCCATACAGGGGGCTCTAGAATTCAGTCTTTGCAAAAGTTTCACTAATAAATAACAAAGTAACCAATTTCCGTTTTTTTGATATCAAATTAAAAATAGACAGGTCTTATATTTTAAATTTTACTTATAATTCAGAGACTCTTGATCCACTAAAACATGACACAAACAATAACATTTATTCACAGAGCGTTGTGACCTTTTGCGTCTGAGAAAATATGATCACCTTAAAATTTAGGAACAATTTCAGTTAAAGTACGTACAAAAAACAACTTAAAAGTGGCTGTGAACACTGGGGTTTTGAAAATTGTTGTTCAAACACCTTTGCTTCAATTTGCAATCAATGTTGCTGTAAATTCAGCAACCTAATCAACAAATTACTACCAGAATAAAATTGGTTGTTGAGGACCATAAAATCTTGGAACATTTCAATTTTTATCCATTCTATAAATTGTGTGTTACAACTCGCCATATAACGTTTTGTGAGGCGCTTTGAATATTTGTTATTTTGATGCCAATTTTTAGAAAAAAATTCTACTGACTAGTTTTGTTTCAACCCTCACCGCATCTAACTAAACTTGCAAATACGACTGGATTTTAAAGGGACATATAATGTCCTAATCATTCACAGAACCCTTTATATATATATATTTATTCACAATTTTGTATCAACCCAGTTCTTATTAGTTTTCATTCTTGATAATGACTTAACTAAAATTATTTACATGTTTATGTATATAAAATATTTAATTTGGCACAACCTTTCATTTCTTTTCAAGAAATAATGTGCATTGTTAAATACAGTTGTTGGTTTACAATAGAATTAAAAAAAAAACGAAAATCAGTTACTTTGAGACGTTTGTTAGTATATACGGACCTTCTCCTGGAAAGAGACAACTTAAACAAAATTAACGTAAATATTCAAACGTTTTGTTTACATATATACCGCTTTCATTTCTACTCTACACAAACTGACCTAAGTGACAAATGATAAAGATGAAAGTAATTTTTTGCCAATTAGTTTGGCAAAGGGAGTGACCTCGAAAGATGGAAGTGTGAAGCTGTGTTTGAGAGTACAATGGAATCACGTGGCGTAACGTTTGGTCCATAATCGTGCGATACGATCGTGTTCTTCTCGATTTTGCAGGTATTGTGTCGCTATGCTGCCTACGAGGGGATCGGCTGAAAAAAATAAAAAAATTATTGTTACAATTATTGTTTTTTCTTTTGAAGCACCCGATGAAAAAAGTGTACTTGTGAAGAAGATCGGTTTGGGACTGAGATTGTGTAGTGAAACCTATAAACATCTTTGTTAAATTGTTTTGGACTGTAATTCCAAAGAAATGAAGTTTGGTACTTTTTACTTGAAACCTAGAATGCCTTATTGGCTATACAACAAGATGGTAAAGCCCGCTCGGTATGGTGGACCAGGACTTTGCAAGGAATAGTCATGATAAGACTAACAAGGTACTAGCATGCTTGAACCTGTTACTGATATTGGCAGAAAATTCATATTCAAATACCATGTGTTCAGTATAGCAGATTACCACCTCATATTTTTCTAATAAGTGAAGCAATTTTCAGTGTTAAAGAAAAAACTTATGATGGTTTCATTTAGAAATCATACTTATGATTACCTGAATATAAAGTAGATTATGGGTATAACCTTTTTCGGTATGTCGTTTATTTTATTTGCTATTTTGACACATATCTAACCTTAAATTTGATAAATAAAATCATCAGGATCGCATTCAGCAAAATTCGAAAAGGTTATGAAATTAAACCAGCTTCTTTTTGTAACTGAAAATACTGGAGAACTTTCAAAATGCTGATGGTTTTCCGTGTATCCAGGTACATTTTTGTATTATTCAAATAAATATAATAAGATTTATATTCACTTTTCATAAATAATAATTGTCCGGCGTAAACAACAAAGTACAGACCTAACAAGAACTATCAGTGGGACAGTAGAAAATAGTAGTTTGTGCAACTAGTGTGGATATGATGGCCATATCGCACGAGGACGAAGTTTGAGCACGACGCCGTAGGCGGAGTGCTCAATCGTTCGAGTGCGATATGGACAATCCACACGAGTCGAACAGTATATTTTTTCTACGACCCACTTAAAAAATCTAGAAAATAAACATTTTAATAAGCTGTAATCTCGACTGTAATATAACTTCAATTTCAAAATTTTCAACAATTTTCATAATTTTACCAATCCATATCAAGCGGAATAATTATTTAGAAATAAAATTAACAATAAAAAAAATTTCTTCATTGGGAATCGAACCCTGGACCAAGCGCGCGATAGTATGGTGTACTTACCACTCGACTACCGAGGAATGTTCAAACCCGATATCTATAACGTCACATCAATTACATAATTTTATAATAGCTGACGTCTATCAGAAGTCCTCTTAAATACCCATTTTATTCTGTTTTCAGTATTTGTTGTTAATGTATACGGATTATTTTATTCATGTTTATTATTGTACATAAATATTCTTGATCCAGTGCTTCTAGGGAAGCCTTTTTTTCGATAAGTTATTTTGACGTTTCTTTGAAATTCAGAAAAGGGGAGTTGACGAATACTAAACGCGAATGCTGATTGGTGGATTTCATATACGTTCTAGGATGTATATGAATATATACGTTCAGTTAACTGATATGGCCTACATTTCCCTTCTGTAAACTGTGCAGGAAATGGATAATATACATGTGGGTGTAGAAAAAGGTGTAAGACACATTGCTAATATGAAAGGTATATCTGCATCCTATTTTAAACAAAGAAATTTCTCACGATTGATAGGTCGCGCTTGCTACACATCAACCAATCAAATTTTGTAAGTCAATGATTAGGGTTGACGTTTGTAATACATTTAAACGGTTCATTATTGTGATATTTTGATAAGGATTAATCACAGAACTGCCCTTTTTTCCATTTCCTTTGGACGTAATGTATTAGAAAGGCATTAACAATCGATGACGCGCACCAAAAAGACTATTGAATGAACCATAACACCAATATATAATTTTTTCAATTGTTTGTTTATTGATAGTCTGTTCAACCATAACCATCCTTTGCCGTTACGTCATACAGTGTCCATATTGATCTCTCATTCATGAAATGGATGAGACGGAATTTTGACGTCATTAACGTATTTCTTAATTAATGTCGACGAAAATTTCATTTGACACTTTTGACAACTCAGTTGAGTTTGAAAACAATTCTTAACATATATGTCATTGATTATAATTTTGAGGTCAAGTGTAAAATAATTATAAGACAAACGTAAAACAGCAGAATACGTCACCGATTATGACGTAACGGGAAAAGATGGTGGAACAAACTCTACTTTTGCCTAATTTTATTCACTTTAAAAAACATTTTTAGGATCTTTTTAATAATCTGTAGCATTTAATGAATGTGTCACCAGTGAATATTTTTATTGTAGTCAAAACAACTTGAAAATTATTTGTTTTGATAAATCAAGATACAAAATTTTTGTATTTATAAACAAAACACTGTTAATTTGTTGTTGGAATCTTCATCAACTAAAGCATTTTATTTTCTGAACAAACAAATTAAATTTCTTGATACCACTAAACATGTTTGTAATAAATATCCAATCAAGCCAAAAGATATTTGAAAAATTCAATATTCATTTTTTAAACAAAGCAAAAACGATAAAAAAACCATCACTTAATGCCAAACAATCATTGCTATGGACCATCATTTCATTATAAATGGTACCAGCATTTCAACACTGAAAACTGTAAAAACATGTCTGATATATGTGTTATTTTCAGAATATGGTTTTCAACTAAAAATAGATTCTTGTTTATTCATAACAGATATAGATATAGTTAAGAGTCAATGTACTGTGTGCATTTCTGCCAAAAATGGTTTAATGTAATAAAAGCCCCTGTAGAATTAACATTTTTATTTCAATTGACTGAAACTTGATGCAGCCTCTTACATAGTATGTTGTATGTTGCAAATAGTGAGTAGTAGATTTTGTAAATGTTATAGTTCCAAGTTTATAGGTTTGGAGCCTCATATTGTTGTTAAGGATTTTGTCAGAAAAAATGTTTATAGAGAACAGATATTGCCTAGACTTAATAAAAAACCAAAAGCATCTAGAAGACTATGGAGCTGTAGGAGAAGTGCCAACTAGGAAGCAAAAAATGGATACAACCTGATGTGATGAAAGAATTAAATTGATTGAGATAACTATAAGATAACAAACTACCAGAGGACATAATTTGTGGGCAACACATGTAATTGAATTGAAATACTAAATAGAGATTGGATCATGAACCAACAGGGGTTGAAACATTCCTAAAAATAAAAAAAAACTCAAAGATGGACATGATGACAAACACTTCCTCGGTGTTAGCCATGACTATAGACATAACTCAATGGCGGTATTGTTATTTCATGGCGTGGAGCTCAATAAATTGAAATAAAATAATTTTATAATTTATACCAATTAGAAGAAATAATAGAACACTCAATATAATAAATATATGATGAGAGTTCTGTCTTTATTTTTATTGATATAATTTTTTAAATGGTGTTGAAATTAAATTTTTTATGTACTTTTCATTTGAGATTATGCAAGATTACAATTTAGGTGAATAGTTTTATAGTAGACATAGGTACTCATAGTTTCATGTATACAATAATGTCGAAACCATTTAATAATGAAAAGAGACACTTATTATTTTCAAAAAAGGAAAGAACTGACAAAAATGTAAATACCACCGTAATATCTGCCATATGACAAGATCCTTGCACACCAGAATCTGTACAATCATGTGAGATGATTGAAGCATTTTATACTTAAAGCTCACTGACTAACAAAAAGATGAAGAGGGCCAAACTACATAGAGTACACTTCAAATTGATTCGGCATCCTAAATAATATGCACCCTCACAAACTTATAGCAAAATAAAGGTCTTTACCAAATATACTACAAATGTGTATGTTGGGAAAAATATAATTATATTATAAAATAACTACTATTATCAACTTACCTGGGTTGCAATCAGTAAGCAGGGAACAGATTGAAAGTAAAACCTTAGAGATAGTTAAAGCAGGAGACCAATTATCCTTTAAAATATCTAAACAAATAACTCCTTGACTGTTGATATTGCAGTGGTAGATCCTAGTACGGAAAGTTACCTTGGGAGGCTTAAATGGATACTCTGGAGAAAAATGTATATCCAAGAAAAACACTCCTCCTTCATAAACAGACCCAGGAGGACCCAAAATAGTTGAAACCCATTCATAAAAGTTCTCTCCCTTTGGTCCAGCACTACAATTTGGAGGTGGATCTAAAGTAATTTCTGCCAACTCTTTTTGAATCCTTTTTGCAGAAGTTCCAAGAGCTTTGGACATTTTGGGATTAGGTTTGCTTTCTTTTGCTTCTTTTTGATCACCAACAGCTGCCTGGCTCCCTCTACCACGTCCTGATCCACTTGAACCAGCTGAAGACATTTTGAAACCTGGCAACAAGATTATGTTATTTAATTTCAAGGAATAACAAGTTAGAATTGTAATTTAATGTTTATGATGTTATTAACAGTATTAACAGACTTTAATTTATAAATTTCAACTTTGGTTGTTAATAACATAGAAAAAATACCTGGGCAAGTAATTGGATTTCTAGGATAAGTACTGTTATCTAAATGTACAAAAGAATATCTGAACTTTTTTTAGAAAACTGACATTACCAATATCAAACATTATCTTTTTACTCATAAGGTAAGGTTACTAATAAATTCCGAATTAGAGCAATAACAGAATGTACATAATCATGAAGAATTCATAAGTTACTCATTACCCTTAACTATACTATCCTTAAAACCACAATGTTTAATTAATACAATTTAACAACTAACTTAATTCATATCTTCAGACAATGTCTCAGAAGCTCCAGCTATTGAATAATTAGGGAAATCCTAGTCACTATGTGCTATGTTAATAAAAAAAATAACAAGTTCTTTGTCCAAAATCAGAGAACTTAAGACACCTCCACCAGTTCTTTTATAGTACAATAAGCAACAAATTGCAAGGTCAGTTGGAAACTACATAGTTCTTGTGGTATTATTGGTTAATGCAGGTAGTTCTTGCTGGAATGTGACCCTTTTCAAAAATTAAAATTGATTCTTGTCAGAAGTCGGCCATTTTGAGACTTAGTCAGATATAATTTCTATTAATATTTTTTTTACATCAAAAATACTTACACAGAAGCGTTATTAGCATAACCTTTACAACTGCAATTAAGATTTGCACCAAATATTCAAAAATTATTAAACAATAATATCGTATTACAGTTTTCTTTCAAGAGGTGTTTTGCATCTGCTAGGAACTTTCTATACTCTTCTTATATTGATTTACAATTCCTTTATTAATTGTGGTTAGCAATATCAAACTACTGTGTTAAAAATCACTTACCTTTAATCGGTTTTTATATTTAAAACTCAAAACAAATTACACTCCCTTTTCACAAATCTTGGCTCATGGCGTACTTGTAATAAATGAAGGGAACCGGAACAGTGTTACCAGCGCTGTACCAAAAAAACACCAATTTTTTTCAATATAAAATACTCTGTATTCAGCGAAATAAATGTCCTTTTAGATGTTTAAGAAGAATATACTCAAAAATAAAGGTGATTAATGTTTATTAAAATGTATTTGAAGCCTTGGTTTTCTGCAAAAATGTAAAATTTGAATTGTTTCCCAAACAAGTAGTGGATTTTATTTTCTGTATGTTTCCTCACGAATTGTTATGACAGCTGCTGCTAACATAACCTGAAAAGCAAAAAAAAATTAAAATAAAAGTTGTAAGTTGTACTTTGTAGCCCTGTTTGTTGTAGATTTTTAAATAAATCAAAATGGGGAAAAGACAGCATCAAAAAGATAAAATGTACGTAACGTACACAGAATGGACTACTTTGTACGGTGGAAAAAAGAGCGGATATTCATCAAAAGAAGGAGAAAATTTCCGAAGACTACCGTTCGATCATTGTTGCTTATCCCTACAGCCATACGTTATACCCTACTGCGATTTGGATGGTAATATTTTTGATTTGGAAGCGTTAATACCTTTTTTAAAGAAATTCAAAATAAATCCAGTCACAGGAAAACCATTGGATTTTAAAACTTTAATACAACTCAATTTTCATAGAAAAAGTGAGGGTATTAATGAGTGTCCTGTTCTATTTAAACCATTTACAAATAGTTCACACATAGCTGCTATAGCTACAACGGGAAATGTTTTTTTAATGGAAGCTATTGAACAATTAAACATAAAAAATCGTAACTGGAAGGATTTGTTAACAGATGAGCCATTCGAAAGAAAAGATATTATTGTTCTTCAAGATCCTAACAATTTAGTCAAGTTTGATATTTCAAAATTTCATCATGTAAAGCAAAACTTGAGAGTAGAAACAGAAGAGGAGATTGCTAATAAATCTGACCCTCAAGCTAAGTTGAAAAAAATAAATCCAGAAACAAAATATACTCTAGAAGAGTTGAATCGAGAATATAAGCCATCTACAATTGAAATTAATAAAAAAACAAAAGCTGAAAAAGCTGATAAATTTAATGCAGCTCACTATTCTACTGGTGCAGTAGCTGCTAGTTTCACATCTACAACTATGGTGCCTCAACTTGCAGGTGAAGCTGCTGTTTTGCACGAAGATGAGATTAGATATCAACGAGTTAAGAAAAAAGGTAATTATTTAATAGTAAAACCAGAATTTTACATACACACTATTTCAATGACTTTTAGTTTAGTTTTTATTGCATCTGATGTGTGCCTAAAATCATCTTTGGACAACTCTCGCTTTTATTTGATTGTTTTAGGTTATGTAAGACTTGTAACCAATCTGGGAATGCTGAATTTAGAATTACACTGTGATATGGTCGCAAAGACATGTGAAAATTTTATAAAGCATTGTGAAAATGGATATTACAATGGTACAAAATTTCATAGATCTATAAGAAATTTCATGGTAGGTTTTATTTAAATATAAATGATTGAACAAGTTTTAATAGCATTTAAGTAGTTTCTGTTTGCAGTAGATTAAAATAAAAGTGATTGATTAATTTTTGATTTCCAGATTCAGGGAGGTGATCCATCCAATACTGGCTCTGGAGGGAAATCAATTTGGAAAAATCAGTTTGAAGACGAAATTAGACCTAATTTATCTCATACTGGTCGAGGAATATTGTCTATGGCAAATTCAGGAAAAAACACAAATGGATCCCAATTGTAAGCCTATCACCCATCAGTCATATACATAAACATAACTAAAAAATTACCTTTGGCTATAAAGTTATTATAAAAATTACTCTCTATTTCATTCAAAATACTCTAAAACTTTCTACTTATCTCTGCCATTACTCGTTTTTTAAATTCTTTTAGTTTTATCACTTACCGCTCTTGTAAGCATCTAGACACAAAACATACCATTTTTGGTCGTGTGGTTGGTGGTATAGAAACACTTAATGAGATGGAAAAGATAGAAGTTGACAATAAAGACAGACCCATAGAAGACATAGTCTTAATTAAAGCTCAAGTTTTTGTCAATCCTTATGATGAGGCTGATGAACAGGTAATTTTTTTCAAAAAAATTTACTTTCAAATCCTTTTTGTACCCAAGGTGCATAATATTTAATATTGTCTTCTGTTGGATATAGTTTGGGAAATTTTTCTAGCCCCATTTTATATAGTATGTTTCATTTTCTATGCTCCATATATAGTTTATGAACTTATATCTTTTGAATAAACTATATTACTCAGCAAGAATCTTTTTGAAATACTTAATTAGTGATCTTTTTATTCATTTGTTGCTCTGTATTTACTCATATTTCCGTTTTAGTTAGCAAATGAAAGACGAGAAGAATTGGAAAAGTTGAAAGAGGAGGAAGTGAAAGCTAGGGCAAAAATAAATGCACAGAAAGAATTAAAAGTATTTAGAAGCGGTGTCGGGAAATATATCAATCCTAATGGAAATAAGGGGTGAGTAAGAACCACTTAATCAAGTTTTTAAATTGACAGCATTCTATATTATAAAAATCATTATTCTTAAGATTACTTTAAACTTTAAAGTGAGACAGTAAACATTAACTAGCTGTAAAATCCAGTGGTCTTCCACCCTGTACCTACTATTATTTATTTAATAATTTTGAGTCACGTCCCCGATTATAGTTAGTGAAATGTATCCAAAATCAGTAGTTAAATCACTTGTTCGTCTCCCTAGCTGGTTTTTCATCATTAGGCAAGTGCGAGATGCACAAACTAAGAAAGATTTTATTTCATTATTATTTTCAGAATAGAAACTGAGAGCTCAGGTCCTACTATGAAAAAAAAGAAAAATGTCAACACCTTTAATTTCAATAATTGGTAAAACATTTGTATATTTATATTTTATTGTACAAAAATAAGATAATTTGAGACATTATAGTTTTTATTTACTCCATAATTATATATTACAATCATAATAAAAACATTGTTTTTTTTTTAAATATGAAAAGTTCACGTGACGTCGCACCGTGCTTAAATTAAATCTTCCAAAGCCAAAGGAAGTTGATATTTTGTGAAGAGTTAAGTATATCCACATCCGCAGCTCGTTGGGTCTATAGTATGAGTCAGTCAGCAGCAACAAAATGTGTTGCGCCGATTCATTTTCCTCTAGACAGAAACGACAGTTGGTGTTTTCGACCAGGCAGCCCTATTCTGCCCAAATGATAGTTTGTATCCAGTAAAAATTCCAGTTATAAAGTTGATCTCCATCCTGTCCATCTGATAGGAAATAGTTCTTTGTCAGATTTGAAGAGATTACCAGTCGGGGCTGCACTGACGGGCCTTTATACTGCAACTGACCGCCTTTCCATTACGTTAGTCCATAACACAAACCACATAAAGTCCATAACTTCGTTAATTTACCATTAGATTTAAATATACCGCCTGTGAAAATTAGTTCCGGGACACCTTCCTGGTGCGCTGTGATCAATGCGATGTCAAATCAACTATTACTATAGGAACTTCCATCACAGAGTACACCATCTGTACTCTGTGCTTCCATGCTGTAATGTCTCAAGGATATTAGCATGATTCATAGATAATAGATTCATAGATAATACAAATTATTGTAGATTCTTCTATCCCATAGACACAGATACTGTGACATAGACATCTATATTCTATGGTCTATCCTCACACCAATAGCGTAACCTGGCGGTATGTGTTGATAGGCTTCCTGTTCGATTAATAATCTTGAGTGTATCTTCTATCTCTTTTAGTAATCTGTGAATGTATTTTGTGCTTGCATGACCTTCAAATTGCGCCGTTGACAACAAATTTGTCACATCAGCCGAAGGTTGTTTTGTTTTTATCTGTCTGTTGACTGTTGTCGGTTATTATCAAGCAGAGTTTACAACGTAGAAAATAAAAGAATTTTTGTAATTTACCAAAAAAGTCCATATACCTAACCATGGATTGCGCTACATGTATGAGAGGTTACTCTCGATATATGCTCATAATTTTTAATTTAATATTTGTGGTGAGTATCTCTATTTTTTTATATACCCACCTAAATGTACACAACTGTTTACTTTGCTGATAAAGTTTTTATATTATTATAATTTTACTTTTCCTGTGATTGCCGGCTTTGTATTTTCTAATTAAAAACTAAATTCATTTTTCTTTATATCTGTGTTCAAGTATTTTAAATTATTTAAAAGTTCCTATAAATGATGAGTAACGTAAAAATGAATCAAAGAATCTATACATCATAGATGATCTACATCAAATTACGATGTTGTGCAATCCGATATTTGTCAGCCATATTATTATTACTGTAAAGATATACATTTATTTTATGTTCAACATATTCTATCAGTTTGATTTTACCATTCTTATTACAATAATTTTTGACAAATACTTCCAAGTTATTATTCAATAACATAGATGACTACTTCAGTTTGATAGTTCATTGTTTAATGATGAATCATTGATTTGTTTATCAACTGGAAGTAAGTTCATGAAGGATCTAGTGGAGATACTTTGTGATTATTTGCAATTTGCATAAAATATGTATAGTCAGTAGGTTCCACATTTCTTTCACATGTTGTGTTATATCTATTACAGTAGAAATACCTCTAAAAATTTGTTACTTTTGCAGAAATAATAATTAAATACATTTTCTACAAGAAAACATTATGATAATAACATACTTTTATATTAATTTGATTTAATCAAATCTAGATATAACAAACAGTAGGAAAGTGGGCAATCTTTTTGAATACCGGCAGAGACAATCAAAATTATACATAATATATTCTCAAATATAGTAGCATACATAAAGGGGTTTTAATTGATGTTTTTTACCGATTTTAAGCAACCTATTTTGATGCTTACTAATAAATGTATATTATTTATTTTTCAATATTTCCACTCTACCTTTCTAAAAATGTCAAGAAATAACAGTAAGAAGAAAATTTGTATAGTGAGCCTAACATTTTAGAAAATATATTGTTGAATCCATAATTATGATTTTATATATTCTTTTCAGTTAACTGGTATTGTTATAATTTCCGTTGGCATAAGTTCAAAAGCTTATTTCCATGAATTTGATACACTTATGGATAATAAATACTTTTATATCTCTGATTTACTGATTGTTATTGGTGTTGTGATATTCATAATTGCTTTCTTTGGATGCTGTGGAGCAATGAAGGAAAATGCATGTATGACAACTACGGTAAGAACAATATTTTAGTAAATCAATTTACATACAAAAACGTATTTTAAATTTTCTGAACTAATACTTTGGTTTGGGAAGTGAGGTACAATATTAAATTAACATTACTTTTACCATAGTAAATGTTTAGAAAATTAAAGAATGAAGTGGCAATATAATACTTTTTTTTTTTGGTTCCAAACTATTGTTATTTTAAAATTTGAGCATGTTTGCTTGAATAGATTGAAAAGTTTTATAGATATAGATAATTTTAGTCAAGAGGATTAATAGCCAATAGTGATTCATGACAACATTCATCTTTATAACCGTATACAGTGTGGAACAGCCAAATGGAATAAATTTGATAATGATTAATTGAGAGCATGTTGGAAAAAACGTTTGGACACGTCAATTTGTATTTTTAGATCCACAAAAAATAATTATATGGGGTGTGTCATATGACAGTGGCCGATACCAACTTTCTTATTTTAAATACAATGTCCTGTATACTATTAGTTTTTTGGATTCTTCAGAAAATTCTAGACTTAATTCATGTACAATGTCCCATACCTATCACTGTCTATTGTCTTGGCTACAGCTCTAATATCAATTTGCAAACTCAACCATAATAGCCCGTGCCCACTAGCCCCCACTTATGCTTTGAAACAGTTGTGAAGCTATGTTGATTTGAGTACAGACCTTGACAATTGTAAATTGCCACTTGATCCTCTTAAGTTTTCGGATTTTTATGTGTGATTATAATAGTATACCACATATACTATACTATGGTGTACCTCCTAGTATAGAAGTTTGTTTTTGACCAGCGAAACCTTACCAGTAATGATTTTGATTAGGGAACTGGTTAATTTAATTGAAAATGTCGATATCATAAGCGTATGACACTATTTTTAAAGGGCCTTGATTTATTTGCAAAATTTTTTATTCATCATGCTGTCTTGTCATCAGTTGTAACTGTCTATGTTTACTTCTTTCTTATTTGTATAATTTTTGTAGTATTCAGCTTTGTTGGTTATCATATTTGTATTGGAATTGGCTGTTGGTGTTGCTGCCGTGGTATTGAAAGGTGACGTTAATGAATTTTTGGACCAGCGTCTACAGGATACCATGAAACAATACGGGAACTCTAGTTTTAATGAAACAACAGCAATTTGGGATGCAATTCAGCACCAAGTAAGTTTCCTCCAATTATTTTCGTTTTAATTTTAACTTGATACATTTTTTCATAATGTGTTTTATAATATTATTATTATTATTATTACCCTCTGTCTTTCATTAGAACTGACTACCTGTTAAGTATAAACAAGAATCTATTTTTTATTCAAAATTATTTGTTAAAAACATTTTTAGTTCCAATGCTGTGGAGTAGACAACTATACGGATTGGATGAACATTACTATTCTTAACAATGAATTGCCACTGTCATGTTGTAACATTCCCGCTGGTTCTACATCATTTACGTGTAATCCAAATGATGCATTCAGAGAAGGTTGCTTACAGGAATTTGGCAATTTTGTTGAACATAATGTTTCATACGTAGAAGGAGTTGGCATCGGTTTAGCTATAATTCAGGTAACCAAAAAAATAATTTAATTTAACGGTTTGTGAATGAAAGGAGATTGATGAAAAAAGAAGTAAAAAGGAGAAGATGTGTATACTGGGTACAACATAATGACGTAAATAAATGACTAGAGTGTGTTTCTAATAGTAGCAAAGTAAACCAAACTTTCTAAAAAACTTTTAGTAGTAAGCCAAAATGCATAATTATTTCAAGTGAATAACTACAGCACAAGTGTTTTTACGAAGTTTTTAGTTTTTATGGGCTTAACCAATAACTACTAGACTCTGGGAAGGAATACCAATTCTTATAGACCTATTTCTCTTACTTTGTGTGTCTCGAAACTTCTTGAGAAAATAACCAATAACCGACTTGTGTGGCATCTAGAAAACAACATCTTACTAATTTCGCAACAGTGCTGATTTAGACAGAATCGATCTGCAATAGACAATCTGATATCCATGAAGCGTATTTAAGTAATCTGGAAGTTTTTGCAGTATAACTTGACGCGCTTTCCACACAGCTTGGTATTTTAATATTCTTCAAACTTTTATCAGGTTGGGAAGTATAGTAAAAACCAAACAAAGTTGCGTGCACGTCACCAAGGTCGTAGTTCTATCGCATGTGTGGCAACATTTCTATCGAAAAGTGCATATACTCAAATTTGTTTATTAAAAGATTTGCAGCCGTATTAATAATAAACAGGATAACGGCATTCTAACTAATGGCTACTAAGAGCGTACTTACATCATGCTAAGCAAATCATATCAATAATTGAATACTTAGAAACATGTAACTAACAATCAGCCTTATTAATAATAAAATTTAGATTATTCTAACATGACTTTGAAACTAAATTAGTAAAAAGCATATTAATAATACATTTAACATTGTTTTAACACTAGAATGATACTAAATCCTTAGTAACATATTAGGGTATGTTTTACACCGTGTTAAAGTTAACCCATTCTTTTTGCTCAAATGTCAGTTTGATTTATTGTCCTTGGAGATTATAATAGAATAGTAGTTTGTGCAACTAGTGTGGATATGATGGCCATTGCACGAGGACGAAGTTTGAGCACGACGCCGTAGGCGGAGTGCTCAATCGTTCGAGTGCGATATGGACAATCCACACGAGTCGAACAGTATATTTTTTCTACTACCCACTTAAAAAATCTAGAAAATAAACATTTTTACCTACGACCCCCCCTGTAATCAGTCAATAACACACAGTCGGCGCTAATGTAATGACGTCTATTACGCACGGTAAAAAAAACGCACAGCTGTAAAGTGAATCGCACGGCTTCCCTAGCAACATCTTAGCAACTGTCAATAGACGTCACCATTTTATTCAAAAATCTGACATAAGCCGTCAAAACATCAAACTTAGGTATAGGCTGCAATAGCGATTTGCGTAAGAACTGTCAAGAAACTTTTAAAACACTTTTATTATCCTTATAACTTTTAATGGTTTGTGTATTTTGTGGAAAGCTTTATTCAATTAAAAAATGTCGAGTGAAAGTGAGATGGATTTAATATTATCATGGAAATCGCAGAAATAGCCAAATATTGTTGATGTTGTTCAAGTATTATCAATAATAAGAGTATAAATACATGTAGAAGTAGGTCGTAGGTAAAGTATAGTACGTAACTGGTGTTGTAGAGCATTTTACGCACTCACGGAATTACGCACTCGCCGCTACGCGGCATCGTGCGTAACTTTTCCTATATACTATAATAAACTGTAATCTCGACAGTAATATAACTTCAATTTCAAAGATTTCAACAATTTTCATAATTTCACCAATCAATATCAAGCGGAGTAATTATTTAGAAATAAAATTAACAATGAAAAAATTTCTTCGTTGGGAATCGAACCCTGGACCTAGCGCGCGATAGCCTGGTATCCTTACCACTCGACTACCGAGGAATGTTCAAAATGGATATCTATAACGTCATATGAATTACATAGTTTTATAAAAGCTGACGTCTATCAGAAGTCCTCTTTAATACCCATTTTATTCTGTTTTCAGTATTTGTTGTTAATTTATACGGATTATTTTATTTATGTTTATTATTGTAAATAGATATTCTTGATCCAGTGCTTCTAGGGAAGCCTTTTTTTCGATAAGTTATTTTGACGTTTCTTTGAAATTCAAAAAAGGGGAGTTGACGAATTCTAAACGCGAATGCTGATTGGTGGATTTCATATACGTTCTAGGATGTATATGAATATATACGTTCAGTTAACCGGTATGGCCTACATTTCCATTCTGTAAACTGTGCAAAAAATGGGTAATATACATGTGGGTGTAGAAAAAAATGTTTATACAGGTTACTTGTACTTGATTATATGTATTATAATCTCCACAAAGTGACAATTAATCAAACTGATATTTGAGCAAAAAGATTAGGTTAACTTTATCACGGTGTAAAACATACCCTAACATCTTACTAAGGATTTAGTATCATTCTAGTGTTAAAATGATGTTAAATGTGTTATTAATATGGTTTTCAGTAAATTAGTTTTAAAGTCATGTTAGAATAATCTAAATTTTATTATTAATAAGGCTGTTGGTAACTCGGTTATAACCTTACCATTTTTATTCTAGAATTCTTTACTTTGTGAAATCTATTCATAAATTTAATTTAATAGAAAACGTAAATAAAAAAACTCCACATTATATTGAACGAAAACTACACTCACCGGCACGAAAAACGGAGCAGTTGAATTTTTTCAAACAAACTTCAAATTTCAATGCTTTGTGATGTTTTTTTATTATAATATCTTACACACAAATAAAATAACATGTTTTAAACATTTTTTAACAACAATTGATTTTTTATTTGAAGTAAAAAAGTTTATTTGAGTTAAAATAATAAACCCAATAGATCTTATTACTTGGCCGTAAAGTGCAAGTGCATAGTTGGCCATGAATTTTGAGAAATGTGACATATCCAACGTGACAGATACGTGTTAAATTTGTGCTGTGTTTATTTAATCTATAGTGATACATTTATTTAACTTGAAAAATATGTCTGTTAATCCCGAAACAGCGGCTGCTATTGTTGCGTTGCTTCAAGATGACAGGAGTGAACGATATGTTGCCCGACAGTATAATGTATCCAATAGTACTGTGCACCGTATTTTTATACGTTTTTTGGAAACTTGAGCTTACAATAGACGACCTGGAACTGGTCCTCAACGCAGAACTAGCGCTCGTGATGATCGTTTTATCACCTTACAAAGTCTACGAAATCGTCATGCTACTGCTGTTGAAATCAGAAATCAACTTCAGTACGTCCGGCAAACTAATGTAAGCGAGCGGACAGTTAGGCGAAGACTCAGGGAAGCCAACCTAACCAGTCGTAGACCTGCGACAGGCCCAGAACGTCTTAGGCATCATCGTGTTGCACGACTTCAGTTCGCCAGAATTCATGAGCACTGGGGTGAAAATGAATGGGGGCACGTTTTATTTACTGACGAGTCCAGATTTAGCTTACGGTCTCCAGATGGCCGTGAGAGAGTATGGCGAAGGCCACACGAGCGTTTTGCTGAATGTACCTTCAGCACTAGGGTAGGATATCAAGGGGGATCCGTTATGGTGTGGGCAGGAATTTCTCTGGAGGCACACACAGAATTGTATATCCTTCCGAGAGGCTCCTTAACTGCTGCCAGGTACATTGAGGACGTTCTCCAAGATTTTGTTGTCCCTTACGTTGATTTCATTGGAAATGACTTTCTCCTCATGCATGATAACGCAAGACCTCATACTGCGAGAATCACTCAACAATATTTAAACAAGGTAAACATTCCTGTTATGAACTGGCCAGCGTTAAGCCCAGATATCAACCCCATAGAGCATGTTTGGGACATGCTCGGGCGAAGAATGCGAAGTCGTGTTCCTGCTCCTTTAACATTAAATCAGCTGCGACAAGCTCTTTTAGAGGAATGGGAACTTATTCCACAAGCGGATATTCGGCACTTGATTCTAGGCATGCCAAGAAGGATACAGGCATTAATTCGAGCACGTGGGGGCAACACCCGCTATTAATAATGCGGCTCCAAAATTTGGGATAGCAAGTCGTTTTAGTTTTGAATAATTTAAAGTCGTTATGACACATCAGAAATTTGTTTTCGTTCTGGTTTTTTAAATTGTTGCAAAAAGTTTTTTGTTCTCGTTTTTTAAATTGTTCGAAATACTTTTTTTTCTTTAATTATATGTTCAGTTATTGTTGGAAAATAATTTAAAAACTTTGTTTTATTTGTGTGTAAGATATTATAATAATAAAACATCACAAAGCATTGAAATTTAAAGTTTGTTTGAAAAAATTCAACTGCTCCGTTTTTCGTGCCGGTGAGTGTATAAAACTATCGATAATTTTGTAGTTTTCATTTATAATGTGAAATTTTCTACATTTACGTTTTTTGTTGACTTCAGTTATTTTCTGTTAATTTCCATATTTCGTGAACAATCTGACAACGCTGCAAATGTTCACAATGATGACGAGCACGCAACTTTTTTGGTTTTTACTATAAACATGCCTTCATCAAGAATTTTCATTAGGTATTGAAGAGTTCGAGACAGACAGTCGGATGTCTGGTCAGCGTCTTTTTATCCGCTATAATATGCCAAGGCGGAGGGTTGTTAGAGTTTGTTCAACCTTCCTTGCCGTTACGTCATACATTATCCATCTTGATCTCTCATTCATGAAATGGATGAGACGGAATTTTGACGTCATTAACGTATTTCTTAACGAAATTTTATTTGTCACTTTTGACAACTTAGCTGTCATATTTTGAAAACAATTCATAACATATGTCATTGATTATAATTTTGAGGTTAGGTGTAAAATAATTATAAGACAAACGTCACCGATTATGACGTAACGGCAAAGGATGGTTGAACAAACTCTACTTTAAAACAACACGATTGGGGAAGTTATGGCAAAATAATAAAAATTTATTAATGTTCGAGGTTATTCGGTAAAATAATTTTTGATGCAAATAAATACTTTGAGGAGTATTATCCCCCATTAATTGGTCGATTGAATAATCATGTTTGTCCAAATCCTGAAACCGACATTTTTTTATAACTGTCAGTCTGACGTTTACGAATTTTACGTATTCACAGAAAATATTTTTAAATTACCTTGGAAACGCTAAGACATAAACGATAAAATCCCATGAGGTTCTTAACAGTGTAATTGATTGCTAATTGGCTAATTTTGAACACGTGACTAAAAATACTCAGTTTTAACAGGTATAATTTGACGAACTATCAACCGGAATAGTTGGTAGCTGTCAAGTACCAAAATTAAAAATAATGGATCAAATTTCAAATAAGTTTTATAAAATACAAAAGAATGTCGCCTTTTTCGCAGCCTTAAATTTTTTTACTTGACAACTGTCGGGATTAAGTAATCGACTTTCATTAGTCATTTGTCAGCTATTTGTTTATCATTAACGCAATGCGAAAAAGATCATTTTTTGTTAGTAATTTTTTTGGGTAATATCCATATTTTTAAGGACTATGCCTATTTTTATTTTGCAATAACTAAATGCATATACTTTAATTGGTTTTATTCTGGTACCTCTTCATGGTCGGCTACCTGGGCCCTAGGGAGCGATCCCAGATTTGTTTCTACTCCCTTTGTTTGAAAACGAGACGTCGGTATTCTTGACCGTCGGGGAGGTATCCGAGTAAGAGTTCCCCGACGAGCAGTGTTACCAAGGGTTTCAACCAATCAAATAAAACTATTTTTTGACAGACATATTACAGATGATTTAAGTTTTATTTTGTATGTAGCTTGTAGTATGTTTGGGAAATTGAAAATGGATAGTGGTAAGAGAAGATCGCCATATCCATGGTTAATTAAAAAAATATATATATTCTTGCAGTGGAGGGTGATCGATGATATCCAAAAACTGAATGCCAAACAGATCAAATCAATTTATATTACACGATAGCTTACCTGAAACCGGGACAAAAAATCTGTTCGAAGTTAAAAATTTTCAGTTATCCTAGCTCTTATCTTATACATGAAAATACCTTACCAAATAAATACTCCTCAATTCAATTGAATTCAAATATTATAATTGAAAAACGAGTAAATAGACTAAAATATCCCAAACATAGACATAAAGGAAAACATAATCTAAGAAAGAGCGTTCCCTGCCTCATTCTATCACAAATCCTAAGAGATGTATTCATTGCTCCCTGGGGAACCAAAAGCTCCCTCCCACTCCTTTATCAATCTGCCTACCAAGCTAAAATTCCAATTTGCGAAACTTTCTTACTTTTTGAAATATTCTGCTTCTCTAATGAAACTTGTTTTTTTACAGTTGCTGGGAATCATTTTTTCTTGTTGCTTATCAAAGTTCATTAGAAGCGATTATGAGACTGTTTAAAGGATTCAACAAGACTTGAAAATATAAATGCAATATTATATAAATATGTGTTAATTATTGTAGGTAGGTATTGTAATTTTTCATTCAAGTTTGCAGCTGGTATCAATTAGATTATTGTTCAAATAAGTCGTTGTTTGAACTTTTTATTTAATGTGCTTTTTTGTTTGATAAAATTATATATATTTACTTTAATATTTTAGAATAGTTGTTCATTTAACAATTGTGATAAACATACCGATTTGGATAAAAATCTAAATTTTTTCGAAAAAGGTGATTAAATGTACAAAATTCCCATAAGTAGCGTCTGTTTTGCTGTTTTAATTATGACCAGGCTGGTTTCTTTGAAAAATCTGGCAAATACCAAAACGGACTACGAATTTCGTACATTTTTAACATTATCAAAATATTTCCATCCAAAAGTTTTAAGTTGAGATTATTTGAATATGTTTTAATTATTGGAATGGGAAATAAAACCTTAAAGATATTTTAATATGTTTTTTTTTTCATTTGGGTAATGTGGTTTTATTGTATATGTACAGGATGTCCGCCCCACTTTGCTGTATCTAAAATTGAAAATCGACTGACTATGCGTGCCTGATTTCTTCGTCCATCAAGGCATATTTGATTGATACAAGAATCATCAGAAGACTCGTCGAGAGAGATCACTATCGGTTCTATAGTTTGTTCTATGAGGTTATCTAAAACCCACATATTTCTTCCTCTTTAATTACATGATTCACAGCATCTCTCCAGTTCTTTTCAGTTATTGTTGTCAATGAGTACTTCATTAGTTCACGAACATCTTTCATTTTAAATTTTTTATTATGTCTAGCTACATAACCTTTCATTTGGGCCCATATTAACTCTATCGCATTTAATTCACAATGGTATGGCGGCAAACGAAGCACTAATATTTTCCACAAAGTTTTTCGCCCTATGTCAGGCAAATTCTCGTCCTCCTTTACCATTCTTAGAATTATGTCAAGGGTTAGGATCGTCAAGGGTTAGGATCTCTTTTTTAAAATATAATTCGTGTACTTTTCGTCTTATTGTATTTTGCATATGTTCATCAAGGTCAAGTGGTTTTCTTCTAGTTGAATTTTTAGGTGGAGATATATTTCCATTGTTCCTTTCCCTTAGAAGCCTGTAAATAGTAGATTCACTAACTCCTGTCATATTGGAACATGTCGAAACTATATTTCTAACAGTAGCAGCCGGCATTTGATGTACAACAGCAGCATCATGCACATTTAACACTACAGTCTTCGTTTGTAAACTAAGCACGCTCTTACACTTTACTGGGGTGAAACTTGAAGACATTTTTCACAACACAGTTAACACTTATAGAATGTAAGCGACTCTGAGCAAAACAAATTATACAAATTTAGGCGAGACCAAGTTTCATCGTATATACCTGCAAAATTTCTTAGTAGTCATTAGGACAATCCCTAGTAGGACCCTATTGTAATGTTTCTTGGAAATTATCAAGTTGTTTTAACTAACCGAATTTAGATTCATATTACCTTTATATATCAGATCGAATATAAAATTAAATAGTAAATAAATTCCTTAGATGAACGGTGACGCTTATGTTTTACTACCTGACTAGCATCTGTGGCCTTTTCGCGTGCTGTCAGACAATAAGAAACGGACTATAGTAACTAATATCCTACAGCGGCGTTGGAGACAATGCTAGACCTTCCTCCGCTACATTGTGTCATAGTGTGTGAAGCAATGGCAGCTCTAACCCGACTGGAAAAAGCATCAGACCACGACGTGACACATTGGCGAGGACACACAAAACTAATGCTAAAAGACCACAGGATATATCTTTCGCAAGAACTTCGAGATTGTCATCAAAGATCGAAAGGAGCTTGAGGAAGAGAACAGAGAACGCACTACCACTCAGTAGAGCAAGCTCGGCTCCGGAGCGGGCATATACAGCAAGTCGAGCAAATATGAAGGAATCGTCTCGCTTGACAAATGTCTCTGTATTTCAAGCAGAGATCTATGCAATACTTGCATTTGCAAGGGCAAATAACATGAGAGCCTAGAACAACAGGCAGATCAGGATCTGCAGCGACAGTTAAGTTACCCTTAAAGCACTTCAGAGATCTAAGAGAACATCTCGGCTGGTATGGAAAGAACTTGTCGACTCGGGACAGTGCAACACTGGAGTGGGTCCCAGGTGATAAAGGAATCGCTGGCAATGAAAAAGCTGACGAACTCGCAAGAGCAGGATCGTCAACCCTGATGAACGGACCCGAACCAGCTGTGGGCGTTTCCAGATGCTCAACTAGGTCAAGGTTACAAGGGTGGGTAAAAGAACAACACAATAAATACTAGAAGAATACGCCCAAGCAAACACATTGTAATAAATTAGTAAAAGAACCATCAGAAAAAGAAACAAACTACGTACCACGGGGCTACTTACAGCTCTGCACATATTATGCAACTGTGAGACGCTGGACCACAGGAGGCACAAACTGTATGGTAGACCCCAAATGACTCCAGAAGACCTCTACAACCAACCAGCAAAGAATGGCTGAAAAAGATGTAGTCAGAACACTAGGAGGATCCACAATAAGCCCAGGAGGCTGAGGTGGTGCCGGCGAAGGGCAAACCATATACTCTACTGTATATATTTTTTTCTACGACAACCTTCATTTTATAACCGTAGCTACAATATGGCTTCAATCATAAACAAGCACAGAATTTAATTTTGCATCAGCTGCTAGGTAAGTTGCTAAGCAACAAATGGAATAATTCGTGCTAGTTTTAGGCATAGGTTTTAGGTTCGCTCTAAAATCACGACGAATACGGCTTGTGAAATTATGTCGTCCAGCGACAAATTGATGAAATGTCAGCAGTTCGTTTCTGTCTAGTAGGTAACGAGTAATTTCATAGTTGTTTTCTATAAAAACTATTAAGCTGGATTTATAATCTTGGCGTTCGCCGTCGGCAGTTCGTAGCAGCGACATTGGCCATTTATAAACTTGCCGTTAGCCGTTACGAAAACTATCATAACCTCAATTTAATGTGTCATATCCATATGGTGTACTCTGTGATAAAACTAACAAACTGCTTGTTCAAACAAACAAAATCAAATGACAATAAACGGCATTTCACATACGACGTACCTACACCAGGTGACAGCTAAAAATCGTTTGATTGGCTCTTCAGACTTGCTACGATCGGTGCTACGAACGGCGAAATTTAAAGTTCATTTAAGTCGAACGGCAGCCAACGGCGGACGGCAACGCCAACGGTAGATATAAATGGTTTTACGGATTTCTGTACTCTTAACTAGGGATGCTAGCGCGAACGCCAACGGCGCACGCCAAGTTTATAAATCCAGCTTTAATTAAAATGGAAACTGATAGTGATATTGACACCTCCAACATAATAGAAGCACCGAAGGTAGCACTGAATTTATTACCGGAAACGTCGAAGAGTATGTATCAACGAGCTTATAACCTTTTTTGGAATGGAAGGTAGATCAAAGGACAAAATCGTGTATTAAACGTGAACGATATGTTGTCATAGAAAAACAATGGTATGCAACTCGCAACAAAATAGCCATTTGCACTTGCCTTCGGCTCGTGCTGCGAATTTCATGATAGTGCAAAATTTTGTGCTCATTGCATAATACTAGGGTCAACTTTCGTTTAGCTGAAGTCAGTTATGGAAAAACTGTTGCGATGGCAGCCATTACCATGGTAACGGGTACACAAAAACCAAAATCATATGGTAACGAACTGCGCGGTTGCCAAGTTGACCCCACTTTCATTTAGCTTAAATCAGTTGTAACGAGTTATTTTTTTGGCACAGATTCAAGTTTTTCTTAATTTTTTTTCACTATTTTATTTTACATACCTAGTTTTAAATAACTCGTTACTAACTTTCCGATTCCCTTTTGTTACCAAATTATTATTTTAATTTTTTTTTATTACCGTTATATTGTAATTTTAGTATTTTTTGTATTAGTTCGGAGGTAAGCAAATTTATATTCAATCATAAAATTCAGTCATTTCAGAAGTTAAAAATTTTTCAATCAAAAGGACATTTGGTGTATATACCGTTTAATTTCATTAAATTAAATTCAAGAGACTTATGGTATATGACAAACTTTTTTGTAGATTCTAAATAAAATTTTACTAATGAGAATATAAAAAGAACAGAAGAGTTGGAAGGTTATTCAGTCACTAGTTATGTCAAATGTCAGTTATATTTATTTTTGTTGATATTCGTTTGATCGAGTATATCCATTTTCGATCAGATTTATGTAGCATTTCTAATTAGCTGTATCTCTATTCTTCTAATTACTTTTTTCATTGACATTTGACATAACTACTGACTGAATAACAGAAATGAAGTGACATGTCAAGAGTTCCTAGAACTATTGGCCACCGATTTGTTTAGTATTCAGTTAAAAAGTCATATTAAATTTCAAGATACTCTTCGGGGGTGTATTCATTATTTTAATAAAGCAATATAAATGTTCGCAATGATAAAAAAACATGCAAAATCTTATGTTTTAAACAGTAGATCTTAACTGTCATTCATGTCAGAAAAAACCACTTTTTCTTGGCCACACTGACCTTATGTCCGTATTTATAGTAACTATGGACAGCACTTGAGTGTCACTTAGCTCGGAAACTTCGTAAACTTGTTCTATAAACACAATTTAAAGTCACGTGATCTAGTAAGAGGCACTCAAACTTAAGTGTGGTTGATACAACCCTTGAGTGATACTTATACGTCAAAATATTCAAAATAAAATCGAATTGACGTTATAAAGTTATTCAGTTGTACACAAAAACTGCATTTCCTCTGAAATGGAAGATTTAGACGACTTTTTAGAATATATTGATAATATAGAATGTAATGAAAATGGACAAAGATTAGAAAAACGTTATATTCGTGATATGCAAGACCCTGTTGTATTGTTCAGCATTGGTTTTCCACGTTTCATGTTTTATAGCATTTGTTGTGCCATCAGTTTTCTTAGATTCTAGCTTATCTTTAAATGTGTCCACTAATGATGCAAGTAATGCCTTTTCTTTGGTAGAATAAATCGCTTTCGTACACTGTTTTGCAGACATCACAATTTTTGAAAATATATGCGTTTATAACTAACTCTACTCCTACGAACACGTAAAACACAAAATAATAAAAAAGAAACGAAACACTATAATTAGAAACCGGAACAAACAGGGGAATTTGAAATATAATAAAGATAGGTTGCAAATTCACCATAAAAAACCACTAAATTTTAAACCCGAATGTCAAATTGACAGTTCTGCTAATAAACTTCAACTGAAATCCCTTCTAGAGAAACACTTAAGAGTCACTTATCCAAGTATGACCTGAGTGTAACATAACTTCAACTATACAGGGTGTGGCGCGACAAGTTTTGATTAAAAGTAATGGCGGATACAGTTATGTTAAAAATCTGAAATTACGAAGCTGTAGGTTTTGGATGACGCTGAGTTCAAATATAATGTTGTCCTGAATGTGGCACTTCCGGTTATACCGGAAATAGACGTCAACTTTGTTATTTTAAATAGAACCTAATATTTTTTATTTTATTTTCGAATTCTACATGAAATTTTAGATAAAATTTGTGAACAATGTCCTATACCAAAAATGAAGTATTTTCGAGATATTTCGTTTTTTTTCAAAATTTTGAAAAAATCCTAGTCCACATTAAATAACGATATCTCTATTAATATCGAAGCTAGTGACGTGAAATTGTAACCAATAAACAACAAGGGCTTGCCCGTTAACTCCATATGTCCAACTCATTGATATTTCATACAGGATGTTTTAAACTTAGCCGCCAACATGTACAATTTAAATCATTTATAAGTTGCTTACTTTAAATAGAACACCCTGTATTTTATTACATTTGCCGATGTATTTTTTTAAGCCAATTCGTGTGGTATGGGTATTCCCTATACCTAAATCCAACCACTTTTGAGATATTTCATTATTTTAGTTAAAACATAACAACACTTAATGATTTCAACATTAGTAAAGGGTAGGCCATGATTTCCATGATTTAAGGTGATATTTTATTATTTTTTCATATTATTACTTCTGAAAAGTAACCAACAGCATGAAAGGATTATTAATTGTGGATATCATCAAAAACGTTGACAAGGTATTTTGTATTAATTTAATTAGATAACGTACAAAAAAAATAGCTAAATGTAATATTAAACAAATAAAGTTTTATAGTAAGTGTTCAAAATTAGCACCATCTACTTCTAAACATTTATGAATCCTTTTCATTAGGTTATGTCTTGTAATTCTGGAAATATGGTCGGGTGTTAGAGAATTAAAAGCAAGTAAGACTCTCTGCATCATATCTTCCTTTGTCGTAACAGGAATGGAAAATACCTGATTTTTAATGTAACCCCAAATGCCTAAATCTAAAGGAGCCAAGTCAGGAGAGCGAGCTGGCCAACGAAACGGACCCTGATTGGCAATCCATCTATCATCAAACATGTCGTAAAGATGCTGAGCAACAGGCCCATAGTTATGAGGAGGTGCTCCATCTTGCTGATACCAAGCTGAAGCCGCCTCTCCATTTCTTAAAGCATGTAACGCCGGTCGTATAGCTGCTTCTAAAATGTGGCAATATCTTTCACCATTTAAATTTTCATCATAAAATTGTAATGCTAAAATTTTATCGTCTTTTATTGCACAAAAAACATTAAAACTCCAACTATCTTGGAAATAACGTTCTCTACTAACATGTGGATTTTCATTAGACCAAAAATGGGAGTTATGTCGATTAAATAATCCATTTTTGCTAAACTTTGCTTCATCACACCATATAACTTTGTTTATGAAGTTTTCATCCTCTTGGGTCTTCATTAAAAACCATTCACAGAATTCTACCCTTCGAGGAAGATCACATAATTGTAAGTGTTGCACCAAATTATAAGAAAATGGTTTCCATTTGTGTTTTTTTAAAATGCGATGAATTGTTCTCGTCGACAAAGTAAGATCTCTCTCACAATCTCTAATGGAGGCATTTGGAGAGGCCGTAAAATAACCCAAAACATTAATTTCGTTGATGTCATTGTCCACTAGTGGTTTATTTTTATTAATTTTTGGCTTAAATTGACCAAACTGACGGCAGTTTTTAAGCAATCTTCTTACAATATCACCAGTTGCATTTGGTCGATATGGATATCTTTCTGCAAAAACACGGCAAGTCCGTTCAACAATTCTATTACACTCACCGTAAATAATAATAAGATTTAAAAAATCATCATTACTAAATCCTACATTTGCCACTATTTACTATAAAATACAAATGTGAACTGTCAAAATAAAAACCTTCTAACTATCAAATCTTTGACAGCCATGGCCTACCCTTTACTAATGTTGAAATCATTAAGTGTTGTTATGTTTTAACTAAAATAATGAAATATCTCAAAAGTGGTTGGATTTAGGTATAGGGAATACCCACACCACACGAATTGGCTTAAAAAAATACATCGGCAAATGTAATAAAATACAGGGTGTTCTATTTAAAGTAAGCAACTTATAAATGATTTAAATTGTGCATGTTGGCGGCTAAGTTTAAAACATCCTGTATGAAATATCAATGAGTTGGACATATGGAGTTAACGGGCAAGCCCTTGTTGTTTATTGGTTACAATTTCACGTTACTAGCTTCGATATTAATGGAGATATCGTTATTTAATGTGGACTAGGATTTTTTCAAAATTCTGAAAAAAAACGAAATATCTCGAAAATACTTCATTTTTGGTATAGGACATTGTTCACAAATTTTATCTAAAATTTCATGTAGAATTCGAAAATAAAATAAAAAATATTAGGTTCTATTTAAAATAACAAAGTTGACGTCTATTTCCGGTATAACCGGAAGTGCCACATTCAGGACAACATTATATTTGAACTCAGCGTCATCCAAAACCTACAGCTACGTAATTTCAGATTTTTAACATAACTGTATCCGCCATTACTTTTAATCAAAACTTGTCGCGCCACACCCTGTAGAACACGTAATCAAGAAAGGGGTAAGTGCTACTCAAGTATCACTTCATTAAGGGATACTTGAGTACCACTTTTCTTAGCGACTATAAATACCGCCATAAGACTGGTTGAAAAGTGATGCATGCCGAAGGTAATAGCTATTTGTATTACTAGGAAGGAAAGTGCCACTTTTCCTCCCGCAGGATGTAGTTTACAGTAAACATCCAAGGGAGGAAAAGGCTCTTTACTCCCATGTGATACATATGATTTTTCCTCCTACCCACTTTTTTTGAAAATTTATTCACGACACAAATAGGTAACGAATTTAATTCAGCCCATTGCTTATATTGTGTATATTGTTTTTCATACATATCTTTAGATTTTTGTGGTAGTAAGGTTAATGACGCTATGTTAGCTTGTGCCTTAATATTAGGTGGTGTATTTGGAAATTCAAAATCACTTGAATCGCTCTCCATTTTTCAAAAATTCAACTAAGTTTAATGAATGTAGCGACTTTGCACCTCAAAAGTCAATCGCCGTGTTTACTGTCAGTGAGCCACAGCATACTATGCTTTTCTTATTCTGAACTCAAAAAACGTATAATCTAAGATTCCTGAAGTTGAAATTTGTATTGAAGAACTTCGTTGAAGTACCATTAATGTTTTACCAAAAAACAGGATATACAGGATGTTCTAGAAATTATGGAAACAATATGAATATAATGAATTCACAAGTTTCATCGTTTACAACTTACTTGAAATGAAAGGGAGGAAAGTATGAGTTTCCTCCCTGATTTGTGGGAGGAAAGTGTGTACTTTCTATAGGGGTAGGAGGAAATAGCTATTTGTATTACTAGGGAGGAAAGTGTCACTTTTCCTCCCGCAGGATGTAGTTTACTGCACGACGCGAAGCGGAGGGCAGTAAACATCCAAGGGAGGAAAAGGCACTTTACTCCCATGTGATACATATGATTTTTCCTCCTACCCACTTTTTTTTTAAATTTATTCACGACACAAATAGGTAACGAATATAATTCAGCCCATTGCTTATATTGTTTTTCATACCTATCTTTAGATTTTTGTGGTAGTAAGGTTAATGACGCTATGTTAGCATGTGCCTTAATATTAGGTGGTGTATTAGGAAATTCAGAATCACTTGAATCGCTCTCCATTTTTCAAAAATTCAACCAAGTTTAATGAATGTAGCAACTTTGCACTACAAAAGTCAATCGCCGTTTTTACTGTCAGTGAGCCACAGCATACTATGCTTTTCTTATTCTGAACTCAAAAAACGTATAATCTAAGATTCCTGAAGTTGAAATTTGTATTGAAGAACTACGTTGAAGTACCATTAATGTTTGATTTTTACCAAAAAAACAGGATATACAGGATGTTCTAGAAATTATGGAAACAATATGAATATAATGAATTCACAAGTTTCATCGTTTACAACTTACTTGAAATGAGAGGGAGGAAAAATATGAGTTTCCTCCCTGATTTGAGGGAGGAAAGTGTGTACTTTCTATAAGGGTAGGAGGAAAAAATATTTGTAACAATCACAGAATACTCAACAATTTCCGTACTCTTGAAATAGAGCGCGCGAATTGCGAAACGTCGACCCGGCGCGCATTTTTCAGTTTGTTGATAGTATTTTCCATTAGGTTATTGTGTGTATGTACGTATTCCTGATAGTATTAAATAATGTGGATAATCATGTGTAATGATTCAAAATATTTCGATGCAAACAACTCTTTAATATAAACAATAAAAAAAATATTATTTGGACCCAAAATCTCCATACTCTATTCTTATAAAATTCAGGAGTTCTAGCATTGGATCGAGTTTGTTTTTTTTACAATACGTTCTCCACAAATATTCACAAAGTTTGTCTGAAAACTCGTTCTCCGGAATGTGCTGACCCCTTGAAAACTTTTTGGCAGCACTCCATTGGGACTCTATTCTTTGAGTATGCGTACCATCAGCAGCAACAAACTCAACACTATACACTATGGTTGACAGTCTTATGATGATAGTTTAGACTTTAGAGTAGCCCTTCCACATGTCCGTGAGGATAATAGAACCTCTCTGAACATGCTGCTCAATAAGTGGTATTGGGCTGTGTGCATTCCTCTTCATTATCGGGACATACAATCAATCTCAAATCGTCTGAATTTTGAGCAATCAAACCCAAAACCCAGTGTCCTTCTACAATTCGTCCTCGATTGTATTTCCTTTGTCCAAATTTGGATGTATATGAATGAAAAATCTGAATAAGATTGGATAAGATTGGCTCTGGAGTGCGTTCGGTTTTAGATACCGGTTGAGGAATTTCCGGACATTTTAGATAGTATTCTTTGGTAGTTTACGCTGTTACCATATTTTTATCAATATTTACTTCAAGTTATAACATTTTTCTTATTTTAATTCTATTTGGTTGTGGTTTAATGTATTTAAATAAATTTCTTAAGACAAGATATATCTAATCGCCAATTTTTCAAAATGTTGAGTATAAATTATTGTTTACTAATAATTCATCTGGCAACGTTTCATTTGATCAGATGTTTTCGGTTTTAGTTGCAAAGCACCTAACCCATTAGATACTTATAAAATAATATAGATATATATATAAGTAGTTGTAGCCCCAACGAATTAGCATTCAAGCTTTTAAAATGGAAAAAAACGCGTCGTGATGTTTTTAATAACGAGGAGGACATGAGTGCGCATGTCGACTAACTTTTTCTCGATCAAATTTGATAGATAGCTTCGAGAGTCTCCGAAAGAATAAACTGATTTTCCGAACGGGATAAGATAGTAATTTAAGCTGATTTTCGAACGCTATCGGAGAATCGGATAGTCTCCGGAGAATATAACCGAACGCACTCCAGGAGTGCGTTCGGTTTTAGATAGCGTGGATAGAATAGTAATCTGACAGGATACTCTCCGGTTGAGGAATTTCCGGACACTTTAGATACAAGTATTCTTTGGTAGTTTACGCTGTTACCATATTTTTTTCAATATTTACTTCAAGTTATAAAATTTTACTTATTTTAATTCTCTTTGGTTGTGGTTTAATGTATTTCAATAAATTTCTTGAGACAAGATATATCTAATCGCCCATTTTTCAAAATGTAGAGTATTAATTATTGTTTACTAATAATTCATCTGGCAACGTTTCATTTGATCAGATGTTTTCGGTTTTAGTTGCAAAGCACCTAACCCATTAGATACTAATAAAATAATATAGATATATTATTATAAGTAGTTGTAGCCCCAACGAATTAGCATTCAAGCTTTTAAAATGGAAAAAACGCGTAGTGATGTTTTTAATAACGAGGAGGACATGAGTGCGCATGTCGACTAACTTTTTCTCGATCAAATTTGATAGATAGCTTCGAGAGTCTCCTAAAGAATAAACTGATTTTCCGAACGGGATAAGATAGTAATCTAAACTGATTTTCGAACGCTATCGGAGAATCGAATAGTCTCCGGAGAATATAACCGAACGCACTCCAGGGTCGACGTTTCGCAATTCGCGCGATAACGGTCAACTTGGCAACCATGCATTTCCTCACCATATGATTTGGGTTTGTATGTACTACTAATCACAACAATCGTTGCCATGGCAACAGTTTTTCCATAACATATAGCAAGAAAAAACTAGAATGATTAAAAATTAAAATAGGTATTATTAGCAGTTTAATCTAATAAAAAAGAATTATTTTTAAAACATATAAATTATAGGATCAGTTTCACAGCCTAATTAATTCAAGTCAATGTTTTTCTTAATTTTTGTCAACCAGTTCCCGAGCAATTCAGACATATCTAAGTTATTCATAAAAACTAATATGCTCGAAACGAAATTTTTGGAACAACGTTCTTTGTCTTGAGTTAACGCAGCCAGCAGTGCCGCCCATCCTTCTGCCAATGTAGGATAGCAATGAATAGCTTTTTGTGCCGATATTAACACGTTCTTCATGTCGCCCGCTAGTAGATGACCAAGTGATATGTAACCCAAGATTTTTGTACCGTCCATGCTTGAACGACCTATTTTCAAAGCCACTTGAGCGCACTTAACTGCAGCTACAGCTCTCTTGTGTTCACTTTTAACCCGTAAGATTGTTATAGCTAAAGTTAACCATACAGAAGCAATGTCAGGGTGTCTGTGAACCAGTTTAGAAAGCTCTTTAACTGCTTGATCAGGTTGTTCTTGTCTTAACAATTTCGAACAAAGTAAAAGTGCATAATGTGGAAGAGATTTCTTGTCGTCTTTTAATGTTTCCAACTCTTTTAGTACCAATTCAGCTAATTCGAAATCTTTGTGTATCAATCCTAAAGCTAAAGTGGCATATAAACCCCACTGTGATGGTGGTTTGAGTTGTATACTTTGGAAGAGAAGAGTTTTAGCCCCTTCTAATCCCTGAAACATGTAAGCCATTGATGCTAAAGCTACTAACAATTCCGATTGATGGGACTGTTCTTCTGTTAACCAATGTAAAGCTTGTTCGTACGCTGCGTAAGACTCTTCATAGTGTTGACTTTTGAAGAGCGCCAAAGCTAAGCCGCTTCCCGAACTAAACGTGGCTTCTTGCACTTCTTGAAAAATGTTGATTGCCTGAACGTATTTTCCGTGTTTGGAAAGAAGTCTTCCGTAATTTACTCTGGCGAAATCTCTTTGATCCGGAGATAAATCATAGGATTTTTTGAAAGATTCCAAGCTACCTGTAAAAAAATATATAACAATAAAAATATTTTTGTATAATTGATATAATTACCTGAAATTAAGTTCATTCGTTCTTTTAGTATTCCTAACATATTCCATGCGCATCCATCTTCATTATTTTTTTCGGTATACCAAGTAATGGCATCACAAGCCACTGGTACGGCATGCATATCTTCTATGGAATAACTTATTGTCTTCTGCGGTGCTTCTAGTAGTGTCCGACATACCCAGTGACCATAACCGATAGCTCCTTGTTGGTGATGACCTAATTGGACACTGTGCCTGTATACAAAAAAGATTCTTTTAATTAGCTATACTTATGTAAATTAACTTTCCCCAAATTTACATTTTTGAACAACCAGTAACATCCGGAGTTATAACAAAACATTCATACGTCACAAACCTGAAGATGAAGTTTGCCACTTTCTCATATGTTTTATGAACTAATAGCCAGTTACAAGGCAATTCGAATTTGAAGGTTGAGGAACTGCCAGTCTATTTTTGTTTACAGTTTATATAAGTTTTACGTTTCAATATTTTGAAAAAATTAAGGCATTTTGTTAAAATTAAGTTTAGTTAGTTTTTCTCCACAATTTTTCAAGCTAGAATAATGTCAATATCATGTACATGTAAATCTTGTTTTATATCATACTAACAAACACATCAAGAACAGCTTCAAAAGTTTTTAACTGCACCTGCAGTAACAAACGTTGAACAAAAATTAGAAGTTTAGGCTGCTAGAAGAAAATCTGAGCAGACTACCTACAACTATTGCTGTGAAGATCACTTTGTTGTAAGTAATTATATATGTGTGTGTTTGCCTGTAGAGATCATTCTATTAATTTATGAAAAATATTTAACACTAACAAAAATAAAAACTAACTAAATACTTTGATGAAAATTAATAATAATAATGGTAAAAGTAAAGTTTATAAAATAATCTTAAAGCAATATAAATTGGAAGTAAATTTAAATAATTCTAGAGGAATTCACTATAAAATGAATACAACATAAGCATAACCCATACTTTATCACAATTAAAAAAAAGAAGACAACAGAATTGTACATCACAGCATGAATGGCACTCTACTTAAATCATCCAAAAGTTGTATTTCAAATCAACATAAAAAGCTTGCGGGAACAAAAACATGAAGAATGATTGGGTCCCCATAATGATTTTGTCCACCACTATCAGCATTGAGAAAACCCAATATTTTAGTATGTTTAACACTTCTGTTATTCTTAGTAACTAAATGGATTTCATTAAATGTTTGCAATCGTTTAAATGACAAATGTTGCCTCAAACAAAAACTGACTTACCTAAAAAGATCCATTGCTTCTTCCACTTTCATGAATTCTGCTATTAGAGCTTGTCCAATCCAGTTATTAACATAATTAGGATCTGATCGTTGTCCCTGGGCAAAAGCTTTATTGGCCAATTTGACATCACCCATAATGAGATATATCACACCTAGGTTACTCCAAGCAACAGGATTATTATTTTCCACTGTTACTGCTTTAATAAAATAGTGTTGAGCTAATGCATAATTAGATGGAGTTTGTTCCATTGCAATATTTCCAAGTAGATTCCAATGTTGCCAGTGTTTAGGATTCGATGATATACAATGTTTTGCTGCTGCTGTAGCATATGATAGAAGCACATCTCTTTCTTTTTGGTCTTTAGTACTTAATGCATGTTTTAAATAACAATTTGATAAGTCATGCCACAACAAAATGTCTTCCATTAAACTGATTGCCTTGCAGTAACAACTTGTGGCCAAGTTAAACATATCATCTTTGTTTATAACAGACTTTCCTTCCATTAAGTTTTCAGTTACACTTAAAGAACAGTATTTAGGCGGTAATTCTGATACAAATAAACATATATCTGCAATTAGTTTCCAAATGCAAGAAAAATTGTTTCTATGGTCTATAGCCATTATTAAATAATTTAAAGCGTTTTGTGCATGTGTCTGGGCTGATCCCAAACGTTGATCTCTATAACATTCCTTAGCTTGGTAAATACAACTTTCTGCGATTCCCTTTAAAGCTGGAAGGTATTGTTCATTTTTTAAAATAATATCCCAAAATTCTGATTTAGCTTCGTCATATAAACCTAGAGTCATTTTAATATTGGCTATTTGTAATGTGGGATATAGAGTATTATTTGTATATTCCAATGATTTTGTGTAACATTTCAAAGCTGATGTATATGAACCTCTAGCAAAATAAGCATCAGCTAAACATTGCCAGTTGTATGTGTTTTCTTTTTCTATTCTCACCACAAATTGTAATTTTTCTATTGCTTTTGAATAATTTCCCTGTTCCAAATAACTCAGTCCTAATTGTAACCAAGCCCATGAGGTTTTTTCAGTAATGGGTCCATCTGTTATATTTTTGAGTAAATTTTGGGCAATATCCCAATTTTTTAATTTACAATATATTTTGCTCAGTTCAACAGCTATTTGTTGAGAATTTGTGTTTATGTGGAATGCCTTTTCATAGCATCTTCTGGCTTTATCAAAATCTTCATACTTTTGATAATAATTTCCCAGATTAAAAAAACATAAGTAATTATTTGAGTCACATTTTGTGGCTTTTAAAAAAGGTATCAAAGATTTTTTATAAATTCCTAGGCTCCAGTATATTGTACCTATTTCTATCCACCATTCTGATTCATCAGGTGTATTAGTTTCTAAGATACTTAAAGCAGCCTCATATCTTTTTTGTCTAATTAATAATTTAGATTCTAAATATAATGCTTTCAACTCATTTTTGGTTTTTAAGATAGCTATCTGTGATTCAGCTTCAGATATATTTTGTAAATTAATATTGGCCATTATTACATGCTCCAAGTTATCAATTTTTTTGCTTTCGTCATTTGTTGAATTATAAATATCAAGAACTTGTTTCCAATCACTTTCATGTGAAGATTTTGATAATATATTTAAATGGAGGCTGTTTAAAATTTCACTTAGACTGGGATTTGAATACATATTAGAATTTAATAACTTATTTGCTGTTAAATATGATTGTAATGCATCTTCATTTAAATTTAGTAATACATATATTTTTGTTGAAAATACCCATGCATGTACAAGTCTTGGTCTTAAGACACACACCTCCTTTAAAATGTCTTTGCTCTCTGTTAATCTGTTAGTTAAAAATTGGTGTATAGCTTTTGTAAATAGTCCAATGCCATTTTCTGGTTCTTGCTTTATTAATTTAAGATAATAGCTGTCAATTTTTTCAGTAAAATTTAATTCTAAACCTTCAACAAAAAGCTGGTTATAGATTTTGCACATCCATGTGAGTGATATAGTATCACTATCAAAACATCTATGCATATCTTCTGCATTTTTAAAAACCTCTTCATATTTATTTTGCTGATAAAGCAAACTCAGATAAGAGGAGTAGTATTCAATCCTCTTAAATTCCCTTATATTCAATAGTTTACTGAAGGATTGTTCAAATATTAGATGCAATTGTGGTGGGACATTACTAACATTCCGGTACAATTTTGCCAATACTTCAAAAATATTACCAGATTCATTTTCTGCTTTAGCAGTACTTTTAAATATAGATTCTGTAATTTGTACAATGTTTTCCTGTTCACTTAATTTAGACAACTTTTCAGAGAATTCTACAATTTTTTTCGTATTTGTTTCAATGTCAAGTGCAGATATATATGTTTCTATAAGCTTTTCTTTAACTTCGTCGGTTTCTAATTTTTCATAATAATTTATTAGACCATTCCAAGCAAGAGGGTTGGTAGGATTATTCTGTATAGCTTTCTGAAACGCTTTACAAGCTTGTTCAACAGGACCTATTTCTTGTAAGGCTAATCCCAAAAACACCAAACCCATATAATTAGTCTTGTCTTCTCTTAAAATCGATTTGGAGAGTTTTAAGGATAAATCATAATTTTTATTTTTTATAGCCTCTCGGGCTTCTTTCAAAAGTATTTTCACGTCTTTCATAATTTTCAGGAAATTTTACATTTTCTTTTTTGAACTTTCGTTTGAAACCCTAACCTCTAAAATAACACCATAGAGAACACTGTCAACAGTGTCAACAGACTGTGGTGTTCATAGAGAAATATTTTGTCTATGGTGGTGTTATCCATAATAGAGTAATAAATAAATTATGGTGTTATCTATGACCAAGGACACCTAAAGCCAAGGATATTAGATGAGACCTTGACCTAAAGCTGCAACTAACATCGATGGTAAAGAGATATCGGTAAATTAATGTACACCATAGACAAAATAAATATATTTCTCTACACCATCTAACTCTGTGACCATAGTAGGATAAGATAGAGAGGTCAATCAATACAAATGTTGTATAGTACCGCCTTCTACTAGCAAATTACCACACCTCTATAGTGGATATGCAACCAAACATGCATATTGTTGATTAAAATAAACTTATGCAACACACAAGTCAAGCGACTGTTTAAATGGTGGTGGTCAGTAAAATATATCAAATCGATTTCTCATTACCCATTCCACGTTTTTAGAACGCAATCAAAATTCAAAGTTGTGAGCGCAGGTAAATTGTAAATACTAGTAAACCAAACCTAAGTGGGAAGTCACGTATTTCACTTTATTATTATCACATTATCAGTTTCTTATCTTTCTTATCTAATAATACTTGTGAATCTATGGTTGTCATATAATAGTTTAAATTAGTACTTATTTGTAAATGGTTTAAAAGTTAATCTAGTGCCGCGACAGCAGGTAGCCGATCGAAGTAAAAGTGATATAAAACCAGTTTATGAACGTTTAATAAAAACAAATTACACCACAATGAATCTCAGTTGCGGTTCTAGGACTATAAAATATTTAATATTTACATTTAATTTCTTCTTTGTGGTAAGTTTAAAAAATACATCCTATAAGTATTTATTCCTAATTACCCATACATATATAGACTATCGAATTATTATGTAAACATTATCATTTACTTAACCTTGCAAAAAATGTGATTTGATATTTGGTATAGTTTCAACATATTTTTGTTAGTTTTATTTATTTTAAACGGAAAAATCATAACCTGCATAGATATTTTTTATTTATTAGAAACAGCAAGGAAAGCATTTTTAGAATGTAGGTATATAGGTAATTAACATATCAGTTGTGTTAGAAAGTAATTTCTTTTAATGAACTTGTAATATACCTACTTGCCATATTTTTCATGAAATTGATTCAAAATATTTTGTAGTAATATGCATTTGGGGAGGGAGAGATACACGTAGGTTATGTGGTTTACACCAATGGTGTATTATAGAGAAATGAAAGACAAGGACAAAGTCGCACAATATGTTGCAATGAAATTTTATCAAAAATAAGTTTTTTTTTACATTAGCTATTACAATTGCAATTAAATCATTGATAGTAATTGATGTTAATGCATGAAATCAGTCAGTGGTCTCTCTAATAGGACAATAAAAAGGAAATAAATGTAGTTGGACCGCTCTTATTTTACCGCTTTCGGATTAGAAAGTGATAGCGATAAGGTGTTGTCGGAAATTTCACAGTACTCAAACGGTATCTGTAAAGTATAGGGAGGGTGTGTGTAGGCTCACAGCACTTAGGCCAAACAATGAAAAAAAATATAAACAAAAACCTCAACCTCAGAAATCCGATACAATTTGTTCTATTTTTTTACAGCACAGGACGATTATGTGCTGTATTTATACTTAACCGTACGTAACCGTAAATTACGGGAAGCGCTAACGTTATTAGCGTTAGAGACATAAAAAAGGGAATCACGCATTTAATAAACGTCAAGATACCGCAAACGTAATTACCGCAGACCATTTTTTAATGAGCAATATCTCTTTGATGAGAGGATGCGAGTTGACGGTACAAAGGACAAAGGTTTCTACATTTTCATGACAATTAGCGGATTGTTGATCCCTGATTTTTTCCTTTCTTTTTTTCCGTTCACGTATAGTATATGCCTTAACTTAATTTAGAGATGGGAGCGTGCTATATCGACACAGCTATACCCATGCATTTCAAATCCTATATTACGTTACTTACGTTACTTATTTTAATAACGATCCTAGCTCTGGTAATAGAGAGATATTGCTTGCTAAAAATGGTCTGCGGTAATAACGTTTGAGGTATTTTGACGTTTATTAAATGCGCGATTCACTTTTTTACGTCTCTAATGCTAATAGAACTTCCCGTAATTTACGTAGCGCTGCGTTATGTACGAAGTGAAATAATTGTTATAAACAGTATAATAGGCCACAAGAAATCACCCACGTTTCCAACGCAAACAACAACACAAACTAAACACCATCTAACAATGATAAACAAAAACCTTAACCTCAGAAATCCGATGCGATTTGTTCTATTTTTTCCACTGCGCAGGACAATTATGTGCCGTATTCACAATAACACTCAACAGCCTAGTACGTAACCGTAAATAGAGACTTTGAGCTTGTCTTAAATTTCTCACGTATCCGTATACGTAACGAACTGCGCATGTGTAGACTCGTTACGTCTCAGCCGATACGATGCGCTGAAAGTCTGGTTATGTACCCTACTCCGTATACTTAAACGTATCCGTCAGTATTACGTGCTCTTAGTGCTATTTCACAGGTCTTCTTCTTTGATATTGGTTTGGTTTTATATGCATCAATAATAGGTCATCCAAATCATCATCGTCCTCGTCTAGCAGAAACTATACGTTTTCTGCTAAAAAGGTTTTCTTGACAATTTCTTTACGTTAACGTAACTCCAATACGGATACGGATACGTGTAAAAACTCATGACAAGCTAAAAGTGAAGTAAGAAAGTGAATCGCGCATTTAATAAACGTCAAAATACCGCAAACGTAATTATCGCAGGCCATTTTTTAGCGAGCAATATCTCTCTATTGTTATTGTAAATACGGCACATAATAATTGATGTCCTGCGCAGTTGAAAAATAGAACAAATCGCATCGGATTTCTGAGATTAAGGTTGTTGTTTATCATTGTGTATATTGTTTAGATGGTGTTTAGTTTGTATTGTTTGCGTTTGAATCTTGTGGCCTATACTAAGTTATTAAATTATAGTGATGGCAATAGCTCTTATTTTCAAATAAATTTCAGGTAGGTCGTTATTAAAATAGCGCTACATAAATACCGCATCGTATGCGGTATTGCAATTGGCAATATCTCTCTAATAACTAATATCTCTTTACTCAGTGTTAACCGATTCTATTAATCTAATAGAATATAATGCTGATGAAAAATAGTCAGAAGATAGACAAAATCTATTCCAATTGTTATAACACTGAGTATTATGTATTTCTGGTAAGATTTGTTATATTTAGTTCGTATATCTTAATAAGCGACCTCATCAAATACATTTGACGCAGACTAAACAATCCAAATTAACTACTAACAAGAAAAAAACTTCACCTTGACCCATTCAAAAATAATATTAATTTGGATGCGTTTCTACAGAAAGTTATCTTAATAGAGAGATATCGTAATTAACTTAAATAGCGCCTTCTTTATGCTGAAAAGCTCTGGCGAATTATGTCTTTAAAAAAGAAGATTATTTATCATAGAGCTTAATAATTAGGTCGTATTAGCGCATTATATGTTATTTTGACGTTTAAACTATGCGCGAGTCGATTCTTAAAACAACGTCTCTTAATAACGTTTCCGCCAAGCGTAATTTACGGAGCCTACAACGACAGGTGGTATTTGAAATAACGCTTAATAATTAATATGCTGTGCATGCCCAGAGTTTATCTATGTTAATGTTAAAGGTTATGTAAATGTTTGTTGTGTATACTTTTACCACTTATTTGAATAATAATAATACAAAAGCTACCGGATATGACTGAAGCAATCAAACAAATTTAATAAAAAGACACACGAAATGCACAATAAGAATAAAGCTAGGTTGTCACATGTTCGAATAGCGCACAATCATCGGCGCTATTCATTTTACCGATATCTCTCAATTAACTTACAGCACATTTGCACAAACAAGCGTCTCGTCGGTATTGGTAACAAATGATCAACTGTAATCTCGCGCTTTGAAGAAGAATAGTATATTATTAAACGAGCAATTTATGATAACCATTATTCACGCTGGATACCGTTTACGAATACACAAACTTAACAGTTTGTTCACCACCAATTAACAATAAGTCAATATTTTACCTCCTAATAAAAGGTAGGTATATGGTACCCATAATATATCTACTGTCATGAATTATGGTTCATAATACACTGCAGTGTATTATGGTTCATAATTCACGACTAACGTAACTTTTTGATTTGAATCGTTTTAACATAATAAATAGAAATGTTAAATGTTTAATTAAAACTAATTAAATGTTTCTATTGAAACAAATATGAAGTAATCATCTGTTATTGGCATGTTTCTTCTAAAGATTTAAAAATGAAAGCCGTACTGTACTTACATGTCTTTTCAGTTCTTTCCGCGATCTAAGAAAGTTTCCTGACCCAAAAATAATGACATGTAATAAAGCCATAAAAGTATTAGCCGCGACACGGTCGTATTTATGTTGTTGGCAAATAATACATTTTTGGGTTATCCTTATTATATAATGATAATAGTATATTATTAAACGAGCAATTTATGATAGGCATTTCACGATGGGTGACGTTTGCGTCACCCAAGTGAATTATGGCAATAAATTGCGAGTAGAATACTATACTTTGTCCACGACACTCAATTTATTTATTAATAAATAAAAGTCAGTAACGATTTGGCATATTACTAACCTCAAAATGTTGTGGCAGCTTCATCAAATAATTTGACATATATAGAGATGGGCGATACCAATATAACGTACCGTTATAAATATATTTTTTTAAAATACTTAATATTAGAAAATATCGTTATGAAAAGTATCAATATTAAAAATTACAATATTTTATCGATACGATATATGTCAGAAACAAATTTCCTGAACAAAATACACAGATTTAATAGTTTATTTCATATTGTAGGTACCCCCATCTCTAGTTCCTAATACACTGTAGTGTATTATGGTTCATAATTCACGACAGTTGATATATGTGTACCATATACCTTTTGTTAGGAGGTAAAATATTGACTTATTATTAGGTGGTCGTGGACATATATTTTTATGAGAATTTACTTTACTGAATGTCCCATCGAAAACGAAGTCTAACAAACGATATTTTCAAATTATTAACAATATGCTATACTGATTGTCCTTAGCTTAAGGTCAAGTGGCAGTAAAATAGTAGCTTATGCGGACGATATCGTGATTATAACCAAAAGAAGAAGAATAATGGAAAATATGCTGAAGAAGATAGTCACAGAAGGAGGAGAAATGGGGTTTAAAATAAATGAATCTAAAATAAAGCTAATGAGATTTGGGAACCTAAACCCAGAAGGAAAAATAAAAGCTAGTCAACTCTTACGAATTTGAAGAAGTTAAAAATTATAAATATTTTTGGTAGTCATGATTAGCAGCACCGGAGAAGTGCCGAAATTGAAGAAAATAATGCCAATAATGATGTATTCAGCAGGAACAATGACGTTGACGTTAACAAAGAAGGAGGAAAAACTGGGAATAACTGAAAGGAAGATCATAAGAACAATATTGGGACCTGTAAAAATAAATGAAAATGAATATAGAATTAGAACGAATGGTGAAATTTTGGACGTAATGGAAGGCGAAGACATTGTAAAAAGAATAAAAGCACGAGTTAAATGGCTAGGGCATGTATGGAGAGAAGGAGCTAAATCAGGAACCGATAAAATCCTCCAGTGGAATCCAGGAGAAAGGAGGAGACGCCACAGAGACCCAGGTCAAAGTGGCAAAATGAGGTAGAGGCGGACCTTAATAGAGCAGGACTAACAGATTGAAAAGAGAAAACAAGAAATAGGAAGTTATGGAGAGACATAGGTGAAAGAATTTAAATGTTCAACGGGGACTGATAAAGCATATGCGGCGTAACCCAACATGGGGTGTCAAGCCATATTATTATTATACTGATTGTCCAATCGAGTGAGATTTCATTTTAATTAAATAAGATACAGTTTTCATTCTTTTATTTGCGGAAAAAATCTTGGCAATAATAATAATAAATGGTGTTTCATTGGTAAAGGGCCTAACTTTTTAACTGTAGATGGGGATCACTTTGGTGGTTTCAAGAACCTATATTTAATGTGTCTTCTGCACTTTATAACCGAGATACAGGGTGTTTTATAAATTTATACTATTTCTTTCGAACCTCATAACTTCCGAGTTACCCTGTATATTATTTTGAGATTTGGTACACGTAATAACCATTACCTAGAAACTCCATCAAAAGCATCTCCAAAAAGATAATGCAGGTCCGGCTTAACAAAAAATTTCAAAACTCGTCTTTCCTAAAAACAACACCCTTTATATAGATTTTTTGAAAATTGCTCTTTATAATTGGAAAGGGTATAAAAATCGAATCTACTTATTTCCTTTTCATTTTCCCGCAGACAATTTTAGTACCAAAAATTTACCGTCAAAGTTATAATTTATGCACGTTTTGGGGGTTAACAATGGTATCGGAGAGGTTTTTTTTTTATTTTTTAGCTTGAAATGAAATCCATTTAATGCATCTAGAGAAGCATCCTAGAAATTCAATTGAGTTTGTATGTTTACGAGTACAGACCACTAAAAAATGTGATTACAGGGCCGTACTTAGAACATACTCACTCCGTATGTTTCGAATATCTCGAACACCCTGTATAAGAATATGTATCTGGAAACTATGCACTTCTTCATTTAGAATAACAAGAGTAAAATACGAGAAATGAATTTATACTTCAAAAAACGGAGAGATTTTTATTAATTTTATAAATTGACAGAAAACAAGAAATTCTAACAACATTGTCCAAACGAAGAAAGTCCAACCTACAAAAATTGCTCAAACTGACCTCCATTCTGCTCTATGCAGTTTCTTGCCCTTTTTGTAATATTGCGAATGGACCTTCTGATCACATCTGGATTATTTCTGCTTTCTCCGCAGGCATTCTCTATTCTTCGAAGAAGTTCTTCTCTGCTTTTGATGTCGGTAGCATATACTTTTGATTTTAGATAACCCCAAATATGGTAAGCCACAGGATTGAAGTCAGGTGACCTTGAAGGCCAGTTATTGGGACCACCTCTGCCTATCCATGAATTAGAAAAATTTTCATCTAAAGAATTTCTTACTATGCACCGTCATGCTGATAATACATTCCTGCTACATTTACGTATGCATCATCTAATAGCACTGGTAAAATATTCTGCAGAAAATCCAAATAGACTTCGCCAGTCAGTCTATGTGGAAAGATGCGTGGTCCTATTAATTTATTATCAATGATACCGCACCAAACGTTAACAGAAAATTTGCGTTGCGAAGCTAAAAAAAGAAAACCTCTCCGATACCATTGTTAACCCCCAAAACGTGCATAAATTATAACTTTGACGGAAAATTTTTGGTAGTAAAATTGTCTGCGGAAAAATAAAAAGGAAATAAGTAGATTCGATTTTATATACCCTTTCCAATTATAAAGAGCAATTTTCAAAAAATCTATATACAGGGTGTTGTTTTTAGGAAAGACGAGTTTTGGAATTTTTTGTTAAGCCGGACCTGCATTATCTTTTAGGAGATGCTTTTGATGGAGTTTCTAGGTAATGGTTATTACGTGTAACAAATCTCAAAATAATATACAGGGTAACTCGGAAGTTATGAGGTTCGAAAGATATGGGATAAATTTATAAAACACCCTGTATCTCGATTATAAAGTGCAGAAGACATTAAATATAGGTTCTTGGAACCACCAAACTGGTCCCCATCTACAGTTAAAGTTAGGCCCTTTACCAATGAAACACCCTGTATAATATAATTATAATAACTTTTTTTTACAAATATTTGGTTTTTGAAAAACTATCCTTTTATAATTTGAAACAAAAACTGGAATTAATTTTTTGATGCGAGCCAAATTGGAAGTGATATCACTCAAATTTCGAGTGCTCTGGCTTGCATGCAAACTGCATCGCAAGCTCCACTGGAGTTTACTCGACTCGAAACTTTAGGTAAATGATTGGGGGTCCATAAATTTGATATTAGATTGATTTTTCGACCGCCATTTCACCGGTCTAATTACTACATATTTACTACATTTATGTACTATAATTGTCTTAACCTAACGGTTTTAAAATATGGTTTCTACGGTGGCCAGTAGGTAAAGTGAAAAATATATGTGTCAAATTGCCTGGATTGAAGCTTGCGTGTAGGTTTTATAAATAATATATTACAAAGTAATAATTTAATACGATTGTGGTGTGCATGTATTATACTATAGACATACATTAGGTTTATTCACATATTTCTGTTTCTACTCATAAAAATCGATTTCTCATTTCTAATGTTTCTTTTGCCGTTAAATAACACATAATCTTATATTTTAACGTCGATAATAATACGTATTACAAAAGTAGAACTAGCGATCTGCCACGTATTCGTTCGGAGATGCTTCCTGCGCTTTACGCCACGTGGCATTTTTCCTACTATTATTATTTTTATACCTGTTGTAACTTCTAAACCAAAGCTCCAATTCGAATAATTTACATGTACCTACATAATCTACCTTGATTTTGATACTCCTTAGTTGTATAAGGATTATAATATCATGATACAATTGAGTTCTATACAAAGGAATTGCTGCCAACATAACGAACAAAAAATATTTTGAGTCCCTTTAGCACCCATGCTGTATCCGAAAAGTCTGCAGGTCTATTTAGTGTGGGGTATTATACATCTTACAGTTGACGAATAACTAACGTCAGCTGTCAACACATATTTGTATCTCTTCAATGGTACGTACTTCAATTATACTTACTAGCAGATCAGAGTCTCACAAATCACAAACAAATGTAGAATGAAAATATGTGTTGACAGGTGACATTATAGTTTTTCGTCAACTCTTAGATGCAAAATACCCCAAACTATAAAGACCTTCAAACTTTTTGGGTACAACATGAGTGGTAAAGGGACTCAAAACATTTTTGTTCGTTATGCTGTCAGCATTTCCCTTGTATAAAACTCGCTACACTCTACCCACTTTTTATTTAGTAATATGAATAAAAAACAGTTATTGGGACTTAATTTCACGTACTTTTTGTGGGTGATTATGAGTACTATGTATATGTAGGTTTACTGTAAAATCAGTGGTATTATTGGACAAATAGAAGTGGTTAGATTCAATCAAGGCAAAGTAAACTAAAGTTCAGAAAACCCGTGAAGCTAAGCACGGGAAAACATTTTTAGTTGTGTGTGAAACGATACTTTTGAAAACAAAAGCAAGTAGAGGCTCGTGTCAACTTGCAAGTAAATTTGCTTAGACAACTCTCGCAAGTAACTTGCAACGTGTGTAAACACCAGAGCTAGAGAAATTTTGCTGAAAGTTTACTTGCGCGCAAGTACTTGCCTACTTGCTAGAGTATGCTTTATGTACACGGCTTATCTAAGCAAATCAGTCTGCTCTTTTTAATTTAGAGACTGTTCCGAAATATTTCCAACAAGTAATCAAATAATCAATATCATTTCTGCAAAAATGGAAGAGCAACCTGTATGGAATAGGGACGAAACTTTTAAGTTGATTGGAAATTGTGTTAGAAAGTGTTAAAAAGACATACGTTAATGGCTTGTGTTATTTTGGTATCTTTCTCAATTCAGATAGCAGCTTCTCAGTTGGACTTAAAGTAGATCTACACTGGATCCATTTTCTTACCCAAATTTTTCTACGCTTTTTGTAATTTTCCTTTTTCTTCATTTGTTTTTTTTGATTGAATATATGTCACAACTGCAGCAGCAAGGGAAATATGGAAAAAACTATTTGTTGGAGAGAGAAGAATGATTGTGCTCAGTCAGCGTTGGGCATATGTTCAGTTCCAGCTATGGTTCATACAACAGCCTTTTTGGTGTGCGTCATCGTTTGTGACGTATAGGGCATGTCCACGTGACGTCACAAACTAGCTGGTGGTAAAACAATAAACAAAGCCACGTGGTACTTATAGTGAGGTTATGCTGCTTCATAATGTTAGATCGTGTTTGAGTTTAGTTGGTTTTGCTTCAGTGTACTTTTAAAGTTATTTTAATTGTTGAGCTTGCATATTTAATACTATATAATATAGGTTAATAGTTGTTTGTTGTTTGATAATTTTTCATCGTGTCTATTGTTTATTGTTTTACCACCGTCGTATTGTCAATGTCAGCTGTCGTGGACATGCCCTATATTCGGGTTTTGGGTATGTCGTTTATTTTATTTGCTATTTTGACACATATCTAACCCTAAATTTGATAAACAAAATCATCAGGATCGCATTCAGCAAAATTCGACAAGGTTACGAAATTAATAGTTACCAGCTTCTTTTTCTAACTGAAAATACTTGACAACTTTCAAAATGCTAATGTTTTCCGTGTATCTAGGCATATTTTTGTATTATTCGAATAAATATAACAATAATATTCATATTAACTTTTCATAAATAATAATTGACCGTGAACAACAAAGTACAGACCTGACAAGAACTGTCAGTGGGACAGTAGAAAAAGATGTCAGACACATTGACAATACGAAAGGTATATCTGCATGCCTATTTTAAATAAAGAAGTTTCTCACAATTGATAGGTCGCGCTTGCGCTTGATCTGAACATCAACCAATCAAATTTTGGAAGTCAATGATTAGGATTGATGTTTGTAATAAATTTAAACGAACCATTATTGCGATATTTTGATTAGGATTAATCAAAGACCTGACTTTTTTTGCATTTCTTTCCACGTAATGTGTTAGAAAGACATTAACAAACGATGACGCACACCAAAAAGGCTGTTGTATGAACCATACCAATCTGATATGAAAGCAGCGTTGCCAGTTTAAAATTTATGGTACTTTCTAAGGAATAAATAGCTTATTTTCCATTTGACTTTCAACACGGGAAAATGCCGTATTAAGTGGGAGAAAATCGAGATTGAAAAATAAGTGAGATCAACACAAATAAGAATAAAATAAGTTCAAGAAAAAATTTCGACAAATTACAATCTGCAATAAATAAAATCTATACAATGCTTTCGATTTAACAATTATTGTTATGTAACATTGCTACCGACATAAATTGGGAGTAACTTTTACGAATAAGTATATTTTGCAACAGCGGTTAAAATAGGAGGGCAATGAACACACGCCCATCGTTGACTGCGAACAATTATTCTTCTGTCTTCTACATTCATGCAAAAAACCAAGGCCACCTCTAACACAAGGCCGGAAACCTAGATGTGGCAACGTGGCGCGACTTTCAAAAAGAGGGCCGATGAAAACGATTGTAGGCCTGAGAAATATGAAATAAATCAGGCTAAAAAACATTTTAAACGAATAAAAATCGAAATATATATGGGTAGACCAAAGAAAATAATACTGCAAAAGGTATTTTATTGATAAGAATATAAAATATGAATAAAATCAGCCTCTACAGCTGACGAGACATCACCTTAAAATAAATATAAATCAACTAAATACTGAATAAATTATGCTCAATTCTTACCTAGATTATCATTTATTCATTCAAATAGTTTTATACTACACCTGACATATGGTTCATCATTGTCAAATCCAATCAAATATAAATATATACAGTTTGTTATTGACAGTCACTTCTCTAAATGAGCACTCAATTTAGATTTAATCTTCACAAAAATTCACTATCACATCACTGTTTAACCATTCTTCTTGTTGTTCCTGTCCTTTTTCTTCCCATTCCAGGATTACTTCTTGCAGCTGGATTCTTCTCCACTGGAAGATATTTCGAGAGATGGGGAAATATTTGTGGTATTACATTTTCCTTTAACACAGGTCTTTTCCTTGTAAATGTCTTCAGATCACCATACTTATCCTTGTACACATCAGTGAATGAAATTTGATCTTTGGGGAAATATTTAATACTGAGTTTAATACACACTTGAAGTCCCCAATTTGTATGTAGGATCCTTTCTTCAGCTTATCACTGGGGGAAACTACTGTAATATATCCTTCACTGTTGAAATCTATACAACTTTAGTACTGAACATTTTGCAGACATCTACAACAAAATAAAATATTTAATAGAAGTGTAACTTATTAGTCGAGTTATTAGTTTATGAGTAAATAACTTTATTGGCTTAATTTATATACTTCATGTATGTTTAATGTGGCTTGATGGCTTAACAAGAATCAGAAATTGTGTAATAATATAAAAATTAGTCTTGGTTCAAGTCACTTTTAAACAATTTCAATCAGTTTAAGAAAATTCTTAAGCATCCTTTATTTGATACAAATGATACAATTACCATGTTATGCCTTAATTGCTTTATATTTTATATGAGTCCACATACTAGAGAGTATGTTTTCAAATTATACTGATGCTAAAATCTTTTTATTTATATATATTATTAAATATCTTACCTAAAAAACAAACGGATGCAAACAGAAGTCCTATGTTGAAGTTGTCAGTCTGTTAACTGCGAATAACAAGCACCAAGTTCATAAAATCAATTTAAAAAGATTGTACACACTATTACAATCCTCGGATCATCTAACATATCACGAATTATAAATACAGAGGCACTATAAACGTAAATAAATATTATTTCACGGTCTCGCCATGATAGAAGTCTAACATGATCAGCCCGCTCTACAAAGTTGCCAAATTTCAGCATTCCGGCCTAGTGTTGTAGGAGGCCTTGCAAAAAACAACACTTTTGTGAACCACATTTAATGGAAAAAGTGGTACTTTATTGCACTAGTGCAATAAAATATTTTATTGCACTCATCTGTCATTCTTGTGTCAGTTTTGTGATGATTAATGACAAACATAAACATTTAAATTAAATAAAAATCCATAGCGAGTATCTGATCCTGCTTTAATACAACAATAATATATGTATATCTTACTACTTAGTCTCAACGAGTTACAATTTTTGCAAAAATCTTTAATTATTTAAAATTTAAATGGTCAAGGCGAAAACCAGCTATGATTGAGTACTGACAAGGTGGAGGCCATGAAGATACAAAAAAAAGAAGAACGGGTTGAGTTTAATTAGGTTAGGTTAGGTTCTTGACATATTATATTCTAATTTTCCAGTTTTTGCATGAATTTAGAAAAAATATTGTATGCAACTCTTGCAAAACGTGTTTTTTGCACTTGACGTGTTGTCCAACTCGGCCTAAGGACCTCGTTGGACAATTTCACGTCGCGTGCAAAAAACACTCACTTTTTGCACTTGTTGCATAAATAACTATTTTCTTCATATTTACTGTATATGCTGGTCGTCTTTTTAAGCCGTTTCCTATATATTTTTTTAAGTTCAGATATTCTGCAATCTGTTTTGTTGATCCACTTTTAGTGTGACAGCCTGTATGTTGACCAATAAATACTCTTCTACTTAGGTCTTCACGATACAAAGTATATGAGTTAAAGGGACGTTTTTTTCTTTATAATTGTAAAGCTTCTTGTTCTGTAAAGTAGGAATACCTCTTAAAAATGGCCATTATATTCAATGTCTTGTGACAGATGATAAAAATATTGAAAAAACGTGGCGTTATGAATTTTCCGCACTATAGGGCTGCTAAACAGGGCGAAAAACACTTGACTAACGTCTTGGTTCACCACTTTAGCAGCCATGTTAAATGTTAATTCATTTAGAACATTAACGGCCTACGATCGCGATGTCTTTGGTAGGAAATAATAATTGTGAGCTGGTTTTTTCTCTCTATTAGTTTTGCATCGATAACGTGGCGTTACTCATTACTTTGAATGCACCCCTCGTATACAGCCAGAGTAACGAAAATCGCACGAGTTTTATTAGATATTATATAGCGGTAAACAACTCTAGGTGACTGTTTAAACGACCTTGACTTTACAAATTATGAATTTAAAAAAATATCTTTATGGTTTTCCAGCCTATTTTTAGATACCTATAAGCACTTTGATGCGTTAATTTTAAACATATCGAAGAAAAACAAAACAATACAAAGTATTGACTTGAAGTAACCGTTTTCGAATTCTGACTGGAATGTGGAGAGAAAAGGTGGTGAATTTGTGTTCCTATTCATGTTATTCAACGTGCTATGGAAATATTGTATTGTTACTTTCTGTTCTTTTTACTTCGAAGGCTGAAAAAAGTCTCCTTTTCATATACTTATATGATTTCATTTTCTCTATAAAACGGGCACTTGCTGTGAAGCAAACAAATTATTATTATAAGCTTGTTATGTGTTTATCAGATAAGAATATTTAAAATATTTTACTAGCCCATTGTTAGTTTGTTTATTATCAAACATAATATCGATTAAAATCACTTATTTTTCTAGATATTGTAGAAGAATTGTAAATAAAATGGTGAAACTAATAACTGATAGGTTGAATTTTATATTTTTTAAACGTTTACTAGTTGTAAACAAGAAAGTTCTCGAGAACGCGTTGTTATTGCAAAGAAAATTTTCCTTACTTACTATCAAAGTCTATATATTCTTGAATATATAGACTTTGTTACTATCTTCAACCTTTGTTTAGCTGAAACTTTTTTTATATGAAGTCTACACATACATGATACGGAAAATTGATGGTCTTACATTCCTCCATATTGTGGTGGATTGTATTGTAAAGCGATCTAGCGGCGCTTGTTGAAAGTAGGCCCAGAGATAATATAACACAGAAGGTAAAAAAATAGATAACTTGTAAGTGTAATAATTAGTGTAAGGCCATCTATATTTCATTCACTTATTATTGTCAATGTTGCCATGTTTCAATTGTAAACTAAATATTTCAGAATTACCGTGAAAAATCAGGACAGAAACCTTAATATAGCCAGATGTAGTCTTATCATGCGGGTCATAATATTTAGCAAAGACATACTCACAGTTTCTGTTTTCTTTTATTGGGTTTAATTATAACTTCCAAATTAAATCCGTAAGATGATTAAGACAGACTTATGCAATTTTGACGGGAAAAAGAAGGATATGTATTTAGTTTCCAGCGATTCTAAAAAGACTTTCACTAGCAGAGTTTTTATTTAAATATGTCAGTTTCGTCACTTTGACAATTCAAAGTGACAATATGAATAATCATAGCAATTTTCGGTTTTTTTTTGTATCCTCAAGCAAAAAAATGGTACTTAGTTTGATGGATTATTTCTAGAATGAAAGAAGAAGTGGAAATTCGTCAATCAGAGTAATCTCACATTTTGGTAACCTCTGTGTTATCTGATTTGATACATATGGTTAGTGACCTTTGAACCCGCACGATAAGAGTGCCTTTGACTATATGTAAAATCATTGATTGAGGTGATCCTGCTTTAAGTCAAGTTATATGAGTATCTTTTGCTTTGAAAAGTGATTTGGAGGCTGAAGAATGTGCTAGTCTTCCTTCCAAAAAACATATCACGAATTTTCAAAATTTTTCTCATGACAAAATTTTTGTGCTGTAAATTTTGATTAAAGGGGTAGGTATGGAAATATTTCGCGATATAAATTTCTTTTTGCTAACTTCTTATTGCCTATTCACTTTAACAGATTCTGTTAGTGAAAGAGAAAAAGTTAGAACAGTAGATAAACAATGTCGGATTACCCTCTCTGGAGAGGTGAAGTATTTTGTTCTCTCTTGGACATAAGTGCTCACTTTTGCTCTCATATGAGATTCTACATACAGAAGATACATATTCACCAAACCTGTACCTGTAAAATAGGTAGTCCCTAAATCGATTGGTGAAAACTAGAACATTATATCTTTCCAATTAGTCGAGCTATGAGCAATTTATTTTAAAGTAGATTATTAAAAATTCCATGTATTGACATGGAAATATTATATAAATTCCTTTTTTCTAACTTTCTTGGTGCTTGGAAATATCGACTCCCAATTCACTTATATTTCTGAATTAATTGGTAAAAACTAGAACGTTCTATCTTTCCAGCTAAACGAGTTTTGCTTTGAAAAGTCAAAGTTATTTTTGCTTTGTGTGTTATCTCCTTTTCGTATTTCTCCACATGAGTTTACTATCTAGAGAAGGAACTAGATAATCGTTCTTATCTGCAAAGAACCACGCTACCGTAAAGTTTAAAAGTTTTGTGATTGAGTTTCTTTTTTTTTGAATAATTTTAAAATGGTTTTGATGTTTAGTCCCACCTGCCTACACTAGCCTCATTGAGAATATTGTCTAAAGCTACCTACATTTGCTTACCTTGTGGAAATGCTGACGTGATTTGAGAATGTATTTAAAATTTCGGTTCTATTATAATAATCATTTTCAATTGCTTCCTTCGTCGTTTTAAGCACAAGCTATATTAGGCTAATTAGTTCGAGAGATTTTGGATCTGTTGTGTCCCTTTTAAAGCTTTTGGCATAAAGGTGACCTTCTGGTATGCGGCCCAGTTCAAAATTGCTTCGACTAATTTTAACTAAATGTTATAATCCTTTTCGTCTTGTTCTTGCTGGAACCATGTGTAATCCCGTACCCGTAGGGTGCCAATTTGAAATACCAGGTAACCTTTAAAGGGTATCAATTTGCAGAGCTGCAGGCTCAATTGTACCCTTTTTTTGTATTTTGGAAGCCGTTCTGAGGCACTGCAGCCTATTGGCTTATTGTACTCTTCTCCCATCTTGTTATCCCCGTACCTTCAAGAAGACGATATAGGTCCATTGGATATTCGCCATATACTTCAAGTAGATTGTTTGTCTGCTTGAGTCCAATGCATCATAGTCAGATAAGATATGAGTTGCGGTCTCGGTCTCCATGCCATAAAGTCTGCAGCTGAGGTCCCGGTATATAACCCTATTTTATTCAGGTGATCTTTTACCGGTGTATGACCCGTTAGATAGGTAATCTGTAATAATTATTAGCTCATTCCAATAGTTCTTCCGGTTCTTCGGTCCGTTTTACACATGTGTCACCTATGAAGGTTTTACTGTGTGCCTGCTTTCTGCTTTGGAGTGCTCCACCACTGAAATCTATGTTGGCTTTGCACCTTTCTTTGTGGTCCCAAGAGCTGGTTTTGGTCCAACATTTGTTGTTCCTGAACCTCTTCTCGCGAGTTCATCAGTCTGGTCATTTCCAGAAATTCCGTTATGTCCCAGCACCCACACTAATCTTACTCTAATGTGGTCTGCTAGTTCATTTAGTTCTTTCTGGCATTCTTCTGGATGTTACCTTGCAGCTATTTAAAACTGTAAGGGCTGCGTGGCTGTCAGTTAGTATGTTTATCCTATGAGTGTCAGTCCTATTTTTATTAATTCTGACACATGCTAGGATGGCATAAATCTCTGCCTGAAATACAGAGGTATGTTCTAGTGAGAAAAAACATCTTGTGTTTCTCATTTCACTATAAACCTCTGATCCTGTCCCTTCCCCAGTTTGTGACCCGTCTGTGTACCAAGTCTCTCCTCGGGGAAACTTCAGTCTGCTAGGGTCTTGCCAGACCTTTCTGCGACGTATTTCTACTTCATATTTAGGACTGGGGAGAAGTTAAGTGGCATTCAGTCTGTTTTCATATCTAAAATGGCTCCACTTATGATGTCCTCAATAGTTATGTGTCCTGATCTAACTATTTTGTTGCTCAGGTTAATTTGCTGCCTAAATAGTCCCATCCTTGCTCCCCCCATTGTCACGAGGGGTAATGGAGAAAGGACGAATAAGGCTTCTAGTGCTGCCGTTGGCGTGCTACTCATGCAACCTGCAATACTGAGACAAGAAAGTCTTTGCACCTTGTCTAGTCTCATCATTGCATCATTACAATTGTAGCCTTCGCTAGCGAGGTGATTTGAAGCACAGTTGAATTTTAGGTTGTGTTTGAGATATCATCAGAGGAAAAAATTCTTTGGGGGCCAACTTAATCTTTATTATACTCTTGAATAAGTACAAAGAGACTTTCACAGATCGTATTTCGTGATATATTTTTTTGAAGGTAACATATTACGCCTCTTAATGTATGAATGTGAACAAGAAACGCACTACTGCCTAGGCAGTAAAAGTGTTACTTCTATAGATCGATAAATGTCACTTAAACTGACTCTTAATACCAATCGAAGAAATAATTATTATAATAGGCAGTAAAAGTGTTACTTCTATGATGGATAATTGTCACTTAAACTGACTTTAAATGTCAATATGTTTAATGTTAATTTTGTTTCAGATAACTGGTATAGTCTTAATATCAGTCGGAGCATCTATACACGCTTATTACACCCAATATAACTTTTTCCTGAACAGTCAATATTTTTCACTTCCAAATCTGTTGATTGCTACTGGATCGTTGATATTTATCATCTGCTTCTTAGGATGCTATGGGGCCATCAAAAATAGCTGGATAATGCTTATGGGAGTGAGTATTTTTTTATTCAATTTTTTTTTATCAATTTTTAAAATATTTAGGTGGTTCTGGTTGACCTCGCGACCCTCGGAATTTTTTGATAATTTTAAATTTGTTTGAAAGCTTACCTTAAATAAAGCAGATTAAAACAAAAATTTCCTTGGATCATCCAGAAATTACTTCAAAAATCACGATTTTAGTTCAAAAAGTGGTACTTTTTGAACACTTCTTTTATATTATCAGCAATACTATATGTTCTTGATAGGACAAATATTTATATATACATCGGTGTTATGTGAGAATGAAATATAAATCTAAAATCTTGGTGTTATTTTCAAGCCGTAACGAGTAAGAGAAATGAAAACTGGCAGCATAGCTCATTCCCCGCTCCTTCTAAAATTTGTGACCATCCGATATTTAGACATAATTGTCAAAAAATGTCAAATATTTACGGATTTTAGTATTTTCAATTGCGATTTTCTCTTTCAAAAGTGGATGATCCAAGAATTTTTTTTATTAAATCGTTCTTTAGCCATAGAGCTTTCTATTAAAAAAAATCGTTGCAAAATTCCGAGGGTCGCAAACCTTACCGGACCCATTTAGTTTACTCTGCTCAGTGATTTTTTGAGTTTCCCGCGCACAGTAACTTCAAATACTTCCGTCGACCGTCATCCATTCATAGATACTAGTTGACAACCCCCGTTCTAATTGTTGCATACAGGGTGCTTCAAATTTTGGGTATGAAACATCTTTACATTTGTAGCCCTTTCAAAAGCGGTTCTAGAAATTTTATAATTTTTAACGGTCGGTGGCGTTTTTAATATATTAATTTTGACATTCGAATTGAGTATGAGATGGCGGCATCTCATTTTATTGACTTGTTCGGTAATCACGTTAATTGTGACATCTGATATAACAAGTTTGGAGGTAACTGGTATTGGCTTATTGTAACGTTTATTTTAATTTATATTTACAACAATTTATATTTACAGATTTATATGTAATACACTTATATGTAATGTATGTATTTATTTTGGGGTAACATTCATTGAGACCTAAAAGATCTATTGTGTCCCCTTACTTCTACTTAGTTTCTGAGGAGAGTCTCTGGAACTAGTAGCTCCTTTAGCTCTATTTCCCGGGGAAATTTCAGGATATCTGCAGGCTTCAGCTTAGGTAAATGTTCCTCTTCTATCCAGTAATCTCCCAGATACTGTGCTCTAGTATTCTGGAGTGCTATGCAGTTGGAAAGTATGTGGATGGAGGCTCCTTTTTCCATGCCACAATATCTGCATTCTTCTTCCTCCACTATTTTGAGTTTTTTCAGGTGCCCATTCAGGCGACAATGTCCCGTTAGAATCCCTGTTAAAACTCTTAGCGCAGTTTTACTTTTGACTTCATTTGATCTCAACAGGTTGTAGTCACCCAGATGAATCTTTGATTGTCTAAGCCCTACTAGATCTTTAAAATAGTTGGATCTTCTCTTTCTATATCAACACTAACTGACTATCTATTTGACTATATTATGTGCAGCGATGCTCGTCTATTTATACTATCGCTTTGGGTATAATTCTAGAAACTTCACGTTCTGGGGAAGGCGCTGGGTAGTTTCGAAATTTGGACTGAGGAGCCATAGTCGTCTCATAAGGGAATTTCACTGGGGGCACTGCAAATTAATGCAGTAGCTCGAATAACATAATCAACTGCAGTAAGCTACCTGGTTTGATTCCGTTTTGTAGAAAATCATCAAGTTAAAAATGCAAATGTGGGTATTCTCCATCCGACTCTGATGATGACTAGCCGCTTACTTTTTCACTATTTTATTTCAAATGCAATGGAAAAACTATTCTTAGCTCAAATATGAATTCTTCGAATGTTCATATTACTCTCAAAAAATTGAAAAAAGTAACTCGTTAGATTTAACTCAATAAACATATTTCTGTGATTTTAGTTTTCTGTTCTATTGGGCATTATATTCATATTCGAATTTTCCGCTGGAATCGCTGGTTACGTACTGAGAAACAAAACGGAAAATTATTTAAACAATGTAATGAAGAATTCTATGAAAGATTATACTAAGGACAGCTCTACATCTTATATGTGGGATCTTATTCAAAGAGAGGTGAGTGAATTGATTCATATTTAAATAAAGACAAAAGGTTTGGAAAAAATATCTAATGCGATGTTTAAATTATTGCTGAATAAGTAAATGTATGAGTTCTACATCACAAAAGTGCAAACAAAAACTTTAATTCATGAGCCGAGGATTTGACAGATACTGAATTTGTTTTTCGTGTTGTGTGCAATGTTTCCACCCTGAGTCCAAGGTGGGTACCTAAAATGAGGCTAAAGGCGGAAATACATTATTATCACGTCACGTGAGTTCACATGCTTTCACACCAAACGTGAATTTAGGTTTATGTAGGAATCTAATTGTAAATTTAATTTCTTAACCTTAAAATGTAATTTCTAGTTCTGCTATTTATTGCAAAGACTGTTGTCGCATCTTTTAGTCACCCTTAGACCATTCGAAAAGGACATTTTTTTGAATATCTATAATGAATTATTAAAATACAGGGTGTTCTATTTAAAATAAGCCCGATATATTACCTACACATTGAATGATCTAATAATGAAATTGAAAATTCGGAACACCCTGTAAATAAATATCAATCGTGGAATACATTCAATGAATGTCCAACTATTTAGATGTAAGAGAAAATTTGCTAGAATTTGTTATAAAAATGAGTTATTAATTTTTTTTTTGAAATGTTCACATTTTTAATAAAGTAAGCATAACTCGGAGCCCTCTGTATTTAGGTATGGGGAACCGTAATGAAGGATGGTTATATTTTTTAGGGGCAATCGGAAAATGTAATAAAATATAGGGTGTTCCATAAGAAAACATATAGCTTTGATACGCCATACATTTTTGGAACATTCAAAATATTTTCAAATTATATTTTAAGTTGGATTAAAATTTGTGTAATGAAAAGATTTAAAAAAAAATAATAATTTCTTCGATATTTGTCCAGTCCCAGATTTTCGACGCACTATTTATATGATTCTACTGATAATCGTAGCTACAGTATTATAAGAGTGTTGTAGATTCGGATATTTGCTAGTATATAGTACGAGTATGATTAGTCCTAATACACTTCTTTGATATGTAGTATTCAAGTAGTGTTGCGGGCTCTGATAGGCAAATTACAGGTTATTCTTTATTTATAAAATTTCAACTCGAAAACGGACTGTCTGCAGTTAAAAACTTTATTTGAAGCAGTTCCATTATTTCAGCTCCCGACCTTTCATTCTTTAATCTAAGACTATTGTATTGTTTTTATTCTTGTTCTTAAAAATTAAGTAGCCTGTTTGTTTTTAGTATGAATGCTGTGGAGTGACAAATTATAATGACTGGGAGGTGGTTATGGAAAACGATGATCTGCCAATATCGTGCTGTCCTCCAAAACAAGGACAGTCGGCCAGTTTTTATTGTAACGCTAATACTAAAACTACGGCTTCTACGGCTATCACCAGTGCAACTACGGCTACTACGACAACTACTGCAACTACTGCTACTACTGCTACTACATCATCAACCACTACTAAAGCACCAAATTCACCAGGTAAGTGTTTATTTCCGAATAATTGAGCGTTTGAAATACATATCACATATCGTTTGACTTTGAAGTATAATCCAATATCCGTCGGGGCCCAAAGCCCGGAAGTAGTTATTTCTTCTTAGTTGAACGGTCAATGTCTTTGAAAAATACTTTTCAAAAACTTATAAAGCGATAGAATACTTAATTAATTCTGTGATATCAATTGGTAACTCGCTTTATTAAATAGTACAATATTACAATTTACTGTAATATTACTTTATGTATGTTTGTCATACACTAACGATTATTTGCAGAATTTGTTATAGTAAAACTTCTAAATGGCATTTACCAATGTCGCGTTCACTGAAAACTGAAACTACCCGATTTAGCCAACTAACGGTATATTATTACTATACTTTGTCCACGACTATGAATTACCTGTTTAGGTATGCATTTTTGTCAAACTAAAACAATATAGTCTCAACATTTATATAGCTTATATCTTCTTACCTTATTGAACAAATTATATATTGAATAAGTATTCAATTCATTATTCATTGTCTAATTCACTTTTCATATTATATTTTTTAGTAATATCAATCAAACACTAGTATAGTTATTTGAATTTTTGCAATTAGCAATAAATTATTTAAAATGTCACTTCTGCTTTTGACATACATCATACACACTAGATAAAATAATTCGATCTACTCCTATATGCAGGGTGTCTCAAAATTGACGCCCCTCCTTTCAGAATATGAATCGGGGGGCTAAAACGAATTAAAACGTAAGAATAAAAAAATTGCGCTATGTCCATGGTTACAGAGCTATTGACAAAAAACAAAGATCTAACATTCAATGTTTACACTTTATTAAAAACGAAGTCAGCTAAAAACAAATGTGTAGCATAGGTTGGTATTATGTAATAAAACCCTTTCACACAATTAGGCTTTAATTCACATAACTTGACATATTAGATACTGACATATACAAAATATATAACAGAATATAGTTTTTGTCAATAACTTTGTAACCATGGACATAACGCAAATTTTTTATTCTAACGTTTTAATCCGTTTTAGCCCCCGATTCATATTCTGAAATGACGTGCGTCAATATTGAGACACATCGATTTTGATACTGAATGTATTAGGACCAGTGAAACTAAATAATTCTTACATTTAATAGTATTACGCCTCAAAAGATATGTCCAACAAATTGTTCAAAATGTCAAAAACCATCCTACATCTCACACTTACCTAAAGAGACGTGGGGCAGATAATCCAACTACTGCTACTACACCCACTACACCAACTACTGCTACTACTGCTACTACTGCAACCACTGCTACTACTGCAACTACTGCTACTACTGCAACTACTGCAACTACTGCAACTACTGCAACTACTGCTACTACTGCTACTACTGCTACTACTGCTACTACTGCTACTACTGCTACTACTGCAACTACTGCAACTACGGCAACTACTGCTGGCAGTCCAGAGGGTAATTATTAATTTCGGAATAACCAAGTGTGTGGTAGAAAAACTTCTAAATGATTTTACTTTAAAACTAGGAGGCGCATATTATATTATGTAGAACTCAGAAATTTACGTACTCTGAACGAAACACAAATAATGAAGCATTCTTTTATGAGCAATATATACTACTTTTTCCTCGAGCGATTAATTTTAGTGCGAAAAATATTGCAATATAACTTTCAAAACTGATAAACGTTAATTTTAATGAATATTTAAATGACAGTACCTATTTCTATCTACTCGATTGTTTCTTATAGTTTAGTTCATATATATTGTATATGGTTCATATAATAGCCTTTTTGGTGTGCGTCATAGTTTGTGCCGTATTATCAGGGTTTTGGGTATGTCGTTTCTTTATTCGATATTTTGTCATATATCTAACATTTAAATTTGATAAATATAATCCTCAGGATCGTACACAGCCGAATTGGAAAATACTATGAAATTAATAATTACTGGCTTATTTTTCTAACTGAAAATACTTGAGAATTTTCAAAATGCTGATGTTTTTCCGTGTATCTAGGCATATTTTTATATTATTTCAATAAATATAACGATAAGATTAATATTCACTTTTCATAAATAATAATTGACCGTAAACAACTAAGTACAAAGTACAAACCTGACAAGAACTGTTCGTGGGACAGTAGAAAAGAAATACGAAAGGTACGTCTGCATCCTATTTTGAATATTGTAATTTCTTTCCATTGATAGGTCGCGTTTGCGCATAATATAAACATCAAATAATCAAATTTTTCAAGTCAAAGATTAGTGTTAACGTATGTAATACATTTATACGGTTGATTATTGTGATATTGTGATTGGGATTAATCACGTTGAAAAAAAGGCAGGTCTGTGATTAATCCTAAACAAAATATCACAATCATGAACCGTTCAAATGTATTACAAACGTTAACCCTAATATTTAAAAATTTGATTGGTTGATGTTTAGTTTACGCTCAAGCGCTACCTAGTACCTATCAATCGAGCGTTCAAAATACGATGCAGACGTTCCTGGGAAATGTGTCTTACATCTTTTTCTAATGTCTCACTGATAGTTCTCATTAGGTCTGTACTTTGTTATTTACGGTCCATTATTATTTATGAAAAGTGAATATTAATCTTATTGTTATATTTATTTAAATAAAACAAAAATATTCCTAGATATACTGAAAAACATCAGCATTTTGAAGGTTCTCAAGAAATTTCAGTTAGAAAAAGAAGCTGGTAATTATTAATTTCATAGCATTTTCGAATTTGGCTCAATACGATCCTGATGATTTTATTTATCAAATGTAAGGTTAGTTATACGTCAAAATGGCAAATAAAATAAACGACATACTCAAAACCCAGATATACGTCACCGTCACCTATACATCTTCAGAGGTGTCCCTCATCATCCCCATCATTGTCCCTCACGTACCTAAATAATATCTCCTTTGTAAAATAATGTACAGTGTTTGGAAATGAAATTGGAAAATACGCGGCTGTACCATATGAATTATCAACTTTAGAAAAATCGTAGCGAAAATTAGAAAAAATAATTCAGAATTCCACTCCTAGAGGGTGTGATTTTGCATAAAATGTCCAATACTAAGAAATTCATATCGATTTTGATACTGAATGTATTAGGTCCAGTGAAACTAAATAATTCTTACATTTAATAGTATTACGCTTCAAAAGAGATGTCCAACAAATTGTTCAAAATGTCAAAAACCAGCCTACATCTCACACTTACCGAAAGAGACGTGGGGCAGCTAATCCAACTACTGCTACTACACCAACTACTCCAACTACTGCTACTACACCAACCACTGCTACTACACCAACTACTGCTACTACACCAACCACTGCTACTACACCAACCACTGCTACTACACCAACTACTGCTACTACACCAACCACTGCTACTACACCAACCACTGCTACTACACCAACTACTCCAACTACTGCTACTACACCAACTACTCCAACTACTGCTACTACACCAACTACTCCTACTACACCAACTACTCCTACTACACCAACTACTCCAACTACTGCTACTACACCAACTACGGCTACTACTGCTGGCAGTTCGGAGGGTAATTATTAATTTCGGAATATTGCATGCTATTTAGAACGGTGTAATATAGTAAGCAGGACATGAACGGACTCAACTTAGCTCACACCCCAATACATTTTTGGACGTTTCTGGACATTTGGAGTACCCACAAACAATTATTTTTCACTACCCTACCACAAGGACACACGACATGACGTCCGATATCGACTTTAAAATTAAGGAAGTTTGAAAAATTTGAGAAAATTTCGTATTTTTTTTAATGGTGAACTCAAGCTCGAAATGAACACGCATAGAAATGTTTCAACATCTATCAGTGGTACTATCTCTATTTGAAAAACATAAATCCTTGTTAAATAACCGTTCCAAGGGATTGTGAATTTTATATTTAAGCAATATCCTAAAATCATGTAAAGTTCTTCAAAAATAATTCCGAATTCTACTCTTTGAATGCGTGATTTTCAATGAAATGTCCAATTCTAAAGAATACCTATCGATTTTGCCATGTGTACTCTGAAATTAATCAACTATTTACAGCCCGCCGCAAAAGAGATGTCCAGCAAAATGTCCAAAATGAAACCCCCTCTACAACTCAGCCTTACTCAAATGGATGTGAGTTAGCCTTTGGAAAATGGGTTAGATCTCATGCTGTTGACATTGGAGTAGTTTGTTTCACATTAGCTATTTTACAAGTAAGTACAATCTCGAAAAATATCACTCCCATCTTCATTACAATGAACATTTTATAACATGATATCTCAATAAGTAGCAAACCATGCGGAATTTTCATAGATTCGCACTTACAAACCATATCAGCTGAAAAATTATTAACAATTGTTAATTTATTAGAGCGCTTTCAGACGAGACACTTTGTGGCCGGCTACTAGTGTCTGAAAAGAATCACGCGGCTGAAAATACATTTATATAAATAGACGCATTCACACAAGACACAGATAAAGAATATGTGGTGTTTATATATTTTTAGCCGCGCGATTCTTTTCAGACACTAGGGAGCCACAAAGTGTCTCGTCTGAAAGCGGTCTTTACTAATCTTTCGCCCAACCCCCAGACATGCCGCGTGACTTCAAAGTACTGGCAGATAGCATAGTCGGCATACCTATTAGCTTAAATTTAATAATCTACGTAGCAGAGATGGCAATTTTTACATAAAACAGTAGATAATCAGATGATGTCATTTCATACGGGCATCAGATATCAAAATTCATAATCGCTATTGTAGAAACACAAGTTTTTCACTACCTGCCAAAGTTTTTTGTTATATTTTCCTTTTTTTTTTCTTTTATTCGGTAGTCGAAAAAAATTTTGTATCACACATGCAGGAAATGCTTTAGTCGCCCTTAACTATTAGCTGCCCTCGCTTATGCTGCTGAAGCTCAGTTTCTGCCTTTGTGACACAATATACTATTATTTTGTCGAAATTTCTTCATTTCCTTACCACTTTTCATATCAGAACCTATAACTATCTTAACCTGTTATTTTTCTTTTTCAGCTAATTGGAATCGGCTTCGCCTTCCACTTATCCAAACAGCTTAAGAATTCTTATTACAGCACTTGAGATGTAAAAAACAATAATTGTTACCTATTATATTTTTCAGCACTTTCATATTCTCTTGAATCATTTAAAATGTGCTTAATTCAAAGAAGTTAATTTTGTTAGCTATATGTATACACAGAGGAGTGAAATAAGTTTAGGTATAGCATAGTTTAGATGTAGAATAAAGATCGTTCATCAATAATGGCTTTTGTAAAAAGCTTGACTCACACAACATTTTAGTGAATAATCACTATAAAATAAGACAAAAAATATAAGTGCCTTTGCAGAAACAGGTGTTGTTCAGTTTTGATCAATGATTCCAATGTATCGTGTGAACCAAGCTTAAATTGAAGTTTATTCCTTCAAGTAGTCAATTACATATTTTTTCTACATTCATGCAAATAACAACAATTTTGTGAAACACATTTAATGGTTCTTTTTGCACTAGTTCAACTAAATTTTTGTTGCACTCAACTGTCATTCTTGTCAGTTTGGTGATAATTTATGACAAAATATAAACATTTAAATAAAATAAAAATCCAGAGCAAGTGTCTGATCCTGCTCTAATACAGCAATAATATAATATGTATATCTCACTACTTAGTCTCAACGAGTTACAATTATTGCAAAAATCTTTGATTATTTAAAATTTAAATGGTCAAAGAGAAAACCAGCTATGATTAAGTAATGACATATTATATTCTAATTTTCCAGTTTTTGTATAAAAGTAGAAAAAATATTGTATGCAACTCGTTCAAAACGTGTTTTTTGCACTTGTTGCATAAATAACTATTTTCTACGTTCATGCAAATAACAAAACTTTATTGAATTCTATTTAGTGGAAAAACTATAGTCCTTAAAAAACTTTTTTCTTTTTTCCACTTAATAGCTGTGGTGTTGACAGCCAACTGAGAAGTTGCATTTTTCTATTAGTGGCTTTTCTATTATTAACCTAGGTCAATAATGAACCAATTCAAATATTTTGAGAATCCAGATATAGTAGTTCAACATAAACATGTGCAACATCATTTTGTATGCCCAGTAGATTGTCATTATTAACATATTTGCTGCTTGAAATTACCTATCACGATAAAATTATTTGAATTTAAATGCTATTAGTTTAAAATTCGCGTTCAACTAAAAATGACTGATTACATACGGAGTAAGTACGTTCATAATCTATGGAGCGAAAACAGACTGTGTACTTGTCAGTCAGACAAACGGGTGAACGCTTTCCGTGTTGCGTTTATGTGGGCTGTGGTGTATGAGTTTAGCTCTTAACCTCAAGGTGTGTTGTGAGCGCAATAGCGCTGTAATATTTTAGCATTGAAGTAGTGTATAATACTGCTAATTAGTTTTAATTTGTGTCTTAAATTAGGCTAGTAGTGGAAAAAAGCTTTATATTCACCAAGGTGTTGAAGTCATATATTATAAGCCTCGCACCTTATTAAGCTCGGGCAAAGCACTCGCGAAATAATTTTGGTGCTCGGCGAATAATCATAGTTTTCACCACCTTGTTGTTTAATATACCTACTATTTTCGCATATCTTACTGGAAAACAAATCATATGAATGCCAAAATATGACGGAATGTATTGTTTAGCATACTAAGGGCGGTAAATTCATAACGCCACTATTTTTCACCATCTAATGACACATGCAGGAAACGCCTTAGCAGCTCTTAGCTATCAGCAACCTAAATCAACGGTCACCAAATGGAGGACCGCGGTCCGCATCCGGACCGCTGACCCATTTTGTCCGGACCCTCAAAAACACAGTAATTTACACTAAAAACTGCTTCCGATATACTTACAGAAAGATTGACGAGAGCTGTACTTAATTTAATAATAATGTATCCCCCAAATACATTTCTCATATAAATAAAATGTGCGGACCACGATGGTCATTTCATTTCTTAAAACGGACCCCGAGCGAAACTAATTGGAGACCACTGACCTAAATTGTTCGATTGTTGTATGAATGTAGAGAAAATATTGCGTACAGCTTATGCAAGTGTTTATTGCACTTAACGTGCAATCACGTCGCGTGCAATAAACACGCTTATGCTAGATAAATAACTATTTTCTTCGACCATTCTATTTTCTATTATCAAGTTATGTGGAGTTTCATGATTGGCAGGTATCAAGATTCAAAATTTGGTCAATTGGAAACAACAACGAAAATCGGAAAAACTACGAAAAATACAACTGTATATAAATGACAGTGTGATTACAATATTTTATATTCGAGCAGTGGAACTGAGGAATTTTACCAAATTATTCTGACAACGTCTAGAAGTCTTGCCAACTGTAAATTGCCCTATCCATTAAATACCTAGAAATTGTATTTACGGTTGGTAAATTTTTATTTATTCTGATGAGCAGGAAAGTATCTAAATATTACGTCATCCTCTTTTTATCGTAAATAACCTAACCTAACAAAAATCACTTAGTATATAAATTTGATGAAATAAGCTAAGGGTTACTCGTGATTAGTTATCATTTTCATTAAATTTTACCGACTAACGATTGATTGACATTCTTAATTAGAATCTAATTATATATTATTCATTTTTTTAAAGAAGTAAACAAATATTTATTTCGAACTTCTAAATCAACTTCTTTTTTTTCTGTTTTTTCACATGATTACATACAATGTAGTCTTATGTAGTTAATGTAGTCGATTTTATGTATGACTAAAGGCACCACGTTTTTTTTTGTAATATAAAAATAGCTATATGCCCGATGTCACCAACCATTACGTTTCACAACGTGCTAAGAAGTACAAAAAAGTGGTTGGAAATACCTAATGTTGTCACTCTTAGACTTAGAGCCGTATTACCCAGCAAAGAATTCTACTGAAAATTACTCTGAAATTTACCACGAAATGCGTGAATGCTGAATTTTTTAAGTAATTCATACGATACGCATGCGCAAACGGTTTATTTCGTGTCAGCTTCAGAGGGACCTAAAAATCCTTAAAAATGCAGTAAACAGTAAATAAACACACTTTTATATATACACACCCTATATTATTTATTTTCTTTAATAACATTCATGTTATTTTCTGAAGTTATGAACAAAAAAAGAGTAATAGTGTATGTAATACGGCACTTATTAGGCATTCCTCAATACGATTTAGGTGTTACCTCACTTTAAGAAATGCTTGGTGAAATCGAGAAACAGTTATAATTAGACCGTCCTTATCGATAAGAATAAACTATTTATTTTTACTACATTTCGTGCCATATAATTTAATGTGTATATTCGACCATTTAATTTTAATTTTTACTAATTATAGGTACTTATGTTATTAATTTTTAAAAATTATAAGATCAATTATAAAACTTGTAAAGTTTTGGCTTTTGATGTAGTCATTTATTTCTTAAATTTTCGTAAATACCGAAATTCAAGGTTACAATTCTGACTGAATTGTGGTTGTAAGTTGTAATGAGTAAAGTTCTTTACGTTAAAAGGACAAGAATGTTTGATGTAGAATGATGGAGATAATTTATTAGTGGCCAGTGTATGATTTACAATACCTACTTATTTCTTAATAATACCTTATACGTTGGCAGCTATTTTTTATTAAAATATCTTCAAAATGGATATAGTAGCATATACAAATATCCAAGGGTTTATCCATATCCCAAATGTCGTTAGAAAATCCAAACAAAACGGTTCAACGAAACTCTAGGTCAAACCACAAATAATAATTGTCCTATTAGGACCAATCAATTTGTTAACAGCTTCGGTAACTTCGGTAAGACATTACCATCAGGCTATATCAATAGAAATATGGTATACATAATAAGATTTCATAGCTTTATGTCAAAATACAGTATAATTTGAAATATAATGAAAGCAAATACAAGGCTGCGAAAAAATCAAATATTATTAATTGAAGATTAACAGATTTTAAATGATGATTGACTTCTATAAACTAAGAACGAGTAGATGACATTTTTTCAAATAGTTTTATCCACTTCAAAATGATGGTTTACTGATTTCGATTATAGTACACACTAACCGGTTCCAGACGGATGAATACTATCACTAATCATGCTACTTGGAACTGGTGGTATTTTTATTTCAATTGAATAACCGCAAAATTGAGCATTTTATTTACTTAAGTAGATTCTTTTAACTTCTTGAAATGATGATTTTTATGTTAATCAAAGATGAGGTGTATTTATGTAATTTAAGTGTCCAATATATACCTACTATTATTTTGAAGCACTCGGAAAATCAAGAATAAACAGGATTTTCCATAATTTTTTATAGGGTATTTAAAATATTTATATTTTATTCCACATAATCTTCTTTTTAAAAATTTTTTCACGTTAGGAAGGACGGCATGCTAATCTACAAGGCGACTAACCAAAGAAATGCTGTTAGCTATCTCCATTTACCTCTAGAGGGACCTTGATTATTTAAAACTATTTCTAGTCCTGTCCCTATGTCGTATGGCAATCTAGTACTTGACTGTAATAATTTGGATGGTTGTATAACCTCTTTCCACATACAGATAGAGTAAGCATAACTTATGGCGTTGAAAAGAAATGATAAATGATCTTGCTCTCTTTACCTAATATCAAAATACCACGAAGCTGCATCTGAACAGTATAAAGTGAAAGATATAAGCTACTACACTTTGGCAAATACAGGAATGAATATGAAATAGCCACGCCTGTCAATGCGCGTTACTAGATGATGGTAGGAAAGATTAGTACAGTCCCTCAAGCAGGTATACTTTATTACTATAAGTCTTGGGGTAGGAATGATTTGGCTGCAAGCTTGCGCCGTATAGTTGGTATGCTTATAAACTTCATATGGAATAAAAAAATTTTCTGAGAAGGGGAAGGAAAATGTGAATATCTTAAGAATACTGGATTATTTCCTTCCCTTTTATGGAAAATTATGAAATATGAAGTTTATAACCCTACAAACTATAGCTACGGCGTAAGCTTTTGCAGCCGAATCATTCCTCTCCAGAGACTCTTGTTCGGTAGAAGTTGGAATCAGAGCTCCCGGTAACTCCTAGACCCTAATCTCGATTCTACTTTTCTTTTCATTCAACAAAAATCCCGTTTATATTTGATTTTCGTAAAATCAGAGAATATGATTTTGCTTTGAACCTTAATTTGTTAGTTATCTTTATGTAAATATGTTGTATATTAAATAAGTTTAGTATGTTGATCAATGTAATAGATTTATAGTTTGTTGTTTTTCAAATAAATCACAATATAAAGTCATGTTCAAAAAGTTGTATCTTTAAAACCTCCTAAATACTTTCCTTGTAAACTAAAAATTCTAAAGAAAGGTATCTTAAATTTCCTGTTATATCTTATTCACTAAATACATACTTTCGAAGAATGAGAGACTCATCGATCCTCTCACTATTTGTGGCAGACAAAAGCTGATTTACAGACAGATCAATAATGGACATACAAGCAGGATCCGTCACCAGTTTCAGCCCAACATTAACTGATTTTATCGACAGTCTTGAAACTTTCGCCATGGATCTGTACGTTAGATGAGTGCTGGAGAACAGATCATTAGGCACCAGGCTGCAATAATAATTTCAAACTGGTTGGAGATACCATTGTATACTCCCAAACCAACTAGGTGCAAAAAAACAATAAGCTAGAGATTTTCCCTGATAACGAAGTAGTGGACCAGCTTCAGTGTCAGCTCATAGGTCTTTAGCCTCGATTAGGAATTCCTTTATATATTGCAAAGAGACCAGGAAACCCACAAAACAAAGGGGTCCTACTGGAATAAGATACTAGACTCTGCAGTATAACCTATCATCTGAGAAGAATAAGATGAATCAGCGTGCTTCTCTATGACGAATCAAGTTACATATAATAGGAGATGCATTCGCATGCCTTATTCACCTCTTAATAGATTATCAACTTTTTCAAAAATATATTTAAGGATTAAGGCCCAATAGTATAGTCACAATGGACGGTTCTGGAAAGACCACTCACAGAAACCAAACGAAACCTACATGACGTTACCTACTGTATGTGAAGCTGCTTTATTACAAAATCAGTTAGCTGTCAGATCTAACAATAAATAGATGTCAATTTTTAATAGTAAATTTTTGAAGTGTCATTGTTTTGGTTTTGATTTTTACTTGAATATTTGTACATATCTATTATGCACTGCCGCTGCAAAAAGAAACCTGCTGTAGGGTACGAAGAAAGTAAAGAAAATGTGTACCAAAATAGAATTATATACACCATACCAGTACACATCGGTACGTTATCGCAATTACTACCAAAATACAGTTACACTGTTCTTTCTTTCTCAAACTAGTTGAGATTTTGAATATTTTCTCACTTATCTAGGAGCTAAGATGTCTTAAGTATAACTATTCCACTAAATTTTTATATCTGTGCCCTGTTGGTGTCAGAATCTTGTATTGATTACCCAGAGGGAAACATACATCTTAGACAAACGCAAGGTTCTGACTCCTCATCTGCTATTAAGAAGAATGGGAAACGAGAGCAATAATAGATTGTCCTTAGCCTGAGTACTAGGTCACTCAGATCACAAGAGTAATGAAGAGGCAGATTCACAAGGACGAGAAGAGGCACGATGTGCTCCCATTGGCCCAGGACGTTTCTGTGGCATAGCGATAACGCTGCCGAAAAAACAAATAGTACTTGGTTAAAAAAGCAATCTAGAGCATGGAAAAACAAGCCGCAGAATGGGACAGGCCAAAGAGTTTATCAAAGAACCCTCCAACTCGCAAATATTCTCGGAGTACCTGCTAAGCCAGAATAGGAGAGCAATGATGATCCTGGTTGGGCTACTGATAGGCCCTGTCCTAAATACTTAAAAAAAATGCATAACATCGGATTGGCAGATAAAACCATGCAAGTTTTACCAAGAAGACGAAGAAACCTCAGCACACATACTGGGCTACTGCAAAGACCTGATTAGGCTGGGGTTTTCCACGATAGAGGAGGAAAAACTACAACTCTTCCAATATATGGAGGATTGGCAAGAAACTGTAGAATAACAGGAGGGCATAACAAAAGATCTGTAAAGGTCATAGTGGAGAGGATCTTAGAAGCACGTCATAAGCCCCATGTTTATCTTATATTATCTTTTTCTCTTTTGTATGCAGCAATTATCAGCTATATATAAGGCTGGACGTAAGGAGATCGTCAACTAAGGTTCCCCATTATAGCGGTGATAACACTCGTTTTAGAAAACCCTGTCTTGATGGTGGCTTGATCAAAATTGGATAGTATTGTCCAATCCATACATGCATATCCAATGACAGCTTCACTATCTAGCGTCTTGCTTAATAACTATTCACTTGCATTGTTATATCATATTTCTAGGTATGTGGGATGAGGAAATGGCCTTACGAGAAGAAAAAATGCGCATAACTGCTTACAAGAGAGATCGTTGCCAATTACTTATTCAAAAAAATAAAAAGATGTTTCGTAATGTTTTAAAAGCGACTATTTTAGCAATTGAAGCCCCATTTGTGTTATATGGAGAAAACTACCAATTTAGAGCTAGTGATATTACTACGCATGATTCATCTGGATTATACTTATCAGGTGAGTATACGTGATCACAAATATTGGTTGTACCGTTTATTTTAAGAGACCAGTAGCCCGTATCAGGCTCAAAAGTCTTTTCACTGGGTCCTTCTTGGAGAAATCATTCCTTGGATGGTCTATTCCTAGGAGTCCATATCTTAAATGATAATGCTTCCTTAGGGTACAATGACTGGTGAGTAATTACGTCACTTTCCTCATCTGCTACTTGCTGAGGTTCAATATTTTGTTGGTGAGCGACTTTAGACAGCCAAAAGAAACTTTCCTCAATAGCAAAACTCAATAAAGTTTTGCTAGTTTGGAAGGAAACGAGAAGGCAGACTCTCTTGCAAGGGAGGATTCCGCACGTGTTTCTATCGGACCAGGGTGTCTATTCACTAACAGTGAGAGCTCCTACCAGAGTACACACTTATAAAGTATGCTTGCGAAGTATTTCATAATTTTAAATTTCGCGCATGTGCACTTCATAAGTGTCTACTCTCGTAGGAACTCTCACTGCTAGTAAATGAACACCCTGAGCCTACTATTGACATCGCAATAAGTTTTGCCAAACAAACACTTAATACCTGGGCAGCAATAAGAGCTTTAAACTTCTGGCATACTTTACTAGGATTGGTTCATTCAAAGGCTTTTATACATTCTTCGAAGAATGTCTCCAAACAAATGCTAGAGTATAGCAGGCATGACCTACGTTGTCTAACAGGTCATTGTCATTTGAATTATGCTAAAACTTGGACTGTCGAAAGATCCTACTTGCCATCTTTATTTAGAAGATGATAAAACAGCAGAGCATATAATTTGTGCCTGCCCCGCCGCGGCTCGAATCAGGTATCTGATGTTTGGCAGGGTCTCTCTTGCCCTCGGACCTGAAATATTCACCAGATAAACTAACCGGCTTTGTTGAATTTGTTTGGTGAAATCTGAATAGGTGTGAGTCACAATAGACTCTTGCGAGTCGCAGTGGTGAGCCTTATAGACCATACACATAACCTAACCTAACCTAGTCAGCGACTTTTGATCCAGTTTGCTGTGTTTCTGTTTGGCACGTGCCTCTAGTACGTCTGAAGTGCAAACTATGTGTAGTTTTTGAGATTTCTGGTTCAGAACAAGTGAGTTCAGTTTGTCTGTCTTTTTATTCCCCACAATACTCATGTGCCTACAGCCATATTTCCAAAATGTCGTCATATCTTCACCAGACAATTGGGTATATTTTTTGATTATTTACTATTTGGACTTCAAAGTGTTCCATGTAGATATTTTATAAAATTAGTGAGAGCAAGAGATCATGTCAAGACCAAAATTAATATTAAAATAATGTTTTCAAAGTGCGAATAATAAAACTATTTTTGTTCCCGTCACATCAATCAAGAATCCAGCGACACCTTGGGGAAATTATTTGGCCGAATTGGGCCGCGCGTGTTCGCTGGGGATAAAATTTTTGCCGATACTGGAGCAAGTGTTTGTTCCAAATCGTAATCAGTTTTACAGTTATGATAACTTTTGAATGAATGTTACATTTTTTCGAGGTGTGATAAATGAACGAGACATAGATTATGTACAACACTTTAAACATGGTTGCGGACTATCTGCTTCATCTTTGAAACAGCCCTGTGTAAGAAACACGTTCAAGTAAGTATTTATTTGTATATTTTTATAGAGTTTATACGGACCAGTTAGACTCCAATACATACAGTATGAAAAAGCCAAATGGGATGGATTAAAATTATTTCAGATCTGATCTGTTCATCAGGTAGGGCAACCCCTCAGTACCCAGGCATCATTAGACTCTTTGTACATCCCGTTTTCATGGCTATCTCTTTGTTCTCTAGGGATTTTGTTAGTATGTTTCTCCGTTTTCTTAGTTCAAATATTTGAAAAAAATTTGCACCTATTGTTCTAAAAAATTATTAGGCCACTAATTGCCATTAACGCGACGCTGATACAACTTCTCCATCCTCCTACCCTAACTATTACTAACTATGTACAGTTCTTTTCACGATCTAAGAAACTGACTTGACTTGACTTAGGCTTGAGATACAGAGCCGCACTATTTATTGCAATAAAATAATGTTATTTATAATAAGAATGACCCAAAAGTGTTATAGGGTAATAATTTATTATTCGCGAAAAAAATAAATACGACCCTGTAACATCTAATACTTTTATGGCTTTATTCATGTCATTATTCCATCTCAGGTCATGTCAGTTTCTTATATCGTGAAAATAACTATAAAACGTTCAATCTTAAACATTTTAATCCTTTAGGATAATGGGAACACAATCAAATAAAGAGGGACAGCAAGTGTTTTACGGTGAAAATGTTCTAATACAAATTTATGATAGTTCTGGTCCTCCTTTATACTTACAGTGTGAAAATTCTACTATGGACACATTTGGCGGACATTTATCTTTAAGATTATCTGAATGTCCAGATATATATTGCAGGTAATAATCTTAGTATATCATACATTTAGATTTCACAACCAATGTCCAGATTAACCTAATGTTCAGCTGTCAGTGAACGAAATATTTCTTCGTTTTACTTCCATAGAAGTATTGTTTATAAAATAAATTTATATTAGCAACAATAGATTCAATCCATACTCACATAATTAAAAAAAAAATTATAATAATACCAAATAATGGATCATCCAAAATAGGCCGAGAAATATAGACCCATTTTGTGTTTTTCCATTTCGGCAGGCTGAGTTTTTTTGTATAGATGGTAATAAACACATACAAGAGGATATGATGTTTCCAAAGTGCTTTTTCCCTCGGGGCTTACAAAAAAAAAAGTTAAATACTTTCTTATTCGCCTTCTAAAGACCTACAAAACTAGACTTTGGACGAAATGAAATATTAATTAGGTCCAACGTTATCGATAAAAAACTTATTGTTTATACAATGTTGAATAAACAATTTTAGGACAAGCTCCTATCACTGTCGTGTTTCGGCGTTTCGCGAAATCATTCGTTCTTACTCACAGACGTCTGTGCAAATTCTACTTTATTTATTTTGGTGATATTACTTTGTGTTATGATCTATTGAAAAAAAATTCAATTCACTTTTATATTAATTATATTATTTGCAAACACTAAACTTTCTATCTAACTAATATAAATCTTTCAAATTTCTATATCTTCCTTCTTCTAAAAAAATATATTGTTGTGCTTTTATGTAGGTTTAAATTTTACCATTGGAACCCCCAAAAACGAACTAAAACAATCGGTACCACATTTAAGCCGGACACAAGGATTATTATTCAGCACACAGCTTCTGGGAGAAATTTGGCTGTTGAGCTTGGTCAATGGATGCCAACTTTTTACGGTCCAGAACTGCAGGTACGTTCAACCATGTTTTTTTATCAGTAAATTATTATTTAACCAACAAGTGTATTAATGAGGGCCATTAAGAAACGAGATAATTTAACGCACGAGCAGAGAAAGTTCGTTAATATTCGAGATTGTTAATTGCCCTTTTAATACTCGTGTTAGTTACAAAGCTTTTCTGTCGATTGTATAAGCTGTATTCGTTTTTCTCAATATATAAAAACTAAAAATATTTATTTGTTTCATAGGTAGGTAATTACTGTCAAAAATAAATAATTGAAATGTATGTTTGGTTGCCTACACCACAGGTTCTGTCAATCAAATATAATGTATAAGATGTACCTTGAGTTGCCTATAGAAAAAACGTTGATAAATGTAAATCATGCATTAATAGGGGTCATTAGTGTATGGTGTTGTCTAATTTTGAGAACTTTAATAGATTATGCTATTACACGGTCGACGGAAATATGATATATTTCATAAAAAATCAATAAATCTATTATGTGCAATTATTTAGAAAAGCTATAGGTATAGCTTAGCAAACCAATTTGAAGATACGCGACATGGAGACTATAATAGTCTCCATGATACGCGACATCGGTAACGAATGTAGCTCGATCTTTACCGACGCTGCCACATTTATAAAAGTATAAACTGCCAATTTTTTCAAAATCATAACCTAATTTTTTCTTCGTTAAAACAGATCATTTATTAATTTATCAAGAAAGTAAGGAAGATTATTGAAGAAGCTATACATAAGGGAAAGGGTGAATAGAATAGGGCAAGTCCACGTGAGTTATGCCCTGAGAAATCTGATGATAAACGAATGGCTCTTAATATATAGTTAGTGATTCCGATGTAGTGCTTTTTTACGCTGTTTTGTTTGCTTAGATGTTATAGACGACTTTTTTTGATAGAAGGAATTATGAAATCAAAACAACCACCAAAAAATCTAAAACATAGCCAAACAATTCATTTTCCTCAGAGGTATTGTCAATTGTCAGTTGGTGGATATGTCTTATTTTTCATTCCCCTTCTTGAAAAATTAACCAGAATGAGGTTATGATTTTGAAGAAATTGACAGGCTGTTTATACTCTCTTAAGCCGGCTACTCACTACGCGGGACTTGACAAGTACATGGCAAGTACTCGGCATATTTCAAGTAGTGTGTACGAAACTAACATGAATATCGGCGAGCTACTTGTATAGCTACTTGTGTACCGGCGTACGGTATTTTATAAAAGAATTAACATTTCATGATTATTGCATCTGAGAAGGATATCTATAAATAATGGATTTCATTTCTGTCTCTAGTTTATATGAAAAACATAAACTATTTACAATTAAGGATAACGGCGTGAATAAGTAAATTGTAGTAACAATAATTTTAGGTGAGCTGTCATACTTATAGAGATTCTCATAAAATGGAAACCGTGGGAAATTTTTGGAGAATCGTCACAAGACCAATTTCAGACGCTGCCTTATTAGTAAGAGCTGCTAAAGGGGAAAATATTCCTATGGAGTTATTTGAATAAATCACATTATATTATAAATTTGTATATCTTTATTCATTAGGATCAGATTAGTAGAATAGAAATGAGACAAGTATATTTAACATAGTGAGTATACGACATATTTAAAAGTATATACGCCTGTTTAGAGGTTTGTTCTAAATTGGCCTGTGTTCGTAAGGGATTATTGAGAATCCCTCCATGATATAAGCTTAACCATACTTTTTATTAGTATTATAAAAATTTATTTTTCTCACAAAGTAAGAGGCTCCCCAGTTTGGCTAACCCACCAACAGTATATGTAATTACTTTTCAATTTTACAATTTTTTGGTTTTATGAAACATTTAATATACCTGTCTGTTTTCGCTCCTCGCCTATATGTCATCAGTAATTTTTGGTTGAACGCGAATTTTAAACTAATGGCATTTCTATTCAAATAATTTCATCTTAATAGGTAATTTCAAGCAGAAAATATGTAAGATAATCTCCTGTGTACTGTGTATACAAAATTATGTTGCACAAGTTTTTGTTAAACTACTATGAAAAAAAAATTGAATTTGTTCTCATTATTGACTTAGGTTAACAATGGAAATGGTTATTAGCCACTAAGGGCGAGTTGTATCAAACACTTAAACTCCTGGCCTGTTGGCTCTGCCAGTGCCAAAAACGTAGAAAAAAAAAACCTAAACTCAGTTTAATGATAACTGATGTTTAGACTGTGTCTGATTGATGTATTTATTATCAACAATTACATCAGTCAACATTAAACCGAGTTTAGGCGTTTGATACAACTCGCCCTAATAGAGAAATTCAACTTCTCGGTTAGGTAGAAGACGCAATAATTGTCAAATTCACAGCTAGTAGAAGAAAAAAGTTTTTTTTGGTGGAGTGGAATATACGTAAAGTGAATTTTAATTCAAACTAGCTGTTAACTTACATATTTTTCCAAATGTACACCAATGGATCAAGAATCGACAATAGTTATTTATGTAACTAGTGTGTAAAGTAGCCTTTTTTTTTGACGAATGTGAATGTTGTCGCATGAGCCGCAGGCGAATGCGACAATCACGAGTCGAAAAAAAGGCCTTTACACACGAATTGCATACAAAATTTTTTCTACTATCGAAAACTTTATCAAAATACAGAAGTTTAAGTAATATGCCACTAGAACATTTTCGAAATATTTTATCATTTTATTTTTCCCACACTATTTGCGAAGTAATCTTCTGAGAGATCCATCTTTATAATTATAATAATCTAAAATAACATCATAGTTTCCTAAAAATATTCAATACTTACATCAAAATACAATTGATTACCCTAGGTATAGTCGGAAGATCTCAATTTAAACTTTAATTGTCAGATTCAATTCACAATTAAAGAAATGTCAGTCACTCACCGCCAACTTATAACTATTCAAATATGTACCTATAACTCATGGAGCTAATATTAAGAGGAGATGACACAGTCGACTATCTTATAATAAGAAAGTGGTATCACATTATAGACATTGTGATGGTAGAAATATGGCGTCGACGGCAGAGCCGGACTATTTAAATTTCCAATCATCAAAAATATTTCCACTAGTAAAATTCTTTTTCACCTGTGCACACTATCATCCTTTTGACAAGACTTATGTTGGCTGCCAAGAACCTCTTTTCACAAATTTCAACGACATATCTCTAATTATTTAAATATAAAAAACTTATTTGTACACAAAGCAATATATTGCAATACAGTCCTGTTTCGATTGTTAACTAACCTATGATATGTTGTTCTTGATGATTTTCTCGTATTCTTCTCTTACGGTGGAAAATTGAAAAAAACGGTCCATTTATATAATCGTTTAATATGCTTAATGTAATAACAACGTTTAAAAAATAAGTTAAAATTATGTACAATATTTTATATTCATTTATTCACAAAAAAAATAAAAACTCATTTCGCTAAGCTATAACAATATTTGCTAAGAATTTAGTAATACTTTATATACAAAAAACAACAAATTTTTTAATACAAGAATAGTCTGAGGAAACAGCGACTTTCAATACGGCCATATTCTGGGGAATAACTGACAAATGTGGCAGGTATATTTCAAATTCTTTCTCAAAATTCTTAATTCATTGGAACTACCATCATAAAACCAGAAGTCTCAGTACACAAAATAAATGGAAAAGTTAAAGAATTAGGTGCAAATTAAATAAAATTGAATCATATTCAAAACGAATTAAAAAACTTTGGAAAAAATGTTCATTCAAACAATTGTGACGCAACTCAAAATCTCTCCGCTCTGTGGTGTTTAGATAATTAGATTTAAAGTAGTGAAAAAGGCTATTTATTGACATTTCAACATGCTTCCTGAAAACCTATATTTTTCCAGTTCTATCACTGTTGTTTCGAATGAGCAATATACTGAATTGTTATTGAAAAGTCACTGTTCCGTCAGACCATCGTAATTCGGCTTAAAATTCGAGGACAAACAGTTGGAGTTTGTACAAATTCGTTGGCAAGATTTTGCTTCAAACACAAAACATTTCATAAAACAATATAAAGAAACACTTCATGGAACTAGCACCTATGTTATGTAAAGCTGAAGATACACTAGAGCAAGTCTGTAATATAATATGTTCTGGTAGATTCGTGTGGTACCAGAATAAGAATGTCTTGCATTTTTTCTGTCATATTCTACAATAAATTCAAAGAAATATATCTGCCAGAGTTCAGGTCTAAGCTGATCATTACTCTGGTTTGTACCTACTTTTCTATTGCTAGTATATATTTTCCTAGCAGCATGTTCGTTTCAACATCATCAAACATTCGGCATGTGCTCATCAACAAAAATTTCATCACGAAAGCTCGACGAGTATTACATTACATGCTCGACTCGTTAGTATATACCACCCTTAACACCATAACAGAACGCTTAAAGTTCACCTAATTTTTGAAGCTTTAAAAGGAGTCATATGAAGACTTTAAGAATGTTCCTAATAAAAAATCTGTTAATTTGAAAAAATCCATAATCATCCCAACCGTTAGTCCCCTACGCTTGCTAATTTTAATCAATTTATATCATACAAGGCGTAACAAAAAAATCATAATCAAAATGTATTATAGAAAAAAATAAAAAATAAATTCAGAAGAATGCACCAGCTAGAAAAGTGAACACAAAGTTACATTTAAACCATTTACAACTAACGCAGATGTTGCCATGAAAGTAATACCCATCAAATGACTTGAATTTTTTGTGGTTCCTTAAGGCCGTTTGCACCAATAAAAGCATATATTATAAGCTTAGAATAGCTATGGTGAGTTTAAAATTTAATGGTCGCTTAGTTAAAGTTCAGTTGCACCAATGTTTTTGCTCTGCTTCTTAGCTAAGTGTTTAATACATTCGACAACCTCGCTATTTAAGTTGAGTTTTATTAATTTCTTGATGCTTTCTGGTGACTTTTCGTTTTTGTGGTTTGAAGTAACATATTAAAAGCTGTTAAAAGTCAATAGGTTACAGGCATAAATTTTGCTATTGGTGGGAATCGACGTTTTATCAGGTCTCCTAACACCTTGCATGCTTATTTTTTCAAAAAAATAATTACTTTACTTTTAAAACGACTTCAAAAATCATAAAATTTGAAAGTCCGCCAAAACGCGTTTTACGTCACTCTTTTACTCGTACTCGTTTACATTCTTATTCGGAAATATCGAATATTTATGAACACTTTCCACTTTACGTTGACTTTTAGAAATTAAAAAAGCACACACAATCACTTAATGGTCTCAAACAAACATATAAATGATATTTTTACGTCGAATAGTTAATTAAAATACAATAATAAACACAAAACTACATATAACCTATGCATTCTTCTTCTTCCTTCCTTTTTTGGGCTATATCCTGAGGGATAATTTACCCAAACCTATGCATTACCGGCCATGACAAAAGTAAAAGTGTGTCATCACACGTATTATCGGTAGCGTTCGGAAATACTCGTGTGTTGGTCGGAAAGTGCATTAAAATTTGAATTTTATTTTAAAATTTGGAAGTAATTTGAAATGGAAACTTTACTATTACAAATTAATATCTAAGCAAAATATGAAATATTCGGGTACCCTATTCTTAGAAAACCAAAGGAGTTTATTCTTGTTTTTTAAATAAGAAAATTGTTTATAATGGAACACAGTGAAAAATAAGAAAATCAGATCGACAAATTATACATTTCACGAAAGAGAATTGCTTATATTTTCATCCAATTCTTCATAATAGTTTTTACGGTTTCAATACTTTCAAATCATCCTCCATAAACATCCTTCTTCAAAAATTAAAAGGAACACACCTGAAATAGGAAGACAGAAAACGAAAACCCGAAAAGAGGAAAAACATTGACATACATCAATCAAAACACAAGAATGTTAGGTTAGAAATCTCCACTTTGAGGATAAGTGGAGAATAAGCTAGTAATTTTCTCAGCTTAGCTAGGTGTAGCTTAAAATGACAAGTTGTTCATGGTGCAAATCAAAACTTTCTTAAAGCGCCACTTAACTTTAAGTCGACTTAAATATCAATTGGTGCAAACGGTCATTAATGACCATTATATGAATTGGATAAATGTATAAAAATCAGTTTTTGATATTTCAATTGCAGTGCTTCATTTAAAAACAGAATGTCAATGTGAAGACGGGCACTGAGGGTAGAACATTACTATCCTCACCCGTCACCCGTCCCTTATGTTTCTTTAATTTTTTCTGAAGTATTCACAAAAGGTTCTTCCTAACCTTGTTAAATATTTTGTCCGTTTTTACACATATCCATTATATTTAAGCTGATTATATGCCAATTTCTCAATTCTTCGTCTATTTCTTTTGCTTTTATACCGAGTGCTGGTAGACATTTTTGAGAAGGTGTTTGGGTATGTGGGTATAGTAAATCTATATGTAAAAATACAAAACTGACTGAAGGTTTAAACTTTTCAAGGACTTTGAAATTTCATCATTTCAAAATTTAATATATGAAGTGTTGAAAAATCATGAAGCCAGATCATCTAACTGGGATAAACGTCTACAAAATTATTCATTAAGAGTCTGCCTTTTTTTAATTAGGTGTCACTAAAAGAAGTTTTGCGCAACTTTTCAGATTGCCTTACATACTCCCAAAAATGTTTACCAACACACCCACTAATTTATTATTCTTTTCTTGTCCCAAATATACCTTTTCATACTTATAACATTTAAAATTTTATGATTTTTGTAACGCCCTTTTGAACACATATTTTTATAATGATACATTTTTGTTTTAAAAAGTACAAGCTTAATAAGAAAAATATTGGACACATAACTAGAAAATATCACAACTTAAGACTCAAAACAATATTGTTATTATACAGGATGTTTTAATAATATATTGACAAATAAAATTATGATTTATTACAAATAATCTTAGAAAGCAAAGAAAATTTGAATGGAAACGATAATCATTTTTGTATAATCCGTCTTCTTATCCACAATTCATTAAATTTTCCAACCTATCATCAAACATTGATCAGAAAAGTAAATATTATGGGTCAACGCCTTCTTTTAAATAATTTAAATGTTATTAAAATGATGTGCCCGTTAAAAAATATATAAAATTCAATATTTACTTGTATTATTTCATTTCATCCTGAATTTTCCAACGCAGCTGACTTTTACTTGTACATTTCGGTTTTGAAAACGACTTCAAATCCGTTGCAGTACCATTGAATTCTTTCAGAGCATTTCTGATTATGCAATTTTTCTCCTACCTGGTCCATATATCATCCATGGCACTATCTGATAAATATTTTTCCGGTAAAATTCTCAAAGTTTTCATAGTTTCGAGGTAGAATATAGTTTCTGTGGTAACGACGCCGTGCTGGGGTCCACCGTTATTTTGAATATTCAATTTGGTTAATTGGTCTCTCATTCGATTTTTAAAATTTTTATGAATCACCTCGTATATGTCCGTCACCTTAAAAAATCAAGTACATTATCTTTTAATACATACAGCCACCAAAAAATATAATAGAGGAGTTCAGCCTAAGGTCAGTATGGCCAACAAAAAGTGGTTTTTTCTGACATGAATGACAGTTAAGGTCTACCATTTAAAACATAAGATTTTGCATGTTTTTTATCATTGCGAACATCTATATTGCTTTATTAAAATAATTAATACACCCCTGAAGCGTAAATCTAATAAATTTAACATGACTTTTTAACTGAATACTCAACATATCGGTGGCCAATAATTCTACGAACTCTTGGCATGTCACCATTTCATTCATGTTATTCAGTCACTAGTTATGTCAAATGTCAGTTATATTTATTCTTGTTGATATTCGTTTAATTGTGTATGCCCATTTTCGATTAGATTTTTGTAGCATTTCCAATTACCTGAATCTCTATTCTTCTAATTACTTTTTTCACTGACATTTGACAGAGCTAGTGACTGGATAACAGAGATGAAATGGTGACATGCCAAGAGTTCCTAGAATTATTGGCCACCGATATGTTGAGTATTCAGCTAAAAAAATTTACGCTTCGGGGATGTATTAATTATTTTAATAAAGCATTATAGATTTTCGCAATGATAAAAAACATGCAAAATCTCATGTTTTGAATAGTAGACCTTAACTGTCATTCTTGTCAGAAAGAAACATTTTTTTGTTGGCCATACTGATCTTAGACCGAACTCCTATATTAGGGAATAATACAGAATAAGGTTCAAGTTTACATGCAGAGCTGTAATAGTTATTTAACCATTAACAATCGAGATAATTTAATGTTCAAGATTGTCAATTGCCCTTTTAATACTCGTGATAGTTACAAAGCTTTTCCGTCGACTGTATAAGTTGTATTCGTTTTTCTCAATATTTAAAAACTATTTCATAGTTGAGTTCTGTCAAAAATAATGATATTGAAATGTATGTTTGATTGCCTACACCACAGGTAACTGTCAATATAAATATAATGTATAAGATGTGCGTTGGGTTGCCTGTAGAAAAATCGTTGATTAATGTAAATCATGCATTAATAGAGGTCATTAATGTATGATTTTGTCCAATATTGAGAACGTTAATAGCATATGTTAATACACGGTCCACGGAAAACAATTATTATTGTACAAATATGCCAAAGGTGATCGAAAGAGGAGCTTGCTCGGACGGGTATAGGTAAACAGCAACATAAATTGAATATTTGATAAGAGTGGCCGAGAGAAGAAATTAAAAATAGCGCTGCAAAAAAGGTTCATTGACTAGTATATACTTACTTGTTCTTCTGGTAAAACGACGCTAACAGCCTCGTGCAATTTGGTCAAATGCCTAGAAATATTCCTAAACTGCTTGGAAGGTACCGGTGGTTTAGCGTCCCATTCATTCAATTGTTCTCCTAGTAACGTATTCATTATAGACAAAACTTTCGTTTCTAACTGTCTAATGTGATGTCCGATGTCTTTTTCGACTAAATCGAAACCATTTAACGTTTCATTTGTTAAATATTTAAAATGCCCTCTAAGTAACGGTATCAACCATATAAGAAATTGCAGCGATCTAGATCCAAGAGCTAAATTTGTTGACGTTATGGTTTTCAAGCCTGCGGTTCGTAGAGCACCAGCACCCAACACTAACTGACAAGAACGAGAGTTGAATGTTTTGAGCAATTCCGTCAAATTTCTGGCTACAACGGGAGCCAGCAGTTGAAGATCGTACGAACAAACACAGTACTCGCTGATCAGTCGAATAAGTATGAGGAGAGTGCCGACTGTGTAGTACCTTTGAGTTCCTATTTTTAAATAAGGTGTGGGTTTTGTTGTATAGCGGTCTGCAGTTATGTCCTCTACAGTAGGAGAACATGGCAGAGATTTTATTGGTTCCCCTATGAAAATAAACAATTAAGATTAAAAAACATAAATTTTTTGGAATTTAAGTATGACTTTTGTAAGTTGCTCTATAGCAGTAATTCTAGAAACTTTAAAAAATGTAGGGAATATTAAAAAATCTTCGAAGAAATCAAACAAAAATAGCAACAAATTAAAGTAGTTCTTACCAGAAGCTAACTTATCTACCAGTATCTGTATCTCCGAAGGAACTTCAGCAACTTTCCAGCTTTCCGCGTCCAATAACATCTGCAGCTTATTTTTCCTTTGCGTATGAAATTTGTGTAAGTAGTTACCGGCTTGTATTTTAAAAGCCGCCTTCAGTGCAGCGCTCTGTCGCCCCCCACATGTCCGTTCGCACATTTCCGTGAAACCTTCAACGATACTAGACAGTTCAGTTACTTGTACTGCAGTCACTGTTTGTTTATCAGATTGGGTACTGACAAGAGACGCGATTCGTTCATTACAATAATCGCAAATCGAACCGAGAAGATCGCGTAATTTTAATTCGACTCGATTATGTTCTTCGAGAGTTAGAAAGTTTTCCGTTGGCGTCGAAGGTATGCTTCTAGGCGATTCGGGTAACGTTAGGCCAGCACTCGCTGATGCAGTGTCTTTGATAACGTCGCAAACTGCTTTAACGCGTTCGATGATTTTAGCTGGGAACAAAAAGACATCACACTATGGAATCGTTGCAGAGGTTTTGCAAGAAAATCATACTATGGAATCGTTGCAGAGATACTGCAAGAAAATTACACTATGGAATCGTTGCAGAGGTATTGCAAGAAAATCATACTATGGAATCGTTGCAAGAAAATTACACTATAGAATCGTTGCAGAGCTATTGCAAGAAAATCACACTATGGAATCGTTGCAGAGGTATTATTGCAAGAAGCAAACCTCTTTATTGGTTTTAGCCAGACTTTGTCACGACCACCTGGAAGTTTTAGCTTTCCAGTGATCCATACACCAATTTTGATGATTTAGAGTAAAACTTAATCTGGTAGAGTTTATCCAATGTCAGTTTGAGTACCATAAAATGAAGCAATGTTGTCTGATATATTTTCTGAAATTGTTGGGCTCACTTATACATACAGATTGCGAAAATCCTTATGGAAGTATGCCGGGTTATACAAGTGCGACAGAAAAACATCTGAAAGAGAGAGAAAGAATAATTATGCGCGGTCATTAAGGCGTGTACTTTGTTTCACCTTATTGGTGTATACTTATTTCCCGAGACTGGCCGAATGCTCATTGCCCCCCTATTTTAACCGCTGTTGCCAGAAGCGCAGATTAATTTGTACAAATGATATTTTTGTCTCGTTATCGTTGACTTTCTTTCGAAGTCATGCACAATAGGTAAAACGTAAAACAACACTTTAATCCGGCAACATTGTCTGAACATTCCACCAGCTTCGGGAAATAAGTATACACCCCTAGGTGAAACAAAGTGATGACCGCGCACAGTTGTTCTTTCTCTCTCTTTCATATATCCTTGTCATACTTGTGTAATCCGAGGCGAGGATTCTATAAGGATTTTCGCAATCTGTATGTTTCTCATTACTTCAGTATACTGTTAGCTCGTGATATTCTTAGAAAGCTAGTTTGGAAATATTTAATAAAAAATACATAATAGAAATTTATTTGTAAGCATTAAAAAAAGTCGCTCGAAATTGTTATAAATAGAGAAATTAATTAGAACAACTTCATGTATGTCCGCTATATTTAAGAAAATTTTGAATATCTGGCACCGCAGCTGCAAGTGGCCAATATCGCCAATCATCGAGTAAAATATTGCTTATAATATTAAAGAGTTCGGGTCACTTCTAAGGCATTATTTCACAATATTCGAATTTATAAAAAAAATGTATGCCCACCATTGGGCGGCTTTTTTCTTCAATGGGATTAAAAATATGGGTCATCAAATTAACATTAGATAGACTCAATTCAATATTGTTGACCAATAATGCTATTAATCCAAATTATATTTATATGAAGTATTGAATGGAATTAATATTTTCCCTTCCCCTTGCTAATGTATTGTTCATTAATTTTTTTCAAGAAAGAGAAGGAAAAATAACTATTCCATCAGGCTAATGGGAACGTAAGAATCCGCAGTCAATATCACAACCTACACACACAATAACCATTCCATTCACCCTTCCCACCCATGAAGAGCATTACTCCCGAGTCCATTCTTTAATTACTGCATACCTTCATCAATAATTTTCCTTCCCCTTCTCAATGAATTACGGTTACTATTGTTTTGCATCAATTATTAATATAATAATTATGTTACAAGATGCAAGATAATTTTGTCTATGAATGTATTATGGAATTCCTCAATAAACACCAAAATTTACCAAAAAAGGTCTGGACTTTATGGAACATGGTTCAACAATTCAATATTTTCTTGCTTTAAAAACTCAACTGTTTTTTGAGCTCTATAAAGCTCTATTTGGAATGGATACTCACTTAAGGCCTCACTGGCAAATCTAATAACTCGCAACCAGTTAGCTGCATCCATGGTAGGCGCGATTTCACCAGATCCAGTTAATTCCTTTAGTTCATCATCTGCATCTGCTAGCTGCTCAATCATAAGTTGTTTAAGAAGTGCTTGTGCTGCAGTTACTGCTTCCTATAAGAAAATTATTTAGTTACGAGTTCAACTAATAGCATTCTACTATAAATTTAAAAGTTTGTTGGTAGGGAGAACAAGAAGAGCCATAAACTCATCGCCATCTAAGGTTTCAAAGTAACTGAATAATACATAATTTGTAAAATATTTGAGTAGTTAACTTTTTCATATAGTTTTTGGCTTCCTTCTTAGCACTACCATATCTTATTCACTGGTGGAATTAAATATTGGAAGATCATTCAAATCCATTTTAGTATAATAATAAACCTCACTTAGAACCAATAAAAACACTTTTCATTTTGAGGTTAATGAATATAAAGATGACATAAATGATATAAATCTGTCTTGTGAAACTGCCTCTAATTTGCACATTTTAAATTTATTTATAAATTATTTTATTCAATCACCTGTTTGTACACCTCCAAAAACTGCAGATGATTTTGTCTAAGGAGACCAGCAACAAGACTAACCAATCTTTCAGGTTCCAATACGCCCATGATGTCCACATCCAATGGTCTATGAAGATCTGCAGCAGCATATCGTTCAAATTCTGTACTCAACATTTTGTCTATTAGTTTTTGCATTTCTTTGAGCTGCGATGGAAGATGTCTAAGACTTGTTACCTATGGTGTATATTTGATATTAAACTTTGTCAGACATATTTTTTCAATAATTGAAGCACTTACACCTGCTAATTCTTTGGCTAGGACCTCTTGAGTTCCAGAAATTAGTTCTAATGCTCCCACATAATCAGAAGAACTTAGTAAAAGTTGTAATGTTGGCTGAGTTTGTAAAACAGTAGCCATTAATTTCAATTTATCTAATAAAGCCACATTATTAGCTCTCGATCTAGCCAATCCTATCAGTCTTAAAGATTCACTTGCCAGAGCTTTATCTACCTAAAAGTAACAGAAAGATGAGAAAAAAATTAAAACAGATAATCCTATTGCTAGTTTTTTTAAGTGATCATTATTATACCAGCATATTAAAACAAAAGGTATTGAAGAACAGTTCTATATATTATAACTGAGATTATAACTATGTAATCAGCAAAAGAAACTCATGTTTTACAAACCCTTTGAACTTTCAAACGTAAAGTTTTTACTTCTTCCAAAGCTACTCCCATTTGCTCCATAATACTGTCATGGGATGTCATTGCATGGAAAAATGCCCCAGATTTTTGGGAAACCTGTTGGGCTATTTGCTCTTCTACAATATCTAAGTGATAGCTGAGTTCATCTTGCAGTTCATGTTCGGTTTTCTTGGTCTTAACAAAATAATTTGTTTCAAATACAATAAGTGTAATAAAGAAAATTAATTACCTGAAATACTTCTTGGAAAATTTTTGGATCATGCAGATTAAGACTGTGTCTTAAATATATTTCAGGAATGTTTTCAGTATTCACAGTATGTGTCTTAACTTTCGTATGATTGTTCTCACATTTAATCTCTTTCAATCTTAAATGTCTTTTGAATCTTTTTCCATATTTCTTCAAATAATAATCGAAATGCGCCCAAGTTATTTCGGGTAAAAAGGGACTCTTTTCTATTATTGTTTTTTCTACGAAAGAGTCCCCCCAAGTTTTCGTGAAGAAATTGGATTGTTTTCCTTTATTAGGATCAGTGAGAACTGCAGGCAAATGTTGAGATGCTGAATAAAGAGACCAGCGGTCATCGTCACCGTTCATTTTTGGATTTCTGGTAGAATATTACTACCTTACTTTAAACTTTTTTACTATTATCAGAGTCATTGCGAAAAATATTTAGAAATTTTGAGGTGACGCGGTTGACAGTTCATGTCACATCTCGTGTTGTCACAAGTGTCATTGTGAATGTGTCAGACTAGGAAAGTAGAAATCTGCAAAATATTTTTACAAATTTCTAATCAAATTTAGTAACAAGTGATAACACAACAAAAAATAGATCTCATTAATAGTATCTGTAATATTCTTCTACTTGCTGTATGGTACGGAGGCTAGGTAGTAGGTAGTAACAAGTGGCTGTAAATAGATGTCACTGAAATTATGAAAATTATCTTTATTTATATTTATAATAAAATTGGTGATTTATCTATATCAGTTATCAAGTTTAATTCTGTTCATTAATCATTTGCATTTAACCGTTTAAAAAATCTATAAAATTTGTCCCGTAACATTTTTCTCAGTGCCAATTGTATAAAATAATTCCAGCAGATGTCGCCAAAATAGCGAAAATAATTTAATTTCATATCATAATCGAGTTCTACTTGCTTTTTACTATCCGTAGAGATGTAATCCGCCGAATGCAATGCAATGGAAGAGGATAGAGATAATCCAAATCTTCGTGCGGGCAGCAGTGATAGTAGAATTGCTTTTTCTTTACGTCAAGCCTCTTTTCTCCGTTGTATATGTACAGGGAGGTAAACTTGTCTCTTATTAATTGGTGGGATATTCTCAAAATGGGGAAAATCTTGAGTGAAAAGATTCGATATCTAGTTCACATCAAATCGCGGTAGCAGAAATCGGTATATTGTAAATTTCAATATTATTATTTATTAACTAATATTCAGTATTTCTAAACAGAATTTTAATGACCAGTATTATGTGTGTCTCTAAAAAACATCGTCAAAAGTGTGTGTCTGATCCTTAAAATGCCCTCTCAGCTACATTATGTCATGACATTTGCCCAGTCTAGCGAAACTTAGGTAAGCTGAAATACAGGTGTTTAAAAATTTGGTATTTGTCAATAAAAATAAATTACATAGAGTTATTTAGAACAATTATAATTCATAAAAATCATGGGTAATCAGAGAGATGTTGGTAAATTTGAAAATAGAAAAGGGATGCAAAATTTTTTATATTATTTAGAAACTTGGAAACGTAACTGTTAAGATATTGTAAGTTCTTATGAGAACAAGGCCACGTACTATATGCGAAATAACACCTTCTACAACGCCTAAACATATTTCTTTAAACAATGCTGAATTGAAATATTAGACAACATATTTGTATTCCTTTGTTAGTATTGAATCGTTTTGCATGCCGGGAAGTAGACGGTTCGTCTAGCACGTCACGCTTTGACAGATTGGGCTTGCTTCAAATTTATTGTATTGATTGGACCATAGTGGTGTCGTCGCTGTCTTACTTAAGGGGTTAGCGAAAGGGGTGGTTCTCATCCACGTGGGTTTTGTGAAGTGTCATAAATTTTGATATTATTTATTTTTGAGACGATACGCAGTAAAGGAAATTTTTGATTTCTAAGTGATATGGTGTAGGTAAATTGTTTTTTGATCAGATAGGTAGGTAGGTAATTTTTTTATACTTGTACAGTTAATAGATATTAATATTTATTTAAAAAATACTGCCTCAACCATATGCATTTGGATAATTGGCAGTCTGCAAATGTTAATAAAAAATATATACAGTCACAAATAGAGGTGTATAAGTAGTTATGCACCATTTTGAAATTTGTTTCGCAATTTGTTATATACTTTTATACATAGGTATATATTTTTTCTACATTCATGCAAAAACAACACTTGTTTCTACTAGCGTGCGGAAAGATCCACTTTCCCGCACTAAAAAGCGTGCGGAAAGAGACACTTTTCCGCACTAGTGCGGAAAGTAAATTTGTAGAGTTTTTGGGGACAATACTGACATTTGAATATTTGAAATATATATTTGTATGGTTGTAGTTTACCAAATGACTGAAAAATCAATACATTTATTAGTATTCTGCTATGATTTTTTTATAAAAGGAACATCTTTATCAATAATTTTCTATGCCCCTGGTTTTAAAAGCCTTATCAAATAGATGTCAAATAATAATAATTATGTTGTTGATATGTATTTAATAATGAATATTTTTTTATGTTAACTTTTGGGTTTTTTTTCCAGATGCTAGTAGAAAAAATAGTGTACTTAACACGTGCGTAAAGTGACTTTTCCGCACTACTTAGGTAATGTGGTTCTTTTTTGCACTAGTGCAACAAAATCTGTCATTCTTGACAGTTTTGTGATGATTTATGACAAACATATAAAACATTTAAATAAAATAAATATCCAGAGAAAGTGTCTGATCCTGTTCTAATCGAGGCTCTATTACAGCAATAATATTTATGTATAATATCTGACTACTTAGTCTCAACGAATTACAATTATTGCAAAAATCTTTGATTATTCAAAATTTAAATGTTCAAAGCGAAAACCAGCTATGATTAAGTAGTGACAAGGTGGAGGCCATAAAGATACAAAAAAAAGAAGAACGGTTTGAGTTTGAGTTCCTAACATTATATTCTAATTTTCCAGTTTTTGCATAAATGTAGAAAAAATATTGTATGCAACTCGTGCAAAAGGTGTTTTTTGCACTCGATGTGTTGTTCATCTAGAGGTCTTTAGGTCGAGCTGGACAATTTACGTCGCGTGCAAAAAACACTCACTTTTTGCACTTATGTTGCAAAAATAACTATTTAAACCCATCTTCAGCTTCCTGAAGATGCAAGAACTGAATTGTTCCAAAGTTATTATTATAAAATAGTTATTTGTATACTAAGGCCGCAAAATGCTTTTTCGCGTTCCGAGAGAGAGATTATCGCCGAGGCCGCTCCGGCCGAGGCAAGCTAATCTCGAGGTCGCGAAAACATTTCGCGGCCATAGTATACGCAATATTTTTCGTGCAACCGTGAAAATTACATAATTTCAATAAACATTATGTCTCTTTAGAAAAGACAGCGTTTCAACGCGAATAGAGAAAATGACACTCATGCATGGGTAACGGCCGCAAAATATCATTTTGCGGCCGGTTGCACGAAAAAACTATTGTTTGTTTAAGTTTGTGTCAGTGACAAACTTAAAACTTTTATATTCAATGCAACTGTCATCATTAAGAGGTTATTGTTTCCATTACAGATCAAGTTTGATTGCAATATTTTGTAGCTTATTTATAATTAGGTATATACTTTGAATTATGTCGCGATATAATCGAAACTGTTTTTGTATTTGCTTGCACTAGCCATAAATTTCCTCCTACGGGGGAGTAAAAATAAAGTTTAACAACACAAAATACTAAAGCACAATCAAAGAATAAGCAAAAGTTTGGAAAAACACAGTGAAAATAACTAAAACTGCTTAAATATCAAAGGGCTTATACGAAAGCTGATTTGTTTTACTCGTAGATTAGATGACATTGACGTTTCAGAGCGCCATCTATGGAATTCTACGTTTCACAATACTGCAAAGAAACAAACCTATTATCAAGGTATATCTAATATAAATATTCTATTATGTAGCCCACAAAAGAAGTAGTTAGTATGTTTCTCCTTTGTGTACTAATGTTATTTAATAAGGCAAAGGGAAAATTTACCTTTCTTGATGGAAAAACTATTTTTTCCGTTTCCCTTTGTGGAAAATATCCAATGATTTATAATACACATAACCATTTTTTATTGTCGAGATACAATACCCCAATATACATAGGAACATACAATACAAAATTACGTTAGTTCTCCAGTCAATCTATAAATTAAGACATTAAAATAATGGAACTAAAAATGTGCCCACCTCTAGTTTATATTTTTCCAGGCATTTGTTTATTTAAATACAGTTATAATTATAAAACATGTAAATAAGTACTTGGAATAGAGAAGTAAGATGCTATGAATCTGATGACATAGTACATTCAATATCCTTCTTGTTGTGCGTCATCGTTTGTGACGTATATCCGGGTTTTCGATAAATGTCGTTAATTTTATTTGCTATTTTCACATTTTGATATCTAACCTTAAATTTGATAAATAAAATCATCAGGATCGTATTCAGCCAAATTCGAAGACTATGAAATTAATAATTACCAGCTTCTTTTCCTAACTGTAAATACTTTCAAAATGCTGATGTTTCTCCTTGTATCTAGGCATATTTTTGTATTATTTAAATAAATATAACAATAAGATTAATATTCACTTACCATGAATAATAATAATTGACGGTAAACAACAAAGTACAGACCACCTGTGAAGAACTGTCAGTGGGACAGCAGAAAAAGACGTAAAACACATTGCCAATACGAAAGGTACGTCTGCATCCTATTTTGAATAATGTAATTTATCCCGATTGATGAGCCGCGCTTGCGCGTAATCTAAACATCAACTAATCAAATTTTTTTTATTTTCATTTATCTCTAGATTCGATTTGATGAAATGGCTATTCGGCCTATTCCACTGCGGCTTTTTCAAATATTGTGTGGTCCCGGATTCTTGATTACATTCACCAGCCTCTTAATAAGTAGCCAATCACCCTCGATACTAAATCTTTCATGTAGTTTCTGGTGGCTTCTCATCGCCTAGTACAACAACCGCACGACATTCACCATAAGGGAATCGCAATGAGATAGGATGTGCTCTACAGAATCTGCTCATACCTTCGACTCAACCCCATTATCCTCGCTCTTAGTATTAAGCTTATAGAGCTCTCTTAACATACCTACTAAGGCTTTGACAGTTTTACTTTCTTTGTAAAGCTGGATTTATAAACTTGTCGTTCGCCGTTGGCGTTGGCGTTCGCGCTAGCGTCCCTAATCAAAAGTACAAAAATCCCTAAGACCATTTATATCTACCGTTGGCGTTGCCGTTCGCCGTTGGCTGCCGTTCGACTTTAATGAACTTGAAGTTTCGCCGTCGGCCGTTCGTAGCACCGTTCGTAGCAAGTGTGGAGAGCCAATCAAAACGATTTTTAGCTGTCACCTGTGGTACGTCATTTGTGAAATGCCATTTATTGGCATTTGATTGGGTTTGTTTGAACAAGTAGTTTGTTAGTTTTATATGGATGTGACACATTAAATTGAGGTTATGATAGTTTTCGTAACGGCCAACGGCAAGTTTATAAATGGCCAATGTCGTTGCTACGAACTGCCGACGGCGGACGCCATCGCGAACGCCAAGTTTATAAATCCAGCTTAAGTTTCGCCGTTCCTAGCTATGGTTCCTAGCACCGTTCGTAGCAAGTCTGAAGAGCCAATCAAAACGATTTTTAGCTGTCATCTGGTGTACGTCATATGTGAAATGCCATTTATTGGCATTTGATTGTGTTTGTTTGAACAAGTAGTTTGTTAGTTTTATATGGATATGACACATTAAATTGAGGTTGATAGTTTTCGTAACGTCCAATGGCAAGTTTATAAATGGCCAATGTCGTTGCTACGAACTGCCGACGGCGGACGCCAGCGCGAACGCCAAGTTTATAAATCCAGCTTAAGATTCGCCGTTCCTAGCACCGTTCGTAGCAAGTCTGAAGAGCCAATCAAAACGATTTTTAGCTGTCACCTGGTGTACGTCATATGTGAAATGCCATTTATTGGCATTTGATTGTGTTTGTTTGAACAAGTAGTTTGTTAGTTTTATATAGATCTGACACATTAAATTGAGGTTATGATAGTTTTCGTAACGGCCAACGGCAAGTTTATAAATGGCCAATGTCGTTGCTACGAACTACCAACGACGGACGCCAGCGCGAACGACGAAGTTTATAAATCCAGCTTAAATGTCACCAAATGAACTCTTCCGCCTATGTCCTGGCGAGTTTCCCACCATTCTGAGATTTCTGTGCAACCCACTTCCTCGTGGCCATATCTATTGACGTCTTAGCGTAGCCGCAGATGGTTTCCGGTCCAATAATGAGCTACCATGACCTTGCAATGGTCTCCATCTTAGAAATGACCTCTATGGAATCAAGTGCACTCAATGCAGCTTAGCTGTGTGAATATGTCCTTTCTTGCTTCTTAATTTCTTCTACGCAGTGGTGAATCGTCGCAGCCTGTAAAGTTATGACGTCCGTGAATAGGATATCCTTTGTTTCATCCCAAAAACTCCGGCCTCTACACATATTACTGCCTTGAAGCGGTCCGTGTACCAGGGAGTATCATCCTGTATGGATATATCTTTTTTCCAGTCCACCTGGTAGAGTTATTTGGAACTTATTATTAAAGCTCTCGTGGACGTTGCAATTATTAACTCATCTGCTTTTTGCTTTTCATTATCATTGAAATATGTTCGATTACGATCTTTCTTACTAAACCCTGTATAATTTTAATAACAGCTTGTAGAAAATTGTCTTTTTGGAGAATGATGATCCCATAGGCATCGTAAATCTCCTTGAAACATTTCGCAATCTTTAATTATGTAGTAGCTGGGAGGTAATTATACAAATAAAATGTATACAATGTCCATTCAAGGTTTTATTTAATAAAAATTACACCAGATCGACGCAAACATTTAAAACGAGGCGAGGTTGCAAAATATTTAAAATTATTTTCTTACAGTACGCGTGGTATAAAATTTCTTTATTGATATTATTTCAATGCCACAATATTTTTATCGATAGGCATATGCTACGAAAATTGCGATATCATTGATTATCATATTATATTGTAAGTTTTTTATTTAGTTTTAGATAGTCATTTAATGAGTGGCACCAAATGTGACGTTTCCAAATATTACGATAAGATTTCACGTGGTTTTTAAATATTTGCGCAACTCTTTTATCTAATTGATTTGCCCAAATGAAAAAACGGAACCCCTAACAATATAATGTTTTTTTATCAAAATATGCCTATTCACATTTAAAAACAACCTGCCAAATATCAATAGTTATTTATGCAACAAGTGCAAAAAGTGAGAGAGTTTTTTGCCCGCGACGTGAAATTGTCCAACGATGCCTTTAGGTCGAGTTGGACAACACTTCGAGTCCAAAAAACACGTTTTGCAAGAATTGCATACAATATTTTTTCTACATTCATGCAAAAACTGGAAAAATAGAATATAATATGTTGAGAAATCATCAAACTCAAACCGTTCTTCTTTTTTTTTGTATCTTTATGGTCTACACCTTGTCAGTACTCAATCATAGCTAGGTTTCGCCTTGACCATTTAAATTTTAAATAATTAAAGATTTTTGCAATAATTGTAACTTGTTGAGACTAACTAGTGAGATATACATATATTATTGTTGTATTAGAGCAGGATCAGACACTTGCTCTGGATTTTGATTTTATTTAAATGTATATGTTTGTCATAAATCATCACAAGAATGACAGTTAGGTTAGGTTAGGTTAGGCTAGAAACCTAGGAAAGAAACACTTTTTCCATTAAATGTGTTTCACAAAAGTGTTGTTTTTTGCATGAATGTAGAAAAAATAATTTATTCATTTATTTTAGAGTTATCAAATAAAAATATTTAAATTTTCATAACTTCAACACCTCGTATTTCGAAAAGTAAATGAGTTAGACCTCTCATTACTTATATCATTTTGTCCAATTTTACTAGAGGCTCGACTAGAGGTATCTACATGGAAACGTTGTAAGTATCATTTGAAAACACCCTGTAGAAATACATTGCAGATGCTGAAGCACCTTTGATCTGTATATACCTGATGAAAGGATGTCAACAAAGGAGATGAACACATGCCTTAACTTCTGCCATTAATTTTGTACAAACTTTACACATGTCATGTGAATTTGGATGAAGATTTAAAACGAAATTTCTATACTATAAATAGCTCTCATTATTATTATATCTCATATACACTCTTAAGTTCGCACCATATGAAAAACTTTTTTATTATTAATTTTAGGAAAAAAATTTATTCTTTATAAAATGTTCTGCATGTTCCAAAACCTAGAATAAAATCATTCGATATCAATTTTTTTCAGTAGTATATGAGGTTTGTCAAAAAATATGAATATTATTCAAGAGTAAAGTATACCTTTAAGGCTCCGCTCCCCGGGTGCGCGAAAATACCATTTAAGAGGTTTAGAAATACACATTTTTTTTGAAAACCGTTGCATATTTTGGCTTGATTTTTGTTCTATTTAGTATATAAAAGATCGAGACATGTCTATAATTATATGAGATATTTCAAAATTGCATAGAAAGTTATGATTTTTGTAGTTGAAAATAGCCAATTTTCGAGCGGCCATATAAAATAATTAGGGTTCTCAGATCAGAATTAAAAATAATTACAGACATCGAGTCAAACCTTTTCTATAAGCTCCTGAAAAATTCATCAAAAAAAATTTAACCGTTGCTGACAAATCTGTGTATTTCAAAACCCTTGCAAGTGCATTTTTATACCACGGAACGTGGCGGCATCTACCAATTATTGCAACTACGCGATTTCAAGAAAAGAGAAGATGCTGAGGTCCGTATTCTATTTTTTGCTGGAATATTGGATTTGAAGGATAATAATAACGTGTTATATATCTTTTTTAGATGCAAGTGATTGATAAATTAGTTTATGTAAAAATTATTGATAGGTTTGAATAGATACTTCAATTTATATAGGTATATTTTATTAAGTAGTGTTCTATTGAATGTAAATACATATTTAAATAGATTTTAAGGAAATATTTCTGATGTCCATACTTCTAGATTTTCTGGGATCTACTAGCTCAGGTAAATAACAATTCATATAAAATTTTGAAAGCTGGTCTTTCATTTTGTCGCAAAACACATCATTTTTTAAAATAATTTCTTTTTTTATACCGGACGGCGTCCAAACAGCGAAACAGCAATAGGATCTTTCAGTAACCAGAAGCTGGCCTTGCACTTGATAGAACCATTTGTGGTTTTGGTTGATTTCCCCGTTTTTCTTCCAAAATGTTATTTTTCTTTTTTGAATTCCATCTTCGGGGGAAATATGTTTGGCGCTGAATGGACATTTTATTTCAACGATTCCTTTCTCTCCAATTAAACCGTCTGGAGTTGCAGCTAAAAATGGGAAACTTTGACTTATAAATAGCCCACAGGTCGATATTTTTTCATCGATAAGCTGTTCTAAGCTTTCGATTGCTCGTTTTTCGTTCTGTTTTCCCCATTCCATACTATCTGAACGTATTTTTTTCGGGTAGAGAAGACGTTCAATCAATTTACTGGTATGGCCATTGCTTCTAGCACTAAATTTTGGACAAATTTCGCTGAAGTTTGATGCAGTAAGGCGCTTTCTGCGTTCTAAATGCCACAAATCCGAATCGCTCTGTTCCCTGGTAACTTCTTCAACTCTTTTGATTTCTTCAGAGTCTTTTTTAATTTTTTCCAAAAACTCCTCTTTTTCCCTTTCGAGTTCCTCGGGCGATAAGTCCGGCTTTTGACATTGATCACCATAGCCTAAATCACGTCCTGCATCCTGTTTTGCATCGAAAAGTCTCTTGCGCTTTATCCCGTATTTATGTTTTACTTCAAATTTTTTTACCATGCCAATTGGACTCTTATGAAGAAGAAATTTTTTTATTGTATATAGGTATGGGTTTCTTCGTATTGTGGGAGATAACAGATGCCAAACATCGAGCCTGATATGATCCCCTTTGACAGTAATTAATCCGTTTTCCTCCAATGAATTTTGCAATTATTGAATTGAATTGTTCTGATATATTATTGTCGACATCGTGAATCAAGCTATTGCTATTTCTTGACAGATAATTTACGAAACTTGCTAATTTGTCGTATAGTCCTGAAATAATAAAATATCACAAATAATGTTCTTGAACACATGCAACTACTTTTTTTGTAGCTGTATCAACATACCTGTCATTTTAAAATCTGATAATATGCTACCCTTGAATCTATATTGCTCATTGCAGAAATAACCAAGTTTTATACAGGATTTGTGTTCTCCAAAAATATGGCTAATCGAATTTTCTATATCCAATTTCAATAATTTGATTTTTTCGTTGACTGAAATATTCTCTTTTTTTCTATATTCAATGGCTTTGGTAATTGCAGTTCGTAATCTTAATTGTTCTTTCTACAAAAAAGTTTTCATCTCATAAATTCATTATTCAATAACTTTTACATTTTTATGCTTTTAGTAAAATAATACTTACGCTTATGTGCTTGCGGAGAACTAATGGGCCAGCACTGGTATCTTTTGCCAAATCTTATTTTTCTGGAGTAATTCCGCAAAAGATGATTTCTGCATTCAATCTTTTTCACAACAACGTTTTCATATGGATGAGCATCTAAAATTTGCTTGAGAGAATTGCTATCACCATCAGCTATAAGTTTATTGTAGATTAATCCATGTTGTTCAACACTGTAATTTACAGTAAAGAAATCCTTCCTTCAGAATATCACCCTCCATACTGGTCGAGGAACCTTCAAAATTTTTAAAACATTTGTGTTTTTTGGGCGCTTGTCCTTGATTTTTTGACAGCTGGCACACTGTGCAATATTTGTTTTTTATGCCGATAAACAGCACCTGAAAAAATATGTTTATTAGCATTCGTTGATGGTTTATTATACCAAATCATGGAAGTCAAAATGTTACCTAACATTTTTTTATTGATTTTTAATTATGCTATTAAACTCAATCACCTGTTTAGTTCGACAGCCTATAATTGCAGCAGCCCCTGATAGAGAATTGTAGTTTATTTTATACGACCGTTTGGCCCAACATCCATCAGCTACGACAGTAATCATAGGGATACCATCAGGTGAAAGTTCACCAGCTTCTATAGCCAATTCTTTTTCTCTCTCGCCAGCTTGCTTCATACTTTCCAAAGAAATTGATTGATAAGCTTCACGAAGGATATTTTCTTGAGTCTGGTATGTTTTTCGAGACGGAAAAGGAATTTCTAAACATGTAGAAAGTTGAGCAAGAGCACTGTACCCTGCTCCCATCATCATGGCTCCCAGAACAGCATCTTGATTCGGGTCTGTTGTTGTCGTTTGCAGGTCATATGTTCCATTACACATTGCACATTTAAATTTTAATGTGGAAACATATCCATTTTTAATTTCTTTGACTACATTCATATTACTCAAATTGCAGCCAAACCGTGGTTCATGATTGTTTAAATCTTTTAGGCAATCCAAGAAATATTGAATGTCCACTAACCTCCTTCCTTCTAGTTTAACAAATTCCTAAAATTCAATATAATATAGTATAGGTATAGTTTTAATTTAGGCAGTACTAAGATTCTGAATAAGAATAAGATACCTACCTCTTGTAGGTTGCGAGTTTTTTTAGGAGTGTTTTTATTATTTTTATCATCAAAATCAAGCAGGGTGTTGTCTTCACTAACTTCTGGAGCCGTAAGGGACGCCTTAAAAATACATACATTTAGTACTTCAAATCCTCGCATTTTTATCAATAAGAAAATTTATGTAAATTGAAAAAATTTGTTGTCAAATCAATTTTTTTTTCCTGAGTTTATTCTCTTGGAAGTATAATACGGGTGTCCCATTAATTAGTGGACGAAATTGGATGGATACCGATAAAAAGTGTTTTCTATAATTATTTCCAAAACGGTGTGGAATGAAATGTTGAAACTTCAAAATCCTACTAATTTTAATATTTTGCATTCAAATATGGATTCGAAAATTGGGACACCCTGTAAGTATATCTCTTATTAGAAGAACATGTGAAAACTTACTGCTCTCTCCCACAAAATGTCATCATCGGTCTCTCCGAAATTTTCATTCAAGTTCTGATGGGATGACGATTGTTCATTTTTTTCTTTCGATCGTCTCTGTCAATAAGAATAACAAGTGAAAAATATACTATGTAATATGTTATATTGCGTATCTAAAGTCATTAGATGAAATAATTATTAAGTATGGTACTTACAGCTTGTCCCCTTTTGCGACCGGGGCGTAGTCTCCTGGCATTCAATCTAAGTCGAGCTTTCAACCCTTTTCTACGATCCGCCATGCTTTAAAAGTTGGTTGAACGAATAATCTAATAATAATTATGTCACTAACACTTTGCACTAGGTTCCACCTGACCACAAGTAAGTATACAGACTGCGAAAATACTTATCGAAACATGCGGATTACACAAGTAAGAAAAGGAAAAAATAAAAAAAAAGTTAGGAAGGGAGAGAAACCAGAGGCCGGATATTAACAATAAAATTATGATCTATTTACAAGGAAATAAAATAAAAAAGGAAAAAGAATTTGTCTAAATATGGGATTACCTAAAGTATTTAACAAGTTTACCTGGAAACTCATTAACAACAATCCTACAGGAACCTTTCTAGGTAAAAGGATTTAATAAGAGAGAATTGTTGATATCTATTTGGTCGTTAAGAAGATTATCTGAATATTTGTTTTTATTTATCTCAAGGGCTTTTAAAAGATTTAATTTGAAGGATTTAGGTTCTATATTATGCAAAATTTGAATCGAAAGAGTGTTGGTTTGCTAATAATCTCATAAACAATATATCTTTATAATGCAATTCTACAAAATTCCTAAACCATTCCGGCAACAATACCTAACACACTGCTGAGCGAAGCGCAATTTAAATATATTCGAAATCATAGCCGGCCAGCCGGGCCCTGGAATATTTCCGAAGACAAGGCAAGCGTATGAGTTGCATATCGTGAACGGTGTAAAATTAGGCGAATTGTCTTTCCTCGCCTCTCACCGTTGCCCCGCAGGAGTTTCTCCGACGGATAGGATACCTACCCTTAAGGGCGAGTTGTACCAAACGCCTAAACTCGGTTTAATGTTAACTGATGATTAGACTGATGTAATTGTTGATAATAAATACATCAATCAGACACAGTCTAAACATCAGTTATCATTAAACCAAGTTTAGGTGTTTGGTGCAACTCGCCCTAAATTTGACAATATCATAAAATTCTGATCAATTTTTGTTTATAACATTTTTCGATATTTTCAAATTTAAAGGTACTTTACCCTTCAGTAAAGTTCATATTTTTTGAGAAACTTCGTATAATATTAAAAAAAATTGATATCAGATTATTGCATTTTGAATTTTAGAATATGCAGAACTTTTTATGAAGAATGAGTTTTTTTATTAGAATTGATAATAAAAAAGGTTCCCATATGGTGCGAACTTAAGTGAACACAGTGTATATCTCATTATTAACTTTGAAATATCATGAAAAGCAGCTAACGTGTTAAAATTGTAATAATTTCTTTTCCTCTTCCTATATTGAAAACAAATCATTTTGACACTGTTTTGAAGTACTCAAGTAACAATTACCAGGAAGGTTTCGATTTCTCTTGGTGGTAATAATTTATGCCATTAATACAATTATGAAAATTATTATTGTTTTTAGTAAATTCGAGATATTATCCATATTTTCCTCTATGTAAAGATTTCAGCTTGGAATATTCACACCATCACATTATAAGCAGATTTTAGCTTCTTTTAGCGCGCACTTATAATCATCCCACCTACTTTTTATTTCCTCCTCCATCCATTCCTGTACTTCATCTCTGGTCGCACCTCTACAGCGTTTTTGTCTTGCTCTAGCACCTTGGCGACGCCCTTGGTAGAGAAACTCATGGAAAAAGATTTTGTTAAATTAGTTGAATTTTGTCAGATTCTAATGGAGAAAATTAGCAGAAACTCTACGTTTTTAAGAACATTATTTTTTCTGATGAAGCTACTTTTTTTCTCAACGGTCATGCAAATCGCCAGACATTCCAGCATAGGCGTGCGAAGACTTTTATTAGGGGTTGCAAATATCGAATCGGAATCTTTTGATGAAAAAACAAAGAGGAATTACGGTGATCCGATTAGAAATGTAGAAATTCCAGTATTGGGGTATAGAAGATCCACACGGGATGCAGGATTGCCGTAATCTAAACCCAGAGAAAGAAATGATTTGTGGCTGCTGCAAGATGCACTATGCTGTCTTGGTGAGAAACTTCTTCCCAAATCGGTGGATAGGTCGAAGAGTAGCCACTGAGGTCCCCTAATTTAACTCTTCATCTCCTTATGGGGATGATTGAATAGTTAAGTCCTCAAGGCAAGATGCCGAATGAACGAAATATTGTGAAACTTACTTTACCTCACACCAAAATATCAAAATCGACAAAACACCATGTATCACGATTATAGAGATCATGAAAGTCAATAAATGGGGTATTTTTAGATTACTTCGGTGACCTCTATACACTATTTAGGATTTTCCCTCTGCCGATGGAGCATCCTGTATAATACTGATTTAAATGACGAGCCGCTTCTGATTAAACATTTTGTTTTGTTGAATTAGAACGTGATAGTGCGTGTAAATTTGTAGAATACTTAGATTCATAAACCTCTATGGAAAGGTGGAGATCGCAAAGTATAGAGAGGTCTGTAGTGGACGCAATTTTTCGAATTTCAGTTCGAAATGGCAACTGGAAAAGTGTATGTATGAAAAATTAGTTTCTTGCTCGGGCGTCTAATAGTCTTGGGCTCTTGAAGCTCATTTTCTGTCCTAGTGACACAATATTTTACATTGAATTGAAAATATGGTTTAGTAATACATAATTTTAATAATTCTATTATTCTTTATCCTCTTATTTTATTTTTTTTGGGGAATCAAACCACAAATATGTTTTTCTACATTCATGCAAAAAATAACACTTTTGTAAAACACATTTAATGAAAAAAGTGATTCTTTTTTGCACTAGTGCAACAAAATTTTTGTTGCACTAGTGCAACAAAATTTTTGTTGCACTCATCTGTCATTCTAACATAAACATTTAAATAAAATAAAAATCCAGAGCAAGTGTCTGATCCGGCTTTAATGCAACAATAATATATGTATATCTTACTACTTAGTCGCAACGAGTTACAATTATTGCAAAAATCTTTAATTATTTTAAATTTAAATGGTCAAGGCGAAAACCAGCTATGATTGAGTAACTTGAGTGATTCATTAGTGCGATAAAGTTCAATATCTTGTGAATGGTTGAAGATATTTGAATGAAATTTTGACCGATTGTAGCCAGCTTAGAGGCTCATATTTTAAAATAAGTCGCAATTGTACAGCGTGTTCCAGAACGCCGTGCCAGATCAAAGTTATATTTTTTTAAATAGGACACACCTCGGGACACACTTTTTTTCACTTCAAATTTGAATTCTGCTTGACTTCGATATTACAATGATACAATATTGTAATGGGTTATACAGCGTATTTAAAAAGTTCTGACCACTTGTCCTTTGTTTCTGTAAATCGTAATGACTTCAGCGCCCTGTATACTTTAAATTGCACAATTTAAAATTAATCTTTCATAACCGTACGTCTGTGATAGTCGTCTAGTACTACTGATTCGATATCTAAGAAACCGTATACAGGTCGGGCCAAACTCGAATACATTGGTTTCACAATTTTTTTAAATTGATCACCCTGCATTTTATATCGGTAAATGAAAGTTACCGTACTATACTTCAAAATTTATCGAGTATTCCCTATATCCAAACTGAATAGTTTTTGTGATATTTCTATTTTGTTATTAAAAATTTATGCTTATAGCTGCCTCCTATATTTGAATATTGGACTTCCTCGCACTAATGCCGCACCCTGTATGTAGTCTTCTAGTTTACATTCCAGTTAAATGCCCAATTTTGGTATATTGCATTCAATTTCTCGTTACCTTAATATTTATATCCTTTCGAAACCAAAAAAGTAAAATTATCAATAAACATTGTAGACATTTTCATATTTCAAAAATCGTTACAATGTTACAGTGTGTTCTATAACTCGGTGACAGATCAAATAAGTGTTGTTTTTTAAATGAAACCATCTATATTTACAACAATATGAGGTTGTAGTGTAGATAATCTGTTATAAAAAAGTTAGTTGAAAAATTATAACCAATTTTCCTCGCAATTTTCTATTAAAATGTGTTTTATATCATTGTGGAAATGTACTATTACTATTACTCTGCTTCTTTTTTATCAATCATTTCCTTTACCTCAAGTTAACTTAATATTACTTTACTTAGGAAAATGAAAATATCTCAAGGGCTGATAAATTTAGGTATGGGAAATCTTATCTTTCACATAACAAATTGGAAAATCATTTGAAAACTGTAACTGTAACATCAAAAATTTTTCTCGTAGTTATTATAAAACTATTCAAATATCATAAATGAACGCATTGTATTGTAAAGTAGGTATGAAACTGATGGCCAACACTTCATTGTTTGTTTAGTGGGGTGAGTGGGGTACGTTTTTTAAACCGGATATTCCTGTATTACATTTATTATGTCAAGTGAATATTTTGCCAGCGTTTGTTATTTATATTTAAATTCTACCGAGAAACAAATAAAATTAGGCGTTTTATATTTTCTCCCTTGGTTTATTCATCTATTTTTAGAAATTTTTCGTTTCCATAAAAAAATATGGTTCCTAAGATATTGACTTTTCTTATCAGAGAAAAATCAATGCGCAGTGACCTTTCGCATTATAACCCAGACGTTGGAAAGTTCCTGTGGTGGCGGCTAACACCTAGATATAATACTGATTTGAAATTATAACAATGTATTTACAGTGGGTGATCAAATATTTGAAACTATATTTGTTATTAATTTTTAAAATCGTTTGTAAGCTACTCGTTGTTTGTACCAGCACCTTTGCCGTTACGTCATACATCGTCCATCTTGATCTCTCATTCATGGAATGGATGAGACGGAATTTTGACGCCATTAACGTGTTTGTTACTTTTGACAGTTCAGTTGTCATATTGTGTAAACAATTCAACACATTCAACATTCAACAATATGTAATTTGGTATGATTTGGAGTTTAAGTGTAAAATATCATTCAACTAATATCAGACGAACGTAAAACAGCAGAATACGTCACAGATTATGACATAACGGCAAAGGATGGCTGAACAAACTCCACCACTTTTATAGATCCTGAATACTTCCTGCATTCAATGAAAAATATATGTTTCAAAATATGGATATGCAGCGATTAATAGACATCTTGTACTTTTTTTTTTATTTTACTGAAATTATAATCTAGACTTAGCTAATAGATCATCTACTAAAGGATTTTTTGAAATCCCTAGAATTAAATTAGTTGCAAGGGTTTGAAATTCATAATATTCAAGATTTAAGAGCGAGCGAAAACGCCAGTTCAAAATTACCTATTGCGGTGACGTCATAGAAAAGTAAGATCGCAGTAACGCTATTGAACATGGAATCGCATTTAGTTTAAGTTTGTTATCAGACAATTTAGGATAGGTACATTTGGTCATTTACATTGGAAAAGAAGTGTAATAATAATACACAATACAAAAGATACAAAAGAACAAAAAGTATAATTATTGATGCTTAACCAATAACTACCTCTAGTGTTTAATACAAGTCCCCAAATAGAAAACCGACCATAGGGAAATGTATACATTTTCATGATATATTCACAATACGCAAAGCTGGTTGTTATAGTTCTATAATAGTTAATATTTGGTGTGCATCATCGTTTGTGACGTATATCCGGTTTTTGGGTATGTCGTTTATTTTATTTGCTATTTTCACATATGTATAGCTAACCTTAAAGCTGCTAAATTCAGCCAAATTCGAAAAGGGTATGAAATTAATAATTACCAGTTTCTTTTTCTAACAGAAAATATTTGAAAACTTTCAAAATGCTGATGTTTTTCCAGGTATCTAGGGATATTTTTGTATTATTTAAATAAATATAACAATAAGATTAATATTCACTTTTTATAAGTGATAATTGACCGTAAACAACAAAGTACAGACTTAACGAGAGCTGTCAGTGGGACACTTTGCCAATACAAATGGTACTGCATCCTATTTTGAAAACCTTGAAAAATATATATATACAGGGTGTTTTCAAGTGACACTTCAACGTTTGCATGTAGACACCTCTCGTAAAATTGGGCAAAATGATATAAGGATTGGGGGGTCCAGCTCATTTACTTTTCGAAATACGGGATGTTGAAGTTATAAAAATTTCAATGTTTTTATTTGATAACTTTAAAATGGAAGAATAAATTGATTTGACATTTGGCAAGTTGTATTTAAATGTAAAAAGGCATATTTTGATAAAAAAACATTTGTCGATTCTTGATCCAGTGGTGTACATTTGGAAAAATATGTCACTTTTCTCCTCCCATTTCTCATGCCTCTTAAATATCTTAAAAACTACAAATTTTTTGATATGTAAAGTTTATGTGTTTTTTACGAGAAAAACATTGAGGAATAGAAAATTAATTAAAAATACCTAGCTACAAATACCATTGGCGTGATAAATAGGATGAGAAAAGTGACATATCTTTTCAAATGTACACCACTTGATCAATAATTGACATCAAAATATGCCTTTTTACTTTTAAAAACATCCTGCCAAATGTCAAATCAATTTATTCATCCATTTTAAATTTATCGAATTAAAACATTTAATTTGTTGATGATACTTCAACACCCTGTATTTCGAAAAGTAAATGAGCTGGACCCCTCTATACTTATATCATTTTGCCCAATTTTACGAGAGGTATCTACATGCAAACGTTGTAAGTGTCATTTGAAAACACCCTGTAAAAAAACACGATTTCTCACACTACTGTAAAATCAACTATTGATTAAGTAAACTTTTAATTTCTCGATAAAATTCTTAAACAACTTTGGATCGAGTATAAAATCTTGTGGATTTCCAGACGATGTTTGATATTCACCAGACTAGAATTAATGAAAAACTGTTCTCCGATTTAAGAAAAAAACAAAACGTCATTTTTTATGTTTAAATAACACGTTATTGCTCTGATCGACCCTACAAAGTATGTGTGTACCCCCCTCATCAACAGGTATTGTAGCCGTTACGTTTTTACCTAGTGGGGTTAGACCGTGGGATTATTTTATAGAGAGCGCTTCCATATATACATTTTCCCGTCTCGCACTTCTATATCCGAGTTTGTAACGAACCTGCTCGATATTTCCCATCATCTACATACATGGGAGAGAGAACCCAACGTTCCCTTTCTGGACGTGAAAGTGGGACAATGCAGTCATTTTTTTTGTAGTTCCAAGATTAGAATTATTATATTGTTATGGTAACCTTGAAATACCTACAAATTTATATATTCCACATACAAAAATTATTCGTAAAAATTTTTCTACACGACTAAATAATAACGCACAAATTATTTTTACATATTTAGCTACATAATGATATATATTCTTCACACCAGTGAATAATGAAAAAGAATTCACTCTCGTTAGCCAATCACATTTTATTATTATCAGAATTTACGCTTAAATGAATTAAAATGAATAAATCAAATCGTCTCTTTTAAAACGTCAAATACCAAATAATGCAAATCGATTCTGACAGCGCGATAAAATCATAATTTTACGTATTATTTGGAGAAAAAATGGACAAAAGTACAATTATAAAAGTATATTCAGTTATAACTTCCAATTATCATTTATAAATGTGAGGGTTTCGATAAAAACTATGTTAAGTATCCCTATTTGAAAATAAACATGCTCTATAGCCTAGTGGTAGAAATAGTTGACTCTGACGCGGACGATTAGGGTTAGATCTTCACTGGAAGCTTTATTTTTTAGTCGCAGAGAAAGTATAGTCTTTTACTTGTGTAGAGTGGCTAATATTCACTTGGATGATTACAAAACTCACTCGCTGCGCTCGCTCGTTTTGGAACTTCATCCGCGTGAATAATAGCCATCATTCTGCACTCGTTGAAGAATATACTATTGTTACAATAAGAAAGTTGTTTCTTCACTAATTTCAATTTTTTTATAATGGTAATTCTTTATTTTTTTTCTGACAAACAACAGAATTTGTAAAGAATTAGTCACAATGAAAACTTAATCCTAAAATTTTCATGCAAATATAACTAGAGTTCATATAAAAACCTTTATGGTGTGCGTCATCTTTTGTCCTTCTAACACATTACGTTGGAAGAAATGGAAAAAAGAGCAGGTCTGTGATTAATCATAATCAATATATCACAATAATGAACTGTTTAATGCGCGATTTCACCAACCAATTCCTAAAGTTAGGTAATACCTAAACCGGAATTAAGAATTCCTAAGTGCAATTTGCGTTTCACCACGCGTTAAGTAATGCCTAAGGACGTTAGGATAGCTTGTTAGGTCTGCCTGTGTGGAACGCAAATTGCACTTAGGAATTCTTAATTCCGGTTTAGGTATTACCTAACTTTAGGAATTGGTTGGTGAAATCGGGCATAAATGTATTACAAACGTTAACCCTATTGTTTGAATTAAAAATTTTGATTAGTTGATGCTTATGAGATTACGTGCAAGCGCGACCTATCAATTTATTCAAAATAGGATGTTGACGTACTTTTTTTAGCGGCAATGTGTCTTAAGTCTTTTACTAATGTTCCACTGATAGTTCAAATCAGTACTTTATTTCACTTGAGCAGCTTGAGGATAACAGTAAAGTTTTCGGTAATTTTCTCGGTGAGGATTCCGAAAAATTTGGCAATCAAAACTTCTTTGGAGAAATAGGACAATTTTATGGAATCTTTCACGAAGTAATGTGGTATATGGTTGAGAGGATGTTTATATTTACTGGACCTCTTGGAAAGCCACCAGCAGTAGAGTATTTAACAAAAAGATCATTCAGGATATGTCAACTACTTTTTTCCAACTCTAAATTTCGAAATACTTTGCATTATCATCCAATTTGGAACACCTTCTATATTTATAGCGAAAAAGAATAGTTTTTAAATAAGAAAATTTTAACTCGTAAACGATTAAGGAAAGGTATTGGGGAAGGTTTCCCCATTAAAAAACGAAATTATTAACAACTTCTGTTATAACCGAAAATAGAAAATTTTCACTAGTACTACCACTAGAGCTCAAATTATTCCCGGACATTTTTTAGAGCTCCTGAATATTTTAAAAATCATCGCGAGTCGAAGACGAGGGAAAATTTCCTAAGAATATTCATGAGCGAGATTTAATTCGACCTCGTGTGGTATTCGGTAAGAAAATTTCACACCAAATGTTTTTGTCCACGACCACTAAAATCAATATTTTACTTCCTAACACAAGATATATGGTACCCATATAGGTATCTACTGTCGTGAATTATGGTTATAAACTATTAAATCAGTGTTCAGGAAATTTGTTTCTGAAATATATCGTATCGATAAAATATTGTAATTTTTAGTATTGATACTTTTCATAACAATATTTTCTAATATTAAGTATTGTTACGCGAGTGCCCTAGTGAAATTCCCGCATGAGACGACTATGACTCCTCCGCTCACTAGTCGAGAACCATCAAGAGAATTACCTACCCCGCGCCCTCCCATTTGTCGAGAGATTTCTAATTTATCCAGCGCCTTCAGATCTTCGGGACGAGAGATATCTAGAAATCTACCCCACGCGCGATATAAATAGACGAGCATCGCTGCACATGACAATAGTCGTAACGTAAAATAGTCTTGTAGATAGACAGTTAGTGTTTATACTGAAGGAAAGCAATCGCGCATCGATAAAGTGTTTATTAAGTGACTCTCATATAAATTATAGTTAGTGTGTTCAGTGTATTATATAAATTATTAAATATAAATCTATAAATATAAATTAAGTAATTGTAAATATAAAATAAAATAAACGTTACAGTATTTTAAAACAATATATTTATAATGGTATGTTGTATTGATACTTTACACAGTATTGCCCATCTCTATATATGTTAAATTATTTGATTTAGCTGCCACAACATTTTGAGGTTAGTAATACCAAATCGTTTTGACTTTTATTTAATATAGAAATTAAGTGTCGTGGACAAAGTATAGTATTCTACTCGCAATTTATGTCCAATATTCACTTGGGTGAGCCGAGGGCCAGATAGGCCTGTAGTGTAGTCTATATACATTCACTTGGGTGACTTGCGCCCCTCGTCTGCGGCACAAAAATTTGAGGTTGCGGGTTTTTGGATACGTGAAATCATAATTTTGTACCTATTTCGATGAATTTTATAGAGGGCGCCACATAGTCCACGTATGCGGTATAAATGTAGGTACACAAAACTTTTTTGCCTTTTACATTAGCGACACGTTTGTAGAAAATAATTGAAGCCACATCAATTCAACAAAAAAATGCATACCTGTTTGTATCCCTAAATCTTGATGGTTTTTATAGAGATAATCACATTTTCGTGATTAACTACATGATTATTATTAAAATGAAATTACGTTCGAAGTTATTGTAAAAAACGAAAATTAAAATTTCATGTTTAACAACCTGTATCTCTATTAATGTCAACATTTTATTAAGGCAATAAGGCTAGTAGGTTCAAATCGCAATATGTTGAAGTGAAGATTGTACTGTACTTCTATTTACAATTACTTAAGGACCACCCTGTATATGCCAAATTTCTCTTTCTAAAAACCTTCACACTAGAGATCTTTTTAATCGATAGTTCATCTCCTGCTTAATATTTCATTCTATTATTGTTATTTTGGTTAATTTATGAACACACTGTATATTTAACATATTAATGAGTCTCCTTCAAAATCATCATATTAGAGAAGGCCCCCTTACTTACCTTTGTTCCAAATCCTAACTGTAAAAGTAATTTTCAGGAATCTATAAATATTTATAGGAGTCAAGTTAACATGTTTAGCATATTTGTGGGATGACCATTCTTTATAAGGTATGATTGAACATTCTGTTTACGTATGAATTTTATTTCTTAGTATACTTCGTTTCAAAATATTTCGTTTTGACTAAGCGTTACATGCATCCGTTATCCAATGACACGATGAACACTATTGGTCAGAAAATTCAAATGTAATTTTAGGGACTACCGAGTTGTACCACGACTACCGGAGTTAATCCATTTCCGCCTTTGGGATTATACTGACCATCGAGGTGGATCATTACGAAATTACACATAAGCCGTATTTATTGAGGGAATACCCAGTACCACTAATAATAATTTGTATTTAGGTGCAAATTAACCTACCATAACATAAAATCTACTGATGCAAAATATAATTCAAATTTCTAAGTTCCATCCTTTAGCAGTGTAGCTCATTTGCATCTTTTAATGATAATTTTTTACACAATGGGATTAAACCAGGTAGTTTATTGCAGTTGATAAACCAATATACCATTTAGCGTGAAACTTATTATAGGTACCTGCTTTCCGCTGGATAAACATTAAACATGAGGAATTCTCGACTAAATTCGAGCGGAATCAAAAACTGTGAAGGTCAAAGTGAATACCTAAGTTTGGTCTCTCATGCCAATGCCAAGAGACCATATTGGGACACGTTAAAATCGCTAAGAAATGTACAAGGGTTAAAATAGTGTACGTAATATTGATAGTTTCACAAACAAAAAAATATTCGTGAACTTCAGTAAAATCAGTATTGAACAGGAAGCTGTGCACTATGTTGGTACACATGTCATTTAACATGATAACAATTGCGTCAATGGCCCTTCAGAAATTGGAGAAATATAACATATAACAAATAAATTATTATTTTTAATACTAATATTAATAATAATGCAACTAGCATAATTTTCAACTTTATGAAAGCTACAAGAAGAGGTAGGTAAAGACAAAGTAAATATTATATAGGTATTATTATGTTTTTAAAATTCTACCATGTGATGACTAATAGTAGCCAATATTTCAGCCATCTCTCACGTTAATTGTTTGTTTGCTTATTGACAAATATGCTCATAGATATCTGAATAAAAATTACAAATTTATGTTCGTGTGTATGATAAAAAGAATTAAGGTATTTTTGTTTTGTTTTATTGTTTTTATCAATCAGATAAAACTGAAAGTTAACAAGTTAAAACTTTTAAGATTTGCAAGCAAACTGGATTCTCGTATTGGAATCCTGGTACAAAGCGCTGTTGTCGGATTTATTTGTGTCATTGATCAATTTAAAAACTTATGAAATTGGATTAATAAACATATTTAAAATCAAAGAAAAAAATTCTTGCGGGGTGTAAATTATTGAATTACCAAACCAAATTTTGAAAACCAAAATGGCTGATATCATTGGAAAAAATGTAAATTGTTCATATTTTTACGTGAATAAAATGATTTTGAAATAGTTATTCGGAATTATTTTTACGTATCTTTGAGAAAATAATATTATTTTTAGTAACTTTTTAGAGTTTGATTACAACTTCATAACAATATATTATAAACAAAACTTTGTTGAAACAACAGCTGAGATCTAATTGTTAAATTCTGGATTAAACATAATGCTATAATTAGAGTTTTTGACCAATTGAAATATAGTTAAATAACTCAATATCTTATAAACCATGACCAATATCACAAAAACAATCAGTCAGCCTCACAACTAATTTTTTTGTGTTCTACAATACTTTGAAATTTAAAAAATTCCGAAATAACACTATTAGATTGGATTAAATAATAAATTTAATGAGGTGACTAATCAGCATATTCGTGATAGTTTCAGATCAGTTTTGGTACTCTGAATCTAGATTACCTACATTCTTTAACAGAGAAACCTATCGAAAAATTGAAATTTTGGCATATTTTTGAAAGCTTTCTTCATAGAATATTTTTAAATAATATTATGTTCTAAACCAGCGGTTCCCAAAGTAGTGGTCCGCAGAATCGTACTCTTTCTGCGCGTAGAATATATTTAACACTTAAAAAATTCTATAAGTAATCCGCGGGATTTAAATTATGCATTAATTGGTCCGTTAGGTCGAAAATTTTGACGACCGCTCTAAACAACATGCATTTTTGTCCATCCGCTAACAATTTGAATAAACCTTTAATACGTTTTGGATTCAGCTTAGCCAGGGAACACCGCAAATAGGAGGAAAGTTCAGTCTAAAGCCGCGTCCACATTATGTCGATTGATGTCGATCGACAAATCTCATTCGACATGTTCGACTTTCAACTCGTCCACATCGTCAGTATAATATGTGGACGTGTTGACCGACATACATCGCCGACATCAAAACTGAAAATACTTTGAATTCGTTTTGCGTCATTACAATTTTCAATTATGAGTGATGAAGAAGATGCTGTAGTGGCAGCTGCTGCTACAATTATTTTTGCAGTTGTTGGAAACCAGCAACAGCGTTTTCGTCGACCTCGAAGATTTTGGGTACGACCCAGCCTTGTCAATGGTAGGAAAAAATATCATACAAAGGAATTTATAAAGGATTTACTGCTAGATGAGGTTGATGATACATTTCAATGAAAGTTAGCGTTTGATCCTCATTCCAATCCATATCGAGATACTACACAGCGCACAAAACTAACCAAAATGAATAGGTACGTTTGGGTAATGTTGAGCAACATGCTTCGACACGTCCAAACTAACCATGTCGATTCGACAATGTCGGGCGACCGTCCACATTGGATCACCAACATTCGACATAATGAGGACGCGTTTTAAGGTCAGTAGGGCCAACAAAAAGTGGTTTTTTCTGACAAGAATGACAGTTAAGGTCTACCGCTCAAAACATAAGATTTTGCATGTTTTTTATCGTTGTGAACATCTATATAGCTTTATAAAAATAATGAATACACCCTCGAAGCGTAATTCTTGAAATTTAAAATGACTTCTTAGCTGAATACTCAACATATCGGTGGCCAATAATTCTAGGAACTCCTGGTATGTCACCATTTCAATCATATTATTCAGCCACTAGTTATGTCAAATGTCAGTTATATTTATTTTTTTTCATATTCGTTTAATTGTGTATGTCCATTTTCGATTAGCTTTTGTGTAGCATTTCTAATTAGCTGTGGGTATCTCTATTCTTCTAATTACTTTTTTCACTGACATTTGACAGAACTATTGACTGAATAACAGAAATGAAATGGTGAAATGCTAAGAGTTCCTAAACATATTGGCCACATATATGTTGAATATTCAGCTAAAAAGTCATTTTAAATTTCAAGATATACGCTTCGGGGGTGTATTCATTATTTTAATAAAGCAGTATACAGATTGAGAAAATTACATCGGAACCTCGCCTCGGATTACAAAAGTACGACAAGGAAATAAGAGAAATAAGAATACACCCCTAAGGTGAAACAAAGTATACGCCTTAATGACCGCGCATAATTATTCTTTTTCTCTCTTTCAGCTGTTTTTCTGTCGCACTTGTATAACCCGGTATACTTCCATAAGAATTTCCGCAATCTGTAAATGTTCGCAATGATAAAAAAACATGCAAAAACTTATGTTTTGAAAAGTAGACCTCAACTGTCATTCTTGTCAGAAAAAAACACTTTTTGTTGGCCAAACTGAACCTTAGACTGAACTCCTCTATCTGAAACATAACTCAAAAATTATTCACCCTGTATGATAAATTATTTTTATAAAAAGTAGTAAATTAAAATCAAAATCGACCTGCATCGGGTTTTTATACTAAATATTACTTTTTAGTTTTAGATTTTTTGTAGAGCTAATGAATTTTTGCACTACTTTATGAACCCACTGTATACTATTTTTCCTGATATCCGAAATGCAAATTATACCATCACTACATCAGTTTTAAGTATTACCAAAATCCTTCGTAGCTACTTATCACCGAACAATTTTGTTCGGTGGTACTTATCAACAGTTAGGTTTAGAGATTTATTCCCTATCGGAAATAAATGGTAATTGCAGAGAGAGTACTCGTGGAGTATTATGATTTCTCGCACCATGTGACAACACAGCGATAGGTGCGTTTACCTGTGCCGACATTTTCAGAACCGATAATACAACTTGATGTGGGGATATACGAAATACCTTAACCGTCATTCCGGAGACCGTCCGGTGGTGGTTAGCTTTTCGAATCGGTCGTGGTAGGCCGCGCCGTGCCTCGTTGTTCATCATCTAACGCGTTTTCTCGGTTTCGTTCCAGTTTTCCTTTTCGACAGATTTAAACAAACTTTATCTGCCGTTCCTTGTCGAATTTTTTAGGATAAAATCTTGTCTGATCGGTGATCGAAGTCTCTTTTCAACAAAAGGAAGAATTAAAACCGTTAGAGTGTAAAGAAACTCGAATAAAGTGATTTTTTAGTTTTAATATCCAGTTTTTTTGTGTTTCCAAGGCTATCCAGTTCCGAGGAGTTACCTGAAAAGTGTCTTTTTTTTGTGAATACCTATGTATTGATACGCCATCGGATATCGTGTATCTGAGTGCAACTGCATTCTTGTGAAGGCTTTAGTCGACCAGTGGAAGAGTGGTAAATACTATAGGGCGAAATATTATAATAGTTTAGTTGGTTTTAAAGTCTTCTAAGCATCTGTTCGTCGGACCGCATCTGCTCTTAGCGAAGGGTGTTATTTGTTGATGAACGTATGACGTTTACAGGGTGATTTGGTTATTAGTGTGTGTTTTTTTTTCAAATCATTTATTTGGATACCTTTAAGAATGGGGAATCATCCGTCCAACCACGTGCCCTTAGAAAGAAATATAAATAAATTTGGAGATGTTACTACGGTAAGTTATTTTATTACTTTAACAATTCAAATATTTTGTGAAGTAGGTATCTGGGGTAACCATGATTCACTATTTATGTACGTAACTAACGGTTACCTAGTCTTTGACATAATATACTGAAAAAAAAACAATTTTTCGCAAAAAAAAGTAACATACCCAGTTACTTATAATGTTCTCTTTGCTACATTAATTATTTTTATCCGTTTTACATTTACAACATTCATCATTGAACTCGATATGTGGGGGTTACGCTGTTCGATTTTTTAATTAAATTATTTACCTGCAATGATATTAATCTAACTCTTCCATGGTTGTATAAAACCTCTATTATTAGTAATTTATGTCATCGTTTATCAGTATTTTACTAATAATACACCATTTCTTGGTATAGGTACTATATAACATCATCATCATAATATCTCATTTGCAAACCAAATTACCATTATCCGCGTAAAAACCACAAGAGAAAAGTCAACAACACGTACTTTGGCCATGTCTACCTCATTTCGTTTAAATGCACTCAAAAACAAATTTTGTATTGTGTAAAAGCTTAGTTAGAGATCAAAAGGTGTATATTTAAATTAATAAAATAAATATACAGGGAGTGCTATTTAACAAAAAATTTAATGTGGCTTCAAAAGGAATTAATTTTTTGTATATAAAATTTTCAAGTTAGATATCTAAGTTTGTGAAGTATGTTGATAACGAGGTTCATACCTATAGTGGAGTGACCAAACCGGATTATAGCATGGTAAACATTTTTTTTTGTTTGCGTAGTTAGAAAACAGAAAATTACGGTCCAGTGGAATGCAGAAATTATTACTGGAATATTTGCCAAACATTAGGTTCTACCAGAGATAATATACCCAAAGGTTCCTTGGGGTTTATATAGACCAATCATTTACTTGGATAGAACCTGGTTCGGCAGATTCGATACCTATTCAAATAACGCAAGCTACTATACTAGGCAGTGGTTAGAATTCACTCCTCAAATAGTACAAAACCAACAGCAAGTTTAAACATTCTGAAAAGTTTGAACATAAAAAAGGAATGTTTGTGAAAATTATGCAAATTATGCATCTGGTTATACCTAGGAACCTAAGTTTTTATATCTCTCATCGGAGAATTCGAACATACAAGTTGTGAAACTGTGTTTTTTCCACGACTTAATTAAATACCTAAATAGGTACCTACAGTATATTTATTATTATAACTGATAACATTCTTTGTAATTAATGCTTACGCATTGGCATTATGTAAATGTAAAGTTGGCTGTCGTGGTCGGTTTCTATTTTGCTTCTGACTCTTTGCTGTCAGATGAGTTGTGAGCGGCAAAAAATTATTTACATTTAATATTTTTAAGGTTTATGTCTTCCATTGTAACTGCTAATATATTTTCTATACGTTTATTAATCGCTTTCAGTCTTATTAAAATTGTTCTGTATTAAATTGGGTACTCCACTGTTTGGACCGGTGTTTGGACATTAAACAAAATAACGTTGCTTAGGTATTTAAGACACCTCAGGAAATTGGATACTTCTAATTTTATCGTTGACAACACGAAGTGCAGTTAGTCTCAGCTATAACCAAAATGGTTCAATCTAGACACGACATTAATGAGATTTTAGTTTGTTCTATTCATTGA